>OV702300.1:36774536-37374536 GCA_916181665.1 Avena sativa | reverse complement strand
CCGGGACATCACGAGGAGATCCGGAATGGTCCGGAGAATAAGATTCATATATTGGGAATCATTTTCTAAGTTAGGAAATGTTCCGGAGTGTTTGTATGGAGATTCTAGAAGGTTTCGGAATGTTCTGGAAGGTTCTAGAGGATTTCTTGGAGTTTACTTGAAAACCAAGAAAGGATCAAGGGAGTCCAAGTGGGGCTAGACACGGATTCGTGGGGGAGGAGGATTCCTCCCCCCTTCCCACCGTCGGCCCAAGGAGGGGAGTCCTACTAGGACTCCCCCTCCCCAGGCGCGCCTTCCTCCTTTAAATAGAAGGGAGGGGCGCCCCCTCTTGCTCTTTGTCTCATAACTCCCAATCTCAGCCGCCTCTCTCCTCCACGTTTCTTCTGCACAGGCATAGGCGAAGCCCTGTAGAATTCTCACCTCCACCACCACCACCACGCCGTCGTGCTGCTGGGATTCCGTGGAGAAGATCTACTACCTCCGTTGCTCGTTGGAACGGGGAGAGGAAGGTCTGCTTCGACTCCAACGTGTGACCGTCTGCGGAAGCGCAGCCGGAACGCGGCGCCGGAAGGATCGTCCACACGATCTTGAGATCGGCAAGTGATCGACTACATCATCCACGAGATCTAATCTCGTTAACGCTTTCGGTTCTACGAGGGTTAGTACCGATATATCTCGTTGCTCATGTCTAGTAGATTAGATCTTGGCTTTTATCTAGATTAGATCTGGGTTTTGTTCGTTTTTGCGGTAGAAATTTTTTGTTTTCCATGCTACGAACCCAACATATTTGATACCGGATCGGTTGCTAATATATGTAACTCGGTTCAGGGGCTATGGAACAAGCGACAACTAGCAAGGGATGAGGTCAGGATGCAGTTCGGCAATGGATCAAGAGTTGATGTGATCGCCGTCGGGACGCTACCTCTCCATTTGCCATCGGGATTAGTTATAAACCTAAATAATTGTTATTTGGTGCCTGCACTGAGCATGAACATTGTATCCGGATCGTGTTTGATGCAAAGTGGTTATTCGTTTAAGTCTGAAAACAATGGTTGTTCGATTTATATGAATAATATCTTTTATGGTCATGCACCTGTGTTGAATGGTTTATTTCTGTTGGATCTCGATAGTAGTATTACGTGAAGGAAATATGCCCTGAGAGGCAATAATAAAGTTGTTATTATGTATTCCTTGTATATGATAGATGTTTATTTTGCATGCTATAATTGTATTGATAGGAAACATCAATACATGTGTGTTTAATAAACAAAAAGGGTTCCTAGTTATGCCTCTCTTATAGACTAGCTTGTTGATTAACAAGATGATCAAGGTTTCCTGATCATGGACATTGGATGTTGTTAATAACAAGGTCACAGCATTTGTGAAATGATGTGATGAACATTCATCCGAAGTATAACATTACGATCAAGTCATTATGTTTATATTGCTATAACATCATACGAAGTAATCTTTATCCTTAGACCATGAGATCATGTTAATTGCTAACACCGGAAGAGTATCTTGATAACATTAAACGTCACACCGTAACAGGGTGACTATAAAGATGGGTTCAGTACTACGAAGGTGTTATGTTGAGGCTCATGAATCAAGAGTGGAATTTGTCAATCCATATGACGGATAGATATACTCTGGGCCCTCTCGGTGATATCACATTAGGATAGCTTGCAAGCAAGTGATGTGATCACTAGAATGTTATATCACGGGAACGATAAAAGAGTGCATGTCGGTAACGAGATCAAACTAGGTATGGAGATACCGATGATCGAATCTCGGACATGTAATATATCGAGAGACAAAGGGATTTAGTTACAAGCGTTAAAGGTTCTCACGATCACAGGAGTCATCGTTGAATGTGTAGGAGTCAGTACGGATCTCTAGGTCCCGTTGCTGATTATTGATCGGAGAAGGGTCTCGATCATGTCTGCACTATTCGCGAACCGTAGGGTGGCATACTTAAGAGTTACCGGACACCATTTTGGAGCACATATGTTTCAGACGAAAGAATTGCAAAGCGCAGGAATTGTTTCAATAGAAACCGGAAATTGTTTCGGGTGAAATTACAGAAGGTGGTTCTGCATGTGATATTGAAATATTGCAAGGGGCTATATGTGAATGTTTGTTAATTAAAGTAATTAACAAAATTCTGAATAAATTTAATAAAAAGAGTTTTATTAAATGAGAGAGCATTAAATTTGGAGAAATTTAATGCATTTAAAGTGGAGACTTTAAAAGGGAATGTGAAGAGGCATTTTAATGTGGAGGGGTTACATCCACATGAATGGGGGAGGTGAGGGGTCACCCCCCCATGCGCCGACCATGGAGAGAGGGGCACCCCCCTCCTCCTATAAAAGGCCACCCATTCCCTCCTTCATCCTCACACCTCCTTGTGAAGGATCTCTCTCCCCCTCTAGAATTATTCCCCCATGATCTCGGATTAGCGAGATACATGTTCCCGGTGGCATTTCGTCTGGAAGGAGTTGCTGCTTCCGCTGGATCGCTGGAGCGAGGAGGTGGAGGTTGTCCGGTGGCTTGAACGTGTGTGCGAGGACGGATGCGCTGCTGATTTGCGGCGCTCGGACTTTCACACGATCTTGAGATCGGCAAGCGTACGACTACATCAACCACGAGTTCCTACTCGTTAACAAAACTCGTTGTCTTCGAGGGTAAGTTCTCCATGGATGTATGTCCACCCGTTGCTCTGTATCTAGTAGATAGATCTTGGCGTATAGTTCTCATCGTAGGAAATTTTTTGTTTTCTATGTTGCGGACCCAACAGTGGTATCAGAGCCTGATCTATGCGTAGGTGCTTTGCACGGGTAGTACACATATGTTTATATATGGGCGATGATGATCATGTTATTGCATCTTCTATGTACTTTGGATATTGGTGGCATAGTGGGATGAAGCGGCCCGGACCAACCTTACATGTCATCGTACATGAGACCGGTTCCACGACTGACATGCAACTAGTTTTGCATAAGTGGCTAGCGGGTGTTTGTCTCTCCTACTATAGTCAATATCTGATTTACAACGAGTTGCTAATAATTTGGTTATCCTCGTTGTGGTTCATGTTCGTAGGTAAGACCGGTTCTATCTCCGAAAGCCCTAAGCCACGTAAAACTTGCAATTGATAAATTAGAGGCGTCTAGTTTAGATCATTGCTGGGCTAGTGTCTTGATATGGTATTGTTGTAAGTAGATGTATGATAGATACTCTTACAACTCACTTAACGTGTAAGTTCCATAGACCTTGGCCTTACACACAAAGGAATGATAGAGATCATACCACGATGCAAATGATAGAGATCAAATGCATGGACCATATCACCTCACTTCACACATTAGCATCTTATATTGCTAGTTTGGCGCTTTTGGTAGCATTATAAGATTATCCCTCATTTAGATATCAAGATAAAATGTGTTCTTACTTAAGTATGCACCGTTTTGTGGATCGTGTTTTGAGGCATCACGTGATGATCGGGTGTTCTCGACTCTACGCTTTCATACAACGGGTGTAAGACAGTTTTACACACACGAATACTAAGGTTCTTACTTGACGAGCCTAGCATGTACACACATGGCCTCGGAACACGGACCGAAAGGTTAAGCATGAGTCATATAGTTGATATGATGCCCATATAGATGCTCGCCTTTGAAGCTTCACCGACTCACGTGATGATAGGACTTGGTGTAGTGGATTTGGTTCATGTAATCACCAAAAGGACACGAGGGATGTCGTTTTTGAGTGGGAGTTCATTAGTAATTTGGATTAGTTGAACTCAATCTATCATAAACTTAGTCTAAATATATTTTACAAATTCTGTTGTAGATGGCACCACCTGCTTTTAATTTCAATGTGTTCATGGAGAAAGAGAAGCTTGCTGCGAATGGTAGCAACTTCACCAACTGGGCTATGAATTTGAGGATTCTCCTCAGTGCTGCACAAAAGCAATTGTGCTAGAGGCGCCGCTAGGCCCCCACCAGCTCCTGATGCCCCTGACAAGGAAAAGAACGTCTATATAACTCGTCAGGAGGACCACAACTTAGTTCATTGCGGCATACTGTATGGGCTAGAGCCAGAACTTTGAAAACGTTTCGAAAATGGCAATGCCTTTGATACCATGGGAGAATTGAAAATGATTTTCGATACCCATGCTGCCGTAGAGAGTTATAATGCTTCTGAAAAGTTCTTTAGCTGCATGATGGAAGAGAACAACTCCGTTAGTGAGCACGTACTCAAAATGTCTAGGTACGCCGATAAGCTTGTGTCCTTGGGAATAACGATTCCCATTGACTTAGGCATACATCGTGTTCTCCAATCTCTGCCACCTAGCTACAAGAGCTTCGTGATGAACTATAATATGCAGGGCATGAAGAAGTCTCTTCCCGAGCTTCTGTCAATGCTTAAGACTGCAGAAGTGGAGATTAGGAAAAAACATCAAGTGTTGATGATCAATAAGACCACCGGTTTCAAGAAGGACAAGAAAGGCAAGCAGAAGGGAAAGAAGGGCGGCAAATCTGTTACCGCGCCTGAAAAGAAACCCCGAGCTGGCCCTAAGTCTGACACCGAGTGCTACTATTGCAAGGGGACTGGCCATTGGAAGCGCAACTGCCCCAAGTATTTGGCGGACAAGAAGGCTGGCATGGCAAACAAAGTTATATGTGATATACATGTTATTGATGTGTACTTGACTAGTACTCGCAGTAGCACCTGGGTATTTGATACGGGATCGGTTGCTAATATATGTAACTCGGTTCAGGGGCTGCGAAACAAGCGACAACTAGCAAGGGATGAGGTCACGATGCGGGTCGGCAATGGATCAAGAGTTGATGTGATCGCCGTCGGAACGCTGCCTCTCCATATGCCATCGGGATTAGTTATAAACCTGAATAATTGTTATTTGGTGCCTGCACTGAGCATGAACATTGTATCCGGATCGTGTTTGATGCAAAGTGGTTATTCGTTTAAGTCTGAAAACAATGGTTGTTTGATTTATATGAATAATATCTTTTATGGTCATGCACCTGTGTTGAATGGTTTATTTCTGTTGGATCTCGATAGTAGTATTACGCATATTCATAATGTTGATGCTAAAAGGATTAAACTTGATAATGATATATCTACATATATGTGGCACTGCCGTCTAGGTCATATTGGCGTTAAACGCATGAAGAAACTCCATTCTGATAGACTTTTGGAATCACTTGATTTTGAATCATTTGATACATGTGAGCCATGCCTTATGAGCAAGATGACTAGAACGCCGTTTTCCGGTTCAATGGAACGGGCGACATATTTATTGAAAATCATACATACTGATGTGTGTGGACCAATGAGTGTGTTAGTGCGAGGTGGATATCGTTATTTTGTTACTTTCACGGATGATTTGAGTAGATACGAGTATATCTATTTGATGAAACATAAGTCTGAAACCTTTGAAAAGTTCAAAAAAATTCAGAATGAAGTGGAAAATCATCGTAAACAGAAAGATCAAATTTCTGCGGTCCGACCGTGGAGGAGAGTATCTTAGTTACGAGTTTAGCACACATATGAAAGACTGTGGAATAGTTTCATAACTCATGCCTGCCGGAACACCACAACGTAATGGTGTGTCAGAACGTCGTAATCGTACTTTATTGGATATGGTTCGATCTATGATGTCTCTGACTGACTTGCCACTGTCATTTTGGGGTTATGCACTGGAAACCGCTGCATTCAGACACTATATGAATTATGGTTTGGAAACAAACCTAAGCTGTCATTTCTTAAAGTTTGGGGATGCGATGTTTATGTGAAGAAACTTCAACCGGATAAACTCGAACCTAAAGCGGAAAAATGCGTCTTCATAGGATACCCTAAGGAAACGATTGGGTATACCTTTTATCACAGATCCGAGGGCAAGGTCTTTGTTGCCAAGAATGGATCCTTTCTTGAGAAGGAGTTTCTCGCGAAAGGTGTGAGTAGTCAGAAGGTAGAACTCGAAGAGGTTATTGAACCTTCTCTTCATGAAATGGCGAGTGGCGCAGCACCGAAAGTTGTTTCAGAGTTGACTTTACCTGATGAAGAGAGATCTAATGATAATGATCATGAAACTCCGAAAGAGGACACTACCGAACCTCGTAGGTCAAGAAGGACACGTGCAGCTCCTGAACTGTACGGCAATCCTGTTGTGAATTTCATGGTTGATGAAATGGATGACCCTAGGACATATGAAGAAGCGATAATGAGCCCGGTTTCCAACAAATGGCTAGAAGCCATGAAATCCGAGATGGAATCCATGTACGAGAACAAGGTTTGGACCTTGGTGGACTTACCTCACGATCGAAAGGCCGTTGAGAATAAATGGATTTTCAAAAGAAAAACTGATGTTGATGGTAATGTAACCATCTATAAGGCTCGACTTGTCGCAAAGGGGTTTCGACAAATTCAAGGAGTTGACTACGATGAGACATTCTCTCCCGTAGTGATGCTTAAGTCGGTTAGGATTATATTAGCAATTGCTGCATATTTCGATTATGAAATATGGCAGATGGATGTCAAAACTGCGTTCCTCAATGGTAATATTGAAGAAGAGTTGTATATGATACAACCTAAGGGTTTTGTCGATCCTAAGGATGCTGATAAGGTGTGCAAACTTCAGTGATCCATCTATGGACTGAAGCAAGCATCACGAAGTTGGAATCTCCGCTTTGATGAGGTGATCAAAGAGTTTGGATTTGTCCAAACTTATGGAGAGGCTTGTATTTACAAGAAAGTGAGTGGGAGCAATGTGGCATTTCTGATATTATATGTGGATGACATATTATTGATTGGAAATGATATAGATCTTCTAAACAGTGTTAAAAGTTATCTAAACAGCAAATTTTCGATGAAAGACCTTGGTGAAGCTTCATATATATTAGGCATTAAAATCTATAGAGATAGATCAAGACGACTAATTGGGCTATCGTAGAGTACATACCTTGATAAGATATTAAAGAAGTTTAATATGGACGGAAGTAAGAAGGGGTACTTACCTATGTTGCAAGGCAAGACATTGAGTAAGACTCAAAGTCCGGCTACGACGGAAGAAAGAGAGATAATGTATAAGATCCCCTATGCCTCAGCCATAGGCTCTATAATGTATGCCATGCTATGTATAAGACCGGATGTGGCACATGCTATTAGTTTGACTAGTAGGTACCAATCTGATCCAGGTTCGGAACACTGGATAGCGGTCAAGAATATCCTTAAGTACTTGAGAAGAACTAAGGATATGTTTCTTGTATACGAAGGTGAAGAAGAGCTAGTCGCTAAGTGTTATGTCGATGCTATCTTTGACACCGATCCGGATGAATCTAAGTCTCAATCCGGATACGTATTTCTCTTGAACGAAGCAGCAGTTAGTTGGAGGAGTTCCAAACAACCTGTGGTGGCTGGATCAACAACGGAGGCGGAATATGTTGCTGCTTCAGAAGCGGCGCAGGAAGCAGTTTGGATGAAAGAGTTCATTACGGAACTGGGTGTGGTTCCCAGTGCGTTGGACCCGATGGTGATCTATTGTGACAACAATGGAGCCATAGCCAACGCAAAGGAACCAAGGTCTCACAAGAATTCCAAACATATTAAGCGCCGGTTTCACTCCATCCGCGAGCATGTCAAGGATGGAGATATAAAGATTTATAAAGTGCACACGGACCTGAATGTAGCAGATCCGTTGACTAAAGTACTCCCTAGGGCAAAACATGATCAACACCAAAACTCCATGGGTGTTAGATTTATCACTAATATAAACTAGATTATTGTCTCTAATGCAAGTGGGACACTGAAGGAAATATGCCCTGAGAGGCAATAATAAAGTTGTTATTATGTATTCCTTGTATATGATAGATGTTTATTTTACATGCTATAATTGTATTGATAGGAAACATCAATACATGTGTGTTTAATAAACAAAAGGGTTCTTAGTTATGCCTCTCTTATAGACTAGCTTGTTGATTAACAAGATGATCAAAGTTTCCTGATCATGGACATTGGATGTTGTTAATAACAAGGTCACAGCATTTGTGAAATGATGTGATGAACATTCATCCGAAGTATAGCATTACGATCAAGTCATTATGTTTATATTGCTATAACATCATACAAAATAGTCTTAGTCCTTAGACCATGAGATCATGTTAATTGCTAACACCGGAAGAGTATCTTGATAACATCAAACGTCACACCGTAACAGGGTGACCATAAAGGTGGGTTCAGTGCTATGAAGGTGTTATGTTTAGGCTCATGGATCAAGAGTGGAATTTGTCAATTCCGATGACGGATAGATATACTCTGGGCCCTCTCGGTGATATCACATTAAGATAGCTTGCAAGCAAGTGATGTGATCACTAGAATGTTATATCACGGGAACGAGAAAAGAGTGCATGTCGATAACGAGATCAAACTAGGTATTTGGATACCGATGATCGAATCTCGGACATGTATTATATCATGAGACAAAGGGATTAAATTGCTGACGTTAAAGGTTCTCACGGTCACAGAAGTCATCGTTGAATATGCAGGAGTCAGTATGGATCTCCAGGCCCCGCTTCTGATTATTAATCTGAGAGGAGTCTCAATCATGTTTGCATTATTCGCAACCGTAGGGTGACACACTTAAGGGTTGCCGGACACCATTTAGGAGCACATATGTTCCAGACAAAAGGTTTACAAAGCGCAGGAAATGTTTCGATAGAAACATGAATTGTTTCGATAGAAACCGGAATTGTTTCGGGTGAAATTGCAGAAAGTGGTTCTGCATGTGATATTGAAATGTTGCAAAGAGTTTTATGTGAATGTTTGTTAATTAAAGTAATTAACAAAATTCTGAATAAAATAAGTAAAAGAGTTTTATTAATTGAGAGTTGCATTTAATTTGGTAGAAATTAAATACATGTGAGTGGGATTTTGGGTGGAGGCCATGTTTATGTGAGTGGAGGTTCACCACATGAATGAAGGAGGGGAGGAGTCCTCCCCCTCATGCGCCGGCTATGGGAGGGGAGGGGTCTCCCTCCCTCCTAGATAAAGCCCCCCTCTCCCCTCTCACAAACCACACCTCCTCGTGAAGGATCTCTCTCCCCCTCTAGATATTCCCCCATGGTCTCGGATTAGCGAGATACATGTTCCCGGTGGCCTTGCGTCTGGAAGGAGTTGCTGCTTCCGCTGATTCGCTGGAGCGAGGAGGTGGAGGTTGTCCGGTGGCTTGAACGTGTGTGCGAGGACGGATGCGCTGCTGATTTGCGGCACTCGGACTTCCACACGATCTTGAGATCGGCAAGCGTACGACTACATCAACCACGAGTTCCTACTCGTTAACAAAACTCGTTGTCTTCGAGGGTAGTTCTCCATGGATGTATGTCTACCCGTTGCTCTGTATCTAGTAGATAGATCTTGGCGTATAATTCTCATCGTAGGAATTTTTTTGTTTTCTATGCTGCAGACGCAACAGTCGCGTGGAGCCTCCTTGTCACGATCGTTGACGATGATTTGCCGAAGTTGAGTCGATGCCGAGGTTGAAGTAGAGGTGCACGATGACGACATGCGGCTGTGGACGATGCTTTTGGTGGCTAAAAGAAAATTAGATCTAATAGGAAAAATAAATTTGCTAGAACTACTAACCCGATCCAGGGAATTGGAAGAAAAACTAGCTACGAGATTTGGTGCCCCCGGCGGAGATCATAGAGATCGATCTCGCCGGGGGCGGCGCGGCGGAGCGAACCGCTCTGATATCATGAAAGATTGCGGAAGTAGAGATTGTATTGATATTGTAAGAGGTGATTACATCGTGAGCCCTTAGGTTATTTATATAGTACTAGAAGACTTGGGAGGCAAGAAGCCTAATAGAGATAGAATTGGATTACAAACGTAAAATACCAAATATAGTCCACACCGTGACAGATACTCTAACACGCGCCTCGAGTACCCCTCATGGCGTACTTGTCTTCAATCCGACGACACGAGCGGTGCGCTGCCTTGTTGGAACTGTGTTGCACTGCCTCACGGTACACTGTCTCTTTTTAGGTACATTGTTTTTTTCCTTTTTAGCGTTGTATTTTCTACTTGTGCTTTACATGAAAAAGATTGGAAAAAGATCACGCCAGCTAGCAGCTAGGAAGCAGATAGCTTGCACTGCCTGGCCTGCTAAGCAGAGTTGCTCGTCGTGCACTGCATGAGCAGCTAGTCAGCTCGGAGGTAGCGCGGGTTATTCTCGTGGGTGAACTTCTACACATCACGTGTCGGACTACCGTGCGGCCAGAAACGAGCGTTGCCGTGTGGCTTACTGGAGGGCGCGCTCCTGGTTCACCCCATTCAGATCAAAGCAGGCCCTTTGTGTCTTTTCTCTAAAAAAGGGAAAATCTGTAAGATCATCATGTAGTACTTAATTGTGGCTTGGTACCGTTCATAATTGAGTAGGATATTCTGCACTTTAATCCCCTCGATCCCAGACTCTACGCATGCATGGAAAGCATACTATTTTTGGAAATTCTGAAGTATTTCCCAATTAAGACCGATTAAAGAAAGATCATTGCTTTTAAATGTAAAAATTGGTGGTAGTAGCTAGTTCGGTCTATATATACACCCATATGTGCACAGCTATGTTTAGTATACCTAGAGAATACTACGTACTTACAAGAGGCCGGCCGGCTAGCTAGCTAGAGAATACTACGTACTAGCAGGATGGCGCTCAAGGACTACGAGTATGTCGGAGACTCTCATGACTCTTGCATCATTGCCATTTTCATAGCCTTCATCGTGGCGCTGCTGGTCGCCTTCTTTTTGGTGTACAAGAACTACACCTAGCTCTAGCTGGACATCGTCGTCCTATCTGCCGGTGACCATGGCATGCCTGAGGTAGTCCATGCCATGACTTCGTCGACCATGTTCTTATTTCAGAATAATAGACAGTGTGTCTTTGTGTCGATCGAGTTTACTTTTAGAGTATTGGTACTGAATATATGTCACAAGTAATATACTTAGTGCTCAATGCTTTTCCTTTGCTCTAATTATTAATTTCTTTAGAAAAGCGAGCGTACGCTCAAATTAACGGAAATTGTGATGCATTATTGTCATGACTTATGCTATCTTCATTTCTCGTAATTTATTATTGTGTATATGACTACGAATTAAGCTGCGGCGGTTTTTCCTCGAGGGTGCTCATGGGAAAATTGTCGCCTCGTGTAGATTACAATCACCACAGACCAACCATCTGCGCGCATCATTTTGAAGCTATGCTTTGTATAATGGACAAAAGGTTGACTTATGCGTCGTGAAAATGCTCGTAAGGAACAAGATGCCACGTTTAATATATATTTTTTTTATCGGAGGTCCCTTTTCTCTCGATAAGAAAGGTATTTCATACCGGAGGTTGCAAAATAGGTATATGGCTTGTACTCCTCTGATCCATTCTTGTACTCCCATGCACACTTTTGTGCTACAGTTGTTGCAGACCACATTCTTATGCTTGAGAAACCCGTGGCAAAAGTTGGATCGAAAATGAGAGCTGTGGTTACATGCTAAGAAAATGTGGCACAGTATACATTTTCCTTCGACAGAGAATACAACTATCTCTCTTAATACAATTGGATCAGAAAATTGTATTCTGGACATTTTTGAAAAAATGTGGTTACCAACCAAACACTTTCTCCTAGTAGTTTATGCCGTTGTCATGGTCATTTTAGTAATACTCTCAACAAATAAATGTTAAAAATGTTTTGCTTTAAACTAATATTCATGCCGACTCCGTTCTTTATTTTTCACATCTACGTATAAAATGGGAGATTTTTTTTTGCATGGCAATACGTGTCTCATTTATATATCAAAGATCATAGTACAAGTCACGTAAACACCGACCTGATAAAACTGAAAAGACAGCAAAACGCAAACTTTTGCGCAAAGGATCACCGGCCAAGAAAGGAAACAATCTAAACCGAAGAAACCTCTGAGCTTGACGCCGACGCCCGTCACCTGCCTCTGGCACCACCGTAGTAGCCACCAAAGGAAAGAATGACGGATCACCTCCTCACCCGAGCTCGGTGCGGCTCCATCGCTGACGTGCAGCTTTGCGGACCTCCAAGGTGGCTCACCCAAGGTGAAACCATTGCCGTTGAACGAATCAGACCGGAGCAACACCCCGGACACGCCATCGAGCTCTAGATCTAGCACCCCCACACGACTAAGACGTCGAAGGAGGAAGCCACACCTGCCATCCACGAACCACGGACCAAGCACACGATCCACCATCTTTCAGATGTCGTCGATGCAGATCACAATCTGCATCCGCTCCTAGACTACCTCCCAGGTTCCGCGCCGGCGCTGGAGCAAACGCCGCCGCAGCGACGGAGCCTGAGGACACAAATTCACCACGAGGATGGCGTCACCGCCACACCATCCTTGCTTGGATAGACTGACCTCCATATGTAATACAGTATAAAGCATTCAAGTGTCTCTGTGGGTTGAGTTATACACTATGTGACAATTCAGCCCAAGTATCAAATACGAGCCCACACAGTGTCATGGGCTTTATAGCCTTTTCAGCGCTGGAAAAAAAAAGTAAATAACCCTTCCCTATATTTATCTGCAGAAAAAAATATAAAAACAGAGATCGATAAAGAAAGAAGAAAACCGGAGATGGGAGGTATCGATCACCCTGCCTCTTAACATGCATATATAAGTGCTCTACCATTTGAGCTACATCCCCTGACTATGGTCTTAGCAATATCTCTTTATTAAAATGCTAATATCTTACGAGGGGGAAACACAAGTTGTTTACCCCCGTTTAAACACAAAGGTAATCAAGTGCTGCCCATCCAACTAAACAGAAAAGCTTGGCAAAACGTTTCCCCTACTAGCAGCAGAAATTATACTAAGATGGGCTTGAGTAACTGGTTGGTTCATGGGCACTTTGGTTTTGCGTTCTTGGAGTTGACCATGTTGGCGTAGCAGGGGCACTGGCTGCGGGTGTCCTGCCCGGTGCCCGGAGGGACGCAGTTGCACTTGCCGCAGCACATGTTGCACAGCTTGTTGCACATGCTGTTCTTCCAGTTCCTGCCGCACCGCGTCTGGCACGCCGACAAGAGTTCATCATTTGGAAGTTCAGAGATCCATGCTGTTATCCGATATTCGACATGCTGGTCGAGAAGAGAACACAATCATGCATCAACATGCGTATGTACCTATCTTGGTCTCCCCAAGCAGAGTCCTCTCGCTGCCACCCATCACCTGCATATAAATACATATATATGTAGAATTGAGGGCACCTGTAAGGCATTCCATTCCTTTTCTTCAGGCCAACATAATCTGTTTACCGAGGAGGAGGAATCATCGGTGGCCTGGGCGACCACGACGACGAGGAGAAGGACGACGGTGAGGAGATGCTTGAAGATCGCCATGGATGATGGGATGGATGAGAGATGGTTACATAGACGTGGGATGGAGGCGTTCTCAGTCTGCCTAAAAATGCATTGATATATGGAGCTAGCATTAGCATTAGCCAAAGAGTTCCGTCTCCGTTGGTCGCGGTAGAGCCCCAAAACGGTATGTTTATCTGGCTGCCTCACGTCTATATTCCCACTTTCGCATGCTGCAAGCATCGTAGTATGTATAATGTCGTGTCCTAAACCTGACACATGGTGTCAAAAGCTTGAGTAAATAATAACGCAGCAGATGATCGTTGTATAAGCAACGCATCCCAGAGACAGAATGATAGGGAGCAGATATAACGAACAAGATTTTATTAGTTGGACGCTCCAGTTTGGTCAGCAGGTCAATTAGGTAGATCCATGTACTACCAAATACCACATCTATATCTATATCTACATCTACATCTACATCTATATCTATATCTATATCTATATCTATATCTATATCTATATCTATATCTATATCTATATCTATCTATCTATGGTTGAAATATGATCCAAATTCTATTAAGGAGGCTAACTTCTGACGCAGCGGAGCGAGACCCATCGGCGGGAGGCTTGGGCCGGTACGGATCACTGATGACCTAGGTTACCATCGCTATATATACCTCTTGTAAGCCACCGGCTGGGATGAGTTGCATCTGTGAAATTTCCGGTGATGTGTAAACACTCCCCGTTATAGTAAAGTTTCGCTGGCTGGTGCCCGTGGTTTTTTCCTCTCCTTGTTGGAGAGGTTTTTCCACGTTAAATTTGTGTCCCCTTTGCTGTGATTTCTTTATCATTCTTTGTTATTTGATTGTCGCAAAGCCAACATCTATCTTCTATATATCTATCTATATTATAATTTATCTTGAGGTGGGTCTGTCCGCCACAAATTTTGGTTCCTATTTTTTCCCAAACGATTTTATCCTTACATGTTCAAAAATAGCTCAGCCACGGCTACTGCCACCGCCAAGTGACCGCTATTGGCGTTCCCGTACCCCTCCTCTGCCCTTGTCGTCACCGCAAGGATCCTCCCTCCTGGCACAACGACGTGTCGTTGCACGGGACGGCGGCCAAGCAAAGGTGGTGATGCTGCAGGACTCCATGCGCACGCCACTGCAGTCTCACGAGACTGCGTCCAGTTAGAGGCGGAGACGTTGCAGGACTCCATACGCGCGTTGTTGTACGACTCCGTGCTTGACGGGTCATCGCACGGGAGTGAAGCACGAGACCTGGTGAGGAGCTTGACCGGGTCCGGCGGCCGAGCAGATGCGGGGATGCTGCAGGACTCCATGCGCACGTCGCTGCACAACTCTGCAGCCGACGGGTCTCCGCACGACAGTGAAGCACGATACACGGTGAGGAGCTTGACCGGCCGGAGCTAAAGGGGCACGCGACCTCACGCGGAAAGAGGCGGAGCCAACTAAGCATGGAGGTGGAGCCGCTCCTCAACTACACTGCACGCGGCCGTCGCTATGGACCTGCAATTTAGCGCTCCCCTGCTTGAGCTACCGCCGCCCTATCCAAGGGGTCATCCCCCATGCCCCCCCCCTCCCCCATGTCTCCTTGGCGTCCGCGAAGGAGATATACCCTAAAGGCAAATGATAAATAGATTTTATTATCATATCTCGATTAGTTCGTAATAGTTTCATACCGTGCTATAACTGTATCAAGCGGAAACATCGATACATGTGTGATATGAAACATACCAAGTCCCTAATAGCCTCTATTTATACTAGTTCGTTGGGCAACCGATAATCAAGGTTTCTTGATCATGGAGCATTTATACCAGTTGACAACAAAGTCATATAATGATATGATGGACATTACCCAAAGATAGTTACTGCGACACGGTCAAGTCACATGGTTCATTGTTGCAATAGTTTGAAACGTAGTATCATTCTCATTAGACCGTGAGATCATATTAATCTATCTCCCGAGGCTGCTTTGATCGCATCGATTGTCATGTCCATAACTGGGTGGCCATAAAAGTGTGTTTCAGGTATTCCAGAGGAATAGTTGACGCCTATGTATCAAGATCGGAATTTGTTCACCCGCGTGATGGGAAGATACACATGGTCGACTTGGTGAGATTACATCCATAATATTGCAACGTGTGACTAGATCACGGGGATAGAATACCACGACAACATTTTGCTTACCAGCGACAGGGCTTCAAGTTAGACCACCCTGTCCAAGAATAGCAGGGCGACTCCTAGGAGGAGGTTGCCCGATAGAAGCATGGAGCGGAGGATAAACCACATTTTTCTTACCAGCAGCAGGGGTTCAAGTTAGACCAGCCTGTCCAAGAATAGCATGGCGAGTCCCACTAGCAGCAGCTTCTACATCCACTATTTTACAATTCAACACAAACATGCAAAACCCAGGAGACTTTTTCATCATCCTGGTTAGCTGACTGTCACACGTTAGAGGAACTATCATGCCTCGTTCATCCATAAAGCTGAATTGTGCAGTCTGCTTCGGCCGTATTTCAACATGTTTACGCAGAGCAGCAACCATACCAGTTATAGTGCAGATATGTGCATGCGCTTCTTCTATCCTGAAACAATTAAGTTCATACCACTTGCCCTTCCCATTTGCTAATTTAGAGCGGTAGCTGCCGAGGATTATCGAAACCATGTAAGGGTGGGCCGCGGAGATCCTACTTGATAGAAAATTCGGGACAAAATATAAGAATTGTTTGTCAGCGTTACGCTAGCAAAAAATTCTAGGTTCGATCTATATCTTTAATATCAATAGCCAGTTAGGGACTTGGTATGTTTCGGTAAGTCGGGGGATGTCCGAAGTGGAGAAGGAAGGTGTTCCATAGCCACGGAGATTGAATAATATGTGAATCAATGTTAAATATTGATTTAATCATGTATTCATAATTATTTAATGAAGGAGAAAATCAATTAAATGGTCAAAAGGCTTAATGGGCTAAATACTAGAGGGGAAAGGGCCCAAGAGGGGGCCGCATCCCTAGGAGGGGCCAAGGGGGTGGTCGGCGCCCCTAGTGGGTCAGCCCCCCACGTGGGGCCTATGGTGGGGTGGCCGGCAGCGCCTCCCCCCTCCTCTCATGATTAGTCACACCCCGGGACCTTGAGGGAGGGGGTGTCTCCTCTCCCACTATATATAGTGGGGTATTTTGACCAAATAAAAACGACACAATATTTAATAAAGTTTTTCTCACTTTTGGGGAGACCTCCAATTGATATTCTCTCTCCCGTGACCGTGGTCCCAAGTTCAGACTTCACAAATGAGAGACATCTTCACCGTGGAGCGCCGTAGCGCTGTGGGATTCGGATCCAGGACCTCTACTTTCACAACTGATGCTGAATCAGGAAAGCGGGAGTCATCGCCAAGCACGGGATGCATGTAACTCCCTGCGAGGTGCAACATTTGAGGCACTAGGAGTCATTGGAGCCACAGGAGCGTGGGGACTTCATCATGACCTTGAAGTCGGCTTCGGATCGTCTACATCAACCACGCTCTCCCGAACGTTGACAACGCTTTTCGATCTTCAAAGGTAAGTTCGCGAAAAGCCCCTCCTGTTACTGTATTACTAATAGATGTTGGAGATATGCCCTAGAGGCAATAATAAATATAGTTATTATTATATCTTTGTGTTTATGATAAATGTTTATATTCATGCTATAATAGTATTAACAAGGAAACATTAATACTTGTGTGAATTGTAAACTTAAATTGAAGTCCCTAGTATAGCCTCTATACTTCACTAGCTTGTTGGTTAATAGATGATTGTGGTTTCCCTATCATGAACATTGAGATGTTATTAACAACAAGACCATATCGTTAGGAGAATGATATGGTGGACATACTCCTATAGATAAGCGTAGCATAAAGATCAAGTCATTTCAATAGTTCAATTGCTATATGCTTTCTGATACATAGTAACCTAATTCCTTCGACCATGAGATCATGCATATCACCTTTACTGGATGGATGCTTTGATGTCATCAAACACCACACCGTAACAGGGTGGCTATAAAGGTGGTATTGAGTGTTCGGAAAGTATTGGTTGAAACACATGGATCAAGAGTGGGATTTGTCCATCCATATGACGGATAGATATTCTCTGGGCCCTCTCGGTGAAATGTCATCCAATTAGCTTGCAAGCATGTGACTGGGTCACAAGGGATCACATATCACGGGAACGAGAAAAGAGTACTTATCAGTAACGAGGTTGAACTAGGTATGCAGAGATACCGAAGATCATAACCTCGGATAAGTAACATATCGTGAGACAAAGGGAAATTGGTATCGTATGTAAGTGGTTCATTCGATCGCAAAGTAATCGTAGAAATATGTGGGAGCCATATGAATTTCCAGATTCCTCTATTGGTTATTGTTCGGAGAAGTGTCTCGATCATGTCCGCATAATTCACGAACCGTAGGGAGACACACTTAAGGATTCGACGTTGTTTGAGTAGTTATGGTATTATGAGAAAGAGACCGAATGTTGTTCGGAGTCTCGGATGGGATCCGGGATATCACGAGGTGATCCGGAATGGTCCGGAGAATAAGATTCATATAAGGAAAGTCCCGTTTCGGAGTTGGGGAGTGGTTCCGGTGTTTTCATCGGGAACATTCTAGAAGGTCCCGGAATGTCCGGCACTCCGGAGGGGGAAGGGTACATGAGTGTGTCATTACATATTGGAATGATTGCATCATGTACTAAGTATTCTTGCTGTCCCAAATAAAGGATTTATTTAAATCCTAAATTGAAAAGTCAAACGGCTAGTTTGAAAGTCAAACTGCAGTTTTGGGAAGTGGGAAAAGAGGAGGAGAGGTGGAGGCCGAGTTGGAGGAGGGTTCCTCCCCTTGGCCGGCGCACCTCCCTAGGCCGAGTTGGGGAGGAACTCCTCCCCTTGGCCGGCCAGCCCTCCCACCTATATAAGGAGGGGCAGGGCTCCCCTCCTAGACACACAAGTTTCCTATCCTCTAAACTAAACCCTAGATCTAGACCCCGGTTTAGAGCTATTCGGTTTAGAGCCTTCTAATTGGTTTAGAGCCCTCTAATTGGTGTGTCTAATTACTAGACCACTAATAGCCTCTCTCATAAGCTCCACCATACTCGCACCGGCTTAAGGCGAAGCCCTGCGGGATCTCCCCTCTACCTCCGGTACCACGCCGTTGTGCTGCCGGAATCGCGAGGAGAGTGCTACAACCTCCGCTGCCTGCTGGAACAAGGGAGAGGAAGGTCTTCGTCGAGTACCGAACGTGTGACCGACTGCGGGAGCGCTGCTGGAACGTGGCGCTGGAAGGATCGTCTACGCGATCTTGAGATCGGAAAGAGTACGACTACATCACCCACGAGAATCTGCTCTCGTTAAACACTTTGGAATCTTCGAGGGTGAGTTATTCCATCGACTCGTTGCTACAATCTAGTAGATAGATCTTGGCTTGTTTGTTTGTATGCGATAGAAAATTTTTGTTTTCCATGCTGCGAACCCCTACAGTGGTATCAGAGCCGTGTCTATATGTAGATCTGTTGCACGAGTAGAACACAATGGTCATTGTGGGCGTTGATGCTTTTATTGTAGATTGCTTTTTGTGTACTTTGCATCTTGCGGTATGTTGGGATGAAGCGGCCCGGGCTAACCTTACATGACATCGTTCATGAGACTTGCTCCACGCTTAACATGCAACTTGTATTGCATAAGTGGCTTTGCGGGTGCCTGTTTCTCCTAGCATAGTAAAGATCCAATTTACAACGGGTAATCAACAATGCTAGTATCAATGTTGTGGTTCTTGTTCGTAGGTTAGAACGACACTTATGGAAAGCCCCAAACCACGTAAAATATGCAAAGAAAGTAGAAGCGTCTAACTTTGTTTTGCAGGGGTGTGCAGTGATGTGATATGGCCATGATTGTGATTATATTTGATGTATGCAATGTTCCTTATTGTAAGTTGGCAACCGGCAGGAGCCATATGGTTGTCTTTAATTTCTGTTAAGACCTGCGTGTCTATTCAAAATAGTTGTAATAGTTGAAGCTGGTGGACGACAACCATGAAGAAGCGTCATTGACCTTGATGCTATGCCGGTGATGATGGAGATCATATTCGTGCTTGAAGATGGAGATCGGAAGCACAAAGAAGAAAGGCCATATCATATCACATATTATGAATTGCATGTGATGTTAATCCTTTATGCATCTTGTATTGCTTAGTAGACGACGGTAGCATTATAAGATGATCCCTCATGCACATAAATTTCAAGTTCTAAAGTGTTCACCCTTAGTATGCACCGTTGCCAAAGCTTGTTGCTTCGAAGCACCACGTGATGATCGGGTGTCTTTGATTCCGCGGGTGAATACAACGTAAGCAAGCCAGATTTGCTTATGCGGTAGCTAAGGTTTGATCTTGACGAGCCTAGCATGTACAGACATGGCCTCAGGAACACGGATCGCCGAAAGGCAAAGCATGAATCATATAGTAGATATGATGAACATGATGATTGTTCGCCATTAAAACTATATCGGCTCTCGTGATGATCGGTGTTGATATAGTAGATTTGGTTCGTGTGATCACTAAAACAATGTGAGGGATGTTGTTTTGAGTGGGAGTTCACCTAGTTTAATTTCATTAATTAATTTGAACTCAATTTGTCATAAACTTAGTCTAAACTATTGCAAATATGTTGTAGATCAATGGCAGCCCCTACCATCAATTTTAATGCGTTCCTAGAGAAAGAAAAGTTGAAAAACAATGGAAGCAACTTCGCGGATTGGTTCCGCAATTTGAGGATTGTCCTCACAGCTGGTAATTTGACCTATGTGCTGGATGCACCGCTAGGTGACCCACCTGCAGCTGATGCTACCGATGAAGTAAAGAATGTTTACCTCGCTCGGAAGAATCAGTACTCCATAGTTCAGTGTGCTATCTTGTATGGTTTAGAATCGGAGCTTCAGAAAAGGTTTGAAGAGTCAGATCCATATGATATTGTCGAGGATCTCAAATTAATTTTTGAGACTCATGCGGCAATTGAAAGTTATGAAGCTTCTGAAAAGTTCTTTAACTGCAAGATGGAAGAGGGTAGCTCCGTCAGTGAGCATGTGCTTAAAATGTCTGGGCACGCGAATAAACTTCAAAGCTTGGGTATAGTGATTCCTAATACTTTGGGAGTTTACCGCATCCTCCAATCACTACCACCAAGTTACAAGAACTTTGTGATGAACTACAACATGCAGAACATGAACAAAGAGTTGCCAGAACTATTTGCTATGTTAAAATCTGCAGAAGTGGAGATCAAGAAAGAGCACCAAGTGTTGATGGTCAATAGGACCACCAAATTCAAGAAAGGCAAGTCTAAGCAAAAGGGACACTTCAAGAAGGGTGGTAAGAAAGTTACCATGCCAACGAAGAAGACCAAGGCTGGACCTAAGCCTGAAACTGAGTGCTTTTACTGCAAGGGAGAAGGTCACTGGAAGCGGAATTGCCCAAAGTACTTGGCGGATTTGAAGAACGGCAACATCAAGAAGAAAGGTATATTTGATATACATGTTATTGATGTGTATCTCACTAGTATTCGTAGTAGTGCCTGGGTATTTGATACTGGTTCGGTTGCTCATATTTGTAACTCGAAACAGGAGCTGCAGAATAAACGGAAGCTAGCGAAGAACGAGGTGTCGATGCGTGTGGGAAACGGATCAAAGGTTGATGTGATCGCGGTCGGCACGCTACCTCTTCATCTACCATCGGGATTAGTTTTATACTTAAATAATTGTTATTTGGTGCCTGCGTTGAGCATGAACATTATATCAGGATCTTGTTTATTGCGAGACGGTTACTTGTTTAAATCAGAGAATAATGGTTGTTCGATTTATATGAGTAATATGTTTTACGCACATGCACCTTTGATAGATGGTCTATTCTTATTGAATCTCGATAGTAGAAATACACATCTTAATAACATTGAAGCTAAACGTTTGAAATCAAGCGATAATTCGACCTATATGTGGCACTGTCGTCTTGGTCACATTGGAGTGAAGCGTATGAAGAAACTCCATTCCGATGGACTTCTTGAATCACTTGATTTTGAATCACTTGAAAGATGCGAGGCATGTCTGATGGGTAAAATGACTAAGACTCCATTTTCTGGTATAATGGAGCGAGCTACAGACTTATTGGAAATCATACATACCGATGTGTGTGGTCCAATGAGTGTAGCATCGCGCAGTGGTTATCGTTATGTTCTTACCTTCACGGATGACTTGAGTAGATATGGGTATATCTATTTCATGAAACATAAGTCCGAAACTTTCGAGAAGTTTAAGGAGTTTCAAAGTGAGGTAGAGAATCAACGTAACAAGAAGATTAAATTTCTACGTTCTGATCGTGGAGGTGAATATCTAAGTTACGAGTTTGGCGAGCATTTAAAGAAGTGCGGAATACTTTCACAATTGACACCGCCGGGAACACCACAGCGTAATGGTGTGTCTGAACGTCGTAATCGAACTCTCTTAGATATGGTTCGTTCTATGATGTCACTTACAGATTTACCGCTAACATTTTGGGGTTATGCATTAGAAACAGCCGCATTCACTTTAAATAGGGCACCATCTAAATCCGTTGAAACGACACCGTATGATTTATGGTTTGGGAAGAAACCTAAATTGTCGTTCCTTAAAGTTTGGGGATGCGAAGCCTATGTAAAGAAGTTACAGCCGGACAAGCTTGAACCCAAAGCGGAAAAATGCGTCTTCATAGGATACCCGAAGGAAACTATTGGGTATACCTTCTATCATAGATCCGAAGGCAAAATCTTCGTTGCCAAGAATGGATCCTTTCTAGAGAAGGAATTTCTCTCGAAAGAAGTGACTGGAAGGAAAGTAGAACTCGACGAGGTTGTCGAACCTTCTCTCGAAATTGCGAGTAGCGCAGCACCGGAAGAAGTTCCTGTGGTGCCTGCACCAATAAGAGAGGAAGCTAATGATAGTGATCATGAAACCTCGGTTGAAGTTGCTACAGAGCCTCGGAGGTCAACGAGAACTCGTACCACTCCAGATTGGTATGATTCCGTTATGAATGTCATATTGGTGGACAACACCGATGACCCCGAGACATATGAGGAAGCGATGATGAGCCCAGATTCCAATAAATGGCAAGAAGCCATGAAATCCGAGATTGGATCCATGTACGAAAACCAAGTATGGACTTTGGTGGACTTACCGGATGGCCGGAAGGCTGTCGAGAACAAATGGATTTTCAAGAAGAAAACAGATGCTGATGGTAATGTTACTGTCTATAAAGCTCGACTTGTCGCAAAAGGGTTTCGACAAATTCAAGGAGTTGACTACGATGAGACTTTCTCACCGGTAGCGAAGCTAAAGTCTGTGAGGATTATGTTAGCAATCGCTGCATATTATGATTATGAGATATGGCAGATGGATGTCAAAACAGCATTCCTCAATGGAGACATTGATGAAGAGTTGTATATGATACAACCCAAAGGTTTTGTCGATCCTAAAGACGCTAACAAGGTATGCAAGCTTCAACGGTCCATCTATGGATTGAAGCAGGCATCCCGAAGTTGGAATCAACGTTTTGATAAGGTAATCAAAAGTTTTGGTTTTATACAAACTTATGGAGAAGCTTGTATTTACAAGAAAGTGAGTGGGAGCTCTGTAGCATTCTTAATACTGTATGTGGATGACATATTGTTGATTGGGAATGATGTAGACCTTCTTAATAGTGTCAAAGAGTATTTGAATAATAGTTTTTCAATGAAGGATCTTGGCGAAGCAGCTTACATATTAGGCATAAAGATTTATAGAGATAGATCGAAACGCCAAATATCATTGTCACAAAGTACATATTTGGACAAAGTTCTAAAGAGGTTTGGAATGGAAGATAGCAAGAAAGGGTTCTTGCCCATGTTGCCCAATACGACCTTGAGTAAAACTCAAAGTCCGACATCGGCAGAAGATAGAGAAAGGATGAGTAAGACTCCCTATGCCTCAGCCATAGGATCTCTAATGTATGCCATGCTATGTACTAGACCCGACATTGCATATGCTGTTAGTTTAACTAGCAGATATCAAAGTGATCCAGGAGTGGATCATTGGACAGCGGTCAAAAACATCCTTAAGTACTTGAGAAGAACTAAGGATATGGTTCTTTCTTATGGAGGTGATGAACAGCTCGTTGTTAATGGTTACACCGATGCTAGTTGGAACACTGATCCGGATGATTCTAAATCACAATCTGGATACGTATTTATTTTGAATGGTGCAGCAGTTAGCTGGAGGAGTGCAAAGCAAAGCGTTGTGGCGAGATCTTCAACTGAATCGGAATACATGGCTGCTTCGGAGGCTTCACAAGAAGCGATATGGATGAAAGAGTTCATTACAGAGCTGGGTGTGGTTTCTAGTGCGCTGGACCCAATGTCTATCTACTGTGATAACATGGGCGCCATAGCCAATGCGCAAGAAACCAAGGTCACACAAGAAGCTGAAGCATATCAAGCTACGTTTTCACGCTATTCGAGAACATATCCAGGATGGGGATATAAAGATTTGCAAAGTACACACAGATCTGAATGTGGCGGATCCGTTGACTAAACCTCTCCCGAGGGCAAAACATGACCAACACCAAACTGCCATGGGTGTTCGGTATATTACCATGTAATCTAGATTAGATGACTCTAGTGCAAGTGGGAGACTGTTGGAGATATGCCCTAGAGGCAATAATAAATATAGTTATTATTATATCTTTGTGTTTATGATAAATGTTTATATTCATGCTATAATAGTATTAACAAGGAAACATTAATACTTGTGTGAATTGTAAACTTAAATTGAAGTCCCTAGTATAGCCTCTATACTTCACTAGCTTGTTGGTTAATAGATGATTGTGGTTTCCCTATCATGAACATTGAGATGTTATTAACAACAAGACCATATCGTTAGGAGAATGATATGGTGGACATACTCCTATAGATAAGCGTAGCATAAAGATCAAGTCATTTCAATAGTTCAATTGCTATATGCTTTCTGATACATAGTAACCTAATTCCTTCGACCATGAGATCATGCATATCACCTTTACTGGATGGATGCTTTGATGTCATCAAACACCACACCGTAACAGGGTGGCTATAAAGGTGGTATTGAGTGTTCGGAAAGTATTGGTTGAAACACATGGATCAAGAGTGGGATTTGTCCATCCATATGACGGATAGATATTCTCTGGGCCCTCTCGGTGAAATGTCATCCAATTAGCTTGCAAGCATGTGACTGGGTCACAAGGGATCACATATCACGGGAACGAGAAAAGAGTACTTATCAGTAACGAGGTTGAACTAGGTATGCAGAGATACCGAAGATCATAACCTCGGATAAGTAACATATCGTGAGACAAAGGGAAATTGGTATCGTATGTAAGTGGTTCATTCGATCGCAAAGTAATCGTAGAAATATGTGGGAGCCATATGAATTTCCAGATTCCTCTATTGGTTATTGTTCGGAGAAGTGTCTCGATCATGTCCGCATAATTCACGAACCGTAGGGAGACACACTTAAGGATTCGACGTTGTTTGAGTAGTTATGGTATTATGAGAAAGAGACCGAATGTTGTTCGGAGTCTCGGATGGGATCCGGGATATCACGAGGTGATCCGGAATGGTCCGGAGAATAAGATTCATATAAGGAAAGTCCCGTTTCGGAGTTGGGGAGTGGTTCCGGTGTTTTCATCGGGAACATTCTAGAAGGTCCCGGAATGTCCGGCACTCCGGAGGGGGAAGGGTACATGAGTGTGTCATTACATATTGGAATGATTGCATCATGTACTAAGTATTCTTGCTGTCCCAAATAAAGGATTTATTTAAATCCTAAATTGAAAAGTCAAACGGCTAGTTTGAAAGTCAAACTGCAGTTTTGGGAAGTGGGAAAAGAGGAGGAGAGGTGGAGGCCGAGTTGGAGGAGGGTTCCTCCCCTTGGCCGGCGCACCTCCCTAGGCCGAGTTGGGGAGGAACTCCTCCCCTTGGCCGGCCAGCCCTCCCACCTATATAAGGAGGGGCAGGGCTCCCCTCCTAGACACACAAGTTTCCTATCCTCTAAACTAAACCCTAGATCTAGACCCCGGTTTAGAGCTATTCGGTTTAGAGCCTTCTAATTGGTTTAGAGCCCTCTAATTGGTGTGTCTAATTACTAGACCACTAATAGCCTCTCTCATAAGCTCCACCATACTCGCACCGGCTTAAGGCGAAGCCCTGCGGGATCTCCCCTCTACCTCCGGTACCACGCCGTTGTGCTGCCGGAATCGCGAGGAGAGTGCTACAACCTCCGCTGCCTGCTGGAACAAGGGAGAGGAAGGTCTTCGTCGAGTACCGAACGTGTGACCGACTGCGGGAGCGCTGCTGGAACGTGGCGCTGGAAGGATCGTCTACGCGATCTTGAGATCGGAAAGAGTACGACTACATCACCCACGAGAATCTGCTCTCGTTAAACACTTTGGAATCTTCGAGGGTGAGTTATTCCATCGACTCGTTGCTACAATCTAGTAGATAGATCTTGGCTTGTTTGTTTGTATGCGATAGAAAATTTTTGTTTTCCATGCTGCGAACCCCTACAATAGATAGGCCCTGGCAACAAAGGGGGTCCAGGGGCGTAGGGTAAAATTTATTGTTTTCATACGCAAACCCCTACAATGAGTTTGCCTCGAAATGACCCCTCTCGGTAATTGGCAGCCCAACTATGCGAAACCCGATAATTACAGGCAAGTCGGACCCGTGATGCACTCGCTTGACAACTGTGGGGCCACAAACCAACAAGCCCCACATACATGACCAATTCACATGGCCACTACCAGAAGACTCGGACACAAATGTTTAGTACCACATTGCTAGTTGAAGAAAAGTTACACCACCTTATAAGAGGGCTCTTCCACCACTTGGTAAACGTATGAGAAGGAGAGAGACATACACATGTGATCCTCCTATGCCGCCCACCTCGTCACAACGAGGCGCGCCGCGGTTTGCGGGAATCTCGCCGAGCCGTCTTTCTTTTTGTCACGCATGAACAGAATACATATAGTCTGCGCTAGTGGAGTTTCAATACGAAGACAGTAGGAAACAGGGGCGGAGCCAGGGGTGAGCAGGGGTCAGACCCCCCCCCCCCCCAACCGATCGCCCCCCTCATGAAAATACGAGAGTCCAGCAGTAGTACGTGTATAAGTATGTGATAATCCACGTACATAATTAGCTAATTAGTACTAGTAGTATATCTGAGCCCAGGGTTATCTAGCTATGCACGGAAGCCCAGCAAGCAGAGAAGCCCATCTATACCATCAATGGTAGACACTTGGTCATTGCCCATCGCCTACTCTCGACGGATCGATGATCGATCTGTTACCAGTGTGCAGGATCGCCTACCGGCGGCGGCGGCAAGACGCCACGCCTGGCCAGGCAACCGAATAGCGGCGAATGTGGCGCCTTCCGCTGATCATCGTCGCTTGCAATATCCAAACTAATAGATTAGTATTCGTCAAGGTACGTAGAGTCTAATCCTCCTACGGTAGTTGATCTGTGCTTTCTTTTAGTTTCTCTACTACCGAATAGATAAATGGAAGCAAAAAGGGAATAGATCAAATTGCCAATACTAAGAGAACACACATGATATTTTATGCTAAGTGTTTCGATTTTGAATCTGGCCAAGTCCAGAAAATTTGGATCAAATCGGTGGTGAATGGTGATAGTAGGGGTATATTTTAACTTGTCTAAAACTAGGCGAAAATATGCCAGTTTACTATTATATATGTTACTGGCTTACTGCCAAAATATGTTAATAATTTGATTTTCTTAAACTTGATATCTCCATATATTATAATCCACGTGTGATCATCGTCGCTCCCAATCGCTCGCCCCCCTATACCCAAATCCTGGCTCCGCCCCTGGTGGGAAATGATTACGAACTGAATGGATGTTCAACTATTGTCGATGCCTGTTCAGTTCACCTCCCGGCGTCTCGTTTTCATCTCCTCGCGTAGCCTATTCACCTCCTCTATTGGTGCCTATATAAATGAGATGTCCCCTCTCCGCTGAATACACACATTTGCACTCTAGTTCGAGAGCATTGCGCTACCTACCGAATCTTCCCCATCCCTTCTTGCAGTGTGCACCGCGAGCCGGGATAGTAGGCCTCCGAGACCACGCTACTTCGAGTCCTGTACGATAGAAGGGCGATAGGGTTTTTGGGGAGCGCTACTGGCCTCATCACGAACTCCTTCACGGATAGCGATAGCGCCGACGTATTCCGCAACGACGACTTCTTCCCCGACATCAATAACCTCTTTCTTGACAACATGACTAGCGATGGTGCCAATGCCAACATGGGTGGTTCCTCTGTTGTGATGTATATCATCTTTCTCAATCTTGTTTATCTTAGTTAGATAGTATATTGTTCCTTTTGGTTTGATGTAGGTCTAGACCTTATTCAGATCTTATCTTAAGTTCTATGTCTTGCAATCTTCTTGGATATCTGCCATAATATTTATCCGCTAAATCACATGATTAGTTTAATTTCTATTATTCTATTCATGTTTTATCTAACTTTTATTATGGTTAATTCTCTTGGTAAATTGCTCTTATACTCAACACTGGTTGTTACCATCATGGGGCACACTTTCTCGTTCCATGATAAAGCCAGCTGGCAGAGAATGTCATAGAATCCGAGATCTGAGGACTAGCAATGGTGATTCTAGTCTTTGTGGCAATGAGGAATTTGTATGGTGATTCGTGACTTGGAGCAGCAGCCTCGTAACTAGGGCGACATCATAAGAGAAGTTTAAAGTCTTACCTTTCAGGGTGAAAATCCAAGGTTTGGCCTTCATTGGTTATGCCTAGCAATGACCTTGTTGAAGGCATTTTGCAAGCGAGGATTTCCTCCGGGGTGAAAACCTAAGATCTATGATCGAGCGACGATGGCGCTTGTGCGATGTTTCCTTCGTGGAGGCTTTCGTTTGGAGGAGCTGGACTTCTGGTGTTGTCTTGGTGGTGTTAGTACTGCTGCTACAAGGAACATATCCCTTTTTTAGAAATGAGGAGCGAAGCCCCGACCTCTGTATCAAGCGATGCACACATCCTTTTTTATTATTAGAGCAACAAAGCGTGGCAAAAGCCATTACAAAGATCATACAGACTAGAACTACCAACTAAAACACCGAGCAAAACAATAACCATATCGCTAGCTCTCCGATGAGATCTAAAAAACACCTAGCTGCCTCACGCACTCCAGGAGACTAGATCATCCCCAGCTTATCCACGAAACGGTGCCCATGCACACGCTCCGGATGTGGCCGCATCCACTATCTTCAGCGAAACCATCATCAGCATGTAAACCAGTGTGCAGACTCTCTCCGCACTAGCCATCGACACCACCACGGTGCAGCGTAGCACCACCTCCCTGCGTAATATCTCCAAGGCATGCCGCAGTTGCCACGGGTATCCCGCAGATCCATGTTGCCAAGTACCACTAACAAACAGAGATTGAAGTTTCTAGATGACTTGTTGTTAGAGTATATTACGGTTTGGCAATATTAGGTAGTTTAATATTGTAATCTAAGTCTATCTCTCTTAGGCTTCTTGCCGTCCAAGTCTTCTAGTACTATATAAACAGCCTAAGGGCTCACGATGTAATCACCTCTTGCAATATCAATACAATAAGTACTTCCACAATCTTCCATGGTATCAGAGTGGTTCGCTCCGCCTAGGATTTAGCCACTGCTTCCGCCGCGCTGCCCCCGGCGAGATCGAGCTCCATGATCTCCGCCCGGGGCCACCAAATCTCATAGCTAGTTTTTCTTCCAATTCCCTAGATCGGTTTAGTATTTCTAGCAAATTTCTTTTTCCTATTAGATCTGTTTTTGTTTAGCCACCAAAAGCATCGTCCACGGCTGCATGTCGTCATCGCGTGCCTCTACTTCAACCTTGGCATCGAATCAACTCCGTAAAATCATCATCAAAGATCGTGGCGAGGAGGCTCCGCGCGGCGCCCCAAGGGACGCCTTCACGCGCTGTGTCGGCTGCTCCGTCCTCATGTCGTCTCCACGCCGGCCTGTCTTTGCTAACATCTACCAGGACGCACGTCCCTGACCAACAAAGGGCTGCAACTTCATCAACAGTGGTCATCTACACCAACAACATAGCCACATCATCGCCGCCACCACCGATCGTGGTCATCGTCAATGCCAACAAGTTCTTCTCCACGAGCGACGCCGCACTCATACAAGCGGAAAATACGGGTCTAATTCCTGAAATCAACTACCGCCACAATTCAATCGCCATCCACAACTACCACCTTCGTCTTCGTCCACCGTGACCTCGCCGCCAGAGTCGCAGTCTAATTTTTATTTTTTTACTTAATCAATTTTCTTCTTGCAACTACTTCATCTACTCCGACAAATCGGCGGACAACTTCTACGCATCGACCGTTCATGGAGAATTTCTCTGCTGCTCCCTCCGGTTCTGGCTTGCATGCGTGATGGTCCATGTCTTCGCACGTCTGGTATTAGCAACACCGACGCGTGCCTTCGTTCCCGGCGCGCTTCCGAGTTTGGCAAGCTCGGCAAGACGTGTCGCCTACCTCGACTACTCTGACTCCAGCTACGTCTACATCAAAAATCACTACGGCGACTTATCTAGGCTCAACGATGACATCGACCACAACACCACGACATCATCAACCTCATCGACTTCATCAATGGCGACTACATCACCAACGGCACCATCGACCACGACTACAGCACCCTACTTCCGGCTACATCGACATCGACAACCACCGGCATCCTCTCCAGTCCACGACTTCGGATTATGCTCTAGTCAGACCGTCCGCGATGCTCCTGCTGTTTGCGTCAGTACCGATCCGAATGCGGGGGGTGTTAGAGTATATTATGGTTTGGCAATATTAGGTAGTTTCATATTGTAATATATGTCTATCTCTATTAGGCTTCTTGCCCCCCAAGTCTTCTAGTACTATATAAACAGTCTAAGGGCTCACGATGTAATCACCTCTTGCAATATCAATACAATCTATATTCCGCAATCTTTCACATGTCGTGCGTAGCACTTGCCGAATAGGCATAGCTCAGCATAGCACCTGTTGGTCAAGCATGACTTGACATCGCCTTTGAACTCCATGCATGACAAATCCGCTCTACCTCTCCTGCCTCTTCCATCTAGCACTGCTCCACAAGCGATGCTCCCAAAAGAGAACATGACACCGCAGCGCCACCATCGACCAACCCGAAGATTTTAGTGTTTCCCCGGAATAGCACGATTAAGGTCGACACTAGGTGCATGGCGATGTCTTCATCAAGGTAATGACGTGGTAACGCCGTCATCACCTGCCAACGGCTTGTTTTTAATCAGCACCAGGGTGCCCCTGCCTCATTGCCAGGAGTAGATGATGGAGCTCGCGATCCACCAAACCAGCCTCAGGCCGACTACCTTCGACGGAGAAGATGCCACCGCCACCAAACCTAGAGTCTCCGCCCTAGGCGTAGCACTTGCCGAACAGGCATAGCTCAGCATAGCACATGTTGGTCAAGCATGACTTGACATCGCCTTCGAACTCCATGCAAGGCAAAGCTGCTCCACCTCTCCCGCCTCTTCCATCCAACGCTGCTCCACAAGTGATGCTCCCAAAAGAGAACATGACACCGCAGCACCGCCATCGCCCAACCCGAAGATCTTAGGGTTTCCCCCGGAATAGCACGATTAAGGTCAACACTAGGTGCATGGCGATGTCTTCATCAAGGTAACGATGTGGTAACACCGCCATCACCCGCCAACGGCTCGTTTTTCACCGGCACCTAGGTGTCCCCGCCTCGTTGCTGGGACTAGATGACGGAGCTCGCGATCCACCAAACTAGCCTCAGGCCAACTACCTTCGACGGAGAAGATGCCACCACCACCAAACCCAGGGTCTCCGCCCCGGGCGTAGAACTTGCCGAACAGGCATAGCTCAGCATAACACCTGTTGGTCAAGCATGACTTGACATCGCCCTTGAACCCCATGCAAGACAAAGCCGCTCCACCTCTCCCGCCTCTTCCATCCATCGCTTCTCCACAAGCGATGCTCCCAAAAGAGAACATGACACCGCAGCGCCGCCATCGCCCAACCCGAAGATCTTAGGGTTTCCCCCGGAATAGCACGATTAAGTTCGACACTAGGTGCATAGCGATGTCTTCATCAAGGTATCGACGTGGTAACGCCGCCATCACCTGCCTGAAAGGAATATGCCCGAGAGGCAATAATAAAGTGGTTATTATCTTATTCCATGTTTATGATAAATGTTTATTTTGTATGCTATAATTGTATTGATCGGAAACGTCAATACATGTGTGTTTAATAAACAAAAAGGGTTCCTAGTTATGCCTCTCTTATAGAGTAGCTTGTTGATTAACAAGATGATCAAGGTTTCCTGATCATGGACATTGGATGTTGTTAATAACAAGGTCACATCACTTGTGAAATGATGTGATGAACATTCATCCGAAGTATAGAATTACGATCAAGTCATTATGTTTATATTGCTATAACATCATACGAAGTAATCTTTATCCTTAGACCATGAGATCATGTTAATTGCTAACACCGGAAGAGTATCTTGATAACATCAAACGTCACACCGTAACAGGGTGACTATAAAGATGGGTTCAGTGCTACAAAGGTGTTATGTTGAGGCTCATGGATCAAGAGTGGAATTTGTCAATCCTGATGACGGATAGATATACGCTAGGCCCTCTCGGTGATATCACATTAAGATAGCTTGCAAGCAAGTGATGTGATCACTAGAATGTTATATCACGGGAACAAGAAAAGAGTGCATGTCGGCAACGAGGTCAAACTAGGTATGGAGATACCGATGATCGAATCTCGGACATGTAATATATCGTGAGAAAAAGGGATTTTGTTACTAGCGTTAAAGGTTCTCACGATCACAGAAGTCATCGTTGAATATGCAGGAGTTAGTATGGCTCTCCAGGCCCCGCTTCTGATTATTGATCTGAGAGGAGTCTCAATCATGTCTGCATTATTCGCGAACCTTAGGGTGACACACTTAAGAGTTACCGGACATCATTTTGGAGCACATATGTTTCAGACGAAAGAATTGCAAAGCGTAGGAATTGTTTCGATAGAAACCAGAAATTGTTTTGGGTGAAATTGCAGAAAGTGGTTCTGCATGTGATATTGAAATATTGCAAGGGGTTATATGTGAATGTTTGTTAATTAAAGTAATTAACAAAATTCTGAATAAATTTAATAAAAGAGTTTAATTAAATTAGAGAGCATTAGACTTGGAGAATTTTAATGCATTTAAAGTGGGGACTTTAAAAGGGAATGTGAAGAGGCATTTTAATGTGGAGGGGTTACCACCACATGAATGGGGGAGGTGAGGAGTCACCCCCCATGCGCCGGCCATGGAGAGAGGGGCATCCCCCCTCCTCCTATAAAAGGCCACCCTCTTCCTCCTTCTTCCTCACACCTTCTTGTGAAGGATCTCTATCCCCCTCTAGAATTATTCCCCCATGGTCTCGGATTAACGAGATACATGTTCCCGGTGGCATTTCCTCTGGAAGGAGTTGCTGCTTCCGCTGGATCGCTGGAGCGAGGAGGTGGAGGTTGTCCAGTGGTTTCAACGTGTGTGCGCGTACGGATGCGCTGCTGAGTTGCGGCGCTCGGACTTCCTACTCGTTAACAAAACTCGTTGTCTTCGAGGGTAAGTTCTCGTTAGATGTATGTCTACCCGTTGCTTTGTACCTAGTAGATAGATCTTGGCGTGTAGTTCTCATCGTAGGAAACTTTTTATTTTTTATGTTGTGGACCCAACAGTGGTATTAGAGCCTGATCTATGCGTAGGTGCTTTGCACGGGTAGTACACATATGTTTATATGTGGGCTATGATGATCATGTTATTGCATCTTCTATGTATTTTGGATATTGGTGGCATAGTGGGATGAAGCGGCCCGGACCAACCTTACATGTCATCGTACATGAGACCGGTTCCACGACTGACATGCAACTAGTTTTGCATAAGTGGCTGGCGGGTGTCTGTCTCTCCTACTATAGTCAATATCTGATTTACAACGAGTTGCTAATAACTTGGTTATCCTCGTTGTGGTTCCATGTTCGTAGGTAAGAACGGTTCTATCTCCGAAAGCCCTAAGCCACGTAAAACTTGTAATTGATAAATTAGAGGCGTCTAGTTTAGATCGTTGCTGGGCTAGTGTCTTGATATGGTATTGTTGATGTATGATAGATACTCTTACAACACATTCAACGTGTAAGTTCCATAGACCTTGGCCTTACACACAAAGGAATGATAGAGATCATACCACGATGCAAATGATAGAGATCAAATGCATGGACGATATCATCTCACTTTACACATTAGATATTAGTATCTTATACTGCTAGTTTGGCGCTTTTTGTAGCATTGTAAGATGATCCCTCATTTAGATATCAAGATAAATATGTGTTCTTCCTTAAAGTATGCACCGTTCTATGGATCGTGTTTCGAGACATCACGTGATGATCGGGTGTACTCGACTCTACGCTTTCATATAACGGGTGTAAGACAGTTTTACACACGCGAATATTAAGGTTATTACTTGGCGAGCCTAGCATGTACAGACATGGCCTCGGAACACGGACCGAAAGGTTAAGCATGGGTCATATAGTTGATATGATTCCCATATAGATGCTCGCCTTTGAAGCTACATCAACTCACGTAATAATCGGACTTGGTGTAGTGGATTTGGTTCATGTAATCACCAAAAAGGCACGAGGGATGTCGTTTTTGAGTGGGAGTTCATTAGTAATTTGGATTTGTCGAACTCAATTTGTCATAAACTAAATCGAAGTGAATTTGCATAATTTGTTGTAGTCATTGGCGTCTGTTCACTACCTTATGCTTAGTTTTAATTGAGATAATAGAACTATAGAATTCTAGATATTTACTTTACGAACTGGTATTGTATTGTTTTGAATGTCAATTTAAAGTTTTTAAGTCCTATTGCAAACTTTCAGCAAACTCTATTTACTCCATAAAGTTTAATAAGTAGTATTAAATCAAGAGTAAGAATTCTAATGTTAGTATCTAAAGTATCATATTTGCCTCCATGATTATTGATATTCAAAAGTTGTTTTAATATCAAGATTATATAGGAGCTAAAAATTGTTTCAGAAACCATCATGTGTGAAAGATATTGTGATATCTGAAACAATGTATTTGGTTGCATTATGATAGAGTATAATTTAGCAAAATACATGTTCTCATATTGTATGAGAATTTGTGAAGGATGGAGATGCTAAGCATCCGGATCCCCCAAAAGGTTTTGGGAACTAACATTATACTCGCGATTGTTCCTTACATGCTATAGTAGCTTGATCATGAAAGTTTTCATGATAAGGATGAATAGAAGATGTAAGTAAAATGTTTACTACACTAATAGATTACTAAAGAATGGAATTTTGAAAGAACACCAAACATTTGATGATGGTGATCCACTTCAAAGTGCAAGTCCAAAAGTATTAGTATTTGACTATATACGCTTTGTACTATGTGTCATGTGAATGACACCACAATTGATGTTGGTAGATTCTTTTAAAAGGAAAAGGAATTGCTGAAAGAGAATCTATAAAATATTTGGCAGAAAAGAAAAGGTTGGAGATGTCCAACTTAGGTATATAGAAGATATATATGTTATGGATGTATTCCTTGCTTGTTAAACACTGTGGTTCTGAGGTATGGGATACCGGTATTGGATACCGAACTGGATGGTATGAAGTGTCATACAGGACAATGCAATTCATGAACTACAATGGCCTAAGTAACTAGCAAGAGAATAAGTGATGATGTTCATCGAAAACAAATAAAGTGGTATTGTGTTTTTCGTTGTCGCAAACCTAGCCTTCAAGATTTGTTTTAATAATTGTTATTTCGTTCCGGTATTATAAGAACAATGGTTGTTAAATAATTACCGTATTCCATAAAGGATGGATGAACTTTTACAAGTCTAGTGGGAGAAATCACATCCATAAACACTATTGCTAAAATGTCGCAAGGCAAATGATTGAAAGATCACTTATGAAGTGACATCGCTATTTAAATTATATTGGAAAGAAAACATGAAGAAACTCCATGTTGATGGAATTTTGGAGTCTTTTGATTTTGATCAATTGACGCTGGTGAAACTTTCCTCGAGATAATTGAAACTCTGTCCATAGGCCAAAGAGGAACGGATGACTAACTTGTTGGATATTATACATATTGATGTATATAGTCCATTATATGTAGCCATATGCGATGGATCTTTTTGCTTTATATGCTTTCTCCAGAAATTTGAGTGAATATATCTATATATTTACTTAATAAGGAAGAAGTATGAAACATTTGAAAATTGTTCAAAGACTTTCAAGATGAAGTGGAAAATCATTGTAAAAAGAAAATAAAGAGTTTATGATTCGATCATAAAGGAAGACATTTGAGTTACATGTTTAGCAAAAACACCGAAGACTTGAGGAATTGTTCCATGATTTGTGTTTCCCGATAAACCATAGAAGTATGGCATATTCGAGAGATGAAATCAAACCATGTTTGACAAGGTAAGATCAAGGGTGTCATTTATAAAACTGCCATTATGTTTTAAGGATTGAAGCTTTAGAGACTATCGCTTTTACACTAAAAAGAGCACCATCGTGATCCGTTAAAATGACACCATATAAGTTATGGTTTGGGATAAAACCCGAATTGTCTTTTCTTAAATTTTGGTATGCTATGCATAAGTAAAATGTTTACAACCAAAGTTGGATAAGCACGTCTTTGTAGGTTATCCCAAAGAATTTGTTGGGGATTCCTCCATAACACCGAGGACAAAAGAGTTTGTCGCTTGGAACGTCAAGTTTCTTGAGAAGGAATTTTTCGTGAAAAGTTAAGTGGGAGGACAATAGAACTTTGATAAGGTTGTTGAACCTTAGCTATATGTGCTAAGTAGCGCAGCGCCGGAAAGTGTTCCAGTGGCGGCCACAATGCTCATGGCTCCCGTGATTACAAAGGGTGTGATCTCGGAGATTAGAGTTCCTATTGAACCGTGTGAGTCGGTAAGAATCAAATAGTGTGATTTGATAAGAAAGTCATTATTGTTTTGACAATGATGAACCGACTATATGCAAAGAAGCGATGATGGGCCCTGACTCCATAAAATGACTAGAAGTCATAGAATCCGTGATAGTATCCATACACGAGAAATCAAGTTTCTGAACTTGGAAGACCCTTCGGAAAGGCGTGAATTGGTTGTGTTTGGATCTATAAAGAAATAAGACATGGATGTTTAACATCTATGAAATAGTCGACATGTCGGAAAGGAGTTTACGACAATGTTCAAGGAGTTGACTATGACAAGATTTGATCTTTCATAGCGATATTTAGTCGTGACGGATTAATGTAGCAACCACTACATATAATTTGATGGATGGTAGTTGAACAAACAAAACAATGTTCTTCTAATAGAATGGTTACCTAGGACGTGTACAAGACACGGTCCAAAGGGTTTTGTTAATTCAAAGGGTGCTAAAAGGGCATGCAAACTTCAATAGTTGAAGTAAGCATAGTGGAGTTGGAATCTTCACCATGATGAAACTGTTAAAAGAGTTTAAATTCATTGGAAATGATGAAGATGCTTGCATTTGCAAGAAATTAAGTGGGAGCACTGAGACATATTTCTAATACATTATGTAGAGGACATATTGTTGATTGGAAATGATGTATCTTGTATTGACACAAGTTAAGAATTTCATTAAAATAAGATTTTGATGAAAGACTTGGGCAAACCCAGAATATTTGGCATCAATATCTATAGGGATAGATTAAGGTCCTAATATGGTTGTGCCAGACATACATATATGAGATTTGAAAGGGTTCAATATGTAAACATTAAGAAAGGTTCTTGCTGCATGGAAAGAATTGTATCAAGATTCAAGTGTATCAACGCTTGGTGAGTAAAATCACATGAAGATTTTGATCGATTATACCATGATATGTATATATCCAAAATGTCCTATGCTCTAAATGTTATGAGCACATACCAGAATGATTCATAAGATGATCATTGGACGATAGTAAAGATATTCTTATGAGCTTTGGAAGAACTAAGAAAATATCATGTATAAGTGACAAATAGTTAAAGGTAGTTCATTGTAAAGTGTTACATTGATACTATTTTTGTTACAACATACAAATTAAATTTATCTCAATTTAGACTATGGGTGGCACAATGTAATGGAAAGGATGTTCCATGATGGATTTGGATGAGTTCCAAAGTTGAGACATTGTGACGGATACTACAACAAAAGGCTAAGTATATAACTGCTATAATAGCAGCAAAGGAGGGCATTTGTGTTAAGTAGTTTGTTATCAAACTAGGTGTGGTTCAAAGTGGGCTAATACTATGAAGATATATTGTATGACAATAATATCAACATATTTTAACCCAAACGAACTAAAAGGTCTCACCAAAGGACCAAATTTATACAATGCCATCTCATTAAAGAATGAGTGATGCGTAGAGACGCAAAGACATGCAAATACACACGGACCTGAAACTGTCAGATCCAGAGATTATGTTAACCACTAGCAATCGCGTATATGCAACACCAGAAAGCCATAGGTGTTCAATACGCAAAGTTTTTCAAACTAGATTATTTACTCTAATGCAAGTGGGAGACTGAAGGGAATATGCCCGAGAGACAATAATAAAATGGTTATTATCTTATTCCATATTTATAATAAATGTTTATCTTGCATGCTATAATTGTATTGATCAGAAACGTCAATACATGTGTGTTTAATAAACAAAAAGGGTTCCTAGTTATGCCTCTCTTATAGACTAGCTTGTTGATTAACAAGATGATCAAGGTTTCCTGATCATGGATATTGGATGTTGTTAATAACAAGGTCACATCACTTGTGAAATGATGTGATGAACATTCATCCGAAGTATAGCATTACGATCAAGTCATTATGTTTATATTGCTATAACATCATACGAAGTAATCTTTATCCTTAGACCATGAGATCATGTTAATTGTTAACACCGGAAGAGTATCTTGATAACATCAAACGTCACACCGTAACAGGGTGACTATAAAGATGGATTCAGTGCTACGAAGGTGTTATGTTGAGGCTCATGGATCAAGAGTGGAATTTGTCTATCCTGATGACGGATAGATATACTTTGGGCCCTCTCGGTGATATCACATTAAGATAGCTTGCAAGCAAGTGATGTGATCACTAGAATGTTATATCACGGGAACGAGAAAAGAGTGCATGTCGGCAACGAGATCAAACTAGGTATGGAGATACCGATGATCGAATCTCGGACATGTAATATATCGTGAGACAAAGGGATTTAGTTACTAGCGTTAAAGGTTCTCACGATCACAGAAGTCATCGTTGAATATGCAGGAGTCAGTATGGATCTCTAGGTCTCGCTTCTGATTATTGATCTGAGAGGAGTCTCAATCATGTCTGTATTATTCGTGAACCGTAGGGTGACACACTTAAGAGTTACCGGACACCATTTTGGAGCACATATGTTTCAGACGAAAGAATTGCAAAGCACAGGAATTGTTTCGATAGAAACCGGAAATTGTTTCGGGTGAAATTGCAGAAAGTGGTTCTGCATGTGATATTGAAATATTACAAGGGGTTATATGTGCATGTTTTTTAATTAAAGTAATTAACAAAATTCTGAATAAATTTAATAAAAGAGTTTTATTAAATGAGAGAGCATTAAACTTGGAGAATTTTAATGCATTTAAAGTAGGGACTTTAAAAGGGAATGTGAAGAGGCATTTTAATATGGAGGGGTTACCACCACATGAATAGGGGAGGTGAGGAGTCACCCCTACCATGCACCGGCCATGGAGAGAGGGGCACCCCCTCCTCCTATAAAAGGCCACCCTCTTCCTCCTTCTTCGTCACACCTCCTTGTGAAGGATCTCTCTCCCCCTCTAGAACTATTCCCCCATGGTCTCGGATTAGCGAGATACATGTTCCCGGTGGCATTTCATCTGGAAGGAGTTGCTGCTTCCGCTGGATCGCTGGAGCGAGGAGGTGGAGTTTGTCTGGTGGCTTGAACGTGTGTGCGAGTACGGATGCGCTGCTGAGTTGCGGCACTCGGACTTCCTCACGATCTTGAGATCGGCAAGTGTACGACTACATCAACCACGAGTTCCTACTCGTTAACAAAACTCGTTGTCTTCGAGGGTAAGTTCTCGTTGGATGTATGTCCACCTGTTGCTTTGTACCTAGTAGATAGATCTTGGCGTGTAGTTCTCATCATAGGAAATTTTTTGTTTTCTATGCTGCGGACCCAACACCGCCAACGGCTTGTTTTTCACTGGTACCTAGGTGTCCCCGCCTCGTTGCCAGGACTAGATGGCGGAGCTCGCGATCCACCAAACCAGCCTCAGGCCGATTACCTTTGACGGAGAAGATGCCACCGCCACCAAACCTAGGGTCTCCGCCCCGTGCGTCCTCATGATGTGGGGTAGAACCTGGAGGACCTCCTCGTGACGTCTCAGCCGACAACGAGGAGTGCTGAATTGCAGGGCTGCCTATCCAGGAAACCCTAGATTGACCACACCGCCTCCAGCCGCCCCGCCGCCTTCAGCTCCGCCGCCGTCGAGCCCCGGCCGCCGCCAGCACTGTTTTTATTTGTAATTCTTCTTCGTTTTTTAGGTTGTGTGCATCCCTAAGGCCGCTTGGGCAATGCGTTGTTGTAGAGGCCGATTAAGGTCGACACTAGGTGCATGGTGATGCCTTCATCAAGGTAACGACGTGGTAACGCCGCCATCAGCCTCCAACGGCTCAGGAAGATGCCACCGCCACCAAACCCAGGGCCTCCGCCCCGGGCGTCCTCATGATGCAGGTAGAACCCGGAGGACCTCCGTGTGACTCCCGGCCGACGAGGAGGCGGGTCGAATTGCAGGTTCACCGATCTAGGAAACCCTAAATTGACCACACCGCCTCTAGCCGTCCCGCCGGCGAGCCACGGCCGCCGCCAGCACCGTCGTTGGGCAAAGTCCATGCGGCTCAGTGGCGGCGGGATCGATGCACACAAGGAATAGATCCCTTTAGCAGGACTTTTCTATTTTTATTTGTAATTCTTCTTCATTTTTTAGGTAGTGTGCCTCCCTAAGGCCGCTTAGGCAATGCGTTGTTGCAGAGACTAGCTATAATTGGTATCTTGGCGATAATTATTATATGCTCTTTGTAAGAAAAAAAAAAAGGGAAGCCAAGTGGAAAAGCTATTATTGTTGGCTTTCATGAAAAGATTTGAAGGAGGAAAAGTTGACTGGTATATGAAGTCCGAGTTTTCAAAATTACTTGTACAAGTGGACGTGGAAAAATATGCAATGTATTCCAAATACTTGAGCCGCTAGTGCAAGGGAAGTCTTGGAGATAGTCTTTGGCGATTGGCATATACTACTAGTACCAAGTACTTAGGATGCCACTAGGCAATTGTCTGAGAGAGAAGACGACGACCGAGACCGACCAGGGACGGCCGGTGAGCGGTCAAGCTAGCTAATACCATGTAGCTGACGCTGCTGGGTGCAGTGCGTCTCGATCGTATGAATCAGATCGTCATGAGAGCGAGCTCGAGCTACATCAGTCGGTCATGGTTTGGACGTGCTAGCCGGCCGTCTGGAACAAGTGGGGGTTTTGGTTGTTTTCTTCTCATTCACCCTACCTATAGGCTGCTGCAAACTCTACTTATACTAGCCTTGCCAAACATGCATGCACATCTCACAACCATTCGAAGCCATTTCAATCCCAGGACAAAATAATGCTAGTCATGGAGACGGAGCCACCCAAAGTGTTCGCCTATCTCGCCGTGCTGCTGCTGTTGCTGACCAGGGTCACCGCCGTCACCCCCGTACCAGACGCGACGACGACGGTGCTCGAGGGGCAGGCCAGAGCACTTCTTGTCTGGAAAGCCAGCCTTACAAACCAGAGCCAGCACTTCCTGCTGTCCTGGGAGAACACGTCGGCGGCGGCGGCGCCTTGCGACTGGCACGGCATCAGGTGCACAACGCATGGGCGCCAGACCGTCATCAGCAGCATCTCTCTTCGGGGGAGGAGGCTGAGAGGGGCTCTGGAGTCCCTCGACTTCTCCGTGCTGGCGACCATGACGCGCCTAGACCTCTCCCACAACCACCTCACCGGGGGCATCCCTCGCGGCATCGAGCTCCTCACCCAGCTCCAAGCTCTACTCCTGCAAGGCAACCAGATAAGCGGCTCCGTTCCACTACACAAAATGAGTGCTAATCTTGTGACCCTCAATTTGTCAGACAATCACCTAGTTGGTCACATCCCTTCTCAACAAATAGGCCACCTCAAGCACTTGGTCACGCTAGATTTGTCCAGCAATAGTATTTCCAGCTCAATCCCAAGCAACCTAGGCCATTTGACCAGTCTCACCACCTTGAACCTCTTCGACAACCAACTCTCTGGTCAAATTCCACAACAATTAGCTTCTTTGGTGAATTTAAAAGTCTTGGCGCTCGGCGAAAACACACTCTCGGGTTCCATCCCAAACAGCTTAACAAATTTGACAAAGCTCACCGCCTTGTCTTTCAATGAGAATCAACTCTCAGGGCAAATTCCACCAGAAATTGGTTGTCTCGTCAACTTACGAATTTTGTCTCTTTATGGAAACACACTCTCGGGTTCAATCCCAATTAGCATAGGCAACTTAACTAAACTCATTACATTGGATCTTTTCACGAACCAACTTTTCGGTCAAATTCCACGAGAGTTAGGTTCCCTTGTCAACTTAGAGAACTTGAATCTTAGCAACAACACATTATCTGGTTCCATCCCAAACATCATAGGCAATTTGACAAAGTTGGTTGTCTTACGTCTTTGGAGCAACAGGCTTGCTGGGAAAATTCCGCAGCAATTAGGCTACCTTGTCAACTTAGAGACCTTGGATTTTAGTACAAACAAACTATCAGGTTCTATCCCAAGCAACTTAGGGAACTTAACAAAACTCACTACCTTGTACCTTGACATTAACCAACTTTCTGGCCACATTCCTCCAGGAATAGGTGATGCCGTAAACCTAGAATACTTGGCTCTTAGTCAAAACGGACACTCAGGTTCTATCCCAAACAACTTCGGAAACTTGACAAAACTAATCATCTTGAACCTAGTGTTAAACCAACTTTCCGGACACATTCCTCCAGGAATTGGAAATATAAAGAGTTTGATATCATTGGAACTCGGTTTTAATAACCTCTCTGGTGCCTTGCCATCTGGTCTTTGTGCGGGAGGCCAGCTACAACATTTGACCGCTACTCACAACAACTTGGTTGGGCCCTTGCCACCAACGTTGATAAGTTGTACAAGCCTTGTCAGGGTTCGACTTGAACGGAATAACCTCCAAGGAGATATCACAGGGATGGGAGCTCATCCAAATCTTTCCTATATTGATATCAGTTCAAATAAACTATTTGGTGAATTGTCTCATCGTTGGGGTGAGTGCTACAGTCTCACCATGTTGCGTGCATCAAACAACAATATAACTGGAGTAATACCATCAAGCATAGGGAAGTTGTCTCAGTTGGGGGTACTTGACATTTCATCAAACAAGCTTGAAGGACATATTCCCCCAGAAGTCGGCAATTTAACATCGTTGTTTAATTTTAGCCTTTTTGGTAACTTCCTCCAGGGAAATATACCACAGGAAATTGGATCATTGTTCAATCTGGAGTACCTAGATTTATCATCAAACAACCTAATAGGGAATATTCCAGGATCAATTCAGCAATGCTTGAAGCTTCACTTTCTAAAGTTGAGCAGTAATCACCTCAATGGTACCATTCCCATCGAACTAGGGATGTTGGTAAACCTGCACGATTTGTTAGATCTAAGTGAAAATTCAATTGATGGCTCTATTCCAAGTTTGTTAGGTGGTCTTAGTATGCTTGAGACCTTGAATCTTTCAAACAATGCACTGAATGGCAGCATTCCTCCATCATTTCAAAGAATGACCAGTCTCCTATCCATGGATGTGTCATACAATAAATTGGAAGGGCCAGTGCCACATACTAAGCTCTTTGAACAAGCTCCAATCAAATGGTTCAGGAATAATAAGAAATTATGTGGTGTTGTGAAAGGTTTGCCTCCTTGTGATCTTCCTAAGGGTAGTGGAGAAAAAAAGAATTCTAGAGCTAATTTACTAGCTATTATACCTGTCGTTGTATGTTTTGTGTTTGTCACTTCACTAGTAACATGGAAATGCAAAAAGGAAAAGAAAGTGAAGGCAGAAACCAGAAATGAAGTACAACAAACCAACATGTTCGCCATTTGGAACTTTGACGGGGAGGATGTGTACAAAAAAATCGTTGATGCCACAGACAATTTCAACGATGCTCATTGCATTGGATTTGGAGGGAATGGATCTGTCTACAGAGCTCAGTTACCAACAGGTGAATTGTTTGCAGTAAAGAAGATCCATATGATGGAAGATGATGAGCAATTTGAGCGTGAAATACACGTGCTGCTACATATACGACATCGCAACATTGTGAAGTTATTCGGTTACTGCTCTGCATCTCAACAAAGGTTCCTTGTGTATGAGTACATGGACAGAGGGAGCTTATTAGCATCTTTGAAGGGTAAGGAAACTGCAGTTGAATTGCATTGGACGAGGAGGTTAAATATTGTTCAGGATGTTGCCCAAGCTTTGTCTTACATGCATCATGGTTGCTTCCCGCCAATAGTTCATAGAGATATAACAAGCAGCAATGTATTGCTTGATCTAGAGTTTAAAGCCTCCATCTCAGATTTTGGTCTAGCAAAAATACTAGATGTGCAGGCATCGAACTGCTCAAAGCTTGCCGGGACAAAGGGATATCTTGCTCCAGGTAAAATTATATCTCTATTTTTGTTTCATTATATCATTAGTTTATATATCAATACACATGTATTAAATATGTGTGAAAATTAACTCTCGGATGTTGATGTTTCTTCAGAGCTTGCATACACAACAAGGGTGACTAAGAAGTGCGATGTCTTTAGCTTCGGGGTCCTGGTTCTTGAGTTGTTTATGGGACATCATCCAGGTGATTTCCTTTCGACCATGGACAATAAACCTATATTACTTGGGAATTTGCTGGACACCCGGCTCAAACTCCCGGGAGTTGAGATCTCAAGTGAGATATTCCAAGTGATCGCCATTGTTGTTCGGTGCATAGAGTCCAATCCATCGCAACGTCCAACGATGCAGGAAGTACTAAAGGTGTTCTCAACGGCCAAACAATCACCTGCTAATGATATTGATTATCTCCACACCAGCATTGCCATCCCTGTCTGCTGGTCCTGAATCTTGTTTTTCTTCCATTTGATTATGTAGAGACTGCTTTTAGTATATTTTATCCATATGCTAGTTCATTTTCCGCACTACCCTCGTGTAGAAATACCTGTATGCTTGTGTTCATCGTAATGATGTTGATATTTGGGGATAATAATAACTTGTATTGATTTGAACAATAGTACAAAGTTTATATAAAAGAGAGGAAGGGGGTCGGCCGGCCTAAACCGACTTAGGACTAGAGTCCTACTCTAACTTAAAATCAGTTCTAATACCCCCCCCCCCCCCAGTGTCAACATCGGGCGCCACGATATTGAGACAGGAGACAATATCTGTAAATGCTGCAGTGGAGAGACCTTTGGTGAAGATATCTGCAAATTGAGCGTTGGTCGGAACATGAAGAACGCGAACCTCGCCAAGATCCACCTTCTCTCGAACAAAATGAATATCAATCTCTATGTATTTGGTGCGTCGATGCTGAACCGGATTAGAGGCCATGTAGACTGCAGATATATTATCACAATAGACAATGGTAGCACACTCAATTGGTCGATGAAGCTTGGCAAGAAGCTGACGTATCCAGACCGCTTCGGCCACTGCATGAGCAACCGCCTGTTATTCTGCTTCCGTCGATGACCTGGAAACTGCAACCTGCCTTTTCGAAGACCAAAAAACAAGATTATCACCCAAATAAACACAAAAGCCAGATGTGGATCATCGAGTATCTGGATAACCTACCCAGTCTGCATCAGAATAAACTGTCAAGCTTGTAGGAGTAGAATAATTAAGAACTAGACCATGGTCGAGAGTGCCTTTGAGATAGCGTAGAATTCGTTTGACATAAGAAAGGTGGGGAACACGAAGATCCTGCATATACAAGCAAGCTTGTTGAACAGAATAAGAAATATCAGGACGAGTGAGAGTAGCATATTGTAGTGCCCTGTGAGACTGCGATAGTATGTAGATCGGGAACGGGATCACCATCCGACGATAGTTTGGTGCCGATGTCAGCAGGGGTACGGCTGGGCTAATAGTCAAGCATGCCAGCACGAGATAAGAGATTAATAATATATTAGCATTGAGAAAGAAAGAGAGTGGAAGAATTTCGAGAAGCGGTAAAACCGAGAAAATGATGAAGTGGTCCCAAATCATTCATAGAGAATCCCTGATTGAGAAGGGTGATAATATGGCTAAGAAAGGAGTCGGAGGAGGCGGTTAGAACCAGATCATTGACATAGAGAAGAAGATAAGAGGTTTGAGTAGAAGAGCAAAAAATAAAGAGAGAGGAATCGGATTTAGAGGGAAGGAAACCTATAGTTTGAATAAATGTGGTGAAGCGTTGGAACCACGCACGTGGTGCTTGTTTGAGACCGTAAAGATACTTTTGGAGAAGACACACAAAGTCAGGACAGAAAGAATCTACAAAGCCAGAGGGTTGTTGACAATAGATGGTCTCATTGAGAGTGCCATGCAGAAAGCATTTTTAACATCAAGTTGATGAATCAGCCATGAGGAAGATACAGCAAGACTAAGAATAATGTGAATAGTACTTGGTTTAACAACAGGTGAAAAGGTTTCATCGAAGTCAATCCCTTGTTGTTGAGAAAAACCCCGGCATACCCAACGAGCCTTGTACCGTGCGAGAGACCCATCGGAATTATATTTGTGGCAAAAAAAACCACTTGCCTGAAACAACGTTGGCGCCAGGAGGTTTAGGAACGAGAGTCCATGTATTATTTTGAAGAAGGGCATCGAACTCATCACACATGGCAGAATGCCAAAGAGGATCTAGAAGAGCTCGTTTGTAGGATGTAGGAATTGGGAAAATATTTGGGGTGACATTGAGGTTAAGAAAACGGCGAGGAACGTGAAAGCCCTTTTTACCACGAGTACACATGACATGATCGTTAGCGGGAATAGTGAGGGGAACGGTGTGAGGAGGAAGTTGTGGAGTGGGAGAGTTACTCGGAGTACTAGCGGCGCTAGCAGGAGACGGGGTAGGTGTGTCTGTTCCTGCAGAAGACGTGGTGGTGGTGGGCGAGGACCCGGCAGGAGATCCTGCTGTTGCAGGAGAAAGTGGTGCGGCGGGCTGCCGCGGGGCCTCGGCAGGCTGCCGTGGAGCCTCAGCAGGCTGGTTGGCTGCCGTGGCTGAGGTAACCGCGGGCACGAAGGCAGGAATAAGGGAGCGTGGCGTGATTGTATGTTGGGTAGGCGGGGAAGAAGTAGGTGTAGACGACTAGATGGAGTATGGAAAAGTATTTTCGTCAAATATGACATGACGTGAGACTAGAACACGTCCAAAAGAGGGGTCGAAACATCGAGAGCCTTTGTGATCATCGGAGGGTCCGAGATAAATACATGGTAATGAGCGAGGAGAAAGTTTGTTAGGGGTGGTGGAGGCGGTGTTGGGGAAACAAAGACAACCAAAAACACACAATTCGGAATAGTCGGGATGATGTAGGAAGAGAGACTAAAAGGGATTATAGAGTGGACACGTTTTGGTTGGTCCGATGTTAAGGAGATATGTTGCCGTGCGAAGGGCTTCGGCCCAAAATAGAGGGGGTAGAGAGGCTTGGATATGTAAAGTACGGAGAATATCATTAATGGATCGTTTGGCTTTACCGTTTTGAGGAGAAGTCTATGGACAAGAAAAACATAAGAGAATGCCTTGAGAGAGAAAGAAAGATCTGTTTTGGGTATTGTCAAACTCTCGGCCATTGTCACATTGGATAAAATGTATGGGAAGGCCGAAGTGTGTAAGAACATATCGCTGAAAATTTAGAAAAATTGAGTGCACATCGGATTTGGCGCTGATAGGAAAGGTCCATATGTAGTGAGAATAATCGTCAGAAATAGCAAGATAGTATTTGAAATCAGAAACACTAGGAAGCGGAGAGGTCCATAGATCACAATGCAATAACTCAAACGAAAAAGTACTATAGGTAGTTGATGTACCGAAAGGTAAACTAACATGTTTGCCGCATTGACAGGCATTGCAAATAGAGAAATCATGAGAAGAACTAGAACTATCAATAGGGAGACTAAATTCTTGAAGCAAAGACGACATAGTATTTTTATTGGGAGCGGCCGAGCCGACGGTGCCAAAGGTTAACGGAGGTGTGCATGGCTTGAGGTGTGGAAGATGGTGTGCCATGTAGAGGATAGAGATCGCCCAAGCTATTGTAGTGAGCGAGGACCTCCACCGTTTTCAGATCTTTCACAGATAAGCCAAACGGGTCAAACTCTAAAGAAACATTGTTGTCGATAGTAAAGCGACGAACAGATATGAGATTTTCGATTAAAGATGGAGCAACAAGAATATTACGGAGAAGAAAAATTGTGTGGGGATTAGTGATGTATGATTGGGCACAAGATATAGGAATTGAAGAACCGTCATCAATAGTTATAGAGAAAAAAGGGGAAGAAAAACAAGCTGGCAGAAAATCCATATTTGAAGACATGTGCGAAGATGCACCAGAATCAAAAATCCAATTTGTACCTTCGTGGTTGTTGAGCGTAAAATTGTTCATGGCAGCGATGAAGGCGGATTGGTCCTAGCTTGGTGGAGCGGTTGATGAAGCAGTTGATGGCGATGGCGTAGGCATGTATTGTAGTGCCGGAGGAGCCCCATACATGTAGTTCATTGGTGTCGAGGATGCATGTAGTATTGTGTCGCGTGGGGCGCCATGTAGGCCATCAGTGGAGCTTGGGCGGTGTAGACCTGCTGCGGAGGTCGAGGTCCAAGAGGCCCTGGCGAGCCTATGGATGGATAAAGACCAGGATTCCATGTCCCGGTGTAGGCCGGTGGGGCACCATAGGGAGAAGGAGCCGACCAAGGCATAGGCCATGCTTGAACGAGACCTGTCTATGGATCATGCTACGGTTGCTAGGTTGGCGAGGGTGCCGCGACGGAGGGAGGTGTCGGCACTGGTGGAGTCGGCGCTGGAGGGGCCGGCGCTAGAGGATTTTGGTGAAGAGTGGAGGTGGAGGAGCAAGATAGAGGTGCGCCGGCGGCGCGGGCTTTGGCCGGCGTCCAGAGTGTACGCGTCGTCGGCGGCGACGGAGTTGGCGGAGCCATCTAGGCGCGGAAAAACCTAGGCGTCTGATACTATGATATTTTAGGATAATAATAACTTGTATTGATTTGAACAATAGTACAAAATTTATATAGAAGAGAGGAGGAGGGTCAGCCGGCCTAAACCGACTTAGGACTAGAGTCCTACTCTAACTCAAACTGAATTCTAATAGATGGAGAGGCTGGGGTTTAAACCTTCTTTTCAAGAAAGAAAGAAAAGAAATGCACATATGGTAATTTATTTCTGCATTACTCTTTCTGTTTTCTATATGTGTTCTCGTATTAAATACAATTCTTTTTTTAGAAATGGGAGCTTTATTATCTAGGAAGTAACGTTTACACCTGGCCTCTGCATAACTAAGATGCACACAACCGACAAAACTCTGTAAAGCAAAAAACAATAATAGGCGATCATTACAAGCACAACGTCTAACATGATGCCTAAAAAGATGGTAGCTCAATCCTCATATCACACTGCCATCCAAGTCAGGAAAAATATTCATCACCGTATCTTCCAAACACGTACAACCGTATATAAATCAGTCTCGAAACTCCACACGTTGTAGAGGCAACCATGAACGAAGAGAAGCCGTACTCCGATAGATAACCTGCAAGCTAGTACATAGTTTATTATTAACAATCTTGTCATTTGTATATAGCCAGAGCGACTAAATTATGGCAATCGCTCCCACCCTAAACAATATCTTGTACTTATTATTAATCTCACGTAGTCAGTAACCAAAAATATTGGCCACCGACTATAGTGGGAATAAACCAGATGCTACATGGATGATTGACCATATAGATCTAGTGAATTTATAATAAAAGAATCAATATTCAATTGTCTCATCCTGATGACAATTCATAGCTACATATAAATATTTGTGCCATAGAATTAGCTCCTCCTATTTCTTCAAAGATGTTAAGAAAAATATATACAAATATCTCTCTAACAACAAGTGCGTCCCCTGTGGAGCGGGGTTGGCCTGTGTCGCTAGCCCACCTGAGCCCTCCGCCGGCTGTATTTCAGAGGGACTAAAGGCCAAAATATATAGTACATGTACAAGTGTAAATATGCAGAAAACCCCCGTCATCTTTATATGCAGGAAACCCCCGCCGTCCCACCTGTGTCGCTAGCCCACCTGAGCCCTCCACCGGCTGTCTTCGTTCCTAGATCACTCCCGGGTTTTGGCCTTCTAGTTGCTGCTCGCATGGTAGTTTTTCTTCGGTTTCTCTTGTGATCTGGATCTGTTCCATGTGTAGTAGTAAAAAAGAGAGAGAAAGCATGTCCTATTCTTCTGGGTACGTTGCGATTTCTTGCTGCCCGGTGATTTTTTAGGCACAAATTATCCTGATTTTGCTGCCTTCATACGCACCCATATGCGTGGTCTTCGTTTGTGGGGTGTGCTTTCTGGAGAGTTCTCCTGTCCGTCGTCCCATTGCTCATGTGGTTCCTACTCTGCCAACTCCACCAGTTGTTGTTGTAGATGCTACTCCGGCTGTCAAGGACGCTGCCATGCAGGCGGATGATGATGTTGTTGCCACATATGCCCGACAAACTCAGGAGTAATCTGATGCTCGAGCGGTCTACCGCCTGGATCTCACTGCTTACACTTAGTGGATGGATCATGATGCTCGTGTTGCAGCTATTCTCACTTCCAGCGTTCTCCCGCAATTTGTTTCTGAGTTTATGAGTCTTGGTACTATTGTTGTCATGCGGGCTCACCTTAGTCAACGATATCAGCCGTCAGGGAATGTTCTCTATATGTTTGTGGTTTGCCAGGAACATGAGCTTAAGCAGGGTGACTCTACTATTGATCAGTTCTATATTCAGAGTGTTGCTATATGTCGTCAGCTGGATTCTCTCCGCACTACTGTTTGTGGTACATGTCCATGTTGTGATATGGTGCGTTCTAACTTAGATTTTCATCGCGCCTTCGAGTTCTTGTCTCGGCTCCGCAAAGATTTCGAGCCCCGGTGTGCTAACCTCCTTGGCTGTGGTCGTATCCCTATCAATGAGGTGATGTCTGAGCTTTGTGCTGACGAGACTCACCTACGTGTTGCTGATTTGCTTGAGGTTCCTTCTACGATTGCTGCTCAAGGTCCTCCGTCGTCACCTGATCCCCCAACTCCCTCGCGTTCCACTGCTACCCACTCCCTAGAGTTAGGGCTATATTCAGGGCCAGGGTTGTTGAAATGGATCGTATGGGAACCTAGAGGAGGGGTGAATAGGTGCTACTTCAAATTTTAATGCTTTTTCAATTTTAGGCTTGACACAAAAGGTATATTCTCTAGATAACTACGAAGAATTTCCCTATATGCAAACCTAACTACTAGCGAGTAAAGGCGAGTAAGACTTGGAACGAGGAAACCGTAGTGGAGCACGCGGAGACACATGATTTGTTTTACCGCCGTTACTTTCTTGTTAAGGGAAGTACATCTGCATTGGAGGGGTGGACGGTACTAAGACCACCACGCCACAATAGGCCTCACCCTGTTCTCCGATGGATCTCGCCACCAAAGGCCTGATCCACCTTTCCACTATTGGTACCCTTCGAGGTGGGAACCGATGCCTTTACACAACTAGCGGGGCACAACTCCACAACCGAATTGGAGGCTCCTGTAATGACAACAAGATGCCACAAGACAAATATTATCAAAACCGAAACGCAAGATCTAGATATTAACAAGAATACTAGATCGAGAAATCTCCAAGTGAATGGAGAGGAAGTGATGCGCTTGATTCGTGATGTCGATGAATGAAGTCTCTTCCTTTGATTCCCCAAAGATCGGAGCCTTTGGGTGGTTGAAGTGAGAGACCTTGAATGAGAGCTTTTGCAATAGACCAGTACTTTTTTGAATGAATCAGGAGATCTGACATGAGGGGAGATTGGGGCTTTTATACCCCCCTGTCTAAACATGGATGCTGGTGAAGTCGAGAGCCGGATTATCCGACCAGGGGTAAAACTCCACCCCAGCCTCAGATTATCCGGGGGATATTCCGCCCCCCACATAGAAGGTCACGCTGTGGCATCCTTAGCAAACTCCTCTAGGGGCGGATTATCTGGCCCCCTTTTGGGGCAGATTATCCGGCCCAGGCAAAAACTCTCGCCCTGGCCGCACAATCCAAAGGAAAGTCCACCCCCCTCTCTGAGAGACGCGCCTTGCCACACTTTGAAACTTTTCGGGGCGGGGCGGATAATCTGGCCATGTAGGGGCGGATTATCTGGCCCGGGCAAACTCTCCGTCCCTGGCCGGACAATCCGAGAGATTATCCGCCCCCACATAGAGAGACATGTCGTGTCCACCTTTGTCAAAGGAGTTAGGCCCGATTATCCGGCCCTTGACAGGGGCGGATTATGCGGCCCCCCCAACAATAAGATTTTCATGTGAACACTTATCTGCAGCACTTAGCACACATGAGATAATCCATGGTATTGTTATCTAACACACAAAACACTAGAGACCATGAAATGTTCTTTCAGTTGTCGCCGGGGTCATGGCCAGGGTTGTCCACGCTATCACCGCACCTACTGTGACGCAGATGACCACTCTGAGTCTCGATGCTATATGAAGGAGTGAGATATGCATCAGTAAAAGACGTTTGCTTCTCCCAGACCTCGTGCTCCTTCTAGTTTCGTTGGCTCCTCTACGGTTGAGTTCACTGACCAGGATATTCTACGACTCAAGAGGATGCTCACTGCTACAGGCTCTTCTTCAACAGGTACTGATGGCTCTGTGACTGATTCTTCTGGCATTGCGAGACCACCACCATCCATGCAATTAGGCACGTTGCCGTGGGTTCTGGATTTTGGAGCTTCCTTTCATATGACTCATGATTCTTCTACTCTATCCTCTATTCGGCCTCTTGATTCTCCTCTTAGTGTTCTCACCGCTGATGGTACTCCTCTTTCTGTTTCTAGTCGGGGCACTCTTTCCACTTCTTTCTTTTTTTGTTCCTGATATTTCTCATGTTCCTCGTCTTACCATGAACCTATTTTCTGCTAGCCAGCTTACTGACTCTAAGTTGTCGCGTCATTCTTGACGCTGATTCTTGTTCTATTCAGGATCGTCGCACACAGGCTCTGGTTGGGGCTGGACCTTTCCGTTGTGATTCTCAAGGGCTTTGAGAGTTAGACTGGCTTCGTGTTCCTTTCGTTGCTACCTCGTCTACCATTTCTCCTACTGTTTTTGCCTCTGATACTAGATCTTTTCAACAGTGGCACCATCACTACTACAAAAAGGCTTATAAATGCCAAGTGTTTAGTGACGAGCAAAACTGTGCATGTCACTAGTAACTGTTACCAGTGACAGGCAAGGATAGGCATGTCACTACTATAAATCACTAGTGACTGGCGTATAAAAGTGACTGTCACTAGCATGTTTTGCGTAGGCTGGTGGAATAGAAAAATTACTTAGTGACAGACATCTATAATGCTTGTCACTGTTAATGCTATGTTTTGTGACGGACTTAAAATGTGTATGTCACTGTATTTTTCGTGGAGGCGGCTGTAGGAGCAAATTTATTAGTGACCGGCATATCTAAATACCTATCAATTAATAGGGATTTTTTTCCAACCGGAAATACAAATCTCGTGCCGGAATTTCATTTTCCTATAGTCATATAACAAGTAAAAAAGACGTATCTTACTTTTTTAAGGAAAAGTTAGACTACATACTTAGAAAAATATCTGGTGGGACTTGGCAAAAAGAACTCACGAGCCAAAATTCTAGCGAGTCCACACAGGAGGAACCAAACTGCTCAAAAAAAGTGAAGGAACAATAAAAAAAAGTGAAGAACCTAATTATCCTCTCTTCCTCCAAACCTCCGCGCCGCCGACCTACACAACGCAAACCCTACACGCCGCTCCCCTGACCGAGTAGAATACTCCGCCACCCTGCGCGCCGCCGCCCCGCGTGTGGTGACTCCTCCTCAGCCCAGATGACTCCACCGCCCGCACCGACTCCGCCATCCTTCAAGTCGTGACGAATCCACCGCCTTGCAATCCATGACGGCTTCGCCGCCCTGAACCTTCAAGCATTCTTCTCCGGTGCGAGCGACCCGGTTGTCATCATCTGCGTCTGCTACTGCTGCCTAGAAGTGTGCTCCAAACCTGCAGTTGCTTGGTACGTGTTGCTGTCCACGTCCCCATGTTCTTTTGTTGTACTTCATCTTAGTCTAGATCTTGGCCAATTTCCTTTGATGAGCTGGTAGGAGCCGTTACATCTATCTTTACGAGATCTTCAAAACTAGACCTTATTTGTATATATTTCGATAAACATTTTTGAAAAGCAACTTAGTCTTATGACAAAACAACTTCGTTCAAAGAGTTGCGTACACTAACTTTTTCGTATATTTTGCAGCTAACTTAATTTCTGAATTCTGAGATACCAACTTAGAAACAACAGAAAACAACTTCATAATATTGAGATATGCAATTTTGCACTACTAGTTTCCTATCATATTTCCAAGTATTGTTGGTAACATGGTTTTCTAGATAGAAAATTTAGTAGTAGGGAAAATACAATTTTATATTAAACATTACACAAATTAGACGCATCGGTAGGCAACTTCGCAACGATGGTTCGCAACTTCACAACAATTATTGTTAACCGATTAAGTACTAATTGTAGACAACTTAGTAATATTTGTAGACAACATAGGCATGGTGCTAGACGACTTAATACTAGTGGTAAGCAACTTCACGATAAAGGTGCGCAACTTCACAACCTTGTTGCTAGCCGACTTAGTACTAATGGTGGGCAGCTTGAGTACCGGGATAGGCAAGTTTATAACAATGATACGCAACTTTACCCATAAATGGTGCTACCAAACTTAGTATTCAACTCAACACTAGTTGAACGATGGACAATAAAAATCTGCCCAACACAGATTAATAAATAGAGAAAAGAATGCAACTGCTCCCTCCGTCTTAAAATAGATGTCGTGGATTTTTTAAAATTTAGATGAATTGAGGCACTATTTAGTATATAGATTCATCCAATTTTTAACAAACCTGTGACATCTATTTTGAGATGGAACGACTATGTAGATTCCATATCCAACTATGTTGGACACTGGATACAACTTAACCCTAGTGGATGTACAACTTAGCAATAGTGAGTATGCAAGCATTAGCTGGAATAAAATTTACCACTAGTGGACTTACACTTAGCAAATAGTAGATATATAACTTAGCACTAATGGGTATACATCATAGAACTAGTGGCCATACTACTTAGACATAGTGGGTTGTCTCGCTCGTGTGGCGAGGCCGCAATATTGTGGATCAATTTTTGTTTGTTTGGCAATAGTAAAACCCGTGTCGACCTAACAAAAAACCAGAAGCAATCGTGGATATATAACTTAGATATAGTGCGCATTCAACTTAGCAATAGTGTGTACGCTACTTAGCAATAGTGAGTATATGGAACGTAGCAATAGTAGGCTTGCAAACTTACCACATGTGTTAAGAAAGAATTTACTGTTTACAAACACGATTTACCAATAGTTACTGCCACTTTGGTGTAGAGTTAGGCAACTTCACACATGAGGTACGCAACTTAGCACTAGAGGTATACAAGTTAGCAATAATGGGTATGAAACTTAGTTCTCATGTGAAAGAAACAATTTACTATCTACAAAAACGATGTAGCAGATGTGTGAGAGAATATTTTATTGTGTGAAAATTACAACTTAGCTCATATGTGAACCAATAATACTGCTCCTAAAAATACAACTTAGTGCATGCATGAAGAAATAATTTATTGATCATGACAATCACTCCATCTCGATCAACGCAGATGTGGCCGATACAATGAGCCACGACACGAGGTGCAACGTGATATACAAGAAGCGAAGGGGGTGTCACTGTGAGGCCGACAATGCCCAACCCTCCGTGAAGCCAGGCCGAACGGCGGCGTGTCAGAGCTCCATGATGACGAGTGGGTGGGATGGCAAACAGTCTAGATCGGTGTACCACAACAATGTAAGAGAATCGAGAGAGCTAACGAGGGAGTCCCTCGAGTGCTCCTTGTGGTCGATCTTTGGAGAGACTGAGAGAGAAAAAGGATCTACGCAAAGCGTAAGGGAAGAGCATAGCAGTTTCTTTGAAGAGCTGTGGGTAGAGAAAAATACTACTCTCTCCGTCTTAAAGTAGATGTCGAAGATTTATCTAGATTTATATGTACATATAGTATACACTAAAATATATCTAGATACAAGGTAGACAAATCTTCAACTTATATTTCCAAGACGGATGGAGTAGAAAATAGCACTACAAACTGAAATCACTTAACCCATGGATATGATGCACCATCTGTTCATGGGTCCCGCTTCTCTCTCATCAATTAACCCCATTTTCTTTTCCAAATCTCAGTCTACCTCGTACAAGTGCTCTCTTGGTTCAGAGCAGAAAAACTTGGCTAAATCCCTCATAAATCCGCAAATATCTTCCCGTTGCTACATCCTGCCCTGGGTCTCTTCCTCGAAGACCACCAAAGACTCATTTCCCTCTCCAAATCTTGCGTCTCCTCAGGTAGTCAGGCAGTAAGGGCGTCTCCAAGTAGTACTACTTCCCGGGCCCGACATGAGGGCAGCTGAGGTTGCCACCGACGGGAGGTTAGACCATGGACGGCGGTCGCCAGCGGAAGGGAGAGTAATTCGTCAGCAAAGGGAGGCCGGGGCAGCTCAGGAGTGAGGACCTCGTTGTGTGGTGGGGGTGCGGCGGCAATGGGGCCTAGAGCAGCGGCGCGCTGGGTATTTAGTCCAATGCCACACGGGTGTCAGGAGGCACGCGGGACAACTAGCCAGCAGCAGGAGGTGTGTGATGCAAGGATGACGGCGGACGACGCGCCAGATCAGGCGACGGTGAGGTGACGGACGGGGGCAACAGGTTAGACGTGGGAGCAGACACACATGATGGTATCTGTCAGAAGCTCGCTCCAGGCGCGGTTTGATCAGGTGGATCGGACGGGCCAAAAACGAGTGCTCGGACGTGTCAACCAGCGTACGAGTACTTTTTAGCAGTTGGGAATAATGTTTGTAGATGAGCCACAGTTTTAGAAGGTTGCCCTACATATTTTATTCTAGATGAATAGTTAGTACTGATAGTCTACATGTATTGAGTACTTGAATATAGGCACCAATCATCTCAATTTCTATGTCTGCATGCACGAATTAACAGGAGGTGCCAACTTAATATAATGGTTCAGATTAGTCCAGGCAACGCTTGGTTCTCCTACCTAGTTGGTGTTGTAGATTGATCAGAGAATTACTTATTCAATAACAGAGCGATCTGCCTAAGATTTAGTACAAATAGGTTCAAGTTAGCCATCCTCATATTGTTTTTATCCTAACTCTAGGACCCGTTCTGGTGTACAAGTATAGGTAGTGTTAGACCTTTAATTATATAGTTAATCAAAATTTTCTAGCTTGGCTAACCAATCATTTGACATATGTGATGTTGCTACTTTTCCTTTTCTTCTTCGGTATATTTTGAAGTCATTCACAGGTCCTTGTAAATTATGTGCATATCATGCTTTTCTTCATTATCCTATATGTGTACCGCATTTCTAGGATTGATGAACCTGGATTGTTCACATGTTTGCGCATGGGTCACAGCGTTCTGATTATTATCATGGTGAAGGAATGCAAGGTTTTTTACCTGGATTCACTTAAGAACAAGGAGAATAGGGATTACAATGTGTTGTCATAGATTCTGGATGATGATCTCTTCGAACATACTTTGAGAGGTGGAATTGTGCCAACAAAAGGTAGCGTGTAATGTGGCTACCATCTCTGCTACTATATGGACATATTTGTGAGATCACACAAGAATTTAAAGAAAGGTGTAGAGATTCAATTGTTTGGTACTCATCTGGAATCCAATCCATTTAACTGGAAGAAAAAGTTTACACGCATCCAAGACATTTTTGCAAAAATCATCAACACATAGTTCACCTGGGAATCTGGGGTTTTCAGTGACGGTGATGATTCGCCGGAGGTTCATGACTCACGCACAAAGGCGGCTGTAACCCAATTGACCAAGCATGGATGATCACCGAATGAGGTATGTGGCATTTTATTCTGTTTTTAGTTTCTTTGATTCTTTATCTCTACAAATTGTTAATTAAGTTTCTATACTAGGTTGATATGTTGCTCGTTGGCTGGCTGATATGCTAATCGCTTGCTGCTAGTGTTGGCTGCTCGCTGGCTGATATGCTGCTCGCTGCTATTGCTAGTTGTTGGCTACTGGGCTAGAAAAGATGGGTGGTTGACTGATATGCTGCTAGTTGCTACTGCAGTACTGATAGTTGCTTGATACTGAACTAGGAAAGACCTAGAATTGTATACTTTGATATGAATTTTTTTAGCTTTGTTGCACTGATGTAGCTAAGATTAGTAGATGAATAAGAAACATAGTATACAATGGAAATGTACTACAACTGATGTAGCAAGTTCATTGTGGATATTGCTTGAGGGCAAGTGGTTTTATTGTATTTTAGCTTGGCAGTGCAAGAACAAATGCTACCATGTTCAACAAAACTATGTAACATGAGTGAATTGTAATATACAATATGTACTGTAGGTATGAACCAAACATAATCAATCTCGACCATGATGTTTTCAAGTATTCTTCATTTCCTTATCTTATGAATATATTAGAGGAACTGAATTTTGATGGCTCCTTTCATGATATTTGAGATGTATCGTGCTAGGTACTGGTTCATTGTTTTGTCAGACCATCTACCAGATATTTTGGAGAAGGTATGATCCACTTCTTGTAGACACCTTCTAGACTTAGTTACAAGGCAATATATCTAAATTTTTCATCGAATTCCATTATGATAACAATATACTGTCTGAATATATATACCAATTTATTACTGGGATCTGGTAAAGTATGTTGGCCTCCAAGCACATGTCATCTGGTTGGTACCAGTAGTCACTGCCACAAGTCTAAGGAGGGGTTGGCTGAGCCTGTCAAGTGTTTGATATTAGTTTCCTATCGAAAATATTATTTTTCCTACTTTGCCACCAAGTCATGTTAGCTTTTTGGATAATTAAGCAGGCATTCCACTCAAAATATATACTCCAGTAAAACATGTAGTATTCTTGTAAAGCACTACTAACGTTTGTCCCAAATCTAGGCATGAGCTTAAGAAGAAAAAAATAGTAATGCCTAGTTAATATGGGAAAATCCTATCCACTATTCTTTGTATTTATCTATCAACTGCGACGTTTCTTGTCTACATATTTAATCTTGCTCTGTAAATACTTGCGGTTTCATGAAAATGTCATTCACATATTAATATTTTCAGCAGTTAGCTATATATTATTAAGTATTTATGCTATATACAAAAATCCTTGTAAATAAGTTGTCCACCGTCAGATTTTGTGAGCAATCAGTTTCGTCCATGTGAATTTTACTTCTATATATACTTTTCTTTTCTACATAGTTCTCTAGATAAATAACTACTATTCTTTTGCTTGTTGAGGTGATAACAGATTTCTATAGCAGCACACATTGCGCCATGACTCAAAATATTTTTGTCCTACCTCTATTCTTATGTAAACATGTGATAAAATCCATTCTAATAATACTGACCTTCTCATGATATATCGATGCATTTTTTATTTTGATAGTTGATGCGGATGCTTGCTTGCTCTCGAGGAGTTGTATACAGCCGGACACCCCGCTACTAAGGTCCTGTTCTTGGGAGAACAAGAAGGAACATAAAGAAGCAACTCACAAACCAGAAATATCGCAACCAGATCTCTCCACCGGTGATAGTGCTTCAGAAACTATCACAAGTGCTCAGTCTAATTCATCTAGCAACTTGGAAGTGTGTGATATATCCAGCTGTCTCCATTTGTCTATGAGAAAAATGTATATTTGGAGTCTATAATTAAGGATATACTATAAATAGTGATTATCATGTATAGTTTTTTTTCCGTACCTTTGAGACCTTCGATGCTTCTTGACATGCAACTTTGAAATTTACCTTTGCTAATATGTTTGATTAAATTTATATTATTTGAGAAGTGCAATTGCACGTGCAAGCTAATATGTTTGACTAACATCTTATTGCACTATCTGGAATATTTGTAGAAAACGCATTTAATTTTTTTATTACCAAAATTCAAACTAGTGACAGGTAGGATAATGGGTTTGTCGCTACAAAACCCTATAGAGCTGCGGCCTTTGATCGTAACCAGTGACGTGCATTCCTTTTGCCTGTCTAGTGACAGACATGCATAGATGTCTGTCACTAGTACACATAGTGATAGGCACTTGCCTGTCACTAGTAACCTCATACTAGTGACTAGTCATCAGTGACAGGCGTTTTGCCTGTCACTAATGGGCCTTTTAAGCCTGTCACTGATAGCCTATTCTGCAGTAGTACATCTTGGTCATCTTTGTGGCTCTCGGATATCATCATTAGTTCATCGTGGTCTTCTGGGGTCTGTTTCAGGAGATGCATCGTTACAGTGTTAGGGTTGTAGGCTAGGAAAAGATGTCCAGTTACCCTGTCCTACTAGTGAGTCTGTATCTCAGCGACCTTTCGATTCTGTTCACTCTGATGTTTGGGGTCTGGCTCCTTTCGCTTCAAAATGGGGCCATCGATATTATATCATTTTTATTGATGATGTTTCTTGTTATACTTGGTTGTATTTTATGTCTAATCGTAGTGAGGTCCTCTCCATATGTAAGCGCTTTGCAGCCATAGTTCTTACTCAGTTCTCTATGTCGATTCACGTGTTTCGTGCTGACTCTGCTGGTGAGTATATCTCCAAGCACTTGCGTGGTGTTCTAGCTGAGCATAGCACCCTTGCTTAGTTCTCTTGTCCTGGTGCGCATGCTCAGAATGGCGTGGTTGAGCGTAAGCATTGTCATCTTCTTGAGACTGCTCGTGCAATGATGATCACTGCTTCCATTCCCCCTCATTTCTAGGTTGAGGATGTTTCTACATTGGCCTATCTCATCAATATTCAACCCTCTGCCGCTCTGCAGGGTGGTATTCCTCCCGAGCGTCTCTCTGGTCATCCGCCTGATTAGTCAGTGCTTCGTTTTGCTGTATTCTTTTTGCCCCTCGCAACCGCACCAAACTGGCCCTCAGTCTATTGAGTGTGTTTTTCTTGGATACAGTGATGATCATAAGGTATATCGGTGTTGGGATCCTGTTGGCCGTCGGATGCACATTTCTCGTTATGTCACTTTTGATGAGTCGCGTCCCTTCTACCCACGCCCCTCATCCTCGTCTTTCTTGGTGGAGGACATATCTTTTCTATTGTTTCCTGACACACCATCTTCTGTTCCTATTGATCCTCCATCACACCCCATCATTGCTAATGCTTCCCTTTCGCCACCACCACCCAGTTCTTCTCATTCCTCTTTCCCCCTCCACGGACCTCATCGTTGTATTCATTTCCCTTCCATTATACTCGTCGCTCCCATGTTCCGGATGCTTCCTCCAATGTTCCTTCTTCTGATGCTCTGCCTTCCTTTGATGAGATGTCTCCTTCTATTCATACTCGTCATAGATGACCACCTGATCGCTACATTCCTAGTCACTATGGTCTTTTTGTTGCCCTTGAGTCGACTTCTTATCGGGATGCTGCGCACCATCCTGAATGGCAGCTTGCCATGACTGAGAAGATTGATGCGCTTGAGTATACCGGCACATAGGATCTTATCTCTCCTACTCCCGGTGTTCTTCCCATCACATGCAAGTGGGTCTACAAGGTTAAGACTTGCTCTGATGGATATCTTGAGCACTACAAAGCGCGTCTTTGTGGCTCGTGGATTCCAGCAGGAGCAGGGTCGTGATTATGATGAGACTTTTGCTCTGGTGGCCCATATGACCACTATGCGTACTCTTCTTGTCGTGGCTTCTATTCGCCATTGGTCTGTGTCGCGGCTTGATGTCCAGAATGCATTTCTCTATGGTAAGGTGTGTGAGGAGGTTTACACGTAGTCTTCTTTAGGGTACTCTGTCCCTGATGGCATGGTTTGTCGTCTTCAATGCTCTCTTTATGGTCTAAAACAGGTTCCTCGTGCTTGGTTTGAGTGCTACGCCTCTATGGTGACTGTTGTTGGTTCCTCCCCTAGTGCTCATGATCCCGCACTATTTTCACACTTCTCCTTATGGACGCACTCTTCTACTCCTCTATGTTGATGACATGATCATAACCGGTGATGACTCTAAGTATATTGCCTTTGTTAAGTCCCGTCTTCATGAGAAGTTTCTTATGATTGATCTTGGTCCTCTTCGCTACTTTCTTGTGAGGTTTCCTCCACTTCTGATGGATTTTATATCTCTCAGGAAAAGTATATCCAGGATCTCCTTGCTCGTGTTGCTCTTGGTGATGAGCGCATTGTTGAGACTCCTAGGGGGCTCAATGTCCAGCTCCACGCTTGTGATGGTGATCCTCTCTCTGATCTGACACGCTATCGCCATCTTGTTGGGAGCCTTGTCTATCTTGCTGTCACTCGCCCATATATCTCCTATCATGTTCATATTCTGAGTCAGTTTGTATCTGCTCCCACTTCGGTTCATTATAGTCACCTCCTTCGTGTTCTTCGCTATCTTCTCGGCACGAACACTCGTCGTATATTCTTCCCTCGTTCCAGCTCCTTACAGCTCTAGGCTTACCTGATGCTAAGTGGGCTAGTGATCCTTTGGGTCGCTGCTCACTTTCTGCCTACTGTGTGTTTTTTGATGGTTCTCATATTGCATGGAAGACAAAATAGACCATAGTTTCCCGTTCGAGTGCAGAGGCTGAGTTGCAGAACCATGACAGGGTCACAGATGGTAAGATCTACAGTAAATTCAAGACTTGCAACATGTTAAGCTGTCAACATAAACCGACAGTTAGAAGTTGCAGAGTAGACATACGAAGCACTAGGTAGAATACCTCTTTGTGAAATCAAGCAGTATGACTAAGCATTCTTCATAAGAACAAGTTAAACAATGACGCATTCTTAAAGTATTCAGTGTTCTCATTGAATCATGACTCTTGGTCTTGAGGGCTATTGATGTTCTTGTCGTGGAGAACACATAACAGAATAGTAATAACTACATAAATATCAACAATAATGTACTTGCCCCTTATCACTCATTAATCATACGGAATAACTTGGCAAAAGTTGTCATCAGGATTGCATGACTTCAGCAAGGCAAAACGGAGGTAAAAAACACCATCTCATGAGAGAAGAAGTACAGAAAACAGAAAACGAGTGAGAAGAATAAGCAATAGCTGCAAATAATCAACATTAGGGATATTAAAACTGAGTCAAAAAGGAGGCCTCCCATGAACTAGGCAGTTTTGGCCGTCCGATCGTGTCCCCACGTTATTTTGGTCGTTGGATGATCCTCAGCTCCCGCGTGGGCCAAATTATCCCTTATGGACGCTTCTCTGCACATCAAAAATCCCTTCTATGCTTAATTGGGCTGAAATATCTATCTATTTTGGCCCGCTCTACTCCACCTTTTGACAACCGGGTCTCCTCGTACGGAACCACCGGAATTTTTTTTGAAGAGGACACATGCGGCAGCAGACTCCAATGGAAACCAGGTCTCCTTGCTCATACGGAACCACCAGAAAAAAAATGAAGAGGACACACGATGCGGCGGCAGACTCCAATGTAAATTCGACCACCCAGACAAGACGCACACCTCCCGATCGATTGGACCGCAGGCCGAAATCTAGAGCGGGCATGCATGCAGCAGACTCCAATCGAGATTCGACCGACCGAGACCAGATGCACACCTCTCGATCCGTTCGAACGCAGACCAGAACCTGGAGCGGCCATCGATCTCTCATGCAGATGCGGTACAGATTCTGCCCTCGCCTCCCCATTCATGGCGACCTGATGCGCCGGTCTTAATTGATCTTTATGACTGTGTTATCTTTTTAGTTCTTGCAAATCCCTAATGGCAGCCATGGTGCACAAATTGACGGCGACAGATGATTATGGTACGTTACTACACTTCCTACATGTCGTATAAAATCTCTTGCCTCAGACAGCAGATTCTAGGTCTAATGGTGGTCTGATAGGTTGATTCTATTTCCAAACGAAATACCTAGCTTCTTCAGATAACAATTGTCATCTTTTCTAAATCAGAAATATTTCTCTGTAGGTTCTGCTTGTTCTAGCTCAGCTGCTCTTACAAAGAGACATGCTTCTGCTTGTTCTAGCTCAGCTGCTCTTACAAAGAGACATGCTTCTATTACTTCTTTCATGCTATTTAAATCTATCCTCAATTTATTTGATGTACTCATGTTCACCTTCTAATTTAGAAAATCATGAAATATTTTAGTAACACGGCCCCTTATCAACAGACAAAACACCGTGAATCTTGTGTAAGAAAATTATGTGTCTAAGAAAATTCTATGGAGCCTGAATGACATAGAAAGAAGATCGAGAAAGGAAAACCTATGTATAAATACAATACAAATTCTAAGGTAAATTTTAATTCAAATAGAGTTTTGCCATTTTATAACTATAATTTTTCTAATGGACGGACGCGGCAACACGCGCCTACATGATCTAGTAAGAATAGAAGGAGAGTAAGTTATTGACTGAATCGGGATGGAAAGAGGGTAAACAGCTAAGGAGAAAAAGAAGTATAACATGGGATTACATTTATCAACAGTTACACAACACCTGAGAGAGAACAAAGAAAAATAATCAAGAAAAACAGGCATGGAAGTGTTTCGTTACAGTGAATCCCAAATTCTAAATAATACAACCAAGCAGCTAGTCCTTACAAACTTAATTTTCTAATATATACTTCATCACATGTTTATTTAATGGAATACACTGGTAGGATACTGGGACTAGGCAGAGCATCAAGAATCAAGATGTGCCAGATAAAGTAGGACCGACTCTTTCTTGCTTAAGATGATGCTGGAGCTAGCGTTCCTCCGGCCACAATTCGCTCTTCTCGATCCCGCAGTGGCAGAGCAATGCCCAGACGAGGGTCATGAGCTCGGTTCCAAATTGGAGGCCCTTCCCGTGCGCTTCTGCCTTAGAACTTGGGGAAATTTGTACGAGTATGTCAGCCCACACCTCGGCTAGGATCTCCCAGCGACCTTCTTCGTCCTCATTGTCGATCAGTTCCTTGCCCATCATGGCGCCTTGTATCAATATGTTTCCAGTCAGCTCGATATCCTGCTGGCTACCTGCAGGAGCAGCAGCTTCCTGTGATAATGCAATGAGCACATCGTACCTGCTCTGTGGTGAGTTGCAGCCTCTCAGAATGTCATGAGCATGCTGAATAGTGTCCAAGAGTAGCTTCTTGGACGTAAAAACATTCTCAGGCAGCAGGTTGGGCTTTGAAATCAGCAGGTGGAGACAGTACCGCGACAAGCAATTGGCCACTGTGTTTGCCTTACTGAGGTTGCCGGCAAGATCAGGCATTGTATTTCCAACAAACAGTCTAGATAATCCTGTACTATTTGTATTCCCTTGGTCTTGCTCGAGCTTCACCTGGCAGAGGCTTGTTGCAATGTGCCAAACCAGAATAACACGGGAGCAACCTGGTAGCTCAAGGCATGCCGACCAATAACGTTCCACTCTGGCACTAGCACGTGGCCGTGGTAAGGAGTCCCTTGGCAGATGACGGTCCTCAGTACTGTCCATGCAACGGGCTAGTGCCCGAAAGACTCTGGCCATCACTTTGTCCGTATAATTCTTTGGGACACACTGTTCCTTTATAAATTGGAAGGTCACAGCAACCGGTTTCAACTTGCCCTCTCTATATTTTGATGATCGCAGGAAGTCATACCGGCTTGAATATTTAACTCTATTTGGTTCTGGCACAAGAGGTATATGTGATATCATTTTCTCAAGGACACGCTTCATGCAATTGTTGCTGCAATTCACATAATTGCAGACAAGCAGTAAAATAGTCCAGCATGATGTGATGTACCTGCATGTTATCACACAGTCTATTGCCATTATGAAGACCGTGGCTATCAGAGTCAAAAAGGTATCAGTGTTCTTTGGGGGCAGCTCCAAGGGATATAACCACACGATTGAGATGTATTTCACTAAACACAATACTGCAGGGAAGCATATGGAGCGAAGACCCATGCAGAACATCATAGGATAACCGGTATGGAGGTGCAGTTTAAGGAACAAAAGATGCAACCGAAGGATACTAGTTAATACCTTCTCCGCATCATCAGCGCCTATCAGTGAGCAGATCAGCTGGTTCGTCATAGAAATTGTGTCCACGTGCAGCTTTCCACCTTCAAGCCTACACCGGAGTAGTCGATACAGTGGAAAGGCCAGGGTGAGAACCTTCAGTGAGTTCTTCCGTATGCTGAAAGTGGGAAACATTAGGCCATTTTGTTGCCAAATCTTTTCTAAAGTAGTCACTGACCTCAAGTCGTTAATACTGATTCCACTATGCCCATTCATTGTGCCTTTCTTCTTCTCTGCAAAGACCAAGTACTTCCCTTGCATAGCCTCTGGATTGAAATCGCTGGAGCCAATAATGTTAGAAGAAGCCATGTACTCATGAACAAGTTCTGAGCTGCGGCCGTGCAACAAGGATTTGGATGCTAGCTTGTGTGCTCTGATCCTGTACAAGCTCTTGATCACCATGACACTCCAAAACAACCAGAACGGGGTGCGCCACAACTTCGGGCAATGTCTGACACTCAACAACGCCGTACCCCAAAGCTTCAACATGTTTTTCACCTCAAAACTAGTATCGTACTTAGACTTGAAGTTGACGCTAGAACGGAAACTAACCAGCATAAGGGCCCATACTGGGAAATGCTTATTCTTGAAACTTGCGGCTTGCATGGCCCCCATGACATAAACCAGTAGTGTGTCAGACACAGCATCCATTGCCCTCAATCCATTTGTTCTCCCCATGTCGCTCATCGACAGAGTGAGAATCACATAGTACATAACCATGAGAAATCCCATCAACACTCGGATGCGAAGCAAGATATAGTGTTCCAGATTCCACTTTGTCAACACGCCTAAGATCAGAGTGCCAAGGTCTGCCATTTCTCTCATTTTTCTTCTCCTGCCGCACCAAGTCTTAGTCTGCCCAAAATAATTCACAAAGTATCTCAATAAATAGAGAACAAAACACATGGCGGTAACGCTAGCTCATGCTGCCATGCATGGTGCCAAATTGCAATGCTGCATATGCTTCCCTACAGTATTGTCTTTAGCGATCATGCGTTCATGCTTGGAAGGACAGGCACGATATGTGCCTGTGGCAATACCAATCTATTCGTGTGCGCCAGTACAAGTAGTGCTAGCTACATCCTAAAGGATTGATCACTGATGGATAAGTCTCTGTCCTATGATCTTTGTGGGACAGCACACATGGTCCTTGTGTCAAGGACTGGCAGTTAGAGATAGAGCATCAAGGACTGGTTGTTAGAGAGCATCCTTGACTGCTGCCTTTAGACTAGCATCTAGCATATTCTTAGCTGGTTAGCAGCCTATAAGTATGTATCCCCAACCCCTCAGGTTGGCATGGCATTTGTGTGAGTTTGTGTGAGAAATAGAAACCAGAAAATTGCCCCAACTCCTTGTGTCATCCTCTCCCTCGATGAGAGTTAGAATTCAGCGACTAACAAGTGGTATCAGAGCCAAGTTAGTTTGTAGCCTGAGCATCTCCTGCTCATCTCCTTCCCCGGCAGTAGCAGCAGCTCCGGCTGCCTCTGCTCACTCCTCTCTCTCTGTGCAGACGAGCAGCAGCTCGTCGGTTGCAGCCCCCTCTCCACCCAGCAGCTCCCCAGCGGCGAGCCATGTCCGCAAGCCACTCTCAGCACTAGGTAACCTCGAGCACGCGGCTTCGGTAGGAGGCCGAGCTCGCCGCGGCAGAGGAGCGCGAGCGAGTGGCGGCAGCAACCGCCGCGGCGGCAGCAAGGGTGTCGAGGCTGGCAGCAGCAGAGCTGGCAGCAGCCAGAGCGGAGGTGGAAGCAGCAGCAGCGGAGGATGCAGCACGTGAGGCAGCGGCGGAGGTCCAGGCTCTGCGCGGCAGCATCAGCGGCTCCGTTTCAGGCGACGGCAGCGTCGACGGAAACCACGACGCAGCCGACGAGCGGACAGCGCGGTGGGCCGCCGAGCACGCCCAAGCGCACGGCGGTGGCGCTCCCGGAGGTGGCGCTCCCGGAGGAGGCGCGTGCGGCGACGGCGGCCGAAACGACCAAGACCGCGGCCTCCATGAGGTCTGGACTGTGGTCAGGGACGTTGGTCCCGGTGTTGGGTGGCCTACCCTCACCAAAACCAACTACGTCGAGTGGGCCGCGGTCATGAAGGTCCGGCTCCAAGTGCGGCACATGTGGGAGGCAGTCCAGGATGCCAACGTCGATCACCATGAAGATCGACGGGCGCTGGACGCCCTCCTCGCTGCAGTCCCGCCCGAGATGCAGTTCTCGCTTTCCAACAAGCGGACTGCCAAGGAGGCTTGGGACGCTATCGCTGCGGCACGCATAGGCAGCGACCGCGCCCGCAAGTCCACACTGCAAGTACTTCGCAAGGAGTGGGAGAACCTGGCCTTCAAGCCAGGTGAGGACGTTGATGACTTTGCTCTCCGTCTCAACACTCTGTTGCAGAAGATGGTGCAGTTCGGCGAGGACACCTACAACGAGGAGAAAGCTGTCGAGAAGCTTTTTCGCTGCGTTCCCGAGAAGTACAGGCAGATGGCTCGCTCGATCGAGTCTCTGCTGGACCTCTCCACGATGTCGATCGAGGAGGCGATAGGTCGCCTCAAGGTCGTCGACTCTGACGAGCCACAGCCTCAGTCAGGGTCCATCACCACTGGCGGGAAGCTACTTCTCACTCGGGAGCAGTGGGATGCCTGCCAAGGTGATAGGAAGAAGGGGGAGCCTTCTTCCATAACAGGCGGCCGCAAGCGCGGCAAGCCTCGCAAGGCGCGCAAGGACGCTCAGGGCGGCGCCGCCGGCAAGCAGAAGCCGGCACGAGACGACAGCTGCCGCAACTGCGGCCAGCTTGGCCATTGGGCCAAGGACTGTCGACAGCCACGACGCGGCCAGGCCAACTTCGCACGGGCGAAGGAGGAGCCGGCTTTGTTCATGGCACATGCAAGCATCGAGCTAACTCCAGCGGCACCAGCCGCGGCGGCTCTCCTCCACCTTGACGAGCCAAAGGCACACGCCCTCCTCGGCGACGGCTCCGGCGGCGACAAGACTGACGGGTGGTGCCTAGACACTGGCGCTACCCATCACATGACTGGTCGACGAGAGTTCTTCGCCGAGCTCGACCCCAGCGTGCGAGGCTCCGTCAAGTTTGGGGATGCCTCCGCCGTGGAGATTAAGGGCGTCGGCTCCATCATCTTCACCGCCAAGACTGGAGAGCACCGGCTCTCACCAGTGTCTACTACATTCCCGCGTTGAGGAACTCCATCATCAGCTTGGGACAGCTAGATGAGAACGGCTCGAGCGTGCTGATCAAGCATGGGATCCTACGCATCTGGGATCGCCATGGTCGCCTTCTTGCCAAGGTAACTAGAGGTGCGAATCGACTCTACGTCCTCAACGTGCAGGTGGCACAACCCCTCTGTCTCGCCGCCCGTCGGGACGACGAGGCATGGCAGTGGCACGAGCGCTTCGGGCACCTTCACTTCGAGGCCCTGAAGCGGCTCAGTACCACGGAGATGGTGCGAGGCCTACCGTGCCTTGACCATGTGGAGCAGTTCTGCGACGTCTGTGTGATGACGAAGCATAGGCGGACCCCTTTTCCCCAGAGGGCGAGCTTCCGAGCCAAGGAGAGGCTCGAGCTCGTGCACGGGGACTTGTGTGGCCTGGTGACACCGGCCACACCGGGAGGACGACGCTACTTCTTGCTGCTCGTCGACGACCTCTCCCGCTACATGTGGGTGATGGTCCTCGGCAGCAAGGGAGAGGCTGCGGACGCCATCAGGCGCGTGCAGGCTAATGCAGAGGCGGAGTGCGGTCGCAAGCTGCGCGTGCTGCGCACCGACAACGGCGGCGAATTCACAGCGGCTGAATTCGCGTCGTACTGCGCTGATGAGGGCATTCAGCGTCACCACTCCGCGCCGTACAGTCCACAGCAGAACGGCGTCGTCGAGCGGCGCAACCAGACGGTTGTGGGGATGGCCCGGTCCCTCCTCAAGCAGAGAGGGATGCCGGCTGTCTTCTGGGGAGAGGCGGTGGTGACGGCCGTCTACATCCTCAACCGCTCGCCCATCAAGGCGCTCGACGGCAGGACGCCGTACGAGGCTTGGCATGGGCGCAAGCCGGCGGTCTCCCACTTGCGGGTCTTCGGCTGCCTCGCGTTCGCCAAGGAGCTTGGCCACATCGGCAAGCTCGACAACAGGAGAATTCCGGGAGTGTTCATCGGCTACGCGGAGGGCTCGAAGGCCTACCGCATCCTCGACCCGAAGACACAGCGTGTGCGCACGACGCGAGACGTTGTGTTCAACGAAGGGCGAGGATGGGCGTGGGACAAGGTGGTGGATGACGACTCGACTCCGACGTATGACGACTTCATTGTCGAGCACATCCACTTCGAGGGAGCTGGGGGAGTAGGTAGCTCTTCTTCGCCCAGCATGCCTACCTCAGCCCCCGAGTCTTCATCGACCCCGGCAGCACCACGCTCTCCGACCACGACTTCAGTTGCGACGAGTCCTTCGTCGACTCCAGCACAGCCGGCGACGCCTCGTACTCCAGCACCGACAGCCACGTCTACACCACCACCAGCTCACGCCGAGCACAGCCCGGTGGAGTTCGCTTCCCCGCTCCCTCACGACGAGGAGCGCATCGACGCGTACTACGACGGCGAGCCGCTGCGGTACCGCACGATGGAGACCCTTCTCGGCGACCAGCCGGTGCCGGGACTGGTGCCACACGACCTAGAGGCGCAGTTGCACCTTGCGTGTGACGAAGGCGAGCCTCGATATTTTGCAGAGGCCGAGAGAGACGCGGCATGGCGCGCCGCGATGCAGCTGGAGATGGATGCGGTTGAGCAGAACCGCACCTGGGAGCTTGCTGACCTCCCTCATGGTCACCGCGCGATCACCCTTAAGTGGGTGTTCAAGCTGAAGAGGGATGAAGCCGGCGCCATCGTCAAGCACAAGGCTCGCTTGGTGGCACGAGGTTTCGTGCAGCAGGAGGGGGTCGACTTCGACGACGCCTTCGCTCCTGTGGCACGGATGGAGTCCGTGCGACTCCTCCTTGCGCTGGCTGCCCAGGAGGGCTGGCGTGTCCATCACATGGATGTCAAGTCGGCGTTCCTTAACGGCGACTTGAAGGAGGAGGTCTACGTGCACCAGCCGCCGGGATTTGCAATCCCCAGCAAGGAGGGCAAGGTGCTTCGCCTGCGCAAGGCCCTTTACGGCTTACGACAGGCACCAAGGGCGTGGAATGCCAAGTTGGATTCCACGCTAAAGGGGATGGGCTTCGAGCAAAGCCCGCACGAGGCGGCCGTCTACCGGCGGGGCAATGGAGGAAATGCCCTGCTAGTGGGCGTCTACGTCGATGACTTGGTGATCACCGGCACCAAGGATGCGGAGGTGGCGGCATTCAAGGAAGAGATGAAGGCCACCTTCCAGATGAGTGACTTGGGGCCCCTCTCCTTCTACCTAGGAATCGAGGTGCACCAGGACGACTCCGGGATCACGCTTCGACAGACCGCCTACGCCAAGCGCATCGTTGAGCTAGCTGGGCTCACCGACTGCAACCCAGCCCTCACTCCGATGGAGGAGAGGCTGAAGCTCAGTCGCGACAGCACGACGGAGGAGGTGGACGCTACGCAGTACCGGCGTCTTGTGGGGAGCCTTCGCTACCTCGCCCACACACGGCCGGACTTGGCATTCTCCGTTGGCTACGTTAGTCGGTTCATGCAGCGACCGACGACGGAGCACCAGCAGGCCGTGAAGAGGATCGTCCGCTACATTGCGGGGACTCTCGACCACGGTCTCTACTACCCTAGGTGCCCTGGGGCGGCACACTTCGTTGGGTACAGCGACAGCGACCACGTCGGCGACATCGACACCAGCAAGAGCACAAGCGGGATCCTCTTCTTCCTCGGCAAGTGCCTCGTGAGCTGGCAGTCAGTCAAGCAGCAGGTGGTGGCCATGTCCAGCTGCGAGGCCGAGTACATAGCGGCCTCCACCGCTTCCACTCAGGCGCTCTAGCTCGCTCGACTGCTTGGTGATCTCCTCGGTCGAGACACTAGAACAGTGGAGCTCCGGGTGGACAGCAAGTCCGCTCTGGCCCTGGCGAGGAACCCCGTGTTCCACGAGCAGAGCAAACACATCCGGGTGAGGTACCACTTCATCCGAAGCTGTTTGGATGAAGGGAGCATCACGGTGAGCTACATCAACACCAAGGATCAGCTTGCAGATCTGCTCACCAAGCCTCTTGGGCGGATCGCGTTCGTCGGACTCTGCTCCAGGATTGGGATGGTCCAGCCTTCCCACAAGACGACGCACAAGATTTAGGGGGAGAATGATGGATAAGTCTCTGTCCTATGGTCTTTGTGGGACAGCACACATGGTCCTTGTGTCAAGGACTGGCAGTTAGAGATAGAGCATCAAGGACTGGTTGTTAGAGAGCATCCTTGATTGCTGCCTTTAGACTAGCATCTTAGACTAGCATCTAGCATATTCTTGGCTGGTTAGCAGCCTATAAGTATGTATCCCCAACCCCTCAGGTTGGCATGGCATTTGTGTGAGTTTGTGTGAGAAATAGAAACCAGAAAATTGCCCCAACTCCTTGTGTCATCCTCTCCCTCGATGAGAGTTAGAATTCAGCGACTAACAATCACAATATGCTTGTTGAACATGTGCTTCTCGGCGAATTGGTGATCGGTACGTGCGCGTCTTGCCGGAGCTTCGTCCTCACAGTCGGGGCTTTGCTAACATTCGCAAGCAAGCAGTTTGTGTGCATGCATGGGTGCTAACAACTGATCCATATTACTAGTGCTAATTTGATGGTAGTGAGCTTTACAGCATCCACAATTTCATTCTAAGTGGACTTTTAGGCGAAACCAAAATTGCTTTCTTTGGTCCAAAAGGTTCAAAATGTACACATCCGCTGTATAGCAGGTGCAGGAACCAGATACAATGACCAAAATTCGAAGAAAAGCAAAATTTAACAACACTACGAGCATAGTGGTTTAAGGTCCCTTCTTCATGCACAACTTTAATCTCTTCAAACTCTTCCATTCGCTCCTTGATTTCTAGGAGAACCAATCTATATAAGAATTTGCTATTTATGGTGATGTTTGCAAGCTACAGTTTGCCAATCTGAGGCAATGGGAAGGCGTCATATACCATCTTTAAATGACACACTACGACCAATCAGCCATTCTGAAAGCAATCAAGTAGGAATATTGCAATCATTACATATTTTCATTGTTTCCCAAGGCTCAAGGACGAACACAGTGAAACAGGGAGAATATCTAAATGTTCTTATTTTTGCCAAATGCACAACACAGCTCAACTTAGGAAAATAGAGTGGACAATGGCCATACCTGATTCAGATTGCATACTAGTGCACACTTTGCCACAACTGCTGCAATATTTATCTGGCTACTAATTCGACCAAAGTAAAGCTGAGTAATTCTGAACTCTGCCTTTTCATAGAGGAAATACTTCCTGATACGACCCTTTTACAACCATACGCCTGCTTGAGCTCTGCTTCCGACCTGTTACAGCTGCAACATTAAGTAATTAGCACTGCTACTGACCATGCAGTTGTCATTTCCAAGTAAGAGCTTTAACTGATGCCACGCATGAAACTGATCCGATGTCTGTAGTAGCAAGAGAAACAGCACTTCATCGAAAGATGCAAACATGCAATTCAAATACTCTAGGAGATGTACTACTATTGTGAAAAACAACCAGTTCTTACCAAGATACAACAGAATTCAGTGGCCACTCATGGCAGAATCCGCAGCCTGGGGAGCTTGAGAGAGCGATGGGCAATGAACTGTGTGAATGAACTGTGCCAAGAAGACGGCACTTAGATCTGGAATTTGAATAAGCTAATCTCTTCTTTGTCCTAGCCTTTTTCAGTGAGTAGTGACAATTAAACTAGTAGCTATCGTACTTCCCCAGGTCTTCATGGGTTTTCGGCTTTAATATTCCTCATAGAATAAGGGCGATTCTTTTTTCAAAAATAGAATATGGCTGTTACAGTGACGCTCAACATATACAAACGTTCCCAAGAGAATTTTAGAACTAAAAAATGTTGCTCGCTTCAATAAAGTTGCCAAAATAAACGACCAATTGAAAGACACACGCGGCAGACAAAGCTGAACGCGGTCAGGTCAGTCCACCTTTGCCCCTGGTCTCACGCGATACAGAAAGCATGTACTTAAAAAAGGAGCAGTTAATTTCCTTAGCAGATAGCATGATGAGGCATCAAAGACAAACCCGAGATTCCGACATGGCAAAAAAATAACCGTTTTTTTCTTAAGCACCCAGCTTAAGCACCTGCATTGTACATGGCCTAATGGCGTGGCCTTCATTTAGCTAAAGGCTGTCAAACGGGATCATGGTGGTAACATAATTAAGTGCATCTGGAACAAATTGGTAGACTTGATTTATTGTAGTAAGTGTTTTGCCCAGCTGCACTGGGCTACATGTGTGAAAAAATAATGTAAAGGACAAACAGCTTAGCACCACCAAAAAAAGCTCAGCGTAACCTGCTACAGCAGCAAAATTTATCATCAGGGTATGCCTTTATATTCAGCAGAGTAGAAACTCAGAAAAGCACAAGTTATGTGAGAAACAGAAATTACAGGTGCACTGCATTTGGCAGATCACAAGGTTGAACAATCTGCTTGCCCTTCTGGTACCAGTCACAAAAACATATTGGTTCTACCAGAGCTACCAAAATCCTATAAAAATACATATACGCCTGGTGTATGTATCACGATGCAAGTCGCCCAAACAAAATTCCCCAAAACACCAGAGCTCCAACCCACTTGTTTGACACAAACCTGCAGAAAGAATGAATTGGGCTGACAAACAAGCATGAGTGCCTTCTTCCTTGGCATCGATGATGACCATAAGAGACGAAGAAGTGTACAAATGTACTGATTCTTTAATTGATAGTGTTATTTTCCGCTCAAGCTACAACCGAAATTTTAATGTCTCCCCTTTTTAACATTTCATCTGATTGGTGGTTGACAGGTGACACTATTCCTGATCAAATATATTTCACAATTTGTAAGAAGATGAATTTTCTGTGAACTGACAATATTGTCGCGGGAATTGCAATTAAAAGTGGTGATTACTGATGAGAGGAGTTGAAGATGTTGGCACATGCGCCTTCGCTACACGTCACAGAATTTGTCTTGCGTTCATTTTGCTTTTGTTCAAATGATTCGTTCCTACAATTTTCCCTTAATGATTTATTCCATTTTTAATGAACCAACCTCCAAAATAGAGAATTCTGAACAACTCTAATGAGCGTGTTCCTCCTCGGCTTAGAGAACTGCAACAGAAGCAGAAGGAGAAGAAATTAGAGGCTAATATACGAGGTACCATGGGAGAATTTATGTTTGTATAAATGTTCATATGCTTTTGTTGACATTGCAGACACGTTCATGAGGAATCTCGATGGATGAAAATGAAGTTGGATAGAATGGATTTACCATGATCCTCATGAATGTGTCTACTAGTCAGGATATTTGCATATGTAACTGTAGCAAGAATCCGAGATCCTGTTTCATTCCTCCACTACAGCATCAGACTGTAGAACTTCTATAGTTGATTTTCATTGAAGCTATGAGAATTGTCTCTATGATTTGTGCTTTATCGGCCGCCGGAGGTTCGTGAAGTTGAGATCCCTAGAGGGGAAGAGCTGGAGCATCGGCGTGTCAGGGCAAGAGGTCACCACTAATCCTAATATTGCATACTCTCCACCTCTTCTCCTCCAGGAATCTCAACTTCGCAAAGGTCTGGTTAGCAGATAAGGCACAAGTCATAGAGACAATGCTTACAGCTTCGATGAAAAATGAAATATAGAAGTTCTACACTTTCTGCTGCAGTAGATAAATGAAACAAGATCAGATACTTGCTACAGTTACATATATGAATAAAATAAAAGAAATACGGAAATATCCTAATGAGCAGGATCACGATTAATATGTTCCAATTACATTTTCGTCAAAACCAGATGAACAATTAATATGAACATCAATTCCCCAACTAGAACACCATATCACATATATTAGCTTCTAATTTATTCTGCTCCATCTGCTCCTGTTGCAGTTCTCCAAGCCAAGGAAGAAGAAGCTCACAATATGGCAAGCATAAAAAAATTGGTTTTCTTCAGAAATCTCTTTTTTGAGGCAGGTTCACGAAGAATGGAAAAAATCATGAAGGGAACATTGTAAAAGAGAACTATTTGAACAGAAGAAAAATGAAAATTCGATCGCTCTTGCGTTCATGTTGGAATGCTTGTAAACAAGGTTTTGTGAGCCTTATCTGCACGTGCGGGTGCTAACAATTGATCAAGCATTTACTAGCGCAAATTTGATAGTAGTGAGCTTTACAGACCCACTATTTTGTTCTAACAGGATTTTTAGAGGAAACCACACTCGCCTTATTTGGTACAAAAACGTTCAAATATACACAGCCAATGGGTGCAGGAGCCAGACCAGGCGTCATATACCAGTTGTAAATGACACAATAGGACCAATCAGTCATTCCAAACCAATTAAGTAGGAATACAGCAATCATTTCATTTGTTTGTTTCCCGAAGCCCAAGGAAAACACATTGAAACAGAGAGAGTATCTATATGTTTTTTATTTTTGCCAAATGAACAACAAAGATTAGCTTCTGAAAATGGAGTGGACAATGGCCATACCTTATTCAGCTTCTTCGTGGACAATGGAAAAAAATAGAGCCGAGGATTCTGAACTCTGCCTTTTCATAAAGGAAATACGCCCTGATGCGACCCTTTCAAAACCAAATGCCTGCTTGAGCTCTGTGTCTGACCTGTTACAGGTGTAACCATTAAGTAATAAGCACTGCTCCAGAACATGCAGTTGTTATCCCATGTAAGAGCTTTAACACATACCACACATTAATGAATTCACTGAAAACTAATGCAATGTTTGTAGTTGCAAGAAAAACCGCACTTCGGCAACCAATGCAATCATGCAATTCAAATACTGTAGAAGATATTATTACAATGGTGAAAAAAAAAACAATTCTTACATACATACAGAATTCAGTGGCCACTTATGGTAGAGCGTGCAGCCTGGAGATCTCAAGTGAACTATCAGCAATGAGTTCTGCTAAGAAGATAGCATTTGGATATGGAAACTGGATCAGCTAAGCTCTTCTTTGGCCTGGTCTTCTCCATTGAGTAGTGCTAATCAAACTAGTAGCAATCATACTTCCTGAGGTCTTCTTGTATCTTACGCTTCCGAGAACAGAACAAGTGCTGTTCTTTTTTCAAACAGAATAAGGGCAGGTTCCAGTGGAACTCAACAGACACAAACTTTCTTAAAAGAAATTTTGAAACAAATAATGTCGCTCATTTTAAATAAAGTTGCCAACATAAACGGCCAGTTCAACAACAGGGCATGTGCATGTCTACTTTACAGCACTAAGAACAGAAATCACTTTGCCTAATTTGGCAGTATAATGGCAGAGTCTATTTACCAAGTCAAACTACAGCTCAAAGGTCTGTCAAATGGAATCATGGTGGTAAATCAAGTGCGTCATAAACCAGTTGTCAGACTTGATTTCCCGCAGTAAGGTTTTTTCCCCAAAAGCACTGGGCTACATGTGTGAACAAATATTGTAAAAGACAGACAGTTTACACATCCAAAAATACTCAGTGTTTCGACCAAATCCTGACTTTGGTCCTCAAGGACTATCACCATCATGGTCTTCTGTCATGGAGAATCCTGATTTTGGTTCTCAATATACAGCTATGTGTTCTACAACAATGAATCATCCCTGGCTCCTTCTTTATCGTTGGAAGATGAATGGGGGACGACGCCCTGAAATGCTCAGGAAATAACCCTGCTAGAACATCGAAATTTATCATCAGAGTTTGCCTTTCATATTCAGCAGAGAAGAAACTCAGGAAAACACAAGTAATGAGAAAAAAAACTTACAGATATACATGCCGCAGTAGACTGTAGAAGATGGCAAGGTTAAAACAAACTGTCTGTCCTCGCACTAGTCACAAAAATGTACTGCTTCTATCAGAGCTGTCAAAATCCTATAAACAATTAATATAGTGGCACATCACAGACCCGAATGCCTGATGTATCTATCACGATGCAAGTCGGCCAAAAACAATTCCCCAGAATACCAGTGCTCCAAACCACTTGTTTGACACAAATCTGCAGAGTAGGGATTATATATAGTGAGTCCAAGGACTTCATAGTGGTCTAACAAACCAATGAACATATCATTAATTCTGATCTCCATGGTTTCAATGCAAAGAAACATACTTCCTGTTGCAATCTGCGCGGTCAGATATGTCGACGGTTGAAATCTGCCATGCCAGCTGTGCAGCTGCAGCTGCCAGAAGAGGGTAGTAGGGCCATGCTGTCGAACATGGTTAGATACGTAGTCAATATCATGTTTAAAACAATATACTCTACTTAGAAGAGTCGGGACATTGTGATAATGAGCACTGACCAAGTTCAGCATTGTAGCCACTGAGTGCAAAGCCGCAAACAGATGCAGCACCAAAGGCACTGATCCATTGCTTGGTCAAATCTCCAAACCTTAATGCTGTGGACTTAACGCCTACTTTGAGGTCATCTTCTTTGTCCTAACATGTATTCAGATACGATCATAAGAAACCACGATAATCCAAATAAGATGACTTTGCTCAGTTTAGATATGACACAACACGACCAGTTAAATACCTGATGTGCATATATGGTATCGTACACCAATGTCCAACATATGCCAGCAGTATACAGTGGAAGGACGACGGCGGGATCTAGGCTCCCTTTGATAGCAGCCCATCCTAACAGAGCTCCCCAGTTGAAGGTCAGGCCAAGAAATGCCTGAGGCTGTTAAAAATTGCAAAGGATATGATTTAAGTGATCACACTCTGTTAGCAAAGATTATGGTAATACAACCTGGCATGCACGTGTTACATACCCAAAATGTGAACCTCTTCATCAGGGGATAAGAAAACACCAAAAGAAGAGAAGATGCCCCAAGAACACGGCTACATAGAAAATGAGACAAATTTACAAGTGAGTATAACTAGCAAAATACAGCTGATAAGTTGTCATTCCTTTGAAGTTTGTGGAAATCAATACTCCCTACGATCCAAATTAGTTGACTCGGATCTTTTCTAGATTCGGATGTATCTAGCACTAAGACATGTCTAGATACATTCGAATTTAGACAAATCTGAATCAATTAATTTGGATGGGAGGGAGTACCTCAAACTGGACCAATAGAAACGTATTAGTCCAGTAAAGATTGTTTATATGAAATACAGAAATTTTCAAGTACTATAGTCTGTTTGGTTGGACTTTGTGAGCATCCAAAACAGAGCAACTGCATTCCAGATAGTTTGTGGAAATCAATACTCCCTACGATCCAAATTAGTTGACTCGGATCTTTTCTAGATTCGGATGTATCTAGCACTAAGACATGTCTAGATACATTCGAATTTAGACAAATCTGAATCAATTAATTTGGATGGGAGGGAGTACCTCAAACTGGACCAATAGAAACGTATTAGTCCAGTAAAGATTGTTTATATGAAATACAGAAATTTTCAAGTACTATAGTCTGTTTGGTTGGACTTTGTGAGCATCCAAAACAGAGCAACTGCATTCCAGATATACAAGCAAAGAAGAAAGCAATTTACCTGAAGTTGTTCAGTTGGAGAAGAATGCCCAATCCCAGCAGTAGCTGCGATCCGAGGAAGCACACCCCTTGAGTAGGGGTTAGAGCACCTGATGCAAAAGGCCTGCTTTTGGTGCGCTCAACCTGCACGAGGAACAGATCGGTGAACTCCATGTGATCACCAGAAGATACCATCATGCACTTCAATGCATGATCCACTTGAGAGAAGTAACATGTCAGTACCAGACCACACAAATCTAAGAGTACGACCGACATCCAACTTGTTTGAAAGCTTTGGTTAGCATATTTTTTCTCTTTGTGGTTTAATTAACTAAGTTTTTGTTTTAGCTGCTATTGACACTATGACAATGATCATGACATTTGAGACTTACTCTTGCTACATTACCCTGGTTCAAGACAATAATAATAAGTGCATATAATACATGTAAATACAGTTGAGTCTTTTTTGTATTCACAATCTGAACAGCAGTCCGAGGCTACAGAAAACACAAAATCACCTTGGGATCAATGTCGCGATCGAGAAGATCATTAACTGTGCAACCAGCACCCCTAAGGAGGACAGTTCCACATCCGAAGAGTGCCAGCATTTTCAAGTCAGGGAGCTCCCCGGGAACTGCTGCCATTGTGATTGACCTGAGAAGTAAAGGTTACATGGAGAGCTCTTTGAATCAGGAGATAAAACTTGAAATTTTCGACAATGTCTGAATCAATTGCTTCCCTGATGGTGCACATAGCGAGTCTGGTCTAAAGCGAGATGATCCTGCTGATGCTGAGCACCAACTGACCCTATGTGTCTATGCAATGGTGTTGAGAGATGGCAATGTGGGTAGTAGCAGTAAGCATACCACATGCAGGGCCAGCCGAGGAGCCAGGCGCCGATGGGCTTGTCGAGGCGGGCGAGCATCGCGTAGGGGCGCGCCGCCTCCGGGAGCCACTTCTCCACCCACGATGCCGACACCGGCGGCGGCGGCGACGGTCGTATGTCCTCCTTCTCCTTGTCCTTGTCCTCGTCCGTGGACCGGGAGGAGGTCGAGAACGGGTGGGGGAGGCTTGCGGAGAGCAGGATCCTCTCGAAGTAGTAGGAGGACGCCGCCGCCGAGGGCAGATGCGGGCATGGGCGGCGGGTTAGGGTGATCAGATGGCGCTGGGCGGCGGGGTTGAGAAAGGGATCGAGGGATGTAGAGGGAGAGGAGGTAGGGGTGTGGGACAGTGGGGAGATAGCCGGGTGAGGGGAGGTGATGCGGGCGCGGCGGCGGAGGGCGGCGGCGGCGGCGCGGAGCAGAGCGAAGGGTGCCATGGACGGAAGCTGAAGCTGATGCTGATGCTCTGCCTCTTCTTCGGGCTTTGGGCCAGAGGACGGTGCATCTCCCTTTCTTCAGGCCAGAGGCCATTTAGAGGCGGCCCAGGTACTACTGTACTTAATTCTGTTCCGGGCCCAGCATAGGCATTAGGCGGGTGGGCTGTCGTTACTACTGTACTTGATGTCAACTGTTTTTTTTTAATAATTCTCAAAAAGAAAACTGTTTTTTTTTTAATTCAGTTGCCAGCTTTTTTTGTGGCACTAAATGAAAAATAAGATAATGCCAACTTCTTTCGGTCTTTGAAGTCTGGGAGCACGTGTCGATGGCAAGTACGATGACAAGTTTTGTTTCGGTTCTCATGTATGTTTCACCCTTTGTGCTTTCGATCTTCTTACTTCACAAAACTAAAAGGAACAATGGGATTCTCTTAGAGATTTCATGTTGGATAACCGCTAATTTAGAAGAGAGAGAGAGTGAACAATGTTTTCTTATAGCTCCTCACTTGGGTTTTTCCAATTTTGATTTTTTTTTAAATAATTTAATCCTTGATGAGAATTAAGATGAGCATAATGCAACCATGTGAAACAACCAAATATGATGATATATCAAACTTCACACATGAAGGCTATCACAATGATAAACACGAGTGAAGGAGCTCGGACTGAAATGATTGAGACACGTGGAGATGAAGATGTGTCTTGATGTTCATTCCCGTGAAGAGAACTTAATCACCATTTGAGAGGTGTGGGTTACCACGAATGACCCCATACGCCACCAAAGGCTCAAGTTCTTCTACTTGAGCGTCCAGCACGAAGTAGGATCTCAATCACTAGTGAAGGCTGTAGGGAGAACTTTGATCCTTCACAAACTTTGGAGAAATCACAACTCGAAAGCTTCTAGTGACTCCTCTAGCCTAGGATCTTCCAAACTCCAAGAGTTACAAGAACAACAATGGGCTCAAGGGGGAATCAAATTTATTGGTGGGATTTGTAGGTTTAGATCTCTATATTTTTTCCCTCAGAGATCTTGAGATTTGGTTGGGTAAATTAAGACGAATCTAGGTTTGGAGATCGAGCAATGGAGTATGGAATTTAAATCTAAAACCTTATCCTGCTTGGAGAAGAGGAGGTATCATATAAGGTCAAACATTGTCACATTACTTCTTCTAAGTCGGTTGGTTTGGATGACAACCCAGCCAGCCATGCTATAGTAAGGTGGGTCAAAGGACTTTGATGGCGCTCTGTTAAGTGCAAAAGCCGCAATCTCTAAAGCATGTCCCCAAAATGACATAGGGAGATTAGTTAATGACATCATAGATCTCATCATATCCAACAAAGTTCAATTACGTCGCTCCGACACTTCATTACATTGGGGTGTTCCAGGAGCGTAAACTGTGAAACTATTCTACATGCTCTAATATGCTCGCTAAGCTCATGATTCAAATATTCACCTTCACGGTCCGACCGTAGAAATTTTATTTTCTTGACACGTTGATTCTCTACTTTATTATGAATTTTATTGAACTTTTCAAATGTTTCAGATTTATGCTTCATAAGATAAATATAACCATGATGACTCAATTTATCAGTGAAGGTTATAAAGTAGAGGAATCCATCGCGTGTGGGTATACTCATCGGACTACATACATCAATATGTATTATTTCCAACAAATCGCTTGCTTGTTCAACATATTCATTGAACGGTGATTTGGCCATCTTTCCCATCAAACATGCTTCACATGTATCAAAAGATTCAAAATCAAATGAACTCAAAAGTCCAGCATTATGGAGTTTTTTCATGCGTTTGTGTCAAACCCAATCGGTAGTGCCACAAGTATGTCGTATTCAATTCATTAGTCTGTCGATGTTTAGCCTAAGTGTTATGAATGCGCGTATCACAATCAAGATCAATAATAAACATCCCACTCTTCACGGGAGCATGTGCATAGAAGACGTTATTAATATAAATCGAACAACCATTATTTTCTGATTTAAATGAATAACCATCTTATAAGATACAATATCCTGATATAAAATTCTTACATAATGCAGGTACGCAGTAATAATTACTAAGTTCTAATATCAATATTGATGGTAGACGTAAAGGTCTTGTGCCGATGGCAATCACCGCAACGCTTGCCCCATTCCTGACGTGCATCATCATCTCGTTCTTGCCAAGCTTCCTAGGGTTTCGTAGCTCCTGTATCGTATTGTAAATGTTAGTAACTAGTCCGGTATTAAATACCCAAGAGTTACTTTTTGGACCTTGCAAGTAAACATCAATAACATGTATATCTGATATACCTGAGATGGACGATTGTTGTCTGAATTTCCTGCGATCAACAACAGGGTTATTGTAGTACTTGTAGCAGCAACTATTTATTAGAAAGATCGATCCCAAAGGAGCTTTGTAAGATGGAAACCATACAACCCCGCAACTGTGTTGTCAATGCAGCCACGTTCGCACCAAAATGATGTTTAAAATAGTCTACACTATAAGTTGCAAGAGTAGTAAATAAGAGAGATTTAAAGTAGCAAGTAACAAAGTAAATTACAAAAGTAAACTAAAGCAAGAGAGTGTCGATGAAGTGTTGTTTAATATGATTGAGGGTTCTCAAAGAGTGTAGGATTCACCACTAGCATGGGAGAATTATGAATGATTAGGATAACTTATTTCTTATGTCATGACATGTGTGGAGAGAGCTTAATAATAAGATGTTCACTACAAGGCTCGTAGGTAGTCACTTTGTTCAGCCAAGAATGAGGTCATCTCTAAATAACCACCGCGATGTTTGAGATCTTTGTTGATGCACGGAGTAATCCCCACAAATAACACGAAGATCTTTATCGTGTGGACTGTAGTATTATATCTAATACATATCGCATTGCATCGTCGATACTTTATATTACCCGAGACGAAATACTAGGTTATTTTCGTTACCTGACATGTACTCTTTACTCATACCGTACTATCGAAGTTCATGTGATCAAAAACTTGATCACGTGTCCGGCCAGACAATGACGTACATCATAGCACACGAGTGGCTCTAGAGTGTATCTCTCCATCATTAGGAGTATTAATTCCCGTAAACAGACCATGTAAATAATTGGTGTACCATCTGGTAAGAGTAAAGACCGACTTTATGATTACTCCTGTTCAGAGCAACGTTTGAAGAAACCTGCCATATCCATATTGTACCCAAGTTCGCATGTCTATCGCACTCAAACAAACTTCAGTAAAGGCAATACATTGTTTATGAGAAACTACTGATAACAGATATTGAAGATGCGTTTCGCGGTATATCATGTTGGGTCTATCCATCGTCGTTATTCTCCTAACAACTCCGATCATATATATCATTAGAAACTCCACAACAAGTTGTTGTTTTGCCCATAGTTTAGGAAACCGGGACTATCGTTGATACATGAACTATTCTCAGAGGCAAGACCATGGATGTCTTATAGGTGTTTATTGTTCCACACATGTATTAGGGTTTTCCTCCAAATACACATGATACAAAACTAATATAAGTATAGTTTAGAACAATAAACTTAAATATGAAACAGAAATATGAATAATAATACATTTATTATTGCCTCTAGAGTATATTTCCATCAGATACGCCACCCATAGATCTGCCATCGTTGGTCTCGGTCTGGTTAAAGCCTCACTCGCGGGGGAACCAGACAAGGAACCCAAAAAAGCACTCGCAATACAAAAGAGCAACCGCTCGCCACCGCGAGACGACGATCCGCCACGGCGACGCCAGAACCTACGGCGGAAGGACCGCGACTACGACGCTCGTGACAAGATTACGCAGCGCAAGGTCGACAAATCACACGCAAAACATGCCTACTCCACCTAGTTAGACGACGAAGTCATCGAACTATGCGTTGCCATATGCTGGCCTCGCCATCCGGCAAACAAAGATGTCAAAGGGTTTCAAGCTACCTTTGGATAACCCGAAATTCGACGGACTCCAGGAGCCAAAAACTGGCTAGACGACCACCTGCAATTGGTGATCTGCCACGCTGGGATGAAAAACACTGCTATGTAGTGCCTGCAGCTACAACTGAAAGGTTCCTCGTGTGCCTGGCTTCAAACCTTGTTGCAAGCTCAATTCGTAGCTGGAAGGAGCTGGTCTACAACTTCGTTTGAAACTTCAAGGGAACGTATAAGCGACCCGTGCCCATCGATTTAGGTGAAGCCAGGCCCATGGAGAATTCGACTCCTTGACCAACAAGACAAGACTAGATAGGAAACCTTTAGGGTTACGCCCTCAAAACTTGTAACCGACTCGAACGGTACCCGAGACCTAGCCTCCCCATATAAAGGCTAGGAGGGATCGCCGGGGAGGACCTCCTGATCTCAACACACACCCGCCAGATCTAATCCGCGCACCATAGCCATCTCGGCGCAACTGTAACCTTCGGTTTCTCCATCAATCAAGAGCAGACAAGCATGAGTAGGGTTTTCCCTCCGGGGGCCTGAACTGGGTAAACCTCGTGTACCCATAGTTTGTATGTTAACCGACGCAGTCTCCCGCGCACCTCTCTTCATGAAAAACCCAAATCCATCAAGTATTTGCATTGACGTGATCATCCCACGTCAATGACACCGACGAGGACGAGGCCGGGCCAAGCGCACCTCGGCGCACCGGCGACCAGACATGGAAGCAGTCACGGCCCTATGAAGGACGAGCCGCCGAGCGACGACAGGCGCCTCGCCATGTACTAGACCGCCCGCCGCCGGTGAGCCTTTAAATATTTGTTTTTATAGTGTTTTAGTTAAATATCGGCCGAACATGCCTCTGTGTTGCCGATCCCCGCCTATATATCAATCAATTTCGCCTAAATAGTATGAATATCGTCTACTTTGTATGAATTGTCCCTAAATTTGCACGAATTTGAGATTGCTCGCCGACAAGCCCTGAACTCATGATTGGGAACATATAGGCCCCAGGCCAAATGTTCGGCCAAACCGGCGAAAATTATCGTCGGGTTACAATAATTAAAATACCAAACTTTTGTTTAGTTGGATGAGAGAGAAGAGGAGAGAAAAGAAGTGGCTCTTAGTTAAGAGTTAGCTGCAGCACGTGCTCCTAGGGGGACCGTATGAGAGTGTAAAGTGGGTCATATATTAATAAAGTACTATATTTCTACACCTATCTATTGTAAGAGTGCAAAGTGGGCCATCTATCGTACATTTTTTTTTGGAAAAGAGTATTTATTAATATCGTGGAGATACCAATTACACCAGCCTCTGCAACAACGCATGTCCTACCAGCCCTACGGATGCACACAACCCAGAAAAAAGAAAAAAGAATTATAAAAAAGAAAAGTCCCGCTACAGAGAACTATTCCTGAAAGCAACGACACTGACACCACTAGAACAACACTAGTAGCATCCATTCCAATAGCAACGCCTTTAAGAAGGAAACAGTGCACAAACACCGTCGTTTCCCGATCAAAGATCATATGTTTTCACCCTAGAGAAATTACTCGCTCGCAAAACAATGCCTTCAACAAGGCCATTGCCAGGCACAACCAATTAAGGCCAGGTCTTTGATTTTCATCCTGCAAGGTAAGACTGGGAACTCCTCCTGTATTGTCTCCCTCCACAAACAGTCGCTGCTGCGAGTCACAGATCACGCAGCCAGTTCGTCATCGCCACGAAGACCCAAATCACTATTGCAGCGCTAGGTAATGTGCTAGACTGGACTCCATTGTAATTGTGAGGCACCGAGCTGCCATGCCATACCCAAGGGCATGCGTAGATGCGTATCAGATTAGTGCACTGGCGTAAACACGTGATTTAGCTGCATATCAGATCAGCCCAGCCATTGCCTCCAAGGCTGTCCCCGCAGCTAAAGCTCCCGTTTGGCCTGATCCGTCGCTGTGAACCCAATATCCAGTTGACGCTGCAGACTGGAGAGGCTGTGACTGCTGGATCGGCACACGACGTGGGCGCCTAGTGGCGTGGCTGGGCAATCACAGCCTCACACCATCGGCCGCGTCTACTGCGTGTTGTCTCGCCCTCGTCGTGTACCCGGCGGTGGCCGGCACTGACCAGCCGGCGGCGCGAACTTGCAGGCCGGATCTTGACGCCGGAAATCAAGAAGATTGGATCTCACCAGTGTTCTGCATTTCGATTTGCAAAAATATGTCGCCCCACTCAGAGATTCGAGAATTTCGAGAAAAAACGAAATTTTGAAAAAATATTCAAAAATTTCGGTGCCGAGGAAGACCTGACAGAGCAGCCAGAGAAGGATTTAAAAAAGAAGCTTGGCAAATATGGAAGGAAGGGAAAACGCAAGATCACTCACAGCGACGATGAAACACAAAGCCAACCTGGTAGCCTCGGCGATGATGACACTGATAGTAACGACAATGTGACAGAAGCTCCAGCTGCTAATAAAGGTGAGACCACTATAAAAGTATCTTGACGTCTTGTTTCTGTTTCACCCAATATAATGCTCTTATATTTACATTTTTATACTGTGCAGATCATGAGAAACAATTTGAAAAAATTCAGCTCACTTGTGAACAAAATTTCACACACGCCACACAAGGCGAGGATCACGGTTCAAGGCGCCAACAAAGGAAGACAAAGAGCAAGTATAGGCGTATGACTGATTTAAAATCAGGAAAGGCTACTAGTAAAAAGAAATGGTGAGCCTCTAATTTCATAACTCAACCTTACATGTTTACACGTATGATATCCATACAATCCTCCCTTGAACTAGGAAGTCTAATCAAACTCATACTTTTTCCGCAGATGTGAGCAGTATGATTCTCTGCTGAGGATTACTTAATTGGAAGGCATTGTTCAGCCATTGGAACATTCTCAAACTTCTACAGGACCCTTTACTATTAGCCATTTCTGCCTAGTTTTTGTTATGTGAGAACGTTACATTTCTTTTTCAGTTGTACGCTGGCTACTTATGTTTCCAGTGCCAAGTTAGTAATTTCCTTGTGAAAACCATGTTGAATTTTATGTGAGTTAATCAAGTATACGGCCAGACTATGTGGAAATATTTGATTATTCTTTCAAGCTTGTATGTGTATCATTCTGGAAGCAAGCCACGCCCAAGTTGTTGCTGTTAGAAAAGTTTTCTGCCTTCTATGAATCTAACCTAAAGTGAATTAGAAAATTTTGTGTTCCTGATTGTTTGGAGCTGCAGCGAAGCGGCAAATAGCTAGCTGTACTTGGTACGAGAAAGACTTCTCAATCTGAACTGATCTACTAATGACCTTCAACTCTAAATGTAATTTTCGTTCTTTAACTAAATTTCGTTCGAAATTCGTGAAGTTTTTAAAAAATGTCGTCCGAAAGATTCAAACGGGTGCATTCGTATTTGACCGAAATTTTTGAATATTTTTTCAAAATTTCATTTTTTTCTCGAGTGGGGCGACATATTTTTGCAAATCGAAATGCAGAACACTGGTTACCCCCGCCTCCGTACCCGCCCCCGCCGGGGATTGAAAATTTCTATTGCTGCAACCGACATGACTACATTGCGTTTGACCCTGCCACCACCTCGCCACAGTACGAGGTGTTCCAAATCCACAATATCGCCCCTACCACAAAGGAGCAAGTGGAATGTCCCCCATCGCCATATTCTCTGTGTGTCTTCTCGTCGAGGACTAGGCAGTGGGAGGAGAAGCCATTTATTCTGGAGGGGGACGCCACGGGGAGCATTACCGACATGCGATCTTGCCGACAGTGGTCATATTATAGTGCGTGTTGGCGAGGAGCCCTCTACGTGCAGCAACATGATTTTCTCATGAGGTAATAACCTATATATGTGTTAAAATTGTCGTTATCCTCTCCCATGTCCATATAGATGACCCACATCTATTAATAATGATTTCTTTTTTTGTATTTTGCAGAATAAACTTATCAAACTATAAGTACCGAATAAGCAAGCTTCCGAAGGGTACATTCTCCTCGGAGACAAATACAATACCTTCCTTGACGATCGTCTAGGGAAGTCAAAAAAGGGGGTGTACTATGCATTGGTTGTTAACGGCTTCAAGCTCCTGGTTTGGTTTCTCAACGAATCGGAGGAACCGTGTGGTCAAATGGAATGGATGTTGAAGAAGGAGATCAACCTTGAACCTCTGCTAGCAAATTACCCTCGGAAATACCGCGACGGACCTTGGAAGCAAGATTATGACGTGAGCATAGATGGACCGGTGGAAGAGGAATTTGAAATGGAACTCAGACGATGATGATAAAATCAGTGACACCCAGGAAATAACTAAAGACGCACCTCCACGATATGGTGTTTCTGTAGTAGGATTTCATCCTAACAAAGAAATTGTATTCTTACTTGGGTTAGACCAGGGAGTAGTACTGGCTTATCATGTGAATACCTCCAAGTTAGAACGCCCAGGAGAAATATCGTGCATGACTAGCGTAGTCTCCTCTTTTCCATTTACACCATGTCGGATGGGAGATTTATCAGACAACAAATAATTTAGCAAGGATTAACGCATCAAATCTCGGTGACTGTACCTCACTATATATATATATATATATATATATATATATATATATATATATATATATATATATATGGAGAGTTTTGTTTAATGTTTTTCAGGAAAACTGTGGGAGAGTTTCCTAATGCACATTTCTTTGTACAAAGGGTATATGTACAAATGGAATTACAGTTCAATGACGCAAAAAAGCAAATAAAAAGAATATTATTCTTTGGAAATCTGATTGTATCTGGCTATTCTTTGTATGATATTCGGGATTATTTCAGGAAGTATGATAATCTTACCTTTGTTGATTCCCCTCTTGATCCAGGAACTTGGTATGCTGATTGATCAAAATTTGACCACTGCTTAGCTACAGCTGTATTTTGCTTCCAGGAAAGCACCTATTAAGGAATTTAATTCTACAATACCACTTTTTTTCTTTTTTTTGACCGACTAGCCCGAAATCTCGGCATCAAAGGCGTGGAAGAGCAAATTCAAAAAGCTGGGCCTCGTCGTCCGATTCAGACTTACCCGTCGGCCAGGCTGATGACTGTAACCAGTCTGCTGCCACGGCCCGCAAGCTTGTCCTCGCTACCTCCACCTGGGCCACTTTCGCCGTGAATGCAGAAACAGGATCCACGACCATTATCTATCATTAAGCATGTGGTAACTTCCTAACGACTGTGAAACTCGACAACTTGAACAAACACCTGAGCAAGAAATTATTACTCGCAAAGCCAACTATCTACCAAACAACAGGCAATAGGAAGTGATCAATGCAATATAGGCTGCAAGGAGTACAAATGATACGGAAACTAAAGCATCACAAAATAGATAGCAATAGAGAGAAATAAAACCGTAAATAAAATAGATAGCATAAGATGAGTACTCGTCTGGGAAACATTTCCAAAGATACATCATCTGATGAATTTGTCAAACCTCACATCATCTTATCGTCCTATCCGGAAAGAAGCAAAGCACTAGAAAGAAACACCGGATGTAATATTTAATACTACGATCGAAGATCTGGCGTGCTTATGATATGATGCATGATATGACATTTGAACGATGCAACCCATATTGTAAAAGAGTTCATAAGCATATCACGTTGATGATACAACATTGGTGAGGCATTGGAAGCATAAAAGAATTAAATCACATTTTATTTTGGTACTTTTATGGTTTTCCTTGCTGGATACTATTTATAATGCACGAATCAGGATGCAATTGCAAGCATGGATGATATATTTGGATGCGTATCATTTTTCTAATCGATTTGGACATATTATTTGTCGAATTCTGAGTTCGGGATTAAAAGTTATTAATCCAACAACGTAGAAGAGAGCATCACATGGCAGTGTACAACGACCGTAAGACCCAATACATGTTTCAGATATATGATAAAAAAACTCGTCGTTTTCGTGTTTTATGGCCGTTTTCATGAGCTATTGCCCATAGTTTTGGGTTTCCTAGGTGATTTGCATGGCACGTCAGACCTGATACATGTTTGAGAGATATGACCAAAAACTCGTCCTTTTCGCTCTTTCTGGCCATTTTAATGAGCTATTGTCCACAATTTTAGGGTTCTAGGATGATTACAACGACCGTAAGACCCGGTACATGTTTAAAAGATATGACCAAAAAATCTTCATTGTCGAGTTTTATATCCCTTTTCAGGAGCTATTGCTCACAATATTGGGGTTTTAGGGCTATTTACAACGACCATAAGACCCGATACATGTTTGAGAGTTAACAAAAAACTCATTGTTTTTGTATTTTCTGGCCGTTGTAATGAGCTATTGTCCATAATTTTGGGGTCTAGGGAGATTTACAACGAACGTAAGACACGATACATGTTTAAGAGATATGACCAAAAACTCATCGTTTTCGCCTTTTATGGCGGTTTTCATGAGCTATTGCCCACAGTTTTAGATTTCAGGGAGATTTACAACGACCGTAAGACCCGATACATGTTTGAGAGGTATGACCAAAAACTCGTCGTTTTCATGATTTATGGCCATTTTCATGAGCTATTGCCCAAAGTTTCGGGTTTTCAGAGTGATTTACAACGACCGTAACAACCGATAATGTTTGATAATGTTTGATCGATATGACCAACAACTCGTCATTTTCATGTTTTATGACCATTTTCATGAGCTATTTGTCCATAGTTTTGGAGTTCAAGGGCGATTTCAACGACCAAAAGACCCGATACATGTTTGAGAGATGTGACCAAAAACCCATCGTTTTCGCGTTTTATGAACGTTTCTATTAGTTATTGCCCATAGTTTTGGGGTTACAGGGCGATTTACAACGACAGTAAGAACCGATAAATATTTAAGAGATATGACCAAAAGCTCGTCGTTATCGTGTTTTATGGCCGTTTTCATGAGCTATTGCCCAAAGTTTCGTGGTTCCAAGATGATTTACAGCAACCGTAAGACCCGATATATGTTTGAGATATATGACCAAAAACTCGTCGGTTCGTATTTTATGCCCGTTTTCATGAGCTATTGCCCACAGTTTTGGGGTTCCAGGGTGATTTACAATGACTGTAAGATATGACCAAAAACTCGTCGTGTTCATGTTTTATGGCTGTTTTCTTGAGCTATTGCCCATAGTTTTGGAGTTCCAAGACGATTTACAACGACCGTAAGACCTGATAAATGTTTGATTGACATGACCAAAACTCGTCGTTTTCATTTTTTATGGCCGTTTTCGTGAGCTATTGCCCATAGTTTTGGGATGAAAGGGTGATTTCAACAATAGTAAGACCTGGAACATGTTTGAGAGATATGAGCAAAAACTCGTCGTTTTCGAGTGTTATGGCCCTTTTCAGGAGCTATTGCCCGCATTTTTAGGGTTCTATGGCGATTTACAACGACCGTAAGACCCGATACATGGTTGAGAGTTATCACCAAAAACTCATCATTTCGCGTTTTATGGCCGTTGTCATGAGTCATTGCCCATAGTTTTGCGGTTCTACGGCGATTTACAACGACCGTACGACCCGATATATGTTTGAGAGTAATGATAAGAACTCGTCGTTTTCGCGTTTTATGGCCGTTTTGATGAGCTATTGCCCACGGTTTTGGGTTCTAGGGCGATTTACAAACGACCGCAAGACCCGATACATGTTTGATCGATATGACCAAAAACTCGTCGTTTTCGTGTTTTATGGCCATTGTCATGAGCTATTGCCCAAAGTTTCGGGGTTTTACAGCGATTTACAACGAACGTACGACCCGACAAATGTTTAATCGATATGACCAACAACTCGTCATTTTCATGTTTTATTGCTGTTTTCATGAGCTATTACCCACAATTTTGGGGTTCAAGGGCGATTTCAATGACCATTAGACACGATACATGTTTGACAGGTATGACCAAAACTTCATCGTTTTCGCGTTTTATGGCCGTTTTCATGAGCTATTGCCCATAGTTTTGGGTTCCAGGATGATTTACAATGACCATAAGACCCGATACATGTTTGAGAGATATGACAAAAAAGTCATTGTTTTTGTGTTTTATGGCCATTTTCATGAGATATTGCCCAAAGTTTCGGGGTTTTAGAGCGATTTACAACGACCGTAAGACCCGATAAATATTTGATCGATATGACCAACAACTCGTTGTTTTCGCGTTTTATGGCCGTTTTCATGAGCTATTTGCCCACGGTTTTGGGGTTCAAGGGCGATTTCAATGACCATTAGACCCGATACATGTTTGAGAGATATGACAAAAAATTCATCGTTTTCGCGTTTTATGGACGTTTCCATTAGTTATTACCCGTAGTTTTGGGGTGGCAGGGCGATTTACAGCGACCGTAAGACCCGATAAATATTTGAGAGATATGACCAAAACCTCGTCGTTATCGTGTTTTATGGCCGTTTTTATGAGCTATTGCCTATAGTTTCGGGGTTCCAAGGCGATTACAACAACCGTAAGACCCGATATATGTTGGAGAGATATGACCACAAACTCGTCGTTTCGTATTTTATGGCCGTTTTTATGAGCTATTGCCTACAGTTTTGGGGTTCTAAGATGATTTACAATGACTGTAAAATATGACCAAAAACTCGTCGTGTTCGTGTTTTACGGCCGTTTTCATGAGGTCTTGCCCATAGTTTTGGAGATGCAGGACGATTTACAATGACCGAAAGACCCAATAAATGTTTGATCGATCTGACCAAAACTCATCGCTTTCAGTTTTATGGCTGTTTTCATGAGCTATTGCCCACAATTTTGGGGTTCAAAGGCCATTTCAACGACAATAAGACCCGATACATGTTTGAGAGATATAACCAAAAACTCGTTGTTTTCGAGTGTTATGGCCCTTTTCAGGAGCTATTGCCTGCAGTTTTGGGGTTCTACGGCGATTTACAACAACCGTAAGACCCGATACATGTTTAAGAGTTATCACCAAAAACTCATTATTTTCACGTTTTATGGCCGTTGTCATGAGCTATTGCCCACAGTTTTGGGATTCCAGGGAGATTTACAATGACCGTAAGACCCGATATATGTTTGAGAGTAATGATAAAAACTCGTCGTTTTCGCGTTTTATGACCGTTTTGACGAGCTATTGCCCAAAGTTTTGGGTTCCAGGGCGATTTAGAACGACCGTCAGACCTGATACATGTTTGAGATATATAGCCGAAAACTCGTCTTTTTCGTGTTTTATGGCCATTTTCATGAGCTATTGCCCACAGTTTCGGGTTTCAGGGTAATTTATAATGACCGTAAGACTTGATACATGTTTGAGAGATATGACCCAAAACTCGCCGTTTCGTATTTTATGGCCGTTTTCATGAGCGATTGCCTACAGTTTTGGGGTTCCAGGGTGATTTACAATGACTGTAAGATATGACCAAAAACTCGTCGTGTTCGTATTTTATGGCCGTTTTCATGAGCTATTGCCCATAGTTTTGGAGTTCCAGGACGATATACAATGACCGTAAGACCCGATAAATGTTTGATCGATATAACCAAAACTCGTCGTTTTCATTTTTAGGGCCGTTTTCATGAGCTATTGCACAAAGTTTTGGGCTTCAGGGTGATTTAAAATGACCGTAAGACTTGATACATGTTTGAGAGATATGACCAAAAACTCGTCGTTTCGTATTTTATGGCCGTTTTCATGAGCTAATGCCTACAGTTTTGGGGTTCCAGGGTGCTTTACAATGACTGTAAGATATCACCAAAAACTCATCGTGTTCGTGTTTTATGGCCGTTTTTGTGAGCTTTTGCCCATAGTTTTGGAGTTGCAGGACGATTTATAATGACCGTAAGACCCGATAAATGTTTGATCAATATGACCAAAACTCGTCGTTTTCATTTTTATGCCGTTTTCATGAGCTATTGCCCACAGTTTTGGGGTTCAAGGTCCATTTCAACGACAGTAAGACCCGATACATGTTTGAGAGATATGACCAAAAACTCGTCTTTTTCGAGTGTTATGGCCCTTTTCAGGAGCTATTGCCCGCAGTTTTGGGGTTCTATGGCGATTTACAACGACCGTAAGACCCGATACTTGTTTGAGAGTTATCACCAAAAACTCGTCATTTTCACATTTTATGGCCGTTGTCATGAGCTATGGCCCACAGTTTTGGGGTTTCAAGGAGATTTACAACGACCGTAAGACCCGATAAATGTTTGAGAGTAATGATAATAACTCGTCGTTTTCACGTTTTATGACCGTTTTGATGAGCTATTGCCCACAGTTTTGGGGTCCAGGGCGATTTAGAACGACCATCAGACCTGATACATGTTTGAGATATATAGCCAAAAACTCGTCTTTTTCGTATTTTATGGCCATTTTCATGAGCTGTTGCCCACTGTTTTGGGTTTCCAGGTGGATTTACAACGACCGCAAGACCCGCTAAATGTTTGATCGATATGACCAACAACTCATCATTTTCGTGTTTTATGGCCATTTTCATGTGCTATTTGCCCACAGTTTTGGGGCTCAAGGGCGACTTTCAACGACCGTAAAACCCGAAACATGTGTGAGAGATATGATCAAAAACTCGTCGTTTTCCCATTTTATGACCGTTTTCATGAGCTATTGCCCATAATTTTTGATTTCAGGGCGATTTACAATGACCATAAGACTTGATACATGTTTGAGAGATATGACCAAAAACTCGTCGTTTCATATTTTATGGCTGTTTTCATGAGCTATTGCCTACAGTTTTGGGGTTCCAGGGAGATTTACAATGACTGTAAGATATGACCAAAAACTCGTCGTGGTCGTGTTTTATGGAGTTTTCATGAGCTATTTCCCATAGTTTTGGAGTTCCAGGATGATTTACAATGACCGTAAGACCCGATAAATGTTTGATCGATATGACCAAAACTCGTCGTTTTCATTTTTTATGGCCGTTTTGATGAGCTATTGCCCACAGTTTTGGGGTTCAAGGGCCATTTCACTGACAGTAAGACCCGATACATCTTTGAGAGATATGACCAAAAACTCGTTGTTTTCGAGTGTTATGGCCCTTTTCACGAGCTGTTGCCCACAGTTTTGGGGTTCTATGGCGATTTACAACGACCGTAAGACCCGATACATGTTTGAGAGTTATCACCAAAAACTCATTATTTTCATGTTTTATGGCCCTTGTCATGTGCTACTGCCGACAATTTTGGGGTTCCAGGGAGATTTACAACGACCGTAAGACCCAATATATGTTTGAGAGTAATGATAAAAACTCGTCGTTTTCGCGGTTTATGACCGTTTTGATGAGCTAGTGCCCACAGTTTCGGGTTCCAGGGCGATTTACAACGACCGTAAGACCTATACATGTTTGAGAAATATATCCAAAAACTCATCTTATTCGTGTTTTCTGGCCGTTTTAATGAGCTATTTGCCCATAGTTTTGGGGTTCAAGGGCGATTTCAACGACCATTAGACCCGATAAATGTTTGGGAGATATGACCAAAAATTCATCGTTTTCTGGTTTTATGGCCGTTTTCATGAGCTATTGCCCATAGTTTTGGTTCCATGGCGATTTACAACGACCGTAAGACCCGATACATGTTTGATCGATATGACCAAAAACACATCGTTTTTGTGTTTTAGGGCCATTTTCATGAGCTATTGCCCAAAGTTTCGGGGTTTTAGAGCGATTTGCAAAGACCGTAAAACCCGATAAATGTTTGATCGATATGACCAACAACTTGTCGTTTTCATGTTTTATGGCCGTTTTCATGAGCTATTTGCCCATGGTTTTGGGGTTCACGAGCGATTTCAACGTCCATTAGACCCGATACATGTTTGAGAGATATGACCAAAAACTCATCGTTTTCGCGTTTTATGAACGTTTACATTAGTTATTGCCCGTAGTTTTGGGGTGGCAGGGCGATTTACAACGACCGTAAGACCCGATATATATTTGAGAGATATGACCAAATCCTCGTCGTTATCGTGTTTTATGGCCGTTTTCATGAGCTATTGCCAACAATTTTTGGGTTTCAGGGCGATTTATAATGACCGTAAGACTTGATACATCTTTGAGAGATATGACCAAAAACTCGTCGTTTTGTATTTTATGGCCGTTTTCATGAGCTATAGCCTACAGTTTTGGGGTTCCAGGGAGCTTTACAATGACTGTAAGATATGACCAAAAACTCGCGGTGTTCGTGTTTTATGGCCGTTTTCATGAGCTATTGCCCAAAGTTGTGGGGTTCAAGGGCCGTTTCAACGACAGTAAGACCCGATACATGGTTGAGAGATATGCCCAAAAACTCGTCGTTTTCGAGTGTTATGGCCCTTTTCAAGAGCTATTTCCCGCAGTTTTGGGGTTCTACGACGATTTACAACGATCGTAAGACCCTATACTTGTTTGAGAGTTATCACCAAAAACATGTTATTTTCACGTTTTATGGCCGTTGTCATGAGCTATTGCCCACAGTTTTGGGGTTCCATGGAGATTTACAACGATCGTAAGACCCGATATATGTTTGAAAGTAATGATAAAAACTCGTCGTTTTCGCGTTTTATGACCGTTTTGATGAGCTATTGCCCATAGTTTTGGGTTCCTAGGCGATTTACAATGACCGTAAGACCTGGTACTTGTTTGAGATATATAGCCAAAAACTCGTCTTTTTCGTGTTTTAGGGCCATTTTCATGAGCTATTGCCCACAGTTTCGGGTTTCCAGGGCGATTTACAACGACCAAAAGACCCGATAAATGTTTGATCTATATGACCAACAACTCATCATTTTCATGTTTTATGGCCGTTTTCATTCGCTATTTGCCCACAGCTTTGGGGTTCAAGGGCGACTACAACGACCGTAAGGCCCGAAACATGTTTGAGAGGTATGATCAAAAACTCGTCGTTTTCGCATTTTATGAGCGTTTTATTGAGCTATTGCCCACAATTTTGGGTTTCAGGGCGATTTACAATGACCGTAAGACTTGATACATGTTTGAGAGATTTGACTAAAAACTTTTCGTTTCGTAGTTTATGGCCATTTTCATGAGATATTGCCTACAGTTTTGGGGTCCCAAGGTGATTTACAATGACTGTAGGATATGACCAAAAACTCGTCATGTTCGTGTTTATGGCCGTTTTCATGAGGTATTGCCCATAGTTTTGGAGTTCTAGGACGATTTACAATGACCGTAAGACCCGATAAATGTTTGATCGGTATGACGAAAACCCGTCGTTTTTAATTTTTATGGCCGTTTTCATGAGCTATTGCCCACGGTTTTGGGGTTCAAGGGCCATTACAACGACAGCAAGACAAGATACATGTTTGAGAGATATGACCAAAAACTCGTTGTTTTCGAGTGTTATGGCTCTTTTCAGGAGCTATTGCCCACAGTTTTGGGGTTCTACGGCGATTTACAATCACCGTAAGACCCGATACATGTTTGAGAGTTATCACCAAAAACTCATTATTTTCAAGTTTTGTGGCCGTTTTCATGAGCTATTGCCCACAGTTTCGGGTTTCCAGTGTAATTTACAATGATCGCAAGACCCGATAAATGTTTGATCGATATGACCAACAACTTATCATTTTCGTGTTTTATGGCCATTTTCACGAGTTATTTGCCCACAGTTTTGGGGTTCAAGGGAGACTTCAACGACCATAAAACCCGAAACATCTTTGAGAGATATGATCAAAACCTCGTCGTTTTCGCATTTTATGACCGTTTTCATGAGCTATTGCCCACAGTTTTGGGTTTCAGGGCGATTTACAATGACCGTAAGACTTGATGCATGTTTGAGAGATATGTCCAAAACCTCACCGTTTCGTATTTTATAGCCGTTTTCATGAGCTATCGCCTATAGTTTTGGGGTTCCAGGGAGATCTACAATGACTGTAAGATATGACCAAAAACTCGTCGTGTTCGTGTTTTATGGACGTTTTCATGAGCTATTACCCATAGTTTTGGAGTTCCAGGATGATTTACAATGACCGTAAGACCCGATATATGTTTGAGAGTAACGATAAAAACTCGTCGTTTTCGCGTTTTATGACCGTTTTAATGACCTATTGCCCACAGTTTTGGGTTCCAGGGCGATTTACAATGACCGTAAGACCTGATACATGTTTGAGATATATAGCCAAAAACTCGTCATTTTCGTGTTTGATGGCCATTTTCACGAGCTATTACCCACAGTTTCGGGTTTCCAGGGTGATTTACAATGACCCCAAGACCCGATAAATGTTTGATCGATAAGACCAACAACTCATCATTTTCGTGTTTTATGGCCGTTTTCATGAGGTATTTGCCCACAATTTTGGGGTTCAAGAGCGACTTCAACGACCTTAAAACCCGAAACATGTTTGAGAGGTATGATCAAAAATTCTTCATTTTCGCATTTTATGACCGTTTTATTGAGCTATTGCCCACAGTTTTGGGTTTCAGGGCGATGTACAATAACTGTAAGACTTGATACATGTTTGAGAGATATGACCAAAAAACTCATCGTTTCGTATTTTATGGCTGTTTTCATGAGCTATTGCCTACAGTTTTGGGGTTCCAAGGTGATTTACAATGACTGTAAGATATGACCAAAAACTCGTCGTGTTCGTGATTTACGGCCGTTTTCATGAGGTATTGCCCATAGTTTTGGAGTTCCAGGACGATTTACAATGACCATAAGACCCGATAAATGTTTGATCGATATGACCAAAACTCGTCGTTTTTATTTTTTATGGCTGTTTTCATAAGCTATGTGCCCACAGTTTTGGGGTTCAAGGGCGACTTCAATGACCGTAAAACCCAAAACATGTTTGAGAGATATGATCAAAAACTCGTCGTTTTCGCATTTTATGACCGTTTTCATGAGCTACTGCCCACAGCTTTGGGGTTCTAGGGAGATTTATCACGACCGTAAGACCCGATATATGCTTGAGAGTAACGATAAAAACTCGTCCTTTTCGCGTTTTATGACCGTTTTGATGAGCTATTGCCCACAGTTTTGGGTTCCAGGGCGATTTACAACGACTGTAAGACCCGATAAATGTTTCATCGATATGACCAAAACTCGTCGTTTTCATTTTTTATGGCCGTTTTCATGAGCTATTGCCCAAAGTTTTGGGGTTCAAGGGCCATTTCAACGATAGTAAGACCCGATACATGCTTGAGAGATCTGACCAAAAACTCGTCGTTTTCGATTGTTATGGCCCTGTTAAGGAACTATTGCCCGCAGTTTTGGGGTTCTACGGCGATTTACAACGACCGTAAGACCCGATACATGTTTGATAGTTATCACCAAAAACTCGTCATTTTCACGTTTTATGGCCGTTGTCATGAGCTACTGCCCACAGTTTTGGGGTTCTAGGGAGATTTACAACGACCGTAATACCCGATATATGTTTGAGAGTAACGATAAAAACTCGTCGTTTTCGCGTTTTATGACCGTTTTGATGAGCTATTGCCCATAGTTTCGGGTACTAGGGCGATTTGCAACGACCGTAAGACCTGATACATGTTTGAGATATATAGCCAAAAACTCATCTTTTTCGTGTTTTATGGCCATTTTCATGAGCTATTGCCCACAGTTTCGGGTTTCTAGGGTGATTTACAACGACCGTAAGACCCGATAAATGTTTGATCGATATGACCAACAACTCATCATTTTCTTGCTTTATGGCCGTTTTCATGAGCTATTTGCCCACAGTTTTGGGGTTCAAGGGCGATTTCAACGACCATTAGACCCGATACATGTTTGGGAGATATGACCAAAAAATCATCATTTTCGCGTTTTATGGCCGTTTTCATGAGCTATTGCCCATAGTTTTAGGTTCCAGGGCGATTTACAACGACCGTAAGATCCGATATATATTTGATCGATATGACCAAAAACACATCGTTTTTGTGTTTTATGGCCATTTTCATGAGCTATTGCCCAAAGTTTCGGGGTTTTAGAGCGATTTACAAAGACCATAAGACCCGATAAATGTTTGATCGATATGACCAACAACTCGTCATTTTCGTGCTTTATGGCCGTTTTCATGAGCTATTTGGCCACAGTGTTGGGGTTCAAGGGCGATTTCAATGACCATTAGACCCGATACATGTTTGAGAGATATGACCAAAAACTCATCGTTTTCACGTTTTATGGGCGTTTCCATTCGTTATTGCCCGTATTTACAACGACCGTAAGACCCGATATATATTTGAGAGATATGACCAAATCCTCGTCGTTATCGTGTTTTATGGCCGTTTTCATGAACTATTGTCAACAATTTTTGGGTTTCAGGGCGATTTATAATGACCGTAAGACTTGATACATCTTTGAGAGATATGACCAAAAACTCGTCGTTTCGTATTTTATGGCCGTTTTCATGAGCTATTGCCTATAGTTTTGGGGTTCCAGGGAGCTGTACAATGACTGTAACATATGACCAAAAACTCGCCGTGTTCGTGTTTTATGGCCGTTTTCATGAGCTATTGCCCATAGTTTTGGAGTTCCAGGACGATTTACAATGACAGTAAGACCTGATAAATGTTTGATCGATATGACCAAAACTCGTCGTTTTTATTTTTTATGGCCGTTTTCATGAGCTATTGCCCAAAGTTTTGGGGTTCAAGGGCCATTTCAACGATAGTAAGAGCCGATACATGTTTGAGAGATATGACCAAAAACTCGTCATTTTCGAGTGTTATGGCCCTTTTCAAGAGCTATTGCCCGCAGTTTTGGGGTTCTAATACGATTTACAACGACCATAAGACCCGATACTTGTTTGAGAGTTATCACCAAGAACTCGTTATTTTCACGTTTTATGGCTGTTGTCATGAGCTATTGCCCATAGTTTTGGGATTCCAAGGTGATTTTCAACGACCGTAAGACCTGATATATGTTTGAGAGTAATGGTAAAAACTCGTTGTTTTTGCGTTTTATGACCGTTTTGATGAGCTATTGCCCACAGTTCTGGGTTCCAGGGCAATTTACAATGACCATAAAACCTGATACATGTTTGATATATATAGCCAAAAACTCGTGTTTTTTCGTATTTTATGGCCATTTTCATGTGCTATCGCCCACAGTTTCGGGTTCCAGGGTGATTCACAATGACCACATGACCCAATAAATGTTTGATCGATACGACCAACAACTCGTTATTTTCGTGTTTTATAGCCGTTTTCATGAGCTATTTGCCCACAGTTTTGGGGATCAAGGGCGACTTCAACGACCGTAAAACCCGAAACATGTTTGAGAGATATGATAAAAAATTCGTCGTTTTCCGCATTTTACGACCGTTTTCATGAGCTATTGCCCACAGTTTTGGGTTTTAGGGCGATTTATAATGACCGTAAGACTTGATACATGTTTGAGAGATTTGACCAAAAACTCGCCATTTCGTATTTTATGGCCGTTTTCATGAGCTATTGCCTACAGTTTTGGGGTTCCATGGTGATTTACAATGACTATAAGATATGACCAAAAACTCGTCGTGTTCGTGTTTTATGGCCGTTTTCATGAGCTATTGCCCATAGTTTTGGAGTTCCAGGACAATATACAATGACCGTAAGACCCGATAAATGTTTGATCGATATGACCAAAACTCGTCGTTTTCATTTTTTATGCCCGTTTTTATGAGCTATTGCCCAAAGTTTTGGGGTTCAAGGGCCATTTCAACGACAGTAAGACACAATACATGTTTGAGAAATATGACCAAAAACTCGTAGTTTTCGAGTGTTATGGCCCTTTTCAGGAGCTATTGCCCGCAGTTTTGGGGTTCTACGGTGATTTACAAGGACCGTAAGACCCGATACATGTTTGAGAGTTATCACCAAAAACTCGTCATTTTCACGTTTTATGGCCGTTGTCATGAGCTACTGCCCAGAGTTTTGGTGTTCCAGCGAGATTTACAACGACCGTAAGACCCGATAAATGTTTGAGAGTAACGATAAAAACTCATCGTTTTCGCGTTTTATGACCGTTTTGATGAGCTATTGCCCACAGTTTCGAGTACTAGGGCGATTTACAACGACCATCAGACCTGATACATGTTTGAGATATATAGCCAAAAACTCGTCTTTTTCGTGTTTTATGGACATTTTCATGAGCTATTGCGCACAGTTTCGGGTTTTCAGGGTGATTTACAACGACCGCAAGACGCGATAAATGTTTGATCGATATGACCAACAACTCATCATTTTCGTGCTTTATGGCCGTTTTCATGAGCTATTTGCCCATAGTTTTGGGGTTCAAGGGCGACTACAACGGCCGTATGACCCGAAACATGTTTGAGAGATATGATCAAAAACTCATCGTTTTCGAATTTTATGTCCGTTTTCATGAGCTATTGCCCACAGTTTTGTGTTTCAGGGCGATTTACAATGACCATAAGACTTGATACATGTTTGAGATATTTGACCAAAAACTCGTCGTTTCGTATTTTATGCCCGTTTTCATGAGCTATTGCCTACAGTTTTGGGGTTCCAGGGAGATTTACAACGACCGTAAGACCCGATATATGTTTGCGAGTAATGATAAAAACTCGTCGTTTTCGCGTTTTATGACTGTTTTGATGAGCTATTGCCCACAGTTTTGGGTTCCAGGGCGATTTACAAGGACCGTAAGACCTGATACATGTTTGAGATATATAGCCAAAAACTCGTCTTTTTCGTGTTTTATGGCCATTTTCATGAGCTATTGCCCACAGTTTCAGGTTTCCAGGGCGATTTACAACGACCGCAAGACCCGATAAATGTTTGATCGATATTTCCAACAACTCATCATTTTCGTGTTTTATGGCCGTTTTCATGAGCTATTTGGCCACAGTTTTTGGGTTCAAGGGCGACTACAACGACCGTAGGACCCGAAACATGTTTGAGAGATATGATCAAAAACTCGTCCTTTTCGCATTTTATGACCGTTCTATTGAGCTATTGCCCACAGTTTTGGGTTTCAGTGCGATTTACAATGACCGTAAGACTTGATACATGTTTGAGAGATATGACCAAAAACTCGTCGTTTCGTATTTTATGGCCGTTTTCATGTGCTATTGCCTACAGTTTTGGGGTTCCAAGGTGATTTACAATGACTGTAAGATATGACCAAATACTCGTCATGTTCGTATTTTATGGCCGTTTTCATGAGGTATTGCCCATAGTTTTGGAGTTCCAGGACGATTTACATTGACCGTAAGACCCAAAAAATATTTGATCGATATGACCAAAACTCATCGTTTTTATTTTTTATGGCCGTTTTCATGAGCTATTGCCCAAAGTTTTGGGGTTCTACAGTGATTTACAACGACCGTAAGACCCGATACATGTTTGAGAGTTATCACCAACAACTCGTCATTTTCACGTTTTATGGGCGTTGTCATGAGCTACTGCGCACAGTTTTGGGGTTCTAGGGAGATTTACAATGACCGTAAGACCCGATATATGTTTGAGAGTAATGATAAAAAGTCGTCCTTTTCGCGTTTGTGACCGTTTTGATGAGCTATTTCCCAAAGTTTTGGATTCCAGGGCGATTTACAACGACTATAAGACCCGATAAATGTTTCATCGAGAAGACCAAAACTCGTCGTTTTCATTTTTATGGCCGTTTTCATGAGCTATTGCCCAAAGTTTTGGGGTTCAAGGGCCATTTCAACGACAGCAAGACCCGATACATGCTTGAGAGATATGACCAAAAACTCGTCGTTTTCGAGTGTTATGGCCCTTTTCAGGAGCTATTGCCCGCAGTTTTTGGGTTCTACGGCGATTTACAACGACCGTAAGACCGGATACATGTTTGAGAGTTATCACCAAAAACTCGTCATTTTCACGTTTTATGGCCATTGTGACGAGCTATTGTCCAGAGTTTTGGTGTCCCAGCGAGATTTACAACGACCGTAAGACCCGATATATGTTTGAGAGTAATGATAAAAACTCATCGTTTTCACGTTTTATGACCATTTGATGAGCTATTGGCCATAGTTTTGGGTTCCAAAGCGATTTACAACGACCGTAAGACCTGATACATGTTTGAGATATATAGGCAAAAACTCGTCTTTTTCGTGTTTTATGGCCATTTTCATGAGCTATTGCCCACAGTTTTGGGTTTCCAGGGCGATTTTCAACGACCGCAAGACCCGATAAATGTTTGATCGATATGAGCAACAACTCAGCATTTTCATGTTTTATGGCCGTTTTCATGCGCTATTTGCCCACAATTTTGGGGTTCAAGGGCGACTACAATGACCGTAAGACCCAAAACATGTTTGAGAGATATGATAAAAAAAACACGTCGTTTTCGTATTTTATGAGCATTTTATCGAGCAATTGCCCACAGTTTTGGGTTTCAGGGCGATTTACAATGACCATAAGACTTGATACATGTTTAAGAGATTTGAGCAAAAACTTTTCGTTTCGTATTTTATGGCCGTTTTTATGAGCTATTGTCTACAGTTTTGGGGTTCCAAGGTGATTTACAATGACTGTAAGATATGACCAAAAACTCGCGGTGTTCATGTTTTATGGCCGTTTTCATGAGGTATTGCCCATAGTTTTGGAGTTCCAGGACGATTTACAATGACCGTAAGACCCGATAAATGATTGACCAATACTCGTCGTTTTTATTTTTTATGGCCGTTTTCATGAGCTATTGCCCCTCGTTTTGGGGTTCAAGGGCCATTACAACAACAGTAAGAGCGGATACATGTTTGAGAGATATGACCAAAAACTCGTCGTTTTCGAGTGTTATGGCCCTTTTCAGGAGCTGTTGCCCACAGTTTTGGGGTTCTACGGCAATTTACAACGACCGTAAGACCCGATACATGTGTGAGAGTTATCACCAAAAACACGTTATTTTCACGTTTTATGGCCGTTGTCATGAGCTATTGCCCATAGTTTTGGGGTTTCAGGGAGATCTACAACGACCGCAAGACCCGATATATGTTTGAGAGTAACGATAAAAACTCATCGTCTTCGCGTTTTATGACCGTTTTGATGAGCTATTGCCCACAGTTTAGGGTACCAGGGCGATTTACAACGACCGTAAGACCTGATACATGTTTGAGATATATAGCCAAAAACTCGTCTTTTTCGTGTTTTATGGCCATTTTCATGAGCTATTGCCCACAGTTTCAGGTTTCCAGGGCGATTTACAACGACCGCAAGACCCGATAAATGTTTTATCGATATGACCAACAACTCATCATTTTCGTGTTTTATGGTCGTTTTCATGAGCTATTTGCCCACAATTTTGGGGTTCAAGGGCGACTACAACGACCGTAAGACCCGAAACATGTTTGAGAGATATGATCAAAAACTCGTCCTTTTCGCATTTTATGACCGTTTTATTGAGCTATTGCCCATAGTTTTGGGTTTCAGGGCGATTTACAATGACCGTAAGACCCGATAAATGTTTGATCGATATGACCAAAACTCGTCGTTTTATTTTTTATGTCCATTTTCATGAGCTATTGCCCAAAGTTTTGGGGTTCTACGGCGATTTACAACGACCGTAAGACCCGATACATGTTTGAGAGTTATCACCAAAAACTCGTCATTTTCATTTTTAATAGCCGTTGTCATGAGCTACTGCCCACAGTTTTGGGGTTCTAGGGAGATTTACAACGACCGTAAGACCCGATATATGTTTGAGAGTAACGATAAAAACTCGTCCTTTTCGTGTTTTATGACTGTTTTGATGAGCTATTGCCCATAGTTTTGGGTTCCAGGGCGATTTGCAACGACTGTAAGACCTGATAAATGTTTCATCGATAAGACCAAAACTCGTCGTTTTCATTTTTTATGGCCCAAAGTTTTGGGGTTCAAGGGCCATTTCAACGACAGTAAGACCCGATACATGCTTGAGAGATATGACCAAAAACTCATCGTTTTCGAGTGTTATGGCCCTTTTCAGGAGCTATTGCCCGCAGTTTTCAGGTTCTACGGCGATTTACAATGACCGTAAGACCCGATAAATGTTTGAGAGTTAGCACCAAAAACTCATCATTTTCACGTTTTATGGCCGTTGTGATGAGCTATTGCCCAGAGTTTTGGTGTTACAGCGAGATTTACAACGACCGTAAGACCCGATAAATGATTGAGAGTAATGATTAAAACTCATCGTTTTCACGTTTTATGACCGTTTTCATGAGCTATTGCCCACAGTATTGCGTTCCAGGGCGATTTAGAACGACCGTCAGACCTGATACATGTTTGAGATATATAGCCAAAAACTCATCTTTTTGGTGTTTTATGGCCATTTTCATGAGCTATTTCCCACAGTTTCGGGTTTCCAGGGTGATTTACAACGACCGCAAGACCCGATAAATGTTTGATCGATATGACCAACAACTCATCATTTTCGTGCTTTATGGACGTTTTCATGAGCTATTTGCCCATAGTTTTGGGGTTCAAGGGCGACTACAATGACCGTATGACCCGAAACATATTTGAGAGATATGATCAAAAACTCGTCGTTTTCGTATTTTATGACCGTTTTCATGAGCTATTGCCCACAGTTTTGGGTTTCAGGGCGATTTACAATGACCGTAAGACTTGATACATGTTTGAGAGATTTGACCAAAAACTCGTCGTTTCGTATTTTATGCCCGTTTTCATGAGCTATTGCCTACAATTTTGGGGTTCCAGGGTGATTTACAATGACTGTAAGATATGAGCAAAAATTTGTCGTGTTCGTGTTTTATGGCCGTTTTGATGAGCTATTGCCCATAGTTTTGGAGTTCCAGGACGATTTACAATGACCGTAAGACCCGATAAATGTTTGATCGATATGACCAAAACTCGTCGTTTTCATTTTTTATGGCCGTTTTCATGAGCTATTGCCCAAAGTTTTGGGGTTCAAGGGCCATTTCAACGACAGTAAGACCCGATACATGGTTGAGAGATATGACCAAAAACTCGTTGTTTTCGAGTGGTATGGCCCTTTTCAAGAGCTATTGCCCGCAGTTTTGGGGTTCTACGGCGATTTACAACGACCGTAAGACCCAATACTTGTTTGAGAGTTATCACCAAAAACTCGTTATTTTCACGTTTCATGGCCGTTGTCATGAGCTATTGCCCACAGTTTTGGGGTTCCAGGGAGATTTACAACGACCGTAAGACCCGATATATGTTTGGGAGTAATGATAAAAACTCGTCGTTTTCGCGTTTTATGACCGTTTTGATGAGCTATTGCCCAATGTTTTGGGTTCCAGGGCAATTTACATCTACCGTAAGACCTGATACATGTTTGAGATATATAGCCAAAAACTCGTCTTTTTCGTGTTTTATGGCCATTTTCATGAGCTATTGCCCACAGTTTCGGGTTTCTAGGACGATTTACAACGATCGCAAGACCCGATAAATGTTTGATCGATATGACCAACAACTCATCATTTTCGTGTTTTATGGCCGTTTTCATGAGATATCTGTGATGGGTTCGTAGCATGGAAAACAAAAAATTTCTACCGCAAGAACGAACAAAACCCAGATCTAATCTAGATAAAAGCCAAGATCTAATCTATTAGACATGTGCAACGAGATAGATCTGTACTAACCCTTGTAGATCCAAAAGCCTTGTGTGAGATCGAATCTCGTGGTTGATGTAGACGATGACTTGCCGATCTCAAGATCGAGTAGACGATCCTTCCGGTGCCGCTTTTCGGCAGCGCTTCCGCAGTCGGTCACACGTGTGGTGTTGAAGCAGACCTTCCTCTCCCCGTTCCAGCGAGCAATGGAGGTAGTAGATCTCTCCACAGAATCCCAGCGGCACAACGGCGTGGTGGTGGTGGAGTAGAGAATTCTGCAGGGCTTCGCCTAAGCCAGAGCAGATGGAAGGAGGAGGAGAGAAGCGGCTAGGGTTTGGAGTGGGAGGGGGCAAAGGGGGTGGCGCCTCCACCCCTCTATATATAGAGGGAGGGGTGCGACCTAGGGTTCCCACCCCTAGGCCCACCTCCTAGGGCCGGCGCACAAGGGATCTTGGGGGGAGAGTCCTTCCCCCCATGTTTCCCTTACTTACCCCCCAAGTTTCCCTTTATCCTTTCTTGGTTTTCATGTAAACTCCAAAAAATCTTCTAGAACCTTCCGGAACATTCCGAAACCTTATAGAATCCCCATATAAACACTCCGGAACATTTCCTAACTTATAAAATGATCCCCATTATATGGATCTTATTCCCCGGACAATTCCGGATCTCCTCGTGATGTCCCGGATCCAATCCGAGACTCCGAACAACATTCGGTCTCCAACACACATTCCATATCTACTTAAAACAACTTCGAACCTTAAGTGTGTCACCCAGACATGATGGAGACACCTCTCCGATCAATAACCATCAGCAGGATCTGTAGATCCATAACGGCTCCCACATACTCAACGATGACCTCGTGATCGATATAACCATTAACATACGAAACCAATTCCCTTTGTCACGTGATACTCTACTTATCCGAGGTTTGATCGTCGGTATCTCCATACCTAGTTCTACCTCGTTACTGATAAGTACACTTTACTCGTTCCATGTTATGTCATCCCTTCTGACCTAGTCACATGCTTGCAAGCTAACTAGATGACATTCCACCGAGAGGGCCCAGAGCATATCTATCCGTCATATGGATGGACAAATCCCAATCTTGGCCCATGCGCTTCAACACATACTTTCAGAATACCCAATAACACCTTTATAACCACCCAGTCACGAAGTGGTGTTTGATGCCATCAAAGTACCCATCCGGTGATGGTGATTAACATAACCTCATGGTCGAAGGATTAGGTTACTCATCGTTTTCGCGTTTAATGACCGTTTTGATGAGCTATTGCCCACAGTTTTCGGTTCCAGGGCGATTCACAACGACCACAAGACCCGATAAATGTTTCATCGATATGACCAAAACTCGTCGTTTTCATTTTTTATGGCTGTTTTCATGAGCTATTGCCCAAAGTTTTGGGGTTCAAGGGCCATTTCAACGATAGTAAGACCCGATACATGCTTGAGAGATATGACCAAAAACTCATCATTTTCGATTGTTATGGCCCTATTTAGGAGCTATTGCCTGCAGTTTTGGGGTTCTACGGCGATTTACAACGACCGTAAGACCCGATACATGTCTGAGAGTAATCACCAAAATCACTTCATTTTCACATTTTATGGCCATTGTTATGAGCTAATGCCCACAGTTTTGGGGTTCTAGGGAGATTTACAACGACCGTGATACCCGATATATGTTTGAGTAATGATAAAAACTCGTTGTTTTCGCGTTTTATGACCGTTTTGATGAGCTATTGCCAACAGTTTTGGGATTCCAGGGTGATTTACCATGACCGTAAGACCTGATACATGTTTGAGATATATATAGCCAAAAACTCGTCTTTTTCGTGTTTTATGGCCATTTTCATGAGCTATTTCCCACAGTTTCGGGTTTCTAGGGCGATTTACAACAATCGCAAGACACGATAAATGTTTGATCGATATTGCCAACCACTCATCATTTTCGTGTTTTATGGCCGTTTTCATGAGCTATTTGCCCACAGTTTTGCGGTTCAAGGGCGACTTCAACGACCGTAAAACCCGAAACATGTTTGAGAGATTTGATAAAAAACTCGTTGGTTTCGCATTTTACGACCGTTTTCATGAGCTATTGCCCACAGTTTTGGGTTTCAGGGCGATTTATAATGACTGTAAGACTTGATACATGTTTGAGAGATATGACCAAAATCTCGCCGCTTCGTATTTTATGGCCGTTTTCATGAGCTATTGCCTACAATTTTGGGGTTCGAGGGTGATTTACAATGACTGTAATATATGACCAAAATTCGTCGTGTTCGTGTTTTATGGCCGTTTTCATGAGCTATTGCCCATAGTTTTGGAGTTCCAGGACGATATACAATGACCGTAAGACCCGATAAATGTTTGATCGATATGACCAAAACTCGTCGTTTTCATTTTTTCTGCCTGTTTTCATGAGTTATTGCCCAAAGTTTTGGGGTTCAAGGGCCAGTTCAACGACCGTAAGACTCGATACATGTTTGAGAGATATGACCAAAAACTCATCGTTTTCGAGTATTATGTCCCTTTTCAGTAGCTATCGCCCGCAGCTTTGGGGTTCTACAGCGATTTACAACGACCGTAAGACCCGATACTTGTTTGAGAGTTATCACCAAAAACTCGTCATTTTCACGTTTTATGGCCGTTGTGATGAGCTATTGCCCACAGTTTTGGGGTTCCAGCGAGATTTACAACGACCATAAGAACCGATAAATGTTTGAGAGTAATGATAAAAACTCGTCGTTTTCACGTTTTATGACCGTTTTGATGAGCTATTGCCCACAGTTTTGGGTTCTAGGGCGATTTAGAACGACCGTCAGACCTGATACATGTTTGAGATATATAGCCAAAAACTCGTCTTTTTCGTATTTTATGGCCATTTTCATGAGCTATTGCCCACTGTTTCGGGTTTCCAGGGTGATTTACAACAACCGAAAGACCCGATAAATGTTTAATCGATATGATCAACAACTCATCATTTTCGTGTTTTATGGCTGTTTTCATGAGCTATTTGCCCATAGTTTTGGGGTTCAAGGGCGACTACAACGACCGTATGACCCGAAACATGTTTGAGAGATATGATCAAAAACTCGTCATTTTCGCATTTTATGACCGTTTTCATGAGCTATTGCCCACAGTTTTGGGTTTCAGGGCAATTTACAATGACCGTAAGACTTGATACATGTTTGAGAGATTTGACCAAAAACTCGTCGTTTCGTATTTTATGGCCGTTTTCATGAGCTATTGCCTACAGTTTTGGGGTTCGAGGGTGATTTACAATGACTGTAATATATGACCAAAATTCGTCGTGTTCGTGTTTTATGGCCGTTTTCATGAGCTATTGCCCATAGTTTTGGAGTTCCAGGACGATATACAATGACCGTAAGACCCGATAAATGTTTGATCGATATGACCAAAACTCGTCGTTTTCATTTTTTCTGCCTGTTTTCATGAGTTATTGCCCAAAGTTTTGGGGTTCAAGGGCCAGTTCAACGACCGTAAGACTCGATACATGTTTGAGAGATATGACCAAAAACTCATCGTTTTCGAGTATTATGTCCCTTTTCAGTAGCTATCGCCCGCAGCTTTGGGGTTCTACGGCGATTTACAACGACCGTAAGACCCGATACTTGTTTGAGAGTTATCACCAAAAACTCGTCATTTTCACGTTTTATGGCCGTTGTGATGAGCTATTGCCCACAGTTTTGGGGTTCCAGCGAGATTTACAACGACCATAAGAACCGATAAATGTTTGAGAGTAATGATAAAAACTCGTCGTTTTCACGTTTTATGACCGTTTTGATGAGCTATTGCCCACAGTTTTGGGTTCTAGGGCGATTTAGAACGACCGTCAGACCTGATACATGTTTGAGATATATAGCCAAAAACTCGTCTTTTTCGTATTTTATGGCCATTTTCATGAGCTATTGCCCACTGTTTCGGGTTTCCAGGGTGATTTACAACAACCGAAAGACCCGATAAATGTTTAATCGATATGATCAACAACTCATCATTTTCGTGTTTTATGGCTGTTTTCATGAGCTATTTGCCCATAGTTTTGGGGTTCAAGGGCGACTACAACGACCGTATGACCCGAAACATGTTTGAGAGATATGATCAAAAACTCGTCATTTTCGCATTTTATGACCGTTTTCATGAGCTATTGCCCACAGTTTTGGGTTTCAGGGCAATTTACAATGACCGTAAGACTTGATACATGTTTGAGAGATTTGACCAAAAACTCGTCGTTTCGTATTTTATGGCCGTTTTCATGAGCTATTGCCTACAGTTTTGGGGTTCGAGGGTGATTTACAATGACTGTAATATATGACCAAAATTCGTCGTGTTCGTGTTTTATGGCCGTTTTCATGAGCTATTGCCCATAGTTTTGGAGTTCCAGGACGATATACAATGACCGTAAGACCCGATAAATGTTTGATCGATATGACCAAAACTCGTCGTTTTCATTTTTTCTGCCTGTTTTCATGAGCTATTGCCCAAAGTTTTGGGGTTCAAGGGCCAGTTCAACGACCGTAAGACTCGATACATGTTTGAGAGATATGACCAAAAACTCATCGTTTTCGAGTATTATGTCCCTTTTCAGGAGCTATCGCCCGCAGCTTTGGGGTTCTACGGTGATATACAACGACCGTAAGACCCGATACTTGTTTGAGAGTTATCACCAAAAACTCGTCATTTTCACGTTTTATGGCCGTTGTGATGAGCTATTGCCCACAGTTTTGGGGTTCCAGCGAGATTTACAACGACCATAAGAACCGATAAATGTTTGAGAGTAATGATAAAAACTCGTCGTTTTCACGTTTTATGACCGTTTTGATGAGCTATTGCCCACAGTTTTGGGTTCCAGGGCGATTTAGAACGACCGTCAGACCTGATACATGTTTGAGATATATAGCCAAAAACTCGTCTTTTTCGTGTTTTATGGCCATTTTCATGAGCTATTGCCCACTGTTTCGGGTTTCCAGGGTGATTTACAACGACCGCAAGACCTGATAAATGTTTAATCGATATGATCAACAACTCATCATTTTCGTGTTTTATGGCTGTTTTCATGAGCTATTTGCCCATAGTTTTGGGGTTCAAGGGCGACTACAACGACCGTATGACCCGAAACATGTTTGAGAGATATGATCAAAAACTCGTCATTTTCGCATTTTATGACCGTTTTCATGAGCTATTGCCCACAGTTTTGGGTTTCAGGGCGATTTATAATGACCGTAAGACTTGATACATGTTTGAGAGATTTGACCAAAAACTCGTCGTTTCGTATTTTATGGCCGTTTTCATGAGCTATTGCCTACAGTTTTGGGGTTCCAAGGTGATTTACATTGACTGTAAGATATGAGCAAAAACTCGTCGTATTCGTGTTTTATGGCCGTTATCATGAGCTATTGCCCTTAGTTTTGGAGTTCCCGGACGATTTACAATGACCGTAAGACCCGATAAATGTTTGATCGATATGACCAAAAATCGTCGTTTTCATTTTTTATGGCCGTTTTCATGAGCTATTGCCCAAAGTTTTGGGGTTCAAGGGCCGTTTCAGCGACAGTAAGACCCGATACATGGTTGAGAGATATGACCAAAAACTCGTCGTTTTCAAGTGTTATGGCGCTTTTCAAGAGCTATTGCCCACAACTTTGGGGTTCTACGGCGATTTACAACGACCGTAAGACCCGATACTTGTTTGAGAGTTATCACCAAAAACTCGTGATTTTCACGTTTTCTGGCCATTGTCATGAGCTATTGCCCACAGTTTTGGGGTTCCAGGGAGATTTACAACGAACGTAAGACCCGATATATGTTTGAAAGTAATGATAAAAACTCGTCGTTTTCGCGTTTTATGACCGTTTTGATGAGCTACTGCCCACAGTTTTGGGTTCCAGGGCGGTTTACAACGATCGTAAGACCTGATACATGTTTGAGATATATAGCCAAAAACACGTCGTTTTCATTTTTTATGGCCGTTTTCATGAGCTATTGCCCACAATTTCGAGTTTCCAGGGTGATTTACAATGACCACAAGACACGATAAATGTTTGATCGATATGACCAACAACTCATCATTTTCGTGTTTTATGGCCGTTTTCATGAGCTATTTGCCCATAGTTTTATTGTTCAAGGGCGACTTCAACGACCGTAAAACCAGAAACATGTTTGAGAGATATGATCAAAAACTCGTCGTTTTCGCATTTTATGACCGTTTTATTGAGCTATTTCCCACAGTTTTGGGTTTCAGGGCGATTTACAATGACCGTAAGACTTGATACATGTTTGAGAGATATGACCAAAAACTCGTCGTTTCGTATTTTATGACCGTTTTCATGAGCTATTGCCTACAGTTTTGGTGTTCCAGGGTGATTTACAATGACAGTAAGATATGACCAAAAACTCGTCGTGTTCATGTTTTATGGCCGTTTTCATGAGCCATTGCCCATAGTTTTCGAGTTTCAGGACAATTTACAATGACCGTAAGACCCGATAAATGTTCGATCGATATGACCAAAATTCATCGTTTTGATTTTTTATGGCTGTTTTCATGAGCTATTTCCCACAATTTTGGGGTTCAAGGGCCATTACAACGACAGTAAGACCCAATATATGTTTGAGAGATATGACCAAAAACTCGTCGTTTTCGAGTGTTATGGCCCTTATCAGGAGCGGTTGCCCGCAGTTTTGGAGTTCTACGGCGATTTACAACGACCGTAAGACCCGATACATGTTTGAGAGTTATCACCAAAAACTCATCATTTTCACGTTTTATGGAAGTTGTCATTTGCTACTGCCCATAGTTTGGGGGTTCTAGGGAGATTTACAATGACCGTAAGACCAGATATATGTTCGAGAGTAACGATAAAAACTCGTCGTTCTCACGTTTTATGACCGTTTCGATGACCTATTACCCACATTTTTGGGTTCCAGAGCGATTTACAATGACCGTAAGACATGATACATGTTTGAGATATATAGCCAAAAACTCGTCTTTTTCGTGTTTTATGGCCATTTTCATGAGGTATTGCCCACAGTTTCGGGTTTCCAGGGTGATTTACAACGACCACAAGACCTGATAAATGTTTGATCGATATGACCAACAACTCATCATTTTCGTGTTTTATGGTCGTTTTCATGAGCTATTTACCCATAGTTTTGGGGTTCAAGGGCGACTTCAATGACCGTAAAACCGGAAACATGTTTGAGAGATCTGATCAAAAACTCGTCGTTTTCGCATTTTATGACCGTTTTCATGAGCTATTAACCACAGTTTTGGGTTTTAGGATGATTTACAATGACCGTAAGACCTGATACATGTTTGAGAGATATGACCAAAAACTCGTCGGTTCGTATTTTATGGCCGTTTTCATGAGCTATTGCCTAAAGTTTTGTGATTCCAGGGTGATTTACAATGACTGTAAGATATGACCAAAAACTCATCATGTTCGTGTTTTATGCCCGTTTTCATGAGCTATTTCCCATAGTTTTGGAGTTCTAGAACGATTTACAATGACCGTAAGACCCAATAAATGTTTGATCGATATGACCAAAACTCGTCGTTTTCATTTTTTATGGCCGTTTTCATGAGTTATTGCCCAAAGTTTTGGGGTTCAAGGGCCATTTCAACGACAATAAGACCCGATACATGTTTAAGAGATATGACCAAAAACTCATCGTTTTAGAGTGTTATGGCCCTTTTCATGAGCTATTGCCTGCAGTTTTGGGGTTCTAGGGCGATTTACAACGACCGTAAGACCCGATACATGTTTGAGAGTTATCACCAAAAACAAATCATTTTCACGTTTTATGGCCGTTGTCATGAGCTACTGCCCACAGATTTGGGGTTCTAGGGATATTTACAACGACCGTAAGACCCGATATATGTTTGAGAGTAACGATAAAAACTCGTTGTTTTCGCGTTTTATGACCGTTTTGATGAGCTATTGCCCACAGTTTTGGGTTACAAGGCGATTTACAACGATCGTAAGACCCGATAAATGTTTGATCAATATGACCAAAACTCATCGTTTTCATTTTTTATGGCCATTTTCATGAGCTATTGCCCAATGTTTTGGGGTTCAAGGGCCATTTCAACGATAGTAAGACCCGATACATGCTTGAGAGATATGACCAAAAACTCGTCGTTTTCGAGTGTTATAGCCCTTTTCAAGAGCTATTGCCCGTAGTTTTTGGGTTCTACGGCGATTTACAACGACCGTAAGACCCGATACATGTTTGAGAGTTATCACCAAAAACTCGTCATTTTCATGTTTTATGGCCGTTGTCATGAGCTACTGCTCATAGTTTTGTGGTTCGAGGGAGATTTACAACGACCGTAAGACCCGATATATGTTTGAGAGTAAAGATAAAAACTCGTCATTTTCATGTTTTATGACTGTTTTGATGAGCTATTGGCCATAGTTTTGGGTTCCAAAGCGATTTACAACGACCGTAAGACCTGATACATGTTTGAGTTATATAGGCAAAAACACGTCTTTTTTCTGTTTTATGGCCATTTTCGTGAGCTATTGCCCACAGTTTCGGGTTTCTAGGGTGATTTACAACGACCACAAGACTTGGTAAATGTTTGATCGATATGACCAACAACTCATCATTTTCATGTTTTATGGCTGTTTTCATGAGCTATTTGCCCACAGTTTTGGGGTTCAAGGGCGACTTCAACGACCGTAAAACCGGAAACATGTTTGAGAGATATGATCAAAAACTCGTTGTTTTCGCATTTTATGACCGTTTTCATGAGCTATTGACCACAGTTTTGGGTTTCAGGATGATTTACAATGACCGTAAGACCTGATACATGTTTGAGACATATGACCAAAAACTTGTCGGTTCGTATTTTATGGCCGTTTTCATGAGCTATTGCCTAAAGTTTTGGGATTCCAGGGCGATTTACAATGACTGTAAGATATGACCAAAAACTCATCATGTTCGTGTTTTATGGCCATTTTCATGAGCTATTGCCCATAGTTTTGGAGTTCTAGAATGATTTACAATGACCGTAAGACCCAATAAATGTTTGATCGATATGACCAAAACTCGTCGTTTTCATTTTTTATGGCCGTTTTCATGAGTTATTGCCCAAAGTTTTGGGGTTCAAGGGCCATTTCAACGACAATAAGACCCAATACATGTTTAAGAGATATGACCAATAACTCGTCGTTTTCGAGTGTTATGGCCCTTTTCAGGAGCTATTGCCTGCAGTTTTGGGGTTCTAGGGCGATTTACAACGACCGTAAGACCCGATACATGTTTGAGAGTTATCACCAAAAACTCATCATTTTCACGTTTTATGGCCGTTGCCATGAGCTACTGCCCACAGATTTGGGGTTCTAGCGAGATTTACAACGACCGTAAGACCCGATATATGTTTGAGAGTAACGATAAAAACTCGTTGTTTTCGCGTTTTATGACCGTTTTGATGAGCTATTGCCCACAGTTTTGGGTTACAAGGCGATTTACAACGACTATAAGACCCGATAAATGTTTGATCAATATGACCAAAACTTGTCGTTTTCATTTTTATGGCCATTTTCATGAGCTATTGCCCAAAGTTTTTGGGTTCAAGGGCCATTTCAACGACAGTAAGACCCGATACATGCTTGAGAGATATGACCAAAAACTCGTCGTTTTCGAGTGTTATAACCCGTTTCAAGAGCTATTGCCCGTAGTTTTTGGGTTCTACGGCGATTTACAACGACCATAAGACCCGATACATGTTTGAGAGTTATCACCAAAAACTCGTCATTTTCATGTTTTATGGCCGTTGTCATGAGCTACTGCCCATAGTTTTGTGGATCGAGGGAGATTTACAACGACCGTAAGACCCGATATATGTTTGAGAGTAATGATAAAAACTCATCACTTTCATGTTTTATGACCGTTTTGATGAGCTATTGGCCACAGTTTTGGGTTCCAAAGCGATTTACAACGACCGTAAGACCTGATACATGTTTGAGATATATAGGCAAAAACTCGTCTTTTTCGTGTTTTATGGCCATTTTCGTGAGCTATTGCCCACAGTTTCGGGTTTCCAGGGTGATTTACAACGACCACAAGACTCGGTAAATGTTTGATCGATATGACCAACAACTCATCGTTTTCATGTTTTATGGCTGTTTTCATGAGCTATTTGCCCACAGTTTTGGGGTTCAAGGGCGACTTCAACGACCACAAAACCGGAAACATGTTTGAGAGATATGATCAAAAACTCGTTGTTTTCCCATTTTATGACCGTTTTCATGAGCTATTGCCCAAAGTTTTGGGTTTCAGGGCGATTTACAATGACCGTAAGACTTGATACATGTTTGAGAGATATGACCAAAAACTCGTCGTATCGTATTTTATGGCTGTTTTCATGAGCTATTGCCTACCGTTTTGGTGTTCCAGGGTGATTTACAATGACTGTAAGATATGACCAAAAACTCGTCGTGTTCATGTTTTATGGCCGTTTCATGAGCTATTGCCCATAGTTTTGGAGTTTCAGGACGATTTACAATGACCGTAAGACCCGAAATAATGTTTGATCGATGTGACCAAAACTCATCGTTTTTATTTTTTATGCCCGTTTTCATGAGCTATTGCCCACAGTTTTGGGGTTCAAGGGCCATTACAATGACAGTAAGAACCGATAAATGTTTGATAGATATGACCAATAACTCGTCGTGTTCGGGTTTATAGCCGTTTTCATGAGCTATATGCCCACAATTTTGGGGATCAAGGGCGACTTCAACAACCGTAAAACCCGAAACATGCTTGAGAGATATGATCAAAAACTCATCGTTTTCGCATTTTAGACCGTTTTCATGAGCTATTGCTCATAGTTTTGGGTTTCAGGGCGATTTATAATGACCGTAATACTTGATACTTGTTTGTGTTGGGGGGATACCCCCGGGTAGGGTCACGTCGGGGTATAAAGGCCGAGTTAGCCGAGGTACGGAAGGTCAAAGCAAGAGCTGGCCGAGTCACCTCAAGGCAGGCCGACTTACGGATGAGCCGGCCCAGGGGAGGTTCGTCTAACGTTAACCCGGTCGGCATAAATCATATGTCGGTTGTCTCTCTGAAACTTGTATCCAGGTACCCACGGGGCCGAATTAACCAGGCCTGAGCCGAGGTATCGCTTGGCTTACAAGAGAAGGAATGTATCTCACTGGTCAAAAGGTAGTCTCTATACGTTGGGGTGTGAGCGAAGCAGTCAGAGGGAAGGACCAGCGGGGCGTGGCCGACCAAGGTGATGTAGAGAATGTCGGATGACGCTGGCGTCGCAGAGGCTCACGCAGGCCTCTTCATGGCTTACGAAGGGAAAAGTGACCCGGTCGGTTTGCCACTTTGGGAAAGGCTTATTCCCAGGAATATGCCTCCACGTATGCCCTAACTTGTAACCTGGCCTCCCCTTTATAAGGAGCGCTAGGACCTCAGTAGATGGGGTTGGGTGCGGGGGAAGTGGAACTGATCGATTATTTACCACGAGAACAAGCCCTGAGAGTAGTGGTGAGACTAAGAGAGCTTCTTCTTCCTCCTCTCCCCAATACAGCTCAAGGAGCAACTGTAATCTTAGTGGAACTTGGGAAATACAAACATCTGTGTGTGGAATCACCACACTATCCCTCCCTGGATTCCTCTAGTGCACATTGGCCCCATTTTTAGCCTATACATGGCATCTGCCGTGACACCACCACGACAGTTGGCGCCCACCGTGGGGCTAGCGGCGCTAGCAGGAGTGAAGATCCGGACAGGAAACATCATCGCAACGGGCGAGCGCATCGTCTCCGGGCTGGTTCAGTGCTTTGGAGCGCTGGATTGCGTTTACGACAACGCGCGCAGCTTCGGGAGCCTCCCTCCACCATGCAACAACCTCTTCATCAACCTTGGTGCCCACAAGATCTACGTCGGTGTGGATACGTCCTGCGTCCACCCGCTGCATGTCGTCGAGGGAGGCGAACCACCTCTCAGCGCAGCTCGTGATCCGCGTAACGCTCGCCCCGCTAGCAGCACTGAGGTCATGATGACTGCGGCTGATGCAGGAACAAGCAAGGATCCGGCGCCAGACCCGGACGCTACGCCAAAACAGGCAAGATCTAGGTTCCTACCACTAGAAAGACCTGAGAATGTGCTACAATAGGCAATAGATAGCTTAGCAACTCCCATAGCACCTGTAGCAGATCCGGCTCAGGCACAAGCCGAGCTAGAAGAGACTAGGCAGAAAGTGTTAGCTGGGGCGAAAAAAGTAGCTGAGTTACAGCAGTCAGTGAACATCACTTTGCGTGAATATGCAAAGGCAAACCATATAGATGGAGTGAAAATCAGGTGTAGAAACTTGATCACATAGATGGACAAGGAATATGTGCCTAAACCGGGTCAGACCGCTACTCTAGTTACAGCAGGGCTAGAGAGATACAGTACCCCAGCGAAAAACCTTAGGGCTACCGAGGCAGCGGCATCCGAGTTAGATGGACTAGTCAGAGAATCCCGGGAGAGGCAGCAGGAAAGAGTGAATCACCTGGTGAGAGTGGCGAATAAGCAGAACGAGGAGATACTCAAGGCAAACCCGGCGATACCAGGAGGCTCACAGATAGTTCATTCAGTGAGGGGTAACCTGACAAAGTCGGTTGGGGCGGCATCATCACCTCATGATGGACCCAGAAGAGAAGAGGTGGTAACCTCGGGGAGAAAAGACAAGCAGATAGTCCCATATGACCCGACAAAGGCAGGAAAAGGAAAAGCAGTTCGAGGAGATGAGGACCTTCACAGCGCTAGCCGAGGTGAAGCTGGCCCAGGTAACCGTGACCAAGGCAATGCCGGTCAGGGGAACGTTGGCAACGGTAATGCCGGACAGCGTAACTCGGCGGGGGCAGGGCAAAACCCACCTCGGCAGCAGCAGAACATTACTCGGCAAGAGCGAAGCGCCGACCCTGGTATGCATCACCAAAACACTCATCAAAATCAAGATAGGTACAATGATGGTTAATCGGAGATGGAAAATGTCGGATATCAGAGGCCAGCTCATAATGTAATTGGCTCGAGGATGGGAATCAGGAACTTACAGCCGTATGATGCCAGATTAAAGCTTGATAGGCTCTATAGGTCGGAACAAATTGAAGGGCAAGGTCCCCCGGGTCCAGCATGGTCTGGACCTAGGATCATGAGGGAGCCTCCAGTGCCAAACTTTCAATTACCCAGAGGTACCAAGCCGTATGATGGCAGCACAAAGCCAGAGGATTGGCTGATCAACTATGCGACAACAGTCAAGATTGCCACAGGTAACTTGAGATGGGCTGTGAGATAAGTACCACAGATGTTGGAAGGGCCAGCAAGGGTTTGGCTCAGCAATTTGCCGCCTGGGAGCATCAACTGTTGGCTGGATTTTGAGGAGATGTTCATCAGTAACTTTTCGAGTACATACAAGAGACCAAATAGGCCACAAACCCTGGCGATGTGCAAGCAAAGACCGAATGAAACAGACCGGGAGTTTTTGACTCGCTGGTGCAATGTGAGAAACTCCTGTGAAGGGGTCATCGAGTCACAAGCTATAGCTTGGTTCGCGCAAGGATGTAGATATGCGAGTATGTTATGGCAAAGGCTGCAGCGAGATATGCCAACTACCTTGGCAGAGACAATCTGGATCGCTGATTCGTATGCCTTGGGTGACCCAACCCAACCTCGGTTAATGGCAGGTGAGCCAAATGAGGAATACTACAACAGAGATGGATATGGATCATCACGAAGGAACGATTTCCGGGGTAAAAGAAGAGATGATCGGCCGGATTACAGGTACAGCTCGCAACAAGTAGCAGCTGTGGATCAGGATCAGCCCAATGTCGGCGCTAACCAGCGTCAGAAAACTGGAGGACAACAGTGGTAGCAAATGGGTGAGGGCAAGAAACCTTGGACCCCAGAGCACAAGAAATAGTGGCAAGAAAAAAAGGATAGGCCGAGATACACCTTTGAGTCTATGCTGGATCAGCCGTGCAAGTTCCACACCCCAAGTCCGAATAACCCGGCTAATCATACTACCCGGCAGTGTGAATGGATGAGGAAGCTAGAACAGGGTAGCTCGGGGAATGCTCAGGCACCTCGGCACGATGCACCTCGGCATGAAGCACCTCGGAATGATGCACCTCGGCAGCAGTAGCTTACATGAGGAAATGGACAGCAGCACATGCTGCCTCCACCTCCTCCGACGTATGAGAACCATGAGCGGAGGGATGCAGTACACCATGTGGACAACCATCAACAGCAGAATCATGGATATCCCTGCAATGACGGGCGGAATGAGTATAGAGAGCATCACCAAAGTTACTATGTGTTCACCATAGAAGAAACTGATAGAAAGAGCTTGCAACGCCTTGAGCTGAGCAACCGCATCGTCCTTCAGCTGAGTTTAGCAAGCTCGTCATCCTTCTTTTTGAGCTCGGCCTGGTGTTGCCCTGCTTGTTCGAGAAAATGAAGCATCATGTCAGGCATGGGCACGCTATCTTGAATGGACACTGCAAATAGTTTATTGACCCGGCAAAGCCGAGGTATAATTATCCACCAAGTCAAAGTGAAAAGAAGATAAGGGCTGAGAATGCAAGACGATGTACCTTTGATCTCAGATAGATTTTTTCGCATAATCCTGTTTTCGGCCTCAACCTCGGCTGCTCAATCCGAACAGTGAGTTAGTTCGGGCAATACAAGATGGAGAAAAGTAAAGATGAAAATGCAAGGGAGGTTGGTAAAAGAAAACTTACCTTTCTTCTTGTAATCATTGTACATCGCACAGTACTTGGAGCGCAGATTCTTGTGGTTGTCCAACAGCCGCTAAAATTCAGCAGTTCGGCGATTGGTGGTAATCTGAAAAGACTAATGTTAGTTCATGATAAATATTTGAAGTGTACATGATCCGGGCCAAGTGGAACTTAACCCGGCTCTAGGTGTGTGCATATTCGAAGTGTACAAGATCCGGGCCAAGTGGAACTTAACCCGGCCCTAGGTGTGTGCATATTCGAAGTGTAAAAGATCCGGGCCAAGTCGAACTTAACCCGGCTCTAGGTGTGTGCATATTCGAAGTGTACAAGATTCGGGCCAAGTGGAACTTAACCCGGCTCTAGGTGTGTGCATATTCGAAGTATACAAGATCCGGGTCAAATGGAATTTAACCCGGCCCTGATTATGAGAACTATCGAGGTTACTAAAGGATTACGTTAGTTTTCTAAGAGCATCCGGCCGAGTAATAGGTTACTCCCCCGGAGGCTCGGGGACTAGTGGGTATATCTCCAAGTACTTGCACATGTTAAAAAACATGACATAGGGGTTTACCTCCATCATCCGACCGGCAATGGAAATAGCTTTTGCGGCTGTGTTCATCTGGGCACTAAATTCGGCGGGCCCAAACTTCTCCGGAAGGTCATCCTTAGGATTGACGAACTTAGCATCGTTCTAGTTGTTGACATACTCGAGCAGCGCCGGAGGATAATTCTCCCTCACAAGCGTCTGGGTCGCCACCAATCCCTTACCATGGGCTTCTCTCCTTGCCATTTGGACAGCAGCCGAGCTAGTGTGCAAAGTAATCTGTTTGCTGCCAGCAGACCCGGAAGCAGCAGGCTCGGAGGGAGCACTCACTTTCTTTATCACAGATGTGAGTGTGCGTTGTCCGGGCTCAAGGGATGATTCCTTGGATGCATCCAAACTACCCATGGCCGAAGTATCTGCCTTGGGCGTTTGATGAGAAGCAGAGGCTTTGGATCTAGATTTGGCTTGGGATTTCTCCTGGAAGACCTTCTCCACAGAGGAACCTGGCGCAGGAGACTTGGAGGCAACCTTGGCCTTAGGTTGGACATCTCGCCAAGTCTTGGAAGGCTCGGACGAGGCAGGAACGGCTGGTGCTGGTGCTGGTGTTGGTGCTGGCGGTGGTACTAGCGCTGGAACTGGTATTGGGGCTGATGCTGGTGCCAGAACAAGAGCAGACGGATCTTGGACCTGTGCCGAAGTAATTGGCACCTCAGAGGCAGCAAGTTGCGGCTTAACCGATGAAGAGCTGGGGAGATCCGGCATAGCCATATCCTCGGCAGCACCACTTCCCCCTGCACCGACATTGCCCCCCTCATGACGAGATGGGCTATGACTCGGAGCAGCCGCTGAGCTTTCCTGAATAGGGCTCAGTGGGCGTGTGTCGCCATCACGAGGGGGAGATGAGGCAATCCGGATTGGCGAGGCAATGCTTGAGCCACTCTGAGGAACCTCCTTGGCAGCCCTACCGAATCAAAACAACGAACAGCGAGGTATAATAAGAAGAGAGAAACAAGAAATACATGGAGGAAGTAAAATATGATCCTAAAATGGACAAGGAAAGAGGGGAATTACTCGGACGAGGTTGGAGGTTCCCTGGGCTTGTGCGTTCTTCAAACCGTGGTCTTGGTCTTAGGCGCAGAAGGGCAAGCAGCCTTGACGGTGGGTTTCTTTTGCTTTTTCTTGGCCGGGGCTGGCTCAGAAGGAGCGGCCGAGGTAGCGGCACGCTTCTTGGAAGGGACTGGAACCAGATCACCCACGGTAAGAGGAGGAACTTCATGGATCTGCCCGGCCGAGTTAGTTGGAGCCAAATCAACCGAAAACGCGTAAGAAATGGGCACTGGGTCAAATACCTCCAAATCCTCGCTAGCGGAGTCTTCATCATCATCAGGCCAATCCCTTAAAGAAGAGGCCTTACCAGCAGTTCGCCGGAATCCATCCGGAGCGGGCAAGAACATTTCTTGATCCGGCTCCTCCTCGTCCGAGATAAGCCGATCCTTCCCCCATTTGAGGGAAGGCTTGGTGCCATCTTCAATGGTCTGCTGGAGAAACAACTGAAAGCAAAATTGCAAGGGGATCAAGTAAGTAATATGTTCTGATATAGAATATATGTTGGAGAAGGATGGAGTAAGAAGATTTACGAAAGGAGGCGGCTTGTCTCGGCAGTAGTGCTCCAACCCCCAATCCCAATCTTCGGAGAAGTCTTTGTCGGTCGTGAAGATGGTCTTAACCCGGCGGAAGATCTTGGTGTTGTTCAGTTCAAAGGAGGAGGTCCGGTTGGGATCAAGATGCCCGCTCATATGGCAGAGTTTGTGTGTGTGCCTCTGCAGGGGAGAGATCCGGCTGCGGACAAATGTGATCATCACATCCTCGTAGCATAGCCCCAGTTTCTTCAATTCCTTGACTCGGTTGTTCACCTGATTCGCCAAGGCTGTTGATTTCTTGGGGATCCGGGTCCACAGAGCTGGATTTGGAGTGCCCATCGCGAAGGGGCGCAGCCGGATCAGGTCTTCATCCGAGCCATTCCTCACATAAAAGAATGTCGGGGCCTAGCACTTGCAAGATTCGAGGCCGGTAACCCGGGGAAAGATGGAATTCTTGTGGGGATAGATGGAAGCGGCGCCGCACTGAGTGAGCAACTTGTTAGCAGGGGCAACGTCTTTATCTGGAATGACGTTCTTCCGGAGGCCGAAGAATCGGACCCAAAGCTCCTTAGTGGGCCACAGGCCGAGGTATCCTTCTATGGAAGATACAAAGGAGGAAAGGGAAGTAATGGCATTCGCCGGAAGATGATGAGGTTGGAGCTCATATGTGTTGGTGAGGTCATGGAAGAAATCACTCATTGGCAGGCCGAAGCCGCGCTGGAAATGGGAGAGAAAGACGACGAACTCACCCGGATTGGGTGAGGGAGCGATCTCCTCGGAGGCGAGGCGAGAGATGACACCTTCTAGGATGCGGCGGGTCCGGTAGAGCCAGTCAAGATCATCTTGACAGACCCAGGAGCCGGCCCAGGCACCTCGTTCCTGCACCTCGCCCCCTTCCTCTCCCTCCTCCTCCTCTTCCTCGAAAACGGTGATCTCCTCTTCCGTCATCTCCAAATCACTTTCCTCACTAGCCCAATTTGAGGCAGGAGGGGAAAGCTTGGATTGGCGCGGGCCTGTGGCATCTTCGAGCAGCACCACGGCGTCGAAGCTGCGGAGGAAAAGAGAACTACCAAGGGGCGCGGCAGCGCGGTGCTAAGCAGAAGTAGCGGCGGCAGTGCTGTCGCGAGGAAGAAGAAGAAGCAGAAAGGCAGGGGCGCGCGAGAGATGGGAAAACTACCAAGGAGCACCCTTCCTCCCTATTTAACCACGCCCTCAAAAGGGGTAGTGGGATCATGCAGTGCGGCGGAGCCACATGTTGTGGTCGTGTATCTTCCGGATCAGCCAGTCAGAGGCTGGCCACATGAAGGGCCACAGGGCGCATCGGATCCCACGACGCGACGCGGTGATGCAGTTAACAAGGAGGCAGCCATGATGCAACGTTTGCGGGAGTAACCCCTAACAATAAGTACAGTAACTGACGCGGTACAGTAACTAGCGCAGGCCCTTAAAATGAGGCAAAATAATGATTACCCTCCACGTAGGACGTGGCGAACTGTACGAGAGAAGGAAGGATAACCCGGAAAACTATGGAGTAACCCGGCCAGCGAGTGATAACTCGGAATGTGCCAAGGGAAAGCAGGGTCACGAGATCCGAAATACGGGATAACTCGGAGAAGGATGCCAGAAAACTTTGTAGGTTGAACCTGCCGTGGCCTTAGCAGCTGAAGTTGCTAAGACCGCACCAGCTTCGGGGACTAATGTTGGGGGGATACCCCCGGGTAGGGTCACGCCGGGGTATAAAGGCCGAGTTAGCCGAGGTACGGCAAGGTCAAAGCAAGAGCTGGCCGAGTCACCTCAAGGCAGGCCGACTTACGGATGATCCGACCCAGGGGAGGTTCGTCTAACGTTAACCCGGCCAGCATAAATCATATGTCGGCTGTCTCTCTGAAACTTGTATGCAGGTACCCACGGGGCCGAATTAACCAGGCCTGAGCCGGGGTATCGCTTGGCTTACAAGAGAAGGAAGGTATCTCGCTGGTCAAAAGCTAGTCTCTATACGTTGGGGTGTGAGCGAAGCAGTCAGAGGGAAGGACCAGCGGGGCGTGGCCGACCATGGTGACGTAGCCAATGTCGGATGACGCTGGCGCCGCAGAGGCTCACGCAGGCCTCTGCATGGCTTACGAAGGGAAAAGTGACCCGGTCGGTTTGCCACTTTGGGAAAGGCTTATTCCCAGGAATATGCCTCCATGTATGCCCTAACTTGTAACCTGGCCTCCCCTTTATAAGGAGCGCTAGGACCTCAGTAGAGGGGGTTGGGTCCGGGGGAAGTGGAACTGATCGATCATTTACCACGAGAACAAGCCCTGAGAGTAGTGGTGAGAGTAAGAGAGCTTCTTCTTCCTCCTCTCCCCAATACAGCTCAAGGAGCAACTGTAATCTTAGTGGAACTTGGGAAATACAAACATCTGTGTGTGTGGAATCACCACACTATCCCTCCCTGGATTCCTCTAGTGCACATTGGCCCCATCTTTAGCCTATACATGGCATCTGCCGTGACACCACCACGACAGTTTGAGAGATATGACCAAAAACTCATCGTTTCGGATTTTATGGCCGTTTTCATGAGCTATTGCCTACAGTTTTGGGGTTCCAGGGTGATTTACAATGACTATAAGATATGATCAAAAAATCGTCGTGTTCGTGTTTTATGGCCGTTTTCATGATGTATTGATCATAGTTTTGGAGTTCCAGGACGATTTACAATGACCGTAACACCCGATAAATGTTTGATCGAAATGACCAAAACTCATCGTTTTTATTTTTTATGGCCGTATTCATGAGCTATTGCCCACAGTTTTGGGGTTCAAGGGCCATTTCAACAACAGCAAGACCCGATACATGTTTGAGAGATATGACCAAAAAACTCGTCGTTTTCGAGGGTTATGGCCCTTTCAGGAGCTATTGCCCACAGTTTTGGGGTTCTATGTCGATTTACAACGACCGTAAGACCCGATACATGTTTGAGAGTTATCACCAAAAACTCGTCATTTTCACAATTTATGGCCGTTGTCATGAGCTACTGCCCACAGTTTTGGGGTTCCAGGGAGATTTACAACGACCGTAAGACCCGATATATGTTTGAGAGTAACGATAAAAACTCGTCGTTTTCGCGTTTTATGACCGTTTTGATGAGCTATTGCCCACAGTTTTGGGTTCCAGGGCAATTTACAACGACCGTAAGACCTGATACATGTTTCAGATATATAGCCAAAACTCGTCTTTTTGTGTTTTATGGCCATTTTAATGAGCTATTGCCCACAGTTTAGGGTTTCCTGGGTGATTTACAATGACCACAAGACCCGATAAATGTTTGATCGACATGACCAACAACTCATAATTTCGTGTTTTATGGCCGTTTTCATGAGCTATTTGCCCAGAGTTTTGGGGTTCAAGGGCGACTTCAACGACCGTAAAACCCAGAACATGTTTGAGAGATATGATCAAAAACTCGTAGTTTTCGCTTTTTATGACCGTTTTCATGAGCTATTGCCCATAGTTTTGGGTTTCAGGGCGATTTACAATGACCATAAGACTTGATATATATTTTGAGAGATATGACCAAAAACTCGTCGTTTCGTATTTTATGGCCGTTTTCATGAGCTATTGCCTACAGTTTTGGGGTTCCAGGGTGATTTACAATGACTGTAAGATATGACCAAAAACTCGTCGTGTTCATGTTTTATGGACGTTTTCATGAGATATTTTGGAGTTCTAGGACGATTTACAATGACCGTAAGACCCGATAAATGTTTGATCGATATGACCAAAACTCATCGTTTTTATTTTAGTGGCCATTTTCATGAGCTATTGCCCACAGTTTTGGGGTTCAAGGGCCATTATAACGACAGTAAGACCCGATATATGTTTGAGAGATATGACCAAAACTCGTCGTTTTCGAGTATTATGTACCTTTGCAGGAGCTATTGCCCGCAGTTTTGGGGTTCTACGGTTATTTACAACGACCGTAAGACCCGATACATGTTTGAGAGTTATCACCAAAAAATCGTCGTTTTCACGTTTTATGGCCGTTGTCATGAGCTATGCCCACAGTTTTGGGGTTCTAGGGAGATTTACAACGACCGTAAGACCCAATATATGTTTGAGAGTAACGATAAAAACTCGTCGTTTTCGCGTTTTATGACCGTTTTGATGAGCTATTGCCCACATTTTTGGGTTCTAGGGCGATTTACAATGACCGTAAGACCTGATACATTTTTGAGATATATAGCCAAAAACTCATCTTTTTCGTGTTTTATGGCCATTTTCATGAGCTATTGCCCACAGTTCGGGTTTCCAGGGTGATTTACAATGACCACAAGACCTGATAAATGTTTGATCGATATGACGAACAACTCATCATTTTCTGTTTTATGGCCATTTTCATGAGCTATTTGCCCACAGTTTTGGGGTTCAAGAGCGACTTCAACGACCGTAAAACCCGAAACATGTTTGAGAGATATGATCAAAAACTCGTCATTTTCGCATTTTATGACCGTTTTCATGAGCTATTGCCCACAGTTTTGGGTTTCAACGTGATTTACAATGACCGTAAGACCTGATACTTGTTTGAGAGATATGACCAAAAACTCGTCGTTTCGGATTTTATGGCCGTTTTCATGAGCTATTGCCTACAATTTTGAGGTTCCAGGGTGATTTACAATGACTATAAGATATGACCAAAAACTCGTCGTGTTCGTGTTTTATGGCCGTTTTCATGATGTATTGCCCATAGTTTTGGAGTTCCAGGACGATTTACAATGACCATAAGACCCGATAATTGTTTGATCAATATGACCAAAACTCATCGTTTTTATTTTTTATGGCCGTTTTCATGAGCTATTGCCCACCGTTTTGGAGTTCAAGGGACATTACAATGACAGTAAGACCCGATACATGTTTGAGATATATGACCAAAAACTCGTCGTTTTCGAGTATTATGGCCCTTTTCAGGAGCAATTGCCCGTAGTTTTGGGGTTCTACGGCGATTTACAACGACCGTAAGACCCGATACATGTTTGAGAGTTATCACCAAAAACTCGTCATTTTCACGTTTCATGGCCGTTGTCATGAGCTACTGCCCATAGTTTTGGGGTTCCAGGGAGATTTCCAACGACCGTAAGACCCGATATATGTTTGAGAGTAACGATAAAAACTCGTCATTTTCACGTTTTATGACCGTTTTGGTGAGCTATTGCCCACAGTTTTGGGTTCTAGGGCGATTTACAATGACCGTAAGACCTGATACATGTTTCAGATATATTGCCAAAACTCGTCTTTTTCCTGTTTTATGGCCATTTTCATGAGCTATTGCCCACAGTTTCGGGTTTCTAGGGTTATTTACAATGACCACAAGACCCGATAAATGTTTGATCGAGATGACCAACAACTCATCATTTCGTGTTTTATGGCCGTTTTCATGAGCTATTTGCCTAGAGATTTGGGGTTCAAGTGCGACTTCAACGACCGTAAAACCCAAAACATGTTTGAGAGGTATGATAAAAAAACTAGTCGTTTTCACATTTTATGACCGTTTTCATAAGCTATTGCCCACAGTTTTGGGTTTCAACGTGATTTACAATGACCATAAGACTTCATACATGTTTGAGATATATGACCAAAAACTCGTCGTTTCGTATTTTATGGCCATTTTCATGAGCTATTGCCTACAGTTTTGGGGTTCCAGGGTCATTTACAATGAATGTAAGATATGACGAAAAACTCGTCGTGTTCATGTTTTATGGACGTTTTCATGAGCTATTTTGGAGTTCCAGGACGATTTACAATGACTGTAAGACCCGATAAATGTTTGATTGATATGACCAAAACTCATCGTTTTTATTTTTTATGGCCGTTTTCATGAGCTATTGCCCACAGTTTTGGGGTTCAAGGGCCATTACAACGACAGTAAGACCCAATACATGTTTGAGAGATATGACCAAAAACTCGTCGTTTTCGAGTATTATGGCCCTTTTTAGGAGCTATTGCCCGCAGTTTTGGGGTTGTATGGTGATGTACAACGACCGTAAGACCTGATAAATATTTGAGAGTTATCACCAAAAAATCATCGTTTTCACGTTTTATGGCCATTGTCATGAGCTACCGCCCACAGTTTTGGGGTTCCACGGAGATTAACAATGACCGTAAGACCTGATAGTTGTTTGAGAGATATGACCAAAAAATCGTCGTTTCGGATTTTATGGCTGTTTTTGTGAGCTATTGCCTACAGTTTTCGGGTTCCAGGGTGATTTACAATGAATATAAGATATGACCAAAAACTCGTCGTGTTCATGTTTTATGGCCGTTTTCATGATGTATTGCCCATAGTTTTGGAGTTCCAGGACGATTTACAATGACAGTAAGACCCGATAAATGTTTGATCGATATGACCAAACCTCATCGTTTTTATTTTTTATGGCCATTTTCAAGAGCTATTGCCCACAGTTTTGGGGTTCAAGGGCCATTTCAACGACAGTAAGACACGATACATGTTTGAGAGATATGACCAAAACATCGTCGTTTTCGAGTGTCATGGCCCTTTAAGGAGCTATTGCACGCAGTTTTGGGATTCTACGGCGATTTACAACGACCGTAAGACCCGATACATGTTTGAGAGTCATCACCAAAAACTCGTCATTTTCACGTTTTATAGCCGTTGTCATGAGCTACTGCCCACAGTTTTGGGGTTCCAGGGAGATTTACAACGACCGTAAGACCCGATATATGTTTGATGAGCTATTGCCCACAGTTCTGGGTTCCAGGGCGATTTACAAGGACCGTAAGACCTGGTACAGGTTTGAGATATATAGCCAAAACTCATCTTTTTCGTGTTTTATGGCCATTTTCATGAGCTATTGCCCACAGTTTCTGGTTTCCAGGGTGATTTACAACGACCACAAGACCTGATAAATGTTTGATCGATATGACCAACAACTCCTCATTTTGGTGTTTTATGTCCGTTTTCATGAGCTATTTGCCCACAGTTTTGGGGTTCAGGGGCAACTTCAACAATAGTAAAACCCGAAACATGTTTGAGAGAAATGATCAAAAACTCGTCGTTTTCGCATTTTATGACCGTTTTCATGAGCTATTGCACACAATTTTGGGTGTCAGGGCGATTTACAATGACCGTCAGACCTGATACATGTTTGAGAGATATGACCAAAGACACGTCGTTTTCGTGTTTTATGGCCATTTTCATGAGCTATTGCCCAAAGTTTCTGGGTTTTAGGGCGATTTACAACGATCGAAAGACCCGATAAATGTTTGATCGATATGACCAACAACTCGTCGTTTTCGTGTTTTATGGAAGTTTTCATGAGCTGTTTCCCACAGTTTTGGGGTTCAAGGGCGATTTCAACGACCGTAAGACCCGATACATGTTTGAGAGATATGACAAAAAAACTCATCGTTTTCGTGTTTTCTGGACATTTCCATTAGTTATTGACCATAGTTTTGGGGTTCAGGGCGATATACAGCGACCGTAAGACCCGATAAATATTTGAGAGATATGACCAAAACCTTGTCGTTATCGTGTTTTATGTCCATTTTCATGAGCTATTGCCCACAGTTTCGGGGTTCCAAGGCGATTTACAAAAACCGTAAGACCTGATACATGTTTGAGAGATATGACCAAAAACTCATCGTTTTCGTGCTTTATGGCCGTTTTCATGAGCTATTGCCCATAGTTTAGGGGTTCGAGGGGGATTTGCATGGTTCCTAAGACCCGAAACATGTTTGTGAGATATGACAAAAAACTCGTCCTTTTCGCGCTTTATGGCCGTTTTCATGAGCTATTGCTCACAATTTTGGGGTCCTAGGGCGATTTACAACGACCGTGAGACCTGATACAGGTTTGAGAGATATGTAACACCGGACACAATAGTCCATGATGGAACCCACAGAACATATATATACATCAACGACTCCATGAGTCAAGAATACAGATATACGATACGAAGATCGAAATCACGTTGAAAACGATATAACATCTGAGTACGGACAAGATGCAAATTGGGCTAAGAGCCCTGAAGAATAACCAATGGCGTCCATAACCCTGCCCAGGCCAAGCCGGAAGGGTAACCCTGCTAACGACGTCGAACTTATACCTATTAAACAAAAAGGGGTGCTGACAAAGGGCAAAAGAAAAAAGGGAGTGGTCAGTACTGAGGCCAATACACGGCGAGTCTAGAATTCGGCGGCTCTCGCCTACATAGGTACGGTGGACTGAAGCGGCAGCGAAGCATGCACTAAACAACCTATAGAGACTCGACACAACTGTCGGCTATCAGAGAGGGATAAGAAAGACCTATTCGGATCCAACCTGATACTAACACTAAACATAGCCATCCTGGAATTCCCCTTCAAGACCAAACGAAGAAGTCGTACCGAGGAAACTCACACAGTTGGCAATTTTATTCATTCCATTATAGTTGCGGCACTTACTAGTCAGATATAGATAGCATGAGTCATCCTGATAGCATAAGTAGTGGGCAGTTTTAGTTAATAGTTCTATTGTAGTTGCAATACTTACTAAGCAAGTATAACATGACATGATACACCCCAATTCCACTAGTTTTTGGCACTTTTATTATCCATTCCGTTATAGTGAAGCTGATAACTAGTCATATATTAAGTAAAATTCACAACACTACTTAGTTATAGTTGTCTATGATCGAGATACTGTGCTCCAAGTAGTCCATAACCGTGGACACGGCTTTTCAAAAAATTTACCCTGCAGGGGTGCACAAATAGCAACACACACACGATCAACCTCAAGAAGAACCAAATAAAAAGCAACGACGCATCACGATAATGCATTCACAGGATTCATAAATTATTTCAGGGGACCACCCCACTAAGCTACCTGCAACAAAGTCGACCGGCTCCGAGACGGACCCAGGGTTTGTGACGATGACTGTAAACGACTGGGAACCCAAAAGTATCACTGGGCTTGTCGATACCGCAAAAATGTGGCACGGGGTTCCTAAACAGTATAGGTGCTCCCCGCACAATCGTAAATAAAACAGTAAAGCATGGCATAAGTACAGGATAGTAATGAAGCCCCAAACTTGTTTATGGCCCCAAGAAATAAGATGTGAATCAAGCTCAGGCGAAGGGGGATCCATAGAGTCTCCCGTATGTGGATAGTGCGATAGTCAAGGAATAAGTATCAAGTACTCGGGGTCTTAGGGCACACAAGTGAGCGGTTAAAAACCAAATATTAGCTATTGCCAACCGGTGCCTCTGCATTAGTTATAAATATTCCCAACATTTTAATATCAAGTAGTAATTAAAGTCATGATCATCTCCAACATTAAGCATATGGTAACCTTCCAACAACTGTGGTATTTGACGACACGAAGCAGCACCTGAGCAAGCGACTACGACACGCAAGGCCGACTATCTACCAAACAGCTGGTAATAGGAAGTGTCCAAGGCAATATAAAGGCTGCAAGGGATATCACGGGTATGGAAAGACTAAAGCATCGCAACACAGGTAGCAAAATAGATCAACGGGAGGAAATAAAGTCTATAAATGCAAAATAGGTAGAAAGGGGGAGATTGCTCGCCTGGAAACATCGCCGAAGATTCATCCAAAGATCGGGTCGACACTCGCATCAACTCATCGGCCTAATCCTGAAGAAGCAAAGCACTAGAAGAAACACCGGATGCTCTATTTAATACTACGGCAAAACGATCGGGCATGATGCATGTATGATGCATGACATGGCAAAGATGCGATGTGACTAGGCAATATTAAGTGGAACCGTGGTCCCGACAATTAATTAGATGGTTCATGTTGTTTATATACCCCGCATATTAAATGTTGTATTAACAAGGCAAAATATGGCATCGGTATGATATACAAATTTAAATGAAGCCAATATAAGACTAGATTAGCCCGCATATGGTCTCCATATTTGATTATGAGATGAATCGACTATAATGCCCTAAACCCACATGATGAGACGTAAGCAAGCATGAACAATTTAATATGCAACAATTTATATAGATGGCAATTTATAAAATAGGGCTAGGAAAGGGTCACACATCGGGGTTCGGATCCGATGATCTCGGGGTTTGACGGGGTTCGGTCTTGTTGTCGACGAGATCAGGGTCTTTAGGTCCGGGGTAGGGGTTTCAGCATTTCGTGATGAATACCTTGTCGTTCCATGGTGGAGACCTTCGTGTTCCGTGTCGAAGTTGTCGGGTTTTTGCGTAGAAGATCTTGTCGATGGTTCTTCTAGTGGCGTCCGGGTTCAGCTTCTCACATCAATCATCCATCCTCGTCAGTTGGTTCTCAGAGTAATTCTTCGGGCCCTCGTGCAAACGTCGGTCACACGGTCTCCACACCTATAGCGATACCCCATCCATAGAACAACAACTCTATGTCCACAACACTATGTCACCACCCGCACTTCAACATAGCATCCTCCAACACGTCTTACCAGTAGGACTCCACTGGAACATAAAGCTATAGTGGTTGTTCGAGACGAACAGAAGGTCGCGGGTCGTCCATCTATCTGAAGACGCAAGAGGCAGCTCGGATGCGTTGGGCGGCCACGGCGCTCTGTAGGTCGAGAGAGGCAGCTAGGGCATGAAGCTAGAGGCGGAGCACCGCGTCGGTGCAGCAGAGGGGTCCTGCAAGCGGGGCGGGAAAGGCGAGGGGTGACGACATCAAGCGAGCGGGGCCGAGGACATGGCTGGCCTGCTCGGAGGCGAGCACGTAGAGAGGATGGAGAGCCCTTGCGGCGGCACGGCTCCAGGCGCGAGATGGAGGAGGCAGGGCCCGTGCAGGCAGCGGCGCGTCCTTGCCAACAACCGAAAGAGAGGAGGCGGACGCGGCTCGGCGCGCCGGCGAGGGAAGAGGTAGGCGCGGTGGCGGTTGGTGGGGGACAAGGGAAGAGCCCGGCGGCAGGTCTGCAGGCGGGGATCGATGAGCGGAGAGGTGGAGCGAGGGCAGCTGCGCGGGGGTGAAAGAGAGATGGGGCGCATCGCGGTGGGGCTATCGCAAGGCAGAGCGGGTTCCTGGATCGAGTCGGTGGGGAGTGGGTGGGCCGAACGCGGGGGTTGGTGGGTGGTGGCGTGTGATCAACGCGGGGTGGGTGGTCACGGCCAGGAGCGTGTCACACAATGGGGTGGGTCCGCGAGCAGGACGTGGTGCGAGGGGTAGTGTGGAGTGCGGCGGCGGGTGGTAGGTGGGGTTAGTGTCGGTCCTGGTGGAGTGGACCGGTTTAGGTTTAGGGTTAGTCTAGCTAGGGTTTGGTTCTAGGGTTTGGGGTGGTGCAGGTTTATGGTTTAGTTAGCGGGGTGGTAGGTGGCTGCGGGCTGGGCTTTTGGGCCTGGCCTGCGGCTGCCTCGCCCGATGAAAAAAATAGTTAATTATTTTATTATTGTTCTTTTTTATTTTAAAGGCCTTTTTGTAAATAATTTTTAGACAAAACAAAATATCCGGACGAGCCCGATTTTATAATTTGAAATTAAGACGGGAGATATTTAGAAAACGAAGATAGACTTTTGGGGGGAAAATAGTTTTAGGCAAATAATATGGATGCATTCATGAGGATGCTCAAATGCAATGTGGCATGATGACATGAGCATGCGGTCATGATAATGCAGAAAAATACAAACAACACGCGATTTTCTAGTAGTGGTTTTACCGGGGTGCTACAAGATATGACCAAAAATTCGTCGTTTCGCATTTTATGGCCATTTTCATGAGATATTACCCACAGTTTAAGGGTTCTAGGGCGATTTACAACAACCATAAGACCACATACATGTTTGAGAGATATCACCCAAAACTCGTCGTTTTCGCGTTTATGGCTGTTTTCATGAGCTATTGCCCATAGTTTTGGGGTTCCAGGGCGATTTGCATGGCTCCTAAGACCCGAAACATATTTCAGAGATATGACCAAAAACTCGTCGTTTTCGCATTTTATGGCCCTTTTCAGAACCTATTGCCCATAGTTTTGGGGTTCCAGGGTGATTTACAATGACCGTAAGACTCTATACATGTTTCAGAGTTATCACTAAAAACTCGTCGTTTTCGAGTTTTATGGCCCTTTCCACGAGCTATTGTCCACATTTTTGGGATTCTATGGCGATTTACAATTACCGTAAGACCCGATACTTGTTTGAGAGTTATAATAAAACTCGTTGTTTTCGAGTTTTATGGCCGTTTTCATGAGCTATTACCCACAGTTTCGGGGTTCCAGGGCGATTTGCATGGCTCGTAAGACCCAATACATGTTTGAGAGATATGAACAAAAACTCGTCCTTTTCGAGTTTTATGGGTATTTTCCCGGAGCTATTGCCCACAGTTTTGGGGTTCTAGGGCGATTTACAATGACCGTAAGACCCGATACATGTTTGAGTGCTATGATAAAAACTTATCTTTTTCGAGTTTTATGGTCGTTTTCATTAGCTATTGCCCACAGTTTTGGGGTTCTAGGGCGATTTTCCTGGCTCGTAAGAACCGATATATGTTTGAGAGATATGACCAAAAAATCGTCCTTTTCATGCTTTATGGCTGTTTTCATGAGCTATTGCCCATAGTTTCGAGGTTCCAGGGCGATTTACAATGACTATAAAACCCAATACATGTTTGAGAGATATGACCAAAAACTCGTCGTTTTCGCATTTTATGGCCGTTTTCATGAGCTATTACCCACACTTCTAGGGTTCTATGGTAATTTACAACGATCGTAAGACCAAATGCATGTTTGAGATATATGACCAAAAACTCGTCGTTTTCGCGTTTTATGGCCGTTTTCATGAACTATTGCCCACAGTTTTGGCTTTCCAGGGCGATTTGCATGGCACGTCAGACCCGATACATGTTTGAGAGATATGACCAAAAACTCAGCCTTTTCGCTCTTTATGACTATTTTAATGAGTTATTGTCCATAGTTGGATCTAGGGCAATGTACAACGATCGTAAGACCCAATACATGTTTGAGCGATATGACCAAAAACTCGCCCTTTTCGCTCTTCATGGCCGTTTTAATGAGCTATTATCCATAGTTTTAGGGTTCTAGGGCGATGTACAACGACCGTAAGACCCGATACATGTTTGAGAGATATGACCAAAAAATTCTCGTTTTTGAGTTTTATGGACATTTTCAGGAGCTATTGCCCACAGTTTTGGGGTTCTAGGGCGATTTACAACGATCGTAAGACCCGATACATGTTTGAGAGTTATGATAAAAACTCGTCGTTTTCGAGTTTTATGGCTGTTTTCATGAGCTATTGCCCATAGTTTTGGGGTTCCAGGGCGATTTGCATGGCTCGTAAGACCCGATACATGTTTGAGAGATATGACCAAAAAATCGTCCTTTTTGCACTTTAGGGCCGTTTTCATGAGCTATTGTCCACACTTTTGGGGTTTGATGCATGTAAAATGCATACATGAACTTTGCACTTTGTTAACATGTTTACCCACATATTTGCATCATATATAATGTTATATCCATGTTTTACATTGATTTGTGGGGATTTACCAATGATCCCCCTTATTTTGGTTATAACTCCGCAGGGCAGGAAAACCCTGTTTTTCATGTTTTTGATGTTTCAGGACCTAAACGGAGTCAAAAGGAGCTCATCTTCTGGGAACATCATTTTTTATCCATGAGAAGCATCTGGAGCGCAAGAATACCCTGGGGGTGGGCCACGAGGCCCGAAAGAGCCCATAGGGCGCGCCCAGCAGGGGGGCGCGCCCTATGCCCTCTTTCCCTCCTCAGCCGTCCGATTAGCCTCAATCTTTCACCCACGGACTTCTCTTGACCTAAAAACCAATATATAAGGACTCCCCCGGTCGTCCGCATGAGGGAGGACGAGAAGCCACCAAAAGCCACGAATTTGCCTCCCCCTTGGCGTCCATCTACAATGGGGAGGGCTCATCTACAGCACCTTGAAGGTCCAAGGAAGAATAGGGCCAAGGGGCGCCTCCCCCTTGGACAGCCACCGCCCATAGGCACCGATGGCGCCTCCCTGCTGGCGCGCCGGCTCTCCCCCTTGGGGAGGCACTTCTCCATCACCATCTACTGCAAGATATCCATCATCCCCACTATAATCTCTTGGAAAATATGATGTATGATGCAATATATTGTTTTCCTATGATCTATTGTATGACTATGTTGATGTTTGAGTAGTGAATTGTTATGGCAATTGTGATCTAGTTTGTTTTGGGTGCATACATGTATCTATTATCTTCTATGATGATCTTGATGTACTAACATGTGAGTGCACACATATGTTGGGGGATGCATAAGGTTGTCACTGTTGCATATTCATAGTATGAGGGATGGATGGAGTTTGACAAGAAACCGAATCCCAAATTTTAGATATATGTGGTATTAATTCATGGTTAATCAACAGGGGTATTATCATGGGGACCTTAGATCTAAATGCGGTGGTTGGACTTTATGTCTTATTCCCTTGTTTGTTCTTACTTGGCCTTGGGATCAATCATTAGTGGTGTATTTGCTCATATATATATAGCTACACCTAGTTACGGCTCCTCCTAGAAGAAACTATAAAAAGACTATCTATGTGCTTCACTAATTGTGACAACCAAACAAATGAAATATCAATTTGCCTAAACATTTGCTCCCATAGATTATCCACATCTACTCCACTAGCTGCACTTCATTTCCATTGTTTTACTTATAATATTTATTTCAAGTACTTTATTGTTTTCTAGTTAATATTTAAAACAACCACACATCCTTTAGATCCTAGCTTTGCATAAAGGGCCATATAAGTGGGTTATAGGGCTTTAGAGAATAGATAGTTTACCTTCAGCTCCTCGTGGGTTCGACACTCAAATACTTATCGAATTGTACTACGGTGATCCCTGCACTTGGGGGTTATCAAGATACTTTTCTGGCGCCGTTGCCGGGGAGCGTAGCGCTAGGCTTCTATTCTTGTTTGCATTGCTAGTTTATTTTCAGTACCTTTTTATAAAACTAAAACCCAAAAAAATTAGATAATGGAAACTACCACAAAGACTCTTGGTATGAGCACAAGTATGAATATAGATTTTTGTTTTCAAAACTATTTAAATGGTGCTATGGTTGCTAAGAAATTTAGAGAATCATTTGAAGGGGAAAAATTGAAAAATATCATGAGTATGTTAAAATTTGTTGCTAATGAAATTCTTGAAAATCATGATATGAATTGTTGCTCTAAGCATAAAGTTAGACTCTTTAAATTCCTATGTATGTTCCATGAAGAATATGTAATTGCATCTTACCATTGAGGTGATTATGCTCATCTAGGAATGGAACAAGTAGAGCAATTTGTTATTTATATGGCAGCCCTTGAGTTAAAAACTTTTATAGATTTAAAATATGAAACTAGTGCTGTGGCTAGAAAGCATAAATGTTATCTTGATTGTGCTCTTCATATGTGCATAAGAGAATTATCTCAATATATATATTGTGGACCTTAATGAGGGAAGCACTACTGCCCGAGAGAGCACTAATGTTTTGCAGGAAGAGGATGATAAAAGCCTAAGCTTGGGGATGCCCATGCCACCCCAAGAAGAAGATAAAGAAGAACAAGTGGAGGAAGAATGGAGTAGCTACCCATCTCTAACTCCCAACAATGGTAACATCCATATTCCCATGAACAACCCTTCATATACTAATTCAAGTGATGATGATTTTTCATTGCCTAGTAGTCCTCTATGTGGAACAATTGTGTCTAATATATGGGAGGATGAAAGTGATATAATTGAGTTAGATGATCCATTATTCTCATTAGATGACTTGTCTTTATGTGGTGAATCTATTCAAAACTATGTGGTTAAATTTTCTTATGATGCTTGCAAACACTATGAAAGAGGAAGAGATAAAAGCCCTCTTTATGTTTCATCTTTATTTAAAATGCAAGCTACTAATCATTATATGCATTGGATACCACAACCTTGCTGCTATTTTTTCATATATAAAATGCCAATGCATAGGAAGAAAGTTAGACTTAAATGTTTATGTCTATGTGTTTTGTGGTGTGCTCCATATGCTTTCAAATACTATTTAGTTTGAGCACACCTTGATATCCATGTAACATGTAAAATAACTTTAGGTACTGTTATTTAACAATTTGCTTAAGTTTTTAACTAAATATAAAATTTGGGAAAGCAAATCAGAAGGATTAGCAATGGAGAAGTTGGGGTCGACCTTGAGCATGTGTTGTTCATGCCAATGGAACCATTGAAAAGTCTAGATTATTAGAACTTTCCCCACAAAAAAAACAAAAAAAGAGTGTTTCTTTTGTAATATATTTGCTTCATGAATAAAATGGTTTCCAATAAACACTAAAGTTTGCATCTTGGTTGAAACTATTATATCATTTGTTTGGAGAACTAACCATTTTGTAAGCAACATGGAGATGAGAATATTTCTTTGTTTGAGATGAGTGACATGATATGACGAGGAATAAGTAGTGGACAAGAACTAGCAAGATCACAAGCTTGGGATGCCCATGCATCCCCCTCTTCTTTCAAGTATTTCAAGTAATATCATTTCAAACTCATGTTTTAGTTTTACCTTCATGATCTCATATGTATGTGTGAGGAAACCATGTTATATTTGCCTTTTTGTTTTGTTTTTATATTATTTTGCATATTATTTATAAAATCAAAATACAAAAAAAGAGTATAGGTTTATTAGATTCTTATATATTTCTTGTTTTTATAAAACGAAAACACCAAAAAGATTTATACTTTTTCATTTAGTTCTTCCTTGTCTTTTGTTTTCATCTTTCATAAAGCAAAAACAACAAAAATATGTTGTTTACTTCTTTGCTTGATGTAGTTAAAGAGTCCTTTTTAGTGTTTTTGCTGTAGGTTAGTAATAAAGTACCAAGTTGAACCCATTTTGGATGTTATAAAATTGTAAAACATGTGGAGTAGCAAATTCCTGCAGAACTGTTCTTAGTAGAAAACTTCTTTGATTTTTTATGTAACTCTGTTTGCGCTCATATTTACACATCATTTAAAACTTTTCATCCTCTGTACGCATAAAAAATGGCTAAAAATCCTGACATGTTAAAGTGGTCGAAATAAATTCGTTTTGCTGCTGCTAAAAATCTGGACAGATTCTGCCCACTAATGTTTGAACCATTCTTTTGAGTCTCAAAATGATTTGCCATAAGTATTTTGATATGCTAGGAATGTTTAGTACACTATATGCTTGCTGGACTATCTAGGAAAAAATTGTCCATGAATTATATGTTGGAATTATGCCCTAGAGGCAATAATAAAGATGTTATTATTATAATTCTTGTTCATGATAATGTTTATATTCCATGCTAGAATTGTATTAAGCGGAAATATTAATACTTGTGTGGTTTGTGAACAACACCGTGTCCCTAGTACGCCTCTATGGACTAGCTCATTGATCAATGATGGTTAAGGTTTCCTAACCATTGACATGAGTTGTCAATTGATAATGAGATCATATCATTGGGAGAATGATATGGTGGACAGACCCAAACTAAGCAAAGCTATTAGATCGTTTCATCGTGTTCGTCTTTGCAAAGCTTTTCTCATGTCAAATATTGTATTCCTTAGACCATGAGATAATACAACTCCCTGGTATCGGAAGAAAGCTTTGAGGTCATCAAACGTCATCCTATGAGAGGGTGATCATAAAGGTGTCTCTCAGGTGATCGGAAAGTATCTGTTGGGTTGTATGTATCGAGATGGAATTTGTCCCTCCCAAGTAGGAGAGATATACTTCGGGCCCACTCGGTAATCGATATCAACACCGCTTGCAAGCATGTGGTTAAGGAGTTAATCACAAAGTGATATCGGATTACGGAACGAGTAAAGTACTTGCTGTGAACGAGATTGAACTAGGTATGACGATACCGACGATCGAATCTCGGGCAAGTAAAATATCGCGAGACGAAGGGAATATATATATGGGATTGGTTGAATCCTGGCATCGTGGTTCATCCGATATGATCATCGATGAATGTGTGGGAGTCAATATGGGTGCCCAGACCCCGCTGTTGATTATTGATAGAAGATCATGTCTGCATATTCTCGAACCCGCAGGGTCACACACTTAACGTGTCTCGACGCTAGGATAGATTGGATAATTGGTTTATGAATTTTTGTTCGGAGTCTCGGATGGGATCCGGGATATCACGAGAGTTTCCGGAATGGTCCGGAGAATAAGATTCATATAAGGCAGTGCAGTTTTTGGAGTTCGGAATTGTTCTGGGTTAATCGGTATTGTACCGGAAGCTTCTAGAACCTTCCGGAAGGGGACCAACGTGGCCCCACCTTCTGGGAGGGGGCATGGGCCTATGAGGGAGTGTCCTGGCCGCATTGGGCCGGGGGCACAAGGCCCCATAGGGCCCAGCCGATCCTAGATAAGTTTAAATCGTTTAAACTAAAGATAAGATAGGGTTTCTAGAAGGGAGAGTTTAAATCGTTTAAACTAGAGATAGGCTTGGAGGATGGGCAAGGGCTGGCCGCACCCCCCTCTATATATAGAGGTCTGGTGCGCCCCCTCCCCCAACACACCTTCCCCTCCAACCCTAGCCACCCTGCTGCCCTTCCTCTCTCCCTCCCGACTGTTTGTAGGCGAAGCCCTGCTGCAGAAATTCTCCACCATATACACCACGCCGTCGTGTTGTAGATCCAATCTATCTCTCCACCCTACTTGCTGGTCCGAGGAAGGAGGAGACATCGAGGTGCTGCACGTGTGCATCTCACGGAGGCACCGCCACTTGTGGTGCTAGATCGGATCGGATCGCGAGGAGGAGAAGCGAGTACGACTACATCACCCACGTTCCGACGAACGTTCCGCTGTGCGAATCTTCAAGGGTATGAAGATCTAATCCAATCTCTCTCGTTGTTTGCATCTCCTAGATTAGATCTTGGCTTTCCTTCTGTTCGCTTCCGTAGAAAATTTTGATTTACTATGCTGCGAAACCCTTCAGTGGTATCAGAGCTAGATCTATGCGTAGATGTGATTCACGAGTAGAACGCAACATGGTTGTTGCGGGTGTTGATGTTTTCTGTTGCAAGCCTCTTGTTTGTGTTCTTCTTATGACGCGGGATAGTGAGATTGAAGTGGTCCAGGCCAACCTTACGCGACATCGTTCGCGAGACCGGCTCCGCACTTGACGTGTGGCTTGTACCACACATGCGGCTGGTGGATGTCAGTTTCTCTCACTATAGTTCTCATGGGATTAACACCGGAGTTTGGCAACCATAATATCACCGTTGTGGCTTTCCGTAGGTAAGAATCGTTCTTAGCATCTACTCCCATGAGCCACGTAAAACATGCAACAACAAAGTAGAGGCGTCTAACTTGTTTTTGCAGGGAGTGTTTTCTGTGATATGGTATGGCCCAAGATGTGATGTGTATAATGTATGCGATGATCATGTTTTGTAATGTTTCACGACTTGCATGTCGATGAGTACACAACCGGCAGGAGCCATATGGTTGTCTTTATAATTGTGTATGACCTGCGAGTCAACTTCTTATATGCCATGTAATAGCTTTACTTTATCGCTAAGTAGTTAGCAATAGTTGTAGTTGCTATTCGTAGTGGAGGCAATCATGGTGGAGTGATGGAGATCATGCCGGAACGCACAAGATGGAGATCATTGCGCGAAGATTGGCTATACCATGTCACATAAAGTTATATGCATGTGATGTTTATCCTTTTATGTATCTTATTATGCTTAGATCGCGACGGTAGCACTATAAGATGATTCCTCACTTAAAGATCAAGATAAAACTGTGTTCTCCCCATGTATGCACCGTTGCGAAAGTTCGTCGTGTCCAAGCATCACGTGATGATCGGGTGCTATAGACTCTACGCTCACATACAACGGGTGCAAGCTAGTTTTGCACACGCGGAAATACTTGGGTTTGACTTGACGAGCCTAGCATGTATAGACATGGCCTCGGAACACAAGAACCGAAAGGTTAAGCATGAGTCATATGAATGATATGATCGACACTTCGTTGTCCACCATTGAAACCACATCTCTTCTCGTGAAGATCGGATTAGGTGTGGTGAATTTGGATCGTGTTCACTAAACAACTTGAGGGATGTTGAATTTAGTGGGAGTTCATCTAGTAATTTGATTAAGTTGAACTATTTATCATGAACATAGTCTAAATTGTACTTGCAAATACTGTAGATCACATGGCCAAGTCCAACTTCAACTTCAACGTTTTTGCTGAGAAAGAAAAGCTTAGAAACAATGGGTCTAACTTCACCAACTGGTTCCGCAATCTTAGAATCATTCTTTCTAGCGGACAAAAGGACTATGTCCTTGGGAAAGCGTTAGGTGACCCCCCTGCTGCAACTGCGCCGGCTGATGAGAAAGCTGTCTATCAGTCGAGCAAAGATGATTATGGTGTGATTAAGAGCACCATGTTGTTTGCTATGGAACCAGAACTTCAAAATCGTTTTGAAAACTATCCCGGGCCCTTTGAGATTCTCGAGGAGCTGAAAACCATGTTTCAGACTCAGGCCCGTTCTGAGAGATATGAGATCTCTGAGAAGTTCTTTAACTGCAAGATGGAGGAAGGGAGTTCTGTTAGTGAGCACGCCATTAAGATGTCGGGCTACACTCAACGCCTTGAGCAACTGGACTGCAAGATTCCAGAGGAGCTCAAGATTGACAGGGTTCTGCAATCACTCCCTCCCAGCTACAAAAGTTTTGTAGTGACTCACAATCAGATTGGTTCCACTGATACGATCACCGAGCTCTTTGCAAAGCTGAAGGCTGCGGAGGTGGACATCAAGAAGGATAATCATGTGTTGATGGTCAACAAGCCCTCCTTTAAGAAAGGTAAGGGTGCAAAGAAGCCCTTCAAGAAAAGCGGCGGCAAGCGCGTTGCCCCTGCTGAGAAGAAGATCAAGTCTGGTCCTAAGCCGGACACTGAGTGCTTCTATTGCAAGGACAAGGGTCACTGGAAGCGCAACTGTCCGAAGTACTTAGCGGACAAGAAGGCTGGCACCATCAAAGGTATATTTGATATACATGTTATTGATGTTTTCCTTACTAGCCCTCGTTGTAGTGCCTGGGTATTTGATACTGGTTCAGTTGCTAATATTTGTAACTCGAAACAGGAGCTACGGAATAGACGGCAGCTTGCGAGGGATGAGGTGACGATGCGCGTTGGCAACGGATCAAGAGTTGATGTGATGGCCGTCGGCACACTCTCCTTAGTTTTACCTTCGGGATTAGTTTTAAACCTTAATAAATGTTATTATGTGCCTGCGTTGAGCATGAACATTATTTCTGGATCATGTTTATTGCAAGACGGTTATTCATTTAAATCGGAGAATAATGGTTGTTCTATTTATATGAGTAGCATCTTTTATGGTCATGCACCTCTTGTGAATGGTTTATTTCTCCTAAATCTCGAAAGGGATGAAACACACATCCATAACATTGAGGCTAAGAGATGCAAAGTAGATAGTGATAATACTACTTATTTGTGGCACTGTCGTCTAGGTCATATTGGTGTAAAGCGCATGAAGAAACTCCATTCTGATGGACTTTTGGAGTCTCTTGATTTTGAATCATTTGACACATGCGAACCATGCCTCATGGGCAAGATGATCAAAACCCTGTTCTCCGGTATGATGGAGCGAGCAACGGACTTGTTGGAAATCATACATACCGATGTATGCGGACCGATGAGTGTTTCTACGCGCGGTGGATATCGCTATTTTCTCACTTTTACCGATGACTTAAATAGATATGGGTATATCTATTTAATGAAACATAAATCTGAAACGTTTGAAAAGTTCAAAGAATTTCAGAATGAAGTGGAGAACCATCGTAACAGAAAGATTAAGTTTCTACGATCCGATCGTGGGGGCGAATATTTGAGTTATGATTTTCTCACGCATCTCAAAGCAAGTGGAATCGTTTCGCAACTCACACCACCCGGAACACCACAGCGCAATGGTGTGTCTGAACGCCGGAATCGAACCCTATTAGATATGGTCCGATCGATGATGTCTCTTACTGATTTGCCGTTATCATTTTGGGGTTATGCATTAGAAACCGCTGCATTCACTTTAAATAGGGCTCCATCTAAATCCGTTGAGACGACACCGTATGAACTGTGGTTTGGTGCTAAACCTAAGTTGTCGTTTCTTAAAGTTTGGGGATGCGAAGCTTATGTCAAGAAGTTGATGCCGGACAAGCTCGAACCCAAAGCGGAGAAGTGCGTCTTCATAGGATACCCTAAGGAAACTATTGGGTATACCTTCTATCACAGAACCGAAGGCAAAGTGTTTGTCGCAAAGAACGGTTCCTTTCTTGAGAAGGAGTTTCTCTCGAAAGAAGTGAGTGGGAGGAAAGTAGAGCTAGACGAGGTTATTGAACCTTCTATTGAATTGGAGAGTAGCGCAACACCTGAAATTGTTCCAGTGCCGCCTGCACCAACGATAGAGGAAGCTAATGACAAGGATCATGAAGCTTCGGACAATGCTGCTACTGAACGTCGCAGGTCGACAAGGTCGCGTGCCCCTCCTGAGTGGTATGGCAACCCTGTCTTGACTGTCTTGTTAGTAGAAGACAGTGAACCTACGAACTATGAGGAAGCGATGATGAGCCCAGACTCTGAGAAATGGCTAGAAGCCATGAAATCCGAATTGGGATCCATGAGCGAAAACCAAGTATGGACTTTGGTGGACCCTCCTAGCGACCGAAAGGCCGTTGAGTGCAAATGGATCTTCAAGAAGAAAACGGACGCGGATGGTAATGTTACCGTCTATAAAGCACGGCTTGTTGCGAAAGGTTTTCGACAAGTTCAAGGTGTTGACTACGATGAGACTTTCTCTCCCGTAGCGATGTTTAAGTCCATTCGGATTTTATTAGCAATTGCTGCGTTTCATGATTATGAAATATGGCAAATGGATGTCAAGACTACTTTCCTCAATGGCAACATTGATGAAGAGTTGTATATGATGCAACCCGAAGGTTTTGTCGATCCTAAGGATGCTGATAAAGTATGCAAACTTCAGCGTTCCATTTATGGACTGAAGCAAGCGTCTCGGAGTTGGAACCTTCGTTTTGATCAAGTGATCAAGAGCTTTGGATTTGTTCCAAATTGCTACGAAGCTTGCATCTACAAGAAAGTGAGTGGGAGCTCGGTGACGTTTCTGGTACTATATGTGGATGACATATTGATTATTGGAAATGACATCGACATGCTTAACGATGTGAAGAGTTATTTGAACAAGTGTTTTTCAATGAAAGACCTAGGTGAAGCTGCTTATATATTGGGCATCAAAATCTATAGAGATAGACAAAGACGCTTGATAGCTTTAAGCCAGAGTACATACCTAGACAAAGTTCTGAAAAGGTTCAGAATGGATAAGGCATTGAAAGGTTCAGTGCCTATGTTGTCAGGTAAGATATTGAGCAAGGCTCAGTGTCCAGCTACGGTAAATGATAGGGAAGCTATGAGCAAAGTGCCTTATGCCTCGGCCATAGGTTCCATCATGTATGCCATGTTGTGTACTAGACCGGATGTGTCCAATGCTCTTAGTTTGATGAGCAGATATCAAAGTGATCCAGGAGTGGAACACTGGACAGCCGTGAAGAACATCCTAAGGTATCTAAATAGGACTAAAGAAATGTTCTTAGTCTATGGGGGTGATGAACAACTCGTCGTAAAAGGTTACGTCGATGCTAGTTTCGACACCGACAAGGATGATTCTAAATCTCAGACAGGATACATGTATGTTTTGAATGGAGGAGCTGTGAGCTGGAGAAGCTGCAAGCAAAGCGTGATCGCGGGATCTACAGTAGAAGCGGAATACATGGCTGCTGCAGAAGCGTCAAGTGAAGGAGTTTGGATCAGAAACTTCATCACTGAGCTTGGCGTGGTTCCAAGTGCATTGGACCCACTGGAGATATTGTGTGACAACACTGGCGCCATAGCACTCGCTAAGGAACCAAGATATCATCCAAAGACCAAGCATATCAACCGCAAGTTTCATATAATCCGAGATTATATAGCAGATGGAGATCTGAAGATCAGCAAAGTACATACAGATCTGAATGTCGCAGATCCGTTGACTAAACCTCTTCCGCGTGCAAAACATGATCAGCACCTCAGTGCCATGGGTGTGAGATTGTTGCCAAATGTAAACTAGATTATTGACTCTAGTGCAAGTGGGAGACTGTTGGAATTATGCCCTAGAGGCAATAATAAAGATGTTATTATTATAATTCTTGTTCATGATAATGTTTATATTCCATGCTAGAATTGTATTAAGCGGAAACATTAATACTTGTGTGGTTTGTGAACAACACCGTGTCCCTAGTACGCCTCTATGGACTAGCTCATTGATCAATGATGGTTAAGGTTTCCTAACCATAGACATGAGTTGTCAATTGATAATGAGATCATATCATTGGGAGAATGATATGGTGGACAGACCTAAACTAAGCAAAGCTATTAGATCGTTTCATCGTGTTCGTCTTTGTGAAGCTTTTCTCATGTCAAATATTGTATTCCTTAGACCATGAGATAATACAACTCCCTGGTATCGGAAGAAAGCTTTGAGGTCATCAAACGTCATCCTATGAGAGGGTGATCATAAAGGTGTCTCTCAGGTGATCGGAAAGTATCTGTTGGGTTGTATGTATCGAGATGGAATTTGTCCCTCCCAAGTCGGAGAGATATACTTCGGGCCCACTCGGTAATCGATATGAACACTGCTTGCAAGCATGTGGTTAAGGAGTTAATCACAAAGTGATATCGGATTACGGAACGAGTAAAGTACTTGCTGTGAACGAGATTGAACTAGGTATGACGATACCGACGATCGAATCTCGGGCAAGTAAAATATCGCGAGACGAAGGGAATATATATATGGGATTGGTTGAATCCTGGCATCGTGGTTCATCCGATATGATCATCGATGAATGTGTGGGAGTCAATATGGGTGCCCAGACCCCGCTGTTGATTATTGATAGAAGATCATGTCTGCATATTCTCGAACCCGCAGGGTCACACACTTACCGTGTCTCGATGCTAGGATAGATTGGATAATTGGTTTATGAATTTTTGTTCGGAGTCTCGGATGGGATCCGGGATATCACGAGAGTTTCCGGAATGGTCCGGAGAATAAGATTCATATAAGGCAGTGCAGTTTTTGGAGTTCGGAATTGTTCCGGGTTAATCGGTATTGTACCGGAAGCTTCTAGAACCTTCCGGAAGGGGACCAACGTGGCCCCACCTTCCGGGAGGGGGCATGGGCCTATGAGGGAGTGTCCTGGCCGCATTGGGCCAGGGGAACAAGGCCCCATAGGGCCCAGCCGATCCTAGATAAGTTTAAATCGTTTAAACTAGAGATAAGATAGGGTTTCTAGAAGGGAGAGTTTAAATCGTTTAAACTAGAGATAGGCTTGGAGGATGGGCAAGGGCTGGCCGCACCCCCCTCTATATATAGAGGGCTGGTGCACCCCCTCTCCCAACACACCTTCCCCTCCAACCCTAGCCGCCCTGCTGCCCTTCCTCTCTCCCTCCCGACTGTTTGTAGGCGAATCCCTGCTGCAAAAATTCTCCACCATATACACCACGCCGTCGTGTTGTAGATCCAATCTATCTCTCCACCCTACTTGCTGGTCCGAGGAAGGAGGAGACGTCGAGGTGCTGCACGTGTGCATCTCACGGAGGCACCGCCACTTGTGGTGCTAGATCGGATCGGATCGCGAGGAGGAGAAGCGAGTACGACTACATCACCCACGTTCCGACGAATGTTCCGCTGTGCGAATCTTCAAGGGTATGAAGATCTAATCCAATCTCTCTTGTTGTTTGCATCTCCTAGATTAGATCTTGGCTTTCCTTCTGTTCGCTTCCGTAGAAAATTTTAATTTACTATGCTGCGAAACCCTTCATTATATGGCAGCAACTATCATATTCTTATACCACTAATGTCACCTCTGAGAAACGAGATGGGAGAAAATCTTGTGTTGAAGTTTTTTTTGACAGGGAATAGAGGAACACCACACTAAGATTAATCCAAGGATGGTTAAAACCATAAGCTTGGGGATTCCCAAGGCACACCGCTGGACGTATTCAACTCTCGGTTTGCAAACTTCTAAACTTTGTTTTTCGAGCAACATAATTCTATCGCGTAAACTTGGAGCGTCTGTTTTTATTTATTCACATTTGTTTGCATTTAATAAGACCACCACCATCATCATTATTATGCATATTTATGATTGAGCTACTGAAAAGGAGTGTTATACAATATTAAAACTAAATGTGGATGCCACGCTATAAAAGAAAAGGGGGGATAAAAGCAAAAAAGTTGTGTTGTGCCTAGTTCTTAAACTCAAGTACTTTCTATGGATTATGATTTGCTTTATGCCTATTAACTTGTACATTTTTCTCATACTTATTCATGTTTAACTTTAAGGAGCAAAGTAAGAAAGTAAATGTCTTGTTATTATGAACTAAAGTGCACACTTCCTTAGATCTCTTTTTGCTAAGCCTTTTTCGATACAATTTTTCATTCCCCTTAAACATAGATTAGGCATATCCACCTATTGTAGCAAAGCTACTTCCAAGTATAATATGTATGTTAATCCTCCAAACAATTAAAGCCTTCAAATTTTTTGTGTATCTTAAAGCTCATAAGAAAGTAAGGTTTGGGGTGATACCACTATGGAACTTTATGCTTTTCATAACATGCATTTTGCTTGCTAGCCAAACCATGCCTCATGGTACAAGCTCATCAGTATTTTGATCACATGAATGTTCAAGTTATGGATTACATCGCTGCGAAATAAATTGTGCAAAACTGGAGTAGGGACGGTTGGAGATTGTAATTGGGCCGCTAGCCGAAACCATGCTGTCATGGTAGAAGCTACACGGAGGATGAGTCCTAACATAATTGGACCAAGCATGATTCCAAAGTGTATATTGTTCTTAGTGGTACTATCTCCTTCATTACAAAATAAAAGATATTTGAAACCTTCCATCTTCTTATTCATTTATACAAAGCTATTTGAGATGAGGAGATAGTCTTTCTTGGGCAAGAGGTACCCCTACGATGACATTCGATGACAACCATACCTATTATGAAGGGCCTAAGTTGAGTAAACAACGAAGTGCACCTCATAACTTTGGTTTTCATGGGCAGCAATTTATAAGGTGTGTGAAACATAAACCATATGAAGCTTTGAAATAAAAGATACTTGGAACCCCATCCTTGTTAGTATTGTTGACATGAACTATATTGCTCAAAACTTTTTCATTGGAGGTTTAACATATATATTGCAAATACTTACTTTTGGTTCAAGATGCAAAACATCTCAAGGGAAGACAACCAAAGCCAAGAGGCATGTTCTTCCGTCGGGAACTAAAATCAAAGAGTGGACCCAAAATACCACCCAAACAGCAATGAAGCAAATATACCTTGCCAAAGTGTCTCAATTCTATAGGATTATCTCAAGTGTGCATGAAAGTTTGTTGTACCTTTAATTTATTTTGTTACTTCATTACTTATTGTTCAACATGCTTATGGAAGAGTAAGAGGTATGACTTGAGAGTACACTTGCATATTATGTTTCATTGAAAAGATTTGTCTTTATGAACTTTGCATGATATCAATATAAGTAGAGTAAAAACTTGAAAGTTCATGTTTAGTTTTGTCACCTTTATGCTCGAGGACGAGCATAGGTTAAGCTTGGGGATGTTGATGCATGTAAAATGCATACATGGACTTTGCACTTTGTTAACATGTTTACCCACATATTTGCATCATATATAATGTTATATCCATGTTTTACATTGATTTATGGGGATTTACCAATGGTCCCCCTTTTTTTGGTTATAACTCCGCAGGGCAGGAAAACCCTGTTTTTCATGTTTTTGATGTTTCAGGACCTAAACGGAGTCAAAAGGAGCTCATCTTCTAGGAACATCATTTCTTATCCACGAGAAGCATCTGGAGCGCAAGAATACCCTGAGGTGGGCCACGAGGCCCGAAAGATCCCATAGGGTGCGCCCAGTAGGGGGGCACGCCCTATGCCCTCTTTCCCTCCTCGACCGTCCGATTCGCCTCAATCTTTCGCCCACGGGCTTCTCTTGACCTAAAAACCAATATATAAGGACTCCCTCGGTCGTCCGCACGAGGGAGGATGAGAAGCCACCAAAAACCACGAATTTTCCTCCCCCTTGGCCTCCATCTACAAGGGGGAGGGCTCATCTACAACACCTTGAAGGTCCAAGGAAGAAGAGGGCCAAGGGGCGCGTCCCCTTGGACAGCCGCCGCCCACAGGCGCCACCGCACCTCCCTGCCGGCGCACCGCCTCTCCCCTTTGGGGAGGCACCTCTCGATCACCATCTACTGCAAGATCTCCATCATCCCCACTGTAATCTCTTGGCAAATATGATGTATGATGCAATATAATGTTTTCCCATGATCTATTGCATGTCTATGTTGATGTTTGAGTAGTGAATTGTTATGACAATTGTGATCTAGTTTGTTTTGGGTGCATACATGTATCTATTATCTTCTATGATGATCTTGATATACTAACATATGAGTGCACACATATGTTGGTACATGCATAAGGTTGTCACCGTTGCATATTGATAGGATGAGGGATAGACGGAGTTTGACAAGAAACCGAATCCCAAATTTTAGATATATGTGGTATTAATTCATGGTTAATCAACGAGGGTATTATCATGGGGACCTTAGATCTAAATGCGGTGGTTGGACTTTATGTCTTAGTAGTGTATTTGCTAAAATATATATGGCTACACCTAGTTACGGCTCCTCCTAGAAGAAACTATAAAAAGACTATCTATGTGCTTCACTAATTGTGACAACCAAACAAATGAAATATCAATTTGCCTAAACATTTGCTCCCATAGATTATCCACATCTACTCCACTAGCTCCACTTCATTTGCATTGTTTTACTTATAATATTTATTTCAAGTACTTTATTGTTTTCTAGTTAATGCTTAAAACGACCACACATCCTTTAGATCCTAGCTTTGCATAAAGGGCCATATAATTGGGTTATAGGGCTTTAGAGAATAGATAGTTTACCTTCAGCTCCTCGTGGATTCGACACTCAAATACTTATCGAATTGTACTACGGTGATCCCCTACACTTGGGGTTATCAGGGTTCCAGGGCGATTTAAAACGACTGTAAGACCCGATAAATGTTTCAGAGATATGACCAAAAACTCATCATTTTCATGTTTTATGGCCGTTTTCATGAGCTAGCCCAAAGTTTTGGGGTTCCAGGGCGATTGCGTGGCTCGTAATACCTGATACATGTTTGAGATATATGACCAAAAACTCATCGTTTTCACGTTTTATGGCCCTTTTCAGGACCTATTGCCCACAGTTTGGGGAGGCGATTTACAACGCCATAAGACCCGATACTTGTTTGAGAGATATCACCAAAAACTCATCGTTTTCGCGTTTTATGGCCGTTGTAATGAGCTATTGCCCAGTTTTGGGGTTACAGGGAGATTTACAATGACCGTAAGACCATATATATGTTTGAGAGTTATGACAATATGGCCCTTTTCATGAGCTATTGCCCACAATTTTGGTGTTCCACGACGATTTGCATGGCTCGTAAGACCCGCTACATGTTTGAGAGATCTGACCAAAAACTTTTTGTTTTCACATTTTACGGCCCTTTTCAGGACCTATTGCCCACAGTTTTGGGATTTTAGGGCGATTTACAACGACCAAAAGACCCTATACATGTTTGAGAGTTACACCAAAAACTCGTCGTTTTCGCCTTTTATGGCCGTTGTCATGAGCAATTGCCCACAGTTTTGGGGTTCCAGGGAGATTTACAATGACAGTAAGACCCGATATATGTTTATGTGTTATCACAAAAAATCATTGTTTTAGCGTTTTATGGCCGTTTTCATGAGCTATTGCCCACAGTTTTAGGGTTCCAGGGCGATTTCCAAGTCTCGTAAGGCCCGATACATGTTTGAGAGATATGACCACAAACTCATCCTTTTTGCGCTTTACGGCTGTTTCCTTGAGCTATTGCGCACACTTTTGGGGTTCTAGGACGATTTACAATGATAGTAAGACAGAATACATGTTTGGGGGATATGACAAAAAACTCGTCGTTTACGCGTTTTATGCCGTTTCCATGATTTATTGCCTATAGTTCTGGGGTTACAGAGCGATTTACAACGACGGTAAGACCCGATAACTCTTTGAGAGATATGACCAAAAACTCGTTATTTTCGTGTTTTATGGCCGTTTTCATAAGCTATTGCCACAGTTTTGTGGTTCTGGGGCGATATACAACGACCGTAAGACCATAAATATGTTTGAGATATATGACCAAAAACTCGTTGTTTTCGCATTTTATGGCCGTTTTCATGAGCTATTGCCTACAGTTTTAGGTTTCCAGGGCGATTTGCATGGCAACAGACCCAATACATGTTTGAGAGATATGACCAAAAACTCATCCTTTTCGCTCTTTATGGTCATTTTAATGAGCTATTATCCACAGTTTCAGGGTTCTTGGGCGATGTACAACGACCATAAGGCCCGATACATGTTTAAGAGATATGACCAAAAACTTGTCGTTTTCGTGTTTTATGGACCTTTCAAGAGCTATTGCCCACAGTTTCGGGGTTCTAGGGCGATTTACAACGACCGTAAGATCCGATACATGTTTGAGAGTTATGATAAAAACTCATCGTTTTTTAGTTTGATGGCCGTTTTCATGAGCTATTGCCCACAATTTTAGGGTTCCATGGCGATTTGCCTGGTACATGTTTGAGAGATATGACCATAAACTCGTCGTTTTCGTGTTTTACGGCTGTTGTAATAAGCTATTGCCCAGTTTTAGGGTTACAGGGAGATTTACAACGACCGTAAGACCATATATATGTTTGAGAGTTATGACGAAAACTCGTCGTTTTTGTGTTTTATGGCCGTTTTCATGAGCAATTGACCAGTTTTGGGGTTACAAGGATATTTAAAACGACTGTAAGACCATATATATGTTTAAGAGTTATGAAAAAAACTCGTCGTTTTCGCGTTTTATGGCCGTTTTCATGAGCTATTGCCCACAATTTTGGTGTTCCAGGGCGATTTGCATGACTCGTAAGACCCGCTACACGTCTGAGAGATCTGACCCAAAACTTGTCGTTTTCACGTTTTATGGCCCTTTTCAGGACCTATTGCCCACAGTTTTGGGGTTTTAGGGTGATTTACAAAGATCATAAGTCCCTATACATGTTTGAGAGTATTGCCCACACTTTTGGGGTTCTAGGACGATTTACAACGACAGTAAGACTCGATACATGTTTGAGGGATATGACAAAAAACTTGTCATATACGCGTTTTATGTTGTTTCCATGATTTATTGCCTATAGTTCTGGAGTTGCAGGGCGATTTACAACGACGGTAAGACCCGATAAATGTTTGAGCGATATGACGAAAAACTCGTTATTTTCATGTTTTATGGCTGTTTTCATAAGCTATTGCCCACAGGTTTGTGGTTCTGGGGCGATATACAACGACCGTAAGACCAGAAATACGTTTGAGATATATGACCAAATACTCGTTGTTTTCGCATTTTATGGCCGTTTTCATGGGCTATTGCCTACAGTTTTGGGTTAACAGGGCGATTTGCATGGCACCAGCCCAATACATGTTTGAGAGATATGACCAAAAACTCATCCTTTTCGTTCTTTATGGTCATTTTAATGAGCTAATGTCCACAATTTTAGAGTTCTAGGGTGATGTACAACGACCGTAAGACCCGATACATGTTTGAGAGATATGACCAAAAACTTATCGTTTTCGAGTTTTATGGACCTTTTCAAGAGCTATTGCCCACAGTTTTGGGGTTCTAGGGCGATTTACAACGACCGTAAGACCCGATACATGATTGAGAGTTATGATAAAAACTCGTCGTTTTCGAGTTTTATGCCGTTTTATGAGCTATTGCCCACAGTTTTGAGGTTTCAGGGCGATTTGCATGGCTCGTAAGACTCGATACATGTTTGAGAGATATGACCATAAACTCGTCGTTTTCCCGTTTTACACTACTGCAGAAAGGCTCATAGCCTCCAGGTGGTTAATGATAGGAAAAATTGTGCCCGTCACTAGTACAAAACATTAGTGACAGGCATATAAATGAGACTATCACTAGTATTTTTTATGAAAACTGACCAAATCGAAAAACTATTTAGTGGCAGGCGTTTATAAATACCTATCACTTGAAATGCTTTGAGTAGGCTTTGAGTATTGACAGGCTCAAGATGTGCACGTCACTAGTATTTTTCGCGAAGGCATGCTGAAAGAGTCAATTTTCTAGTGACATCCATAAAAAAGTTTGTCACCGGTAACTGGTACCGTTTTCTGCCCAACCGACCAGACCAGGCCGGCCGGTGTCTCCTAGCCTCCTCCGTTGGCTGGAGCACCCGAGCACCTCCTCCACTGTCCGGCCCACCCGCATCACTGGAAATCTCGTCTAACATGACCTTACTAAAAAACTAAATCTAGCGCTAGGCCAGTTTTTCGGTACACGCTACTAGTGGTATTTTGGAATTTTGAGCCAAAATTTTTGGTTGGGCCCAAAACGCGCGAAACAATAAAATTTGGCTAAGACCCAGCCCGGGCGCCACCCCATCGAACAGACCTAACTCTCCCTCGCGACCGCCACCTCCCCTTCCAGTGCCGCCAACTCCCGTTACCCTTTTCCATCTCCCCCGTCTTCGGCCGATTCGGCCCAACTCCGGCTAGCCCCTGCGCTGCAGACCACCGCCCCAGCACCCCCTCCTTCCGTACTCTCTACCCCATGGCGTAGAACCATCGATCCGCAACCCTCACTATCTTGGCGTCCATGGCGGGCAGCGGCGCGGTAGAGAGTGGTGGCGCTGAACGGCGACCGTCTGCGCCATGGTGGAGCCGGTGCTGCCGGCCAGAAGGCCGCGCCCCTCATGGACTCCGGCGTCCTCAGGGCCTGCAGGACCATTGGGAGCACGTCCAGGAGCGCCTCTGGGCAGCCACGAAGCTGGCGTTCCATGTTGCCACACGCGACCCTCCTGCTCGCCTGCCTATTACTGTGGTACGTACGGCGCTGCCCTGAACTCCCATTTCCCATTTAGTATGGATGTTCTGCTCATGGCAACGTTAGTTAGCGCTATCTCCACTGTATATGCTAAGTGGATCTGAATTCTCAAACCCGTACTAGCTTTGCTTTGTTTAGTTACGGTTGGCGGTGGCGCAGGAAGGTGCCTCTTCCACAATGATCAAAAGCTGGCTGCAGCGAAGTGCCATCTTCCCGGATGATAGTGGGTGGACACAGCGAAGTGCCAATTTCCAGGATGTTCACCGGTGTCCTGAGCTTGAAATTTTTTGCTCCTGTCTTTTGGCGACGTAGAGGGAGAGATGATTGCGCATGGTGTAGACTTGAAATTTATACAGGTGGAACTCAGACTGTGGCGTTCGTTGGATGGATTGGCGACTGCAGATATGACGTCGCCGTGCCTCCTACACGCTGTACGAACTGCGCCCCGTGTTTCTGTCGTTGGACGGTATAATTCCTTATCTCATAGTTATGTTTCAAGCGCATCTCCTATTACAGGCTAGATAGTGATTTTTGCTGATTATTTCTGTTCATGAGCCTCACCTTTTGAACCTAATGCTAAACAGTAGCAGCTAGTGCTCATGATATGCTTTCTTCCACACAGCAAAAAAGGTATATGTTAATATACTAACTAAAATTTCTAGAAATGCTGACATATTGTATAAATATGCATTTACCACAAGAAAGAATATGGTCTTTTTTAGTTGTAGGTTTAGAGAAACATGACTAAATCTACACACTAGAAGGCGCTAATACATGTATTTTAGAAAAAGATTAAAACATCTTAAATTTTAGAACAGACGGAGTATAAACCAATACAGATACCTCCATTTCATGATGCCATCGTTATTCTATGTTTTCTTAGAAATATTTATGTACTCTTATCTACATACCTTTGCACGATTTACCTTCTCGTTGTTAAGCCCACTCTTTTGAATTTAGAGACAAATAATAGAGAAAGCTGATTTTTATGCCACTATTTGGTTGTTATTTAGAATCTCTATATTCTCCAATAGTTTCTTATCCACCTCACTAGGGGAAAAACTTTCTTTGCCGTACCACACGGCAAAGGAGACAAGGAACACGGCAACGGCTTTGCCGTGTGTATACACACGGCAAAAGTCACACGGCAATGTTTGCGACGGAGGCTTTGCCGTGTGTCTCCAGCGCAAAACACGGCAAAGCCTTTGGCGTGTGTCTGGCAGGCGTACACGGCACAGTAAAGTAGCTTCACGGTTCCGTCCGTTTGACGGAGCCAGAGGGACTTTGCCGTATTTTCGCTTTGCCGTGTGTTTTTGTCCTTTGTCGTGCCCTTATCCTTTGCCGTGTGTCTGCACTGTGCCGTGTTTCTGGCCTTTGCCGTGTGCCCTCTGGGAGTTACCACACGGCAACGAATTCCGCTTTGCCGTGTGCCGCCGCTGAAGAACACACGGCAGAGACCGTCCCTTTGCCGTGTGCCTCTTCTAGGTGGAACACGGCAAAGGTGTTGTCTGCCCAGCGCCTGCTGCTCAGGCTGCTGCCACCTCTCTGCCTTTGCCGTGTGTATACACACGGCAAAGTGACCATTTGGTACTTTGCCGTGTGTGTATACACACGGCAAAGGGCCCAGTTTTTTTCACTTTTTCTCTGTTTTTCTTTCATTTCCTGCATTTGAAACACATAAAATATATATATTTGATCATATAGATCATCACCAACACATAATACATGTATATGATCATAAGATCATCACCAACACCAAAATAACAATAATATGATCATATATCATCACAAACACTACCAAAATCATATCATCATCACCACACAAGCAACAATGCAAACTTCACAAGAACAAGTCATAAGCCATTCACAAGTATTACAAGTTTATTCTTCTTCCCACCCACAAGACCATCACCGCCAAGTGCTCCACAAGCTCATACTCTGAATCCATCGTGATATCCTACAAGTTTAAGAAAAGTACGTCAATATGGCAAGTAAAATTCATGACAAGGCTAAATTTTCTATAAGTCTCATGGCAAGGTGATGAAAATGACAAGTACAATTTGAGAATGGCATATAATTATCTACAAGTGTCATGGCAAGGCTAAATTTTCTACAAGTGAGATGGCATGACTAAATTTTCTACAAGTATGATGGCATGACTAAATTTGACAAGTGTAGGAGAACTAACCGTGATGCACACATGATGGCCACAACCTCAAAGCCCCCCTACAAGGTCAAAAGAACAATCATGAGACTCTCACAATCGATTTTCAAGTGTATCGAGTACCAATATCGAGTGATGCACAAGGTCAAGTGTAGGAGAACTAACCAGGAGGACTCTGATCCAGCCTGCGGACGACCGACGGATTGATGACGGTGAAAGGCGACTGGTTGTTGGATCCACCGTCTGACCCACCAGGCGGTGCCTGGTTGTTCGACCACCAGGCGGCATCAAATTAGCCATCTACACGATGGGAAATTGTGAGCATTAGACAATAAGAAAATATTGAAAATTACGAGCATTAGACAATAAAGACATGTGATCACTTACCCACGGAAAGGCGAAAGGAGGAGTAGGAAGAGACCCTGGTGGAGCAGTCATGAGCATTTGGTTTGCCATCCACTGCGTCATCTGCTGTTGCTGCTCCAGCATCGCCTGCTGCTGCCTAAGCTGCTGCTCCAGCTGTAGCTGCCGCTGTTCGGCTGCCTCTCTGCTTGCCCTCTCAGCGGCCATCTCCTCCTACGTCGTGTAACCGCGATATCATGAACATTGCAATGTAAAACATGTAGTAAACCAAAGATGACTGAGGAAGAAGAACATACCCGTAACTAGTCGACAGCTATAACCGAAGGCCGTGGACGGGTCTCTACGGCAGGCATGGAGCTCGTCCTGCCACGCCGGATCTGGCGCATAGACGGAACGGTCCTAGGGTCGACGGACCCGTCAACAATCCATAGGCGGCCATTCCTCTGGCCCTGTCCCGCCAGCACGGCAACCTCAGGATCGAAGGGGGCGGTGTCAGGGTTGGAATCTTCGCCGTGCACCTGCTTGTACTTCTCGGGGTACTTCGTACCCCAGATCTTGGCTCCCTCATTGATCCACGGGGAGCCGTTCACAGGCTCATCCAAGGTGCGCATCTTCTTCCAAATGGCAAACATGGACGGCTCCACACCTGTCTTTACTTTCTGCAAATGAGAGGACAAAGATAAGTGAAGGGGGACTCCCTTGTGGAGTAAAGAATAACATGAGAAGCAAAAATAAAGAAAGCATTTGCTCACCTCTTTTTGCCTGACAAGGGTGAGGGGGATGCTGCCTTGGCGGTGTGATCCACCCTTCATCTCCTCTCGCCGCTTCTTTGCGGCCTCGTGTCTCTTGAGGTACTCAGCGTGTGTCCACCACGCTACCATCGTCGTGTAGCACCTCAGATCATTACCGACAAACTGAGGAGGGTTATACATCCACAAGGTACAGGTATTAGTACAACATGAAATAGATGAAGGTCAAGAAATCAGTAAAACAGAAACACAACTACCTGCAGGTACTGCCATGGCTCGAAGAGCATGTCCCGGGCTTGACTCTTGTTCATCCAGATCTTACGATCGCCAAACCAGTTGCGGACAGAGTTCACGCGTGCCTCGTAGTGCATGTCTTGCACCTTCCTCTTGGCAAGCTCGTTCACGATCGCCACGCACTCCGTTGAGTTCTCCCTGTGCATGTCGAAGTAATTCTACAAGTATGCACATAGGAAAAAGAGGAGTCAAAGCCACGAGTCAAAGCCGCGATGATTTAATTATGACAAGTGAAACAAACTTACCCAGAACAGAACTTGAATCTTCTCCGCCATGTGGTTGTACTTTTTAGTCGAATCCGGGGCGTAGTGGTAATGCTTCCAAGTCCAAGCTACATCCTCCTGACCATTTGGGAGAGTGATAATCCCAGGAAAATACGCTCGAACCAGGGCTCCAAGGATGCTCGAGTAGCCACGATACGGCTTCATTCCATCCTCATATAGAAAGGAACTGCAAAATGAAAAATCATAATCAGCACGTGATGAAAATTCCAATATATGGTTAGCGGGTCAAATAATGTACCTCTTCCCAGCGGGTACGAGAACCTTATCCGCATAGGCATAAGGTAGATCAGGGAGTCTCGCAACCCCACGCCGATATGGAGCCTTGCTCTGTGGCGTAAGCCGCGGGTCTATGACCACGTACGCCTCAAGGTACGACGTCTCATCCTCCGGAGGATCCCACCTCAAGGTCATGTCAAGCTCGTAGGGTAAAGACCCCAACCCCTCGTCCTCCGACTGCTGCGACTGCGCCTCATCATCCTCCTGGTCCTGGTCCTCCTCCTCCTGGTCCTCCTCCTCCTCATCCTGGTCCACCACGGCCGAGGGGGGGGGGGACTAGGATTCCTCCCACGCCTCCCACGCCCCCGGCGCTGTGAAGTGCGCGGTGGAAGACTAGCACGCTCTCTCGAAGCGGATGTTGAAGCTTTCGAACCACCCTTTTTTGAACCACCACTCACAAGGTCAACCAAGCTTTTCAGCTTTTTTGTAACGCCCTTTCCCCCCGGCATCTTTCAATCACCTGCAAAACAGAATAAAAAGAGTAGTTTATTAGTACACATTAATTAGATGAATAATAGTAAAAGAAACACCAATGAAAATAGATGAATATTAGAATGAAAAGCAACAATGAACATAATTAGATGAATAATAGTAAAAGCAACACCGATGAAAATAGATGAATATTAGTAAAAGCAACAACGATGAAAATCGATGGATATTAGTAAAAGCAACAAAATTTATTACATAGCATAGAGTTCTTACAAATACAACAGCCCGACAAATAGTACTACATAGATTAGTCTCATATTATTATTACTACATACATCAGAAGCATGTGTCGGGATTACGAATTGGAACACATGTTTCATCATCGCTATCATTGTCGGGCCACCAATAATCATCCACGAAACCTGGAGGTGGTCCCTGTGGAGCATTGACGTCATGGCCTGCACGGAACGCCTCGAGCAAACTCACATCTTGTTGGTTGTGAACCTCCTCAACTTCATCTTGCACAGTGTTTTCCTCCTCGGCTTCTTTGTCATCATCTACGACCATGTCACTATCGGCGGACAAGTTGATAGGGAATTTCCTGGGGAGCCCTTCTTCCTGATAAAACTCGCCATCATTTGTTGAAGGGTCTAGGCGGCGGTAATCATCCTTGTTTGGCAAGGGCGGCCTGTTGCGTGTCGGTACCGTCATCACAACATCCTAGTCCTTTAGACGTTTTGTAGGGTTTTGGCATGGGTACGGAAGATAGAATACTTAGAAGGCCTGAGTAGCCAAAATATAGACATCATCTCCCGCATAAATGGAACTTCTCTTAACTTCGACCAGTCCAATTTCAGGATCCTGTTTCACTGATGTGGGTCAAACCAATGGCATTTGAATACAACGGGATTTAGCCCTTTGCCAAAACCGTAATTCAACTCATATATACCCTCGACTTTTCCATAATACTGGAGGCCATCTGAGCCTTCACAAAAGACCCCGCTATTTGTTGTCTTCCGGTTGGGCCAGATAGTTGTGTATTCATGGGTATGGAAGCGATACCCATTCACGTCATAAGCATTGAACATGTCGACGGAATGGTTAAAGCCCCTGGCAATATTTCTTAGCTCGGGTTGCATATCTTTGTCAGTATTTGCCTACAAGTTAGAACGAGAAGTTTAGCACGAGAAGTTAGATGGAATAGTACCAAACCACAGAACGAGCTGATGAAACCGAAACCACCACCCTTATCGAATAGATCCTGCTCCTCTTTCGGGTTAGGATCCCTAACTGGATTCTTCCAATATGCACGCTTGAACCGTATATACCAATTTAAAAAGAAGAGTTAGCCACGAATATATAAGCAACTGTTTGTGAAAATCTAAAGGGTGAGCACTTACTCGATGTACGGCTTCACTTCATCCATGGTGTTCAAGACATACGACTGGATCAACTCCCGCTCAGGTTTTTTCATTATGAACTTCTTCGTGCCACTTGATTTGCCACCAAGCCCTCTGAAGATGCTAAGCTTGGGTACATCCTCAGGGTTGGCGGCATTGTAACGGGAGACTGGGTTATGCTTTGTGGGAATGTTGGCATCATAGTGCTTGGTGGTGAAGTTTGCAACCTCCTCATTAAGGACCGACTCAGCTATGGATGCCTCGATCTTGCATTTTTTGCCTGTTTTTGTATGAAGCCTCTATGTTACTCTCTCCGGTGGATACTGGCAACGGGCCCACATAGGTCCCCCTTCAAAGCCTCGTCCGCGAGATGCAAGATCATATGTTGCATCGGATTGAAGAACCCTGGTGGAAGGAGCATCTCTAGATCACAAAGCAACCGGGGTGCCTGTTGATGTAGCTTCTCAACCACTTTACGGTCTAACTCCCTAGCACAAATCTGGTAGAAGAAAAAGCTCAACCTCGACAGCACTCGCCAAGTCTCCTCATCGACATAGCCTCGAATCATCACCGACATTATTCGCTCAAGCCATACGTGGTAGTCATGACTCTTGAGCCCTTGTACTCGCAACGTTTGCATGTTCGCACCCCTCATCCAGTTGGCTACGTACCCATCAGGGAAAACAAACTTTGCGTGATCCACTGGAAGATCTCCCTTTTTTGGGGCTTTGTTGGGCAGAACGGAGCCTTTGGCTTAGACCACCCTTTTCTGCCGTTGGTTCCGGGGGGCTGCATTTTCAACTTTGGCCTATCGCACCATTGTTCTTGATCAATTCGAGCCTTGATGTTATCCTTCGACTTCTCAGTTTGCATTATGGTGCTCCAAAGGGCCTCGCCGATATTCTTTTCGGTGTGCATTACATCAATGTTATGCGGGAGCTCGAGATCCTCAAAGTAAGGGATCTTCCATAAGCATGGAATGTGGGTCCATTGGTCCATGACCCCATATCCCACGAAACCATTCCCATCAGGCTTAGGCTGGAGAGCTTCTAACTCATCCTTGATTTCCTTTCCCGTCTTCAGACGTGGCTTTGGATCATGGACAACACGACCTTTCTTGAACCTCTTTTTATCATTCATGTATGGATGATTTGGCTCAAGGAACTTTCGATGTTCATCAAAGCAGGAATACTTGCCTCCCTTCGACAGCCAGAAGAAAGTCAGATCCTGCATGCACACTGGGCAAGGCCACTTCCCATGCGTACACCAGCCGCAGAACAACGCACGTGCCGCTAGGTCATGCAGGGAGGTGTGGTACCAGAAATACATATCGAAGTGCTCCTTGTTTGTGGCGTCATATGTTCGGATCTCGCGACCGTCCTAGCCACAAAACAAGTCATCCACCAGCGGTTCTAAATACACATTCATGTTCTTACCAGGGTATTTCGGTCCGGGGATTATCATCGACACAAACATGTTCTCTGATCTCATGCAGACGCCAGGGGGGAGGTTCAGGGGAATAACAAACACTGGCCAACAACTGTATACTGCAGCCGACATACCATATGGATTGAACCCATCGGTTGATATGGCAACTGCTACGCTCCTCTTGTCACCGGCTTTCTCAGGATATTTCTTGACAAAGTTCTTCCATGCACTACCATCCAACGGATGTATCATCTTGTCGGTGTATCTATTCCCTTCTACTGCCCACTGCATCTGCTGGGCAGTATCCTCGGTCATGAAGAGCCGTTGGATCCTCGGTAGCACTGGAAGATACCGGAGGATGTTTTGGGCAACCCCGGTCTGCCTCTTCTGACCATCACCATTGGGATCGACCTCAAAGTACCTAGAGGATTTGCAGTGTATACAATAATTTGTCTTAGCATGCTCCTTTCTGAATAGCATGCATCCCTTCGGACAAGCATGTATCGGCTCATATGACATTTTAAGGTCACGGAGGAGTTTGGTTGAATAGTAGAAGTTCTCTGGCAAGAGGTTCCCTTTCGGCAAAATGCTTCCAACAACGGCGAGCATATAATCGAAGTCATCTCTGGTCAAGTTCCTGTGGCTCTTGAAGGCCAAAAGGCGAGCGATGGCGTCCAGTTGGCTAACATCTGTATGTGCATGAAGGGGTCTCTGCGAGGCAAACAAAGTCTTGTAGTACTTTGCCGTGTTTTCCTCCAGCTCCTCACTTGTCTCCGCCTCCTGAGGTGTCTCCGCCTCTACATAAGGGCTTTCAGGTGCATTATCATTCACAAAGTTCTCTATGCACCTATCAAAACCAGCATCAAATTTCCCCCTTGGCTGACTTTGCTGCTGACTCTGCCGTGACTCCCTCCTAGCACGTTTCGCTAACTTTTCACCATGGAAAGTCCAAGTCTTGTAGGAAGGTATGAACCCATAATTGACCAGGTGCCTACTAACATCATCCTTCGAATGTGTATTTAGGTTCTTGCATCTTGTACAGGGGAAGAAAATTTTTCTGGGTCTGGTGGGGACAGCAAACGCCCGGTTCACGAAGTCCTTAGCCTTTTCCTTCCATTCCATGGTAAAGTCCCACTTACTGACATAGCCCTCATACATCCAGTCACGATTCTCCATCCTCTAATCAGTACGAAAATAGACATATACAATGCTTTCAATTAATCATGCCATTAAATTAATCCGTTATTAGTTCGGTTAATTTTAGTAAATATGGATTTTACGGCATGCATATATACACTTATCCCTCTAATAGGTAAAGAGGGCCCTAGCAGCGCTGGATCCGTAGATTGAGTACAATCTCCCTGCTCTACCCCGATCCGAGACATAATTTTGGCAGCACCTCCCCGCTGCTCTCCCGATACACGTCTCGACAAAAAGCCGAGAGGGATGTGCATCCGGAGAACAACGGAGAGGCGCTGCCAAAATCCTATCTCGGGCCGGAGTAGAACAAGGAAAACGTACCCAAACTACGCATCCGCCGGCTGTCCCGATAAATATCGTAAGAGTTATGGTTCAAAATATGCGAGACCACTAATGCATATTTATCAGCGTAACCCTTACGACCGGGAAGAGACGCCTAGGTAACGCGACAAACTTGGTGATCTAGACACGAAAAAAAACCTAATTACAAAAGAGGTGAACGGATTCTCACCCTCGAACCGTGATCGATAGCCCGCGAAGAAGACCAACGACCCTCCGGCAAAATCCCCTCCGACCGACGGTCCCCCTCAAACACAACGCATTTCCTGCACGAAAGAGAATAGTTCCATTTAACATACAATTCCTAGTACTTTGATAATGATCCTACTTTTAATTTACTACAAACCCAATAACCTAGCATAGCAACATTGTTGGACAAACTTAGCTACAAACTACCATAAATCCAATATATGACTAACAAAAACTAACCCTAAATCCAAAATATTACTAACTAAACTACCCCTAAATCCAATATATGACTAACAAAAACTAACCCTAAATCCAATATATTACTAACTAAAACTACCCCTAAAACCAAAATATTACTAACTAGACTACCCCTAAATCCAATATAAGACTAAAACTACACCTAAATCTAATATATTACTAACTAAAACTACCCCTAAATATATATTACTAATTACTAACTGAATAAAAATAAGAAAAAAACAAAAAAACTCACCAAGAGGCGGCCGGCGTGCTCAGTGGAGGAGGGGCCGCCGGCGTGCTCGGTGGAGGAGGGGCCGCCGGCATCGCTCGATGGAAGAGGGGGGCGACCGCACCGGGCTCCACCCACGAGCCTACCGAGCTCGGCGGGCCACCGCGGCGACGTCGGGCGGGATGGAGGGAGCAGGGGCTGCGGCGGAGCTGGGGGGGGCTACGGCGGCGCAGGGGCGGCGGCGGAGCTGGGGGTAGCGGTGCTGGGCGGCGGCGAAGTGGCAAAGGGGCGGCGGTGGCGCAGGGTCGGGCTGCGACGGGCAACGAGGGAGCGGCCAGCAGAGCGAGTGGATAGGGCTCGCGTGGGCCCGCGAGCGAACCTTATACCGAGTCTTTGCCGTGTGTTACACGAATACACACGGCAAAGGAATCTTTGCCGTGTACCCTAGGGATACACAGGGCAAAGGACCCATTGCCATGTGTATTCGTGTAACACACGGCAAAGACATCTTTGCCGTGTACTCTATAAGTACACATGGCAAAGGACCCTATCCCGTGTACATCTGTAAAACACACGGCAAAGAACCGTCTTTGCCGTGTGTTTTTCGCTTTACAGTGTGTTTTCGCTTTATAGTTATTTTAAGTTTTTAGTTTACTTTTTGTTGAATATTTATTAGTATTAGTTGTGACAATGTGTATACACATACTTGTTGCAACATGAAAAATAGTCTAATCTTCAAGTCCCCCCACATATCAGGGTTTTGGAGCGAAGGTCACTCGTATGTTAGGGTTCCGCACGAAACCACGCTTCAGGGTAGATCTTGTCACAACATGTTCCCAAACATGGTTTTACATCATCACATGACCTAACCAAGCCTAAAACAAGTGAGGGCTACACCGGACTACACCTGTCAGAAGAAAGTCTAGGGGGTAGACGATCCGAGGCCCGCGGATCAGGGTTCCGCAGGAAGAAGCGCTTCGGGGCATCGGAACACCTCCAAACCATGCATGTGACCCTAGCATGTGTAATGAAGTGTTGTGGCATGCTCAAAACTCCTAAACCTGGTTCCCAAGTGTGACCCCCTTCGCAGACATGCGCTGTCCCCTAAAAACAAAGGGTCTCCAATCTGACTATTAGGGGGAAACTCCCCGTTTCGGTGAAACCGGGGTAGCTCTTGTCACAACATGTTCCCAAACATGGTTTTATATTATCACATGACCTAACCAAGCCTAAAACAAGTGAGGGCAACACCGGGCTACCCCTGTCAGAAGAAAGTCTAGGGGGGTAGACGATCCGAGGCCCGCGGATCAGGGTTCCGCAGGGAGAAGCGCTTCGGTGCATCGGAACACATCCAAACCATGTATGTGACCCAAGCATGTGTAATGAAGTGTGGTGGCATGCTCAAAACTCCTAAACCTGGTTCCCAAGTGTGACCCCCTTCGCAGACATGCGCTGTCCCCTAAAAACAAAGTGTCTGCAATCTGACTATTAGGGGGAAACTCCCCGTTTCGGTGAAACTGGGGTAGATCTTGTCACAACATGTTCCCAAACATGGTTTTATATTATCACATGACATAACCAAGCCTAAAACAAGTGAGGGATACACCGGGCTACCCCTGTCAGAAGAAAGTCTAGGGGGGTAGACGATAAGAGGCCCGCGGATCAGGGTTCTGCAGGAAGAAGCGCTTCAGGGCATCGGAACACATCCAAACCATGCATGTGACTCAATCATGTGTAATGAATTGTGGTGGCATCCTCAAAACTCCTAAACCTGGTTTCCAACTGTGACCCCCTTTGCAGACATGCGCCGTCCCCTAAAAACAAAGTGTCTGCAATCTGACTATTAGGGGGAAACTCCCCGTTTCGGTGAAACCAAGGTAGATGTTGTCACAACATGTTCCCAAACATGGTTTTACATCATCACATGACCTAAACAAGCCTAAAACAAGTGAGGGCTACACCGGGCTACCCCTGTCAGAAGAAAGTCTAGGGGGGTAGATGATCCGAGGCCCGCGGATCAGGGTTCCGCAGGAAGAAGCGCTTCGGGGCATCGGAACACCTCCAAACCATGCATGTGACCCTATCATGTCTAATGAAGTGTGGTGACATGCTCAAAACTCCTAAACCTGGTTCCCAAGTGTGACCCCCTTCGCAGACATGCGCCGTCCCCTAAAAACAAAGTGTCTGCAATCTGACTATTAGGGGGAAACTGCCCGTTTCGGTGAAACCGGGGTAGATCTTGTCAAAACATGTTACCAAACATGGTTTTACACCATCACATGACCTAACCAAGCATAAAACAAGTGAGGGCTACACAGGGCTACCCCTGTTAGAAGAAAGTCTAGGGTGGTAGACGATCCGAGTCCCGCGGATCAGGGTTCCACAGGAAGAAGCGCTTCGGGGCATCGGAACACATCCAAACCATGCATGTGACCCAGGCATGTGTAATGAAGTGTGGTGGCATGCTCAAAACTCCTAAACCTGGTTCCCAAGTGTGGCCCCCTTCACAGACATGCGCTGTCCCGTAAAAACAAAGTGTCTGCAATCTGACTGTTAGGGGGAAACTCCCCGTTTCGGTGAAACCGGGGTAGATCTTATCACAACATGTTCCCGAACATGGTTTTACATCATCACATGACCTAACCAAGCCTAAAACAAGTGAGGGTTACACCGGGCTACCCCTGTTAGAAGAAAGTCTAGGGGGGTAGACGATCCGAGGCCCGCGGATCAGGGTTCCGCAGGAAGAAGCGCTTCGGGGCATCGGCACACATCCAAACCATGCATGTGACCCAAGCATGTGTAATGAAGTGTGGTGGCATGCTCAAAACTCCTAAACCTGGTTCCCAAGTGTGACCCCCTTCGCAGACATGCGCTGTCCCCTAAAAACAAAGTGTCTGCAATCTGACTATTAGGGGGAAACTCCCCGTTTCGGTGAAACCGGGGTAGATCTTTGCACAACATGTTCCCAAAAATGGTTTTACATCATCACATGACCTAACCAAGCGTAAAACAAGTGAGGGCTACACCGAGCTGCCCCTGTCAAAAGAAAGTCTAGGGGGGTAGACGATCCGAGGCCCTCGGATCAGGGTTCCGCAGGAAGAAGCGCTTCGGGGCATCGGAACACCTCCAAACCATGCATGTGACACTAGAATGTGTAATGAAGTGTGGTGGCATGCTCAAAACTCCTAAACCTGGTTCCCAAGTGTGACCCCCTTCGTAGACATGCGTTGTCCCCTAAAACAAAGTGTCTCCAATCTGACTATTAGGGGGAAACTCCCCGTTTCGGTTAAACCGGGGTAGATCTTGTCACAACATGTTCCCAAACATGGTTTTACATCATCACATGACCTAAACAAGCATAAAACAAGTGAGGGCTACACCGGGCGACCCCTGTCAGAAGAAAGTCTAGGGTGGTAGACGATCCGAGGCCCGCGGATCAGGGTTCCACAGGAAGAAGCGCTTCGGGGCATCGGAACACATCCAAACCATGCATGTGACCCAAGCATGTGTAATGAAGTCTGGTGGCATGCTCAAAACTCCTAAACCTGGTTCCCAAGTGTGGCCCCCTTCGCAGACATGCGCTGTCCCCTGAAAACAAAGTGTCTGCAATCTGACTATTAGGTGGAAACTCCCCGTTTCGGTGAAACCGGGGTAGATCTTATCACAACATGTTCCCAAACATGGTTTTACATCATCACATGACGTAACCAAGCCTAAAACAAGTGAGGGCTACACCGGGCTACCCCTGTTAGAATAAAGTCTAGGGGGGTAGACGATCCGAGGCCTGCGGATCAAGGTTCCGCAGGAAGAAGCGCTTCGGGGCATCGGAACACATCCAAACCATGCATGTGACCCAAGCATGTGTAATGAAGTGTGGTGGCATGCTCAAAACTCCTAAACCTGGTTCCCAAGTGTGACCCCCTTCGTAGACATGCGCTGTCCCCTAAAACAAAGTGTCTCCAATCTGACTATTAGGGGGAAACTCCCCGTTTCGGTGAAACCGGGGTAGATCTTGTCACAACATGTTCCCAAACATGGTTTTACATCATCACATGACCTAACCTAGCCTAAAACAAGTGAGGGCTACACCGGGCTACCCCTGTCAGAAGAAAGTCTAGGGGGTAGACGATCCGAGGCCCGCGGATCAGGGTTCCGCAGGAAGAAGCGCTTCAGGGCGTCGGAACACCTTCAAACCATGCATGTGACACTAGAATGTGTAATGAAGTGTGGTGGCATGCTCAAAACTCCTAAACCTGGTTCCCAAGTGTGACCCCCTTCGCAGACATGCGCTGTCCCCTAAAAACAAAGTGTCTCCAATCTGACTATTAGGGGGAAACTCCCCGTTTCGGTCAAACCGGGGTAGATCTTGTCACAACATGTTCCCAAACATGGTTTTACATCATCACATGACATAACCAAGCCTAAAACAAGTGAGGGCTACACCGGACTACACCTGTCAGAAGAAAGTCTAGGGGGTAGACGATCCGAGGCCCGCGGATCAGGGTTCCGCAGGAAGAAGCGCTTCGGGGCATCGGAACACCTCCAAACCATGCATGTGACCCTAGCATGTGTAATGAAGTGTTGTGGCATGCTCAAAACTCCTAAACCTGGTTCCCAAGTGTGACCCCCTTCGCAGACATGCGCTGTCCCCTAAAAACAAAGGGTCTCCAATCTGACTATTAGGGGGAAACTCCCCGTTTCGGTGAAACCGGGGTAGCTCTTGTCACAACATGTTCCCAAACATGGTTTTATATTATCACATGACCTAACCAAGCCTAAAACAAGTGAGGGCAACACCGGGCTACCCCTGTCAGAAGAAAGTCTAGGGGGGTAGACGATCCGAGGCCCGCGGATCAGGGTTCCGCAGGGAGAAGCGCTTCGGTGCATCGGAACACATCCAAACCATGTATGTGACCCAAGCATGTGTAATGAAGTGTGTGGCATGCTCAAAACTCCTAAACCTGGTTCCCAAGTGTGACCCCCTTCGCAGACATGCGCTGTCCCCTAAAAACAAAGTGTCTGCAATCTGACTATTAGGGGGAAACTCCCCGTTTCGGTGAAACTGGGGTAGATCTTGTCACAACATGTTCCCAAACATGGTTTTATATTATCACATGACCTAACCAAGCCTAAAACAAGTGAGGGATACACCGGGCTACCCCTGTCAGAAGAAAGTCTAGGGGGGTAGACGATAAGAGGCCCGCGGATCAGGGTTCTGCAGGAAGAAGCGCTTCAGGGCATCGGAACACATCCAAACCATGCATGTGACTCAATCATGTGTAATGAATTGTGGTGGCATCCTCAAAACTCCTAAACCTGGTTTCCAACTGTGACCCCCTTTGCAGACATGCGCCGTCCCCTAAAAACAAAGTGTCTGCAATCTGACTATTAGGGGGAAACTCCCCGTTTCGGTGAAACCAAGGTAGATGTTGTCACAACATGTTCCCAAACATGGTTTTACATCATCACATGACCTAAACAAGCCTAAAACAAGTGAGGGCTACACCGGGCTACCCCTGTCAGAAGAAAGTCTAGGGGGGTAGATGATCCGAGGCCCGCGGATCAGGGTTCCGCAGGAAGAAGCGCTTCGGGGCATCGGAACACCTCCAAACCATGCATGTGACCCTATCATGTCTAATGAAGTGTGGTGACATGCTCAAAACTCCTAAACCTGGTTCCCAAGTGTGACCCCCTTCGCAGACATGCGCTGTCCCCTAAAAACAAAGTGTCTGCAATCTGACTATTAGGGGGAAACTGCCCGTTTCGGTGAAACCGGGGTAGATTTTGTCAAAACATGTTACCAAACATGGTTTTACACCATCACATGACCTAACCAAGCATAAAACAAGTGAGGGCTACACAGGGCTACCCCTGTTAGAAGAAAGTCTAGGGTGGTAGACGATCCGAGTCCCGCGGATCAGGGTTCCACAGGAAGAAGCGCTTCGGGGCATCGGAACACATCCAAACCATGCATGTGACCCAGGCATGTGTAATGAAGTGTGGTGGCATGCTCAAAACTCCTAAACCTGGTTCCCAAGTGTGGCCCCCTTCACAGACATGCGCTGTCCCGTAAAAACAAAGTGTCTGCAATCTGACTGTTAGGGGGAAACTCCCCGTTTCGGTGAAACCGGGGTAGATCTTATCACAACATGTTCCCGAACATGGTTTTACATCATCACATGACCTAACCAAGCCTAAAACAAGTGAGGGCTACACCGGGCTACCCCTGTTAGAAGAAAGTCTAGGGGGGTAGACGATCCGAGGCCCGCGGATCAGGGTTCCGCAGGAAGAAGCGCTTCGGGGCATCGGCACACATCCAAACCATGCATGTGACCCAAGCATGTGTAATGAAGTGTGGTGGCATGCTCAAAACTCCTAAACCTGGTTCCCAAGTGTGACCCCCTTCGCAGACATGCGCTGTCCCCTAAAAACAAAGTGTCTGCAATCTGACTATTAGGGGGAAACTCCCCGTTTCGGTGAAACCGGGGTAGATCTTTGCACAACATGTTCCCAAAAATGGTTTTACATCATCACATGACCTAACCAAGCGTAAAACAAGTGAGGGCTACACCGAGCTGCCCCTGTCAGAAGAAAGTCTAGGGGGTAGACGATCCGAGGCCCTCGGATCAGGGTTCCGCAGGAAGAAGCGCTTCGGGGCATCGGAACACCTCCAAACCATGCATGTGACACTAGAATGTGTAATGAAGTGTGGTGGCATGCTCAAAACTCCTAAACCTGGTTCCCAAGTGTGACCCCCTTCGTAGACATGCGTTGTCCCCTAAAACAAAGTGTCTCCAATCTGACTATTAGGGGGAAACTCCCCGTTTCGGTTAAACCGGGGTAGATCTTGTCACAACATGTTCCCAAACATGGTTTTACATCATCACATGACCTAAACAAGCATAAAACAAGTGAGGGCTACACCGGGCGACCCCTGTCAGAAGAAAGTCTAGGGTGGTAGACGATCCGAGGCCCGCGGATCAGGGTTCCACAGGAAGAAGCGCTTCGGGGCATCGGAACACATCCAAACCATGCATGTGACCCAAGCATGTGTAATGAAGTCTGGTGGCATGCTCAAAACTCCTAAACCTGGTTCCCAAGTGTGGCCCCCTTCGCAGACATGCGCTGTCCCCTGAAAACAAAGTGTCTGCAATCTGACTATTAGGTGGAAACTCCCCGTTTCGGTGAAACCGGGGTAGATCTTATCACAACATGTTCCCAAACATGGTTTTACATCATCACATGACCTAACCAAGCCTAAAACAAGTGAGGGCTACACCGGGCTACCACTGTTAGAATAAAGTCTAGGGGGGTAGACGATCCGAGGCTTGCGGATCAAGGTTCCGCAGGAAGAAGCGCTTCGGGGCATCGGAACACATCCAAACCATGCATGTGACCCAAGCATGTGTAATGAAGTGTGGTGGCATGCTCAAAACTCCTAAACCTGGTTCCCAAGTGTGACCCCCTTCGTAGACATGCGCTGTCCCCTAAAACAAAGTGTCTCCAATCTGACTATTAGGGGGAAACTCCCCGTTTCGGTGAAACCGGGGTAGATCTTGTCATAACATGTTCCCAAACATGGTTTTACATCATCACATGACCTAACCTAGCCTAAAACAAGTGAGGGCTACACCGGGCTACCCCTGTCAGAAGAAAGTCTAGGGGGTAGACGATCCGAGGCCCGCGGATCAGGGTTCCGCAGGAAGAAGCGCTTCGGGGCGTCGGAACACCTTCAAACCATGCATGTGACACTAGAATGTGTAATGAAGTGTGGTGGCATGCTCAAAACTCCTAAACCTGGTTCCCAAGTGTGACCCCCTTCGCAGACATGCGCTGTCCCCTAAAAACAAAGTGTCTCCAATCTGACTATTAGGGGGAAACTCCCCGTTTCGGTCAAACCGGGGTAGATCTTGTCACAACATGTTCCCAAACGTGGTTTTACATCATAACATGACCTAAAAAAGCATAAAACAAGTGAGGGCTACACCTGGCTACCCCTGTTAGAAGAAAGTCTAGGGTGGTAGACGATCCGAGGCCCGCGGATCAGGGTTCCACAGGAAGAAGCGCTTCGAGGCATCGGAACACATCCGAACCATGCATGTGACCCAAGCATGTGTAATGAAGTGTGGTGGCATGGTCAAAACTCCTAAACCTGGTTCCCAAGTGTGACCCCCTAAGCAGACATGCGATGTCCCCTAAAAACAAAGTGTCTGCAATCTGACTATTAGGGGGAAACTCCCCGTTTCGGTGAGACCAGGGTAGATCTTGTCACAACATGTTCCCAAACATGGTTTTACATCATCACATGACCTAACCAATCCTAAAACAAGTGAGGGATACACCGGGCTACCCCTGTCAGAAGAAAGTCTAGGGGGGTAGACGATCCGAGGCCCGCGGATCAGGGTTCCGCAGGAAGAAGCGCTTCGGGGCATCGGAACACCTACAAACCATGCATGTGACACTAGAATGTGTAATGAAGTGTGGTGGCATGCTCAAAACTCCTTAACCTGGTTCCCAAGTGTGACCCCCTTCGCAGACATGCGATGTCCCCTAAAAACAAAGTGTCTACAATCTGACTATTAGGGGGAAACTCCCCGTTTCGGTGAAACCGGGGTAGATCTTTTCACAACATGTTCCCAAACATGGTTTTACATCATCACATGACCTAACCAAGCCTAAAACAAGTGAGGGCTACACCGAGCTACCCCTGTCAGAAGAAAGTCTAGGGGGTAGACGATCCGAGGCCCTCGGACCAGGGTTCCGCGGGAAGAAGCGCTTCGGGGCATCGGAACACCTCCAAACCATGCATGTGACACTAGAATGTGTAATGAAGTGTGGTGGCATGCTCAAAACTCCTAAACCTGGTTCCCAAGTGTGACACCCTTCGCAGACATGCGCTGTCCCCTAAAAACAAAGTGTCTCCAATCTGACTATTAGGGGGAAACTCCCCGTTTCGGTGAAACCGGGGTAGATCTTGTCACAACATGTTCCCAAACTTTGTTTTACATCATCACATGACCTAACCAAGCCTAAAACAAGTGAGGCCTATACCGGGCTACCCCTGTCAGAAGAAAGTCTAGGGGGGTAGACGATCCGAGGCCCGCGGATCAGGGTTCCGCAGGAAGAAGCGCTTCGGGGCGTCGGAACACCTTCAAACCATGCATGTGACACTAGAATGTGTAATGAAGTGTGGTGGCATGCTCAAAACTCCTAAACCTGGTTCCCAAGTGTGACCCCCTTCGCAGACATGCGCTGTCCCCTAAAAACAAAGTGTCTCCAATCTGACTATTAGGGGGAAACTCCCCGTTTCGGTGAAACCGGGGTAGATCTTGTCACAACATGTTCCCAAACATGGTTTTACATCATCACATGACCTAAACAAGCATAAAAGAAGTGAGGGCTACACCGGGCTACCCCTGTTAGAAGAAAGTCTAGGGTGGTAGACGATCCGAGGCCCGCGGATCAGGGTTCCACAGGAAGAAGCGCTTCGAGGCATCGGAACACATCCAAACCATGCATGTGACCCAAGCATGTGTAATGAAGTGTGGTGGCATGATCAAAACTCCTAAACCTGGTTCCCAAGTGTGACCCCCTTAGCAGACATGCGATGTCCCCTAAAAACAAAGTGTCTGCAATCTGACTATTAGGGGGAAACTCCCCGTTTCGGTGAAACCGGGGTAGATCTTGTCACAACATGTTCCCAAACATGGTTTTACATCATCACATGACGTAAACAATCCTAAAACAAGTGAGGGATACACCGGGCTACCCCTGCCAGAAGAAAGTCTAGGGGGGTAGACGATCCGAGGCCCGCGGATCAGGGTTCCGCAGGAAGAAGCGCTTCGGGGCATCGGAACACCTCCAAACCATGCATATGACACTAGAATGTGTAATGAAGTGTGGTGGCATGCTCAAAACTCCTTAACCTGGTTCCCAAGTGTGACCCCCTTCGCAGACATGCGATGTCCCCTAAAAACATAGTGTCTACAATCTGACTATTAGGGGGAAACTCCCCGTTTCGGTGAAACCGGGGTAGATCTTTTCACAACATGTTCCCAAACATGGTTTTACATCATCACATGACCTAACCAAGCCTAAAACAAGTGAGGGCTACACCGAGCTACCCCTGTCAGAAGAAAGTCTAGGGGGGTAGACGATCCGAGGCCCTCGGATCAGGGTTCCGCAGGAAGAAGCGCTTCGGGGCATCGGAACACCTCCAAACCATGCATGTGACACTAGAATGTGTAATGAAGTGTGGTGGCATGCTCAAAACTCCTAAACCTGGTTCCCAAGTGTGACCCCCTTCGCAGACATGCGCTGTCCCCTAAAAACAAAGTGTCTCCAATCTGACTATTAGGGGGAAACTCCCCGTTTCGGTGAAACCGGGGTAGATATTGTCACAACATGTTCCCAAACATGGTTTTACATCATCACATGACCTAAACAAGCATAAAACAAGTGAGGGCTACACCGGGCTTCCCCTGTCAGAAGAAAGTCTAGGGTGGTAGACGATCCGAGGCCCGCGGATCAGGGTTCCACAGGAAGAAGCGCTTCGGGGCATCGGAACACATCCCAACCATGCATGTGACCCAACCATGTGTAATGAAGTGTGGTGGCATGCTCAAAACTCCTAAACCTGGTTCCCAAGTGTGGCCCCCTTCGCAGACATGCGCTGTCCCCTAAAAACAAAGTGTCTGCAATCTGACTATTAGGGGGAAACTCCCCGTTTCGGTGAAACAGGGGTAGATCTTATCACAACATGTTCCCAAACATGGTTTTACATCATCACATGACCTAACCAAGCCTAAAACAAGTGAGGGCTACACCGGGCTACCACTGTTAGAATAAAGTCTAGGGTGGTAGACGATCCGAGGCCTGCGGATCAAGGTTCCGCAGGAAGAAGCGCTTCGGGGCATCGGAACACATCCAAACCATGCATGTGACCCAAGCATGTGTAATGAAGTGTGGTGGCATGCTCAAAACTCCTAAACCTGGTTCCCAAGTGTGACCCCCTTCGTAGACATGCGCTGTCCCCTAAAACAAAGTGTCTCCAATCTGACTATTAGGGGGAAACTCCCCGTTTCGGTGAAACCGGGGTAGATCTTGTCATAACATGTTCCCAAACATGGTTTTACATCATCACATGACCTAACCTAGCCTAAAACAAGTGAGGGCTACACCGGGCTACCCCTGTCAGAAGAAAGTCTAGGGGGTAGACGATCCGAGGCCCGCGGATCAGGGTTCCGCAGGAAGAAGCGCTTCGGGGCGTCGGAACACCTTCAAACCATGCATGTGACACTAGAATGTGTAATGAAGTGTGGTGGCATGCTCAAAACTCCTAAACCTGGTTCCCAAGTGTGACCCCCTTCGCAGACATGCGCTGTCCCCTAAAAACAAAGTGTCTCCAATCTGACTATTAGGGGGAAACTCCCCGTTTCGGTCAAACCGGGGTAGATCTTGTCACAACATGTTCCCAAACGTGGTTTTACATAATAACATGACCTAAAAAACCATAAAACAAGTGAGGGCTACACCTGGCTACCCCTGTTAGAAGAAAGTCTAGGGTGGTAGACGATCCGAGGCCCGCGGATCAGGGTTCCACAGGAAGAAGCGCTTCGAGGCATCGGAACACATCCGAACCATGCATGTGACCCAAGCATGTGTAATGAAGTGTGGTGGCATGGTCAAAACTCCTAAACCTGGTTCCCAAGTGTGACCCCCTAAGCAGACATGCGATGTCCCCTAAAAACAAAGTGTCTGCAATCTGACTATTAGGGGGAAACTCCCCGTTTCGGTGAGACCGGGGTAGATCTTGTCACAACATGTTCCCAAACATGGTTTTACATCATCACATGACCTAACAAATCCTAAAACAAGTGAGGGATACACCGGGCTACCCCTGTCAGAAGAAAGTCTAGGGGGGTAGACGATCCGAGGCCCGCGGATCAGGGTTCCGCAGGAAGAAGCGCTTCGGGGCATCGGAACACCTACAAACCATGCATGTGACACTAGAATGTGTAATGAAGTGTGGTGGCATGCTCAAAACTCCTTAACCTGGTTCCCAAGTGTGACCCCCTTCGCAGACATGCGATGTCCCCTAAAAACAAAGTGTCTACAATCTGACTATTAGGGGGAAACTCCCCGTTTCGGTGAAACCGGGGTAGATCTTTTCACAACATGTTCCCAAACATGGTTTTACATCATCACATGACCTAACCAAGCCTAAAACAAGTGAGGGCTACACCGAGCTACCCCTGTCAGAAGAAAGTCTAGGGGGTAGACGATCCGAGGCCCTCGGACCAGGGTTCCGCAGGAAGAAGCGCTTCGGGGCATCGGAACACCTCCAAACCATGCATGTGACACTAGAATGTGTAATGAAGTGTGGTGGCATGCTCAAAACTCCTAAACCTGGTTCCCAAGTGTGACACCCTTCGCAGACATGCGCTGTCCCCTAAAAACAAAGTGTCTCCAATCTGACTATTAGGGGGAAACTCCCCGTTTCGGTGAAACCGGGGTAGATCTTGTCACAACATGTTCCCAAACTTTGTTTTACATCATCACATGACCTAACCAAGCCTAAAACAAGTGAGGCCTATACCGGGCTACCCCTGTCAGAAGAAAGTCTAGGGGGGTAGACGATCCGAGGCCCGCGGATCAGGGTTCCGCAGGAAGAAGCGCTTCGGGGCGTCGGAACACCTTCAAACCATGCATGTGACACTAGAATGTGTAATGAAGTGTGGTGGCATGCTCAAAACTCCTAAACCTGGTTCCCAAGTGTGACCCCCTTCGCAGACATGCGCTGTCCCCTAAAAACAAAGTGTCTCCAATCTGACTATTAGGGGGAAACTCCCCGTTTCGGTGAAACCGGGGTAGATCTTGTCACAACATGTTCCCAAACATGGTTTTACATCATCACATGACCTAAACAAGCATAAAAGAAGTGAGGGCTACACCGGGCTACCCCTGTTAGAAGAAAGTCTAGGGTGGTAGACGATCCGAGGCCCGCGGATCAGGGTTCCACAGGAAGAAGCGCTTCGAGGCATCGGAACACATCCAAACCATGCATGTGACCCAAGCATGTGTAATGAAGTGTGGTGGCATGATCAAAACTCCTAAACCTGGTTCCCAAGTGTGACCCCCTTAGAAGACATGCGATGTCCCCTAAAAACAAAGTGTCTGCAATCTGACTATTAGGGGGAAACTCCCCGTTTCGGTGAAACCGGGGTAGATCTTGTCACAACATGTTCCCAAACATGGTTTTACATCATCACATGACGTAAACAATCCTAAAACAAGTGAGGGATACACCGGGCTACCCCTGCCAGAAGAAAGTCTAGGGGGGTAGACGATTCGAGGCCCGCGGATCAGGGTTCCGCAGGAAGAAGCGCTTCGGGGCATCGGAACACCTCCAAACCATGCATATGACACTAGAATGTGTAATGAAGTGTGGTGGCATGCTCAAAACTCCTTAACCTGGTTCCCAAGTGTGACCCCCTTCGCAGACATGCGATGTCCCCTAAAAACATAGTGTCTACAATCTGACTATTAGGGGGAAACTCCCCGTTTCGGTGAAACCGGGGTAGATCTTTTCACAACATGTTCCCAAACATGGTTTTACATCATCACATGACCTAACCAAGCCTAAAAAAAGTGAGGGCTACACCGAGCTACCCCTGTCAGAAGAAAGTCTAGGGGGGTAGACGATCCGAGGCCCTCGGATCAGGGTTCCGCAGGAAGAAGCGCTTCGGGGCATCGGAACACCTCCAAACCATGCATGTGACACTAGAATGTGTAATGAAGTGTGGTGGCATGCTCAAAACTCCTAAACCTGGTTCCCAAGTGTGACCCCCTTCGCAGACATGCGCTGTCCCCTAAAAACAAAGTGTCTCCAATCTGACTATTAGGGGGAAACTCCCCGTTTCGGTGAAACCGGGGTAGATATTGTCACAACATGTTCCCAAACATGGTTTTACATCATCACATGACCTAAACAAGCATAAAACAAGTGAGGGCTACACCGGGCTTCCCCTGTCAGAAGAAAGTCTAGGGTGGTAGACGATCCGAGGCCCGCGGATCAGGGTTCCACAGGAAGAAGCGCTTCGGGGCATCGGAACACATCCCAACCATGCATGTGACCCAACCATGTGTAATTAAGTGTGGTGGCATGCTCAAAACTCCTAAACCTGGTTCCCAAGTGTGGCCCCCTTCGCAGACATGCGCTGTCCCCTAAAAACAAAGTGTCTGCAATCTGACTATTAGGGGGAAACTCCCCGTTTCGGTGAAACAGGGGTAGATCTTATCACAACATGTTCCCAAACATGGTTTTACATCATCACATGACCTAACCAAGCCTAAAACAAGTGAGGGCTACACCGGGCTACCCCTGTTAGAAGAAAGTCTAGGGGGGTAGACGATCCGAGGCCCGCGGATCAAGGTTCAGCAGGAAGAAGCGCTTCGGGGCATCGGAACACATCCAAACCATGCATGTGACCCAAGCATGTGTAATGAAGTGTGGTGGCATGCACAAAACTCCTAAACCTGGTTCCCAAGTGTGACCCCCTTCGCAGACATGCGCTGTCCCCTAAAAACAAAGTGTCTCCAATCTGACTATTAGGGGGAAACTCCCCGTTTCGGTGAAACCGGGGTAGATCTTGTCACAACATGTTCCCAAACATGGTTTTACATCATCACATGACCTAAACAAGCATAAAACAAGTGAGGGATACACCGGGCTACCCCTGTTAGAAGAAAGGCTAGGGTGGTAGACGATCCGAGGCCCGCGGATCAGGGTTCCACAGGAAGAAGCGCTTCGAGGCATCGGCACACATCCAAACCATGCATGTGACCCAAGCATGTGTAATGAAGTGTGGTGGCATGATCAAAACTCCTAAACCTGGTTCCCAAGTGTGACCCCCTTCGCAGACATGCGCTGTCCCCTAAAAACAAAGTGTCTGCAATCTGACTATTAGGGGGAAACTCCCCGTTTCGATGAAACCGGGGTAGAACTTGTCACAACATGTTCCCAAACATGGTTTTACATCATCACATGACCTAACCAAGCCTAAAACAAGTGAGGGATACACCGGGCTACCCATGTCAGAAGAAAGTCTAGGGGGTAGACGATCTGAGGCCCGCGGATCAGGGTTCCGCAGGAAGAAGCGCTTCGGGGCATCGGAACACATCCAAACCATGCATGTGACCCAAGCATGTGTAATGAATTGTGGTGGCATGCTCAAAACTCCTAAACCTGGTTCCCAAGTGTGACACCCTTCGCAGACATGCGCTGTCCCCTAAAAACAAAGTGTCTGCAATCTGACTATTAGGGGGAAACTCCCCGTTTCGGTGAAACAGGATAGATCTTGTCACAACATGTTCTCAAACATGGTTTTACATCATCACATGACCTAACCAATCATAAAACAAGTGAGGGATACACCGGGCTACCCCTGTCAGAAGAAAGTCTAGGGTGGTAGACGATCCGAGGCCCGCGGATTAGGGTTCCACAGGAAGAAGCGCTTCGGGGCATCGGAACACATCCAAACCATGTATGTGACCCAAGCATGTGTAATGAAGTGTGGTGTCATGCTCAAAACTCCTAAACCTTGTTCCCAAGTGTGCCCCCCTTCGCAGACATGCGCTGTCCCCTAAAAACAAAGTGTCTGCAATCTGACTATTAGGGGGAACTCCCCGTTTCGGTGAAACCGGGGTAGATCTTGTCACAACATGTTCACAACATGGTTTTACATAATCACATGACCTAACAAAGCCTAAAACAAGTGAGGGCTACACCGGGCTACCCCTGACAGAAGAAAGTCTAGGGGGGTAGACGATCCGAGGCCCGCGGATCAGGGTTCCACAGGAAGAAGCGCTTCGGGGCATCGGAACACATCCAAACCATGCATGTGACCCAAGCATGTGTAATGAAGTGTGGTGGCATGCTCAAAACTCCTAAACCTGGTTCCCAAGTGTGACCCCCTTCGCAGACATGCGCTGTCCCATAAAAACAAAGTGTCTGCAATCTGACTATTAGGGGGAAACTCCTCGTTTTGGTGAAACCGGGGTAGATTTTGTCACAACATGTTCCCAAACATGATTTTACATCATCACATGACCTAACCAAGCATAAAACAAGTGAGGGATACACCGGGGTACCCCTGTCAGAAGAAAGTCTAGGGGGGTAGACGATAAGAGGCCCGCGGATCAGGGTTCTGCAGGAAGAAGCGCTTCGGGGCATCGGAACACATCCAAACCATGCATGTGACTCAAGGATGTGTAATGAATTGTGGTGGCATGCTCAAAACTCCTAAACCTGGTTTCCAAGTGTAACCCCCTTCGCAGACATGCGCCGTCCCCTAAAAACAAAGTGCCTACAATCTGACTATTAGGGGGAAACTCCCTGTTTCGGTGAAACCAAGGTAGATGTTGTCACAATATGTTCCGAAACATGGTTTTACATCATCACATGACCTAACCAAGCCTAAAACAAGTGAGGGCTACACCGGGCTACCCCTGTCAGAAGAAAGTCTAGGGGGGTAGATGATCCGAGGCCCGCGGATCAGGGTTCTGCAGGAAGAAGCGCTTCGGGGCATCAGAACACCTCCAAACCATGCATGTGACCCTAGTATGTGTAATGAAGTGTGGTGGCATGCTCAAAACTCCTAAACCTGGTTCCCAAGTGTGACCCCTTCGCAGACATGCGCTGTCCCCTAAAAACAAAGTGTCTGCAATCTGACTATTAGGGGGAAACTCCTCGTTTCGGTGAAACCGGGGTAGATCTTGTCACAACATGTTACCGAACATGGTTTTACATCATCACATGACCTAACCAAGCCTAAAACAAGTGAGGGCTACACCGGGCTACCCCTGTTAGAAGAAAGTCTAGGGGGGTAGACGATCCGAGACCCGCTTATCAGGGTTCCGCAGGAAGAAGCGCTTCGGGGCATCGGCACACATCCAAACCATGCATGTGACCCAAGCATGTGTGATGAAGTGTGGTGGCATGCTCAAAACTCCTAAACCTGGTTCCCAAGTGTCACCCCCTTCGCAAACATGCGCTGTCCCCTAAAAACAAAGTCTCTGCAATCTGACTATTAGGGGGAAACTCCCCGTTTCGGTGAAACCGGGGTAGATCTTTTCACAACATGTTCCCAAACATGGTTTTACATCATCACATGACCTAACCAAACCTAAAACAAGTGAGGGATACACCGAGCTACCCCTGTCAGAAGAAAGTCTAGGGGGGTAGACGATCCGAGGCCCTCGGATCAGGGTTCCGCAGGAAGAAGCGCTTCGGGGCATCGGAACACCTCCAAACCATGCATGTGACACTAGAATGTGTAATGAAGTGTGGTGGCATGCTCAAAACTCCTAAACCTGGTCGCCAAGTGTGACCCCCTTCACAGACATGCGCTGTCCCCTAAAAACAAAGTGTCTCCAATCTGACTATTAGGGGGAAACTCCCCGTTTCGGTGAAACCGGGGTAGATCTTGTCACAACATGTTCCCAAACATGGTTTTACATCATCACATGACCTAAACAAGCATAAAACAAGTGAGGGCTACACCGGGCTACCCCTGTCAGAAGAAAGTCTAGGGTGGTAGACGATTCGAGGCCCGCGGATCAGGGTTCCACAGGAAGAAGCGCTTCGGGGCATCGGAACACATCCAAACCATGCATCTGACCCTAGCATGTGTAATGAAGTGTGGTGGCATGCTAAAAACTCCTAAACCTGGTCCCCAAGTGTGACCCCCTTCGCAGACATGCGCTGTCCCCTAAAAACAAAGTGTCTGCAATCTGACTATTAGGGGGAAACTCCTCGTTTCGGTGAAACCGGGGTAGATCTTGTCACAACATGTTCCCAAACATGGTTTTACACCATCACATGACCTAACAAAGCATAAAACAAGTGAGGGCTACACCGGGCTACCCCTGTCAGAAGAAAGTCTAGGGTGGTAGGCGATTCGAGTCCCGCGGATCAGGGTTCCCCAGGAAGAAGCGCTTCGGGGCATCGGAACACATCCAAACCATGCATGTGACCCAATCATGTGTAATGAAGTGTGGTGGCATTCTCAAAACTCATAAAACTGGTTCCCAAGTGTGGCCCCCTTCGCAGACATGCGCTGTCCCCTAAAAACAAAGTGTCTGCAATCTGACTATTAGGGGGAAACTCCCCGTTTCGGTGAAACCGGGGTAGATCTTGTCACAACATGTTCCCGAACATGGTTTTACATCATCACATGACCTAACCAAGCCTAAAACAAGTGAGGGCTACACCGGGCTACCCCTGTTAGAAGAAAGTCTAGGGGGGTAGACGATCCGAGGCCCGCGGATCAGGGTTCCGCAGGAAGAAGCGCTTCGGGGCATCGGCACACATCCAAACCATGCATGTGACCCAAGCATGTGTAATGAAGTGTGGTGGCATGCTGAAAACTCCTAAACCTGGTTCCCAAGTGTCACCCCCTTCGCAGACATGCGCTGTCCCCTAAAAACAAAGTGTCTGCAATCTGACTATTAGGGGGAAACTCCCCGTTTCGGTGAAACCGGGGTAGATCTTTTCACAACATGTTCTCAAACATGGTTTTACATCATCACATGACCTAACCAAGCCTAAAACAAGTGAGGGCTACACCGAGCTACCCCTGTCAGAAGAAAGTCCATGGGGGTAGACGATCCGAGGCCCTCGGATCAGGGTTCCGCAGGAAGAAGCGCTTCGGGGCATCGGAACACCTCTAAACCATGCATGTGACACTAGAATGTGTAATGAACTGTGGTGGCATGCTCAAAACTCCTAAACCTGGTCCCCAAGTGTGACCCCCTTCGCAGACATGCGCTGTCCCCTAAAAACAAAGTGTCTCCAATCTGACTATTAGGGGGAAACTCCCCATTTCGGTGAAACCGGGGTAGATCTTGTCACAACATGTTCCCAAACATGGTTTTACATCATCACATGACCTAAACAAGCATAAAACAAGTGAGGGCTACACCGGGCTACCCCTGTCAGAAGAAAGTCTAGGGTGGTAGACGATCCGAGGCCCGCGGATCAGGGTTCCACAGGAAGAAGCGCTTCGGGGCATCGGAACACATCCAAACCATGCATGTGACCCAAGCATGTGTAATGAAGTGTGGTGGCATGCTCAAAACTCCTAAACCTGGTTCCCAAGTGTGGGCCCCTTCGCAGACATGCGCTGTCCCCTAAAAACAAAGTGTCGCAATCTGACTATTAGGGGGAAACTCCCCGTTCCGGTGAAACCGGGGTAGATCTTGTCGCAACATGTTCGCAAACATGGTTTTACATCATCACATGACCTAACCAAGCCTAAAACAAGTGAGGGCTACACCGGGCCACCCCTATGAGAAGAAAGTCTAGGGGGGTAGACGATCCGAGGCCCGCGGATCAAGGTTCCGCAGGAAGAAGCGCTTCGGGGCATTGGAACACATCCAAACCATGCATGTGACCCAAGCATGTGTAATGAAGTGTGGTGGCATGCTCAAAACTCCTAAACCTGGTTCCCAAGTGTGACCCTCTTCGCAGACATGAGTTGTCCCCTAAAAACAAAGTGTGTCCAATCTGACTATTAGGGGGAAACTCCCCGTTTCGGTGAAACCGGGGTAGAACTTGTCACAACATGTTCCCAAACATGGTTTTACATCATCACATGACATAACCAAGCCTAAAACAAGTGAGGGCTACACCGGGCTACCCCTTTCAGAAGAAAGTCTAGGGGGTAGACGATCCGAGGCCCGCGGATCAGGGTTCCGCAGGAAGAAGCGCTTCGGGGCATCAGAACACCTCCAAACCATGCATGTGACACTAGAATGTGTAATGAAGTGTGGTGGCATGCTCAAAACTCCTAAACCTGGTTCCCAAGTGTGACCCCCTTCGCAGACATGCGCTGTCCCCTAAAAACAAAATGTCTCCAATATGATTATTAGGGGGAAACTCCCCGTTTCGGTGAAACCGGGGTAGATCTTGTCACAACATGTTCCCAAACATGGTTTTACATCACATGACCTAAACAAGCATAAAACAAGTGAGGGCTACACCGGGCTACCCCTGTTAGAAGAAAGTCTAGGGTGGTAGACGATCCGAGGCCCGCGGATCAGGGTTCCACAGGAAGAAGCGCTTCGAGGCATCGGAACACATCCAAACCATACATGTGACCCAAGCATGTGTAATGAAGTGTGGTGGAATGATCAAAACTCCTAAACCTGGTTCCCAAGTGTGACCCCCTTCGCAGACATGCGATGTCCCCTAAAAACAAAGTGTCTGCAATCTGACTATTAGGGGGAAACTCCCCGTTTCGGTGAAACCGGGGTAGATCTTGTCACAACATGTTCCCAAACATGGTTTTACATCATCACATGACCTAACCAAGCCTAAAACAAGTGAGGGCTACACCGGGCTACCCCTGTCAGAAGAAAGTCTAGGGGGGTAGACGATCCGAGGCCCGCGGATCAGGGTTCCGCAGGAAGAAGCGCTTCGGGGCATCGGAACACCTCCAAACCAAGCATGTGACACTATAATGTGTAATGAAGTGTGGTGGCATGCTCAAAACTCCTAAACCTGGTTCCCAAGTGTGACCCCTTTCGCAGACATGCGATGTCCCCTAAAAACAAAGTGTCTGCAATCTGACTATTAGGGGGAAACTCCTCGTTTCGGTGAAAACGGGGTAGATCTTGTCACAACATGTTCCCAAACATGGTTTTACATCATCACATGACCTAACCAAGCCTAAAAAAAGTGAGGGATACACCGGGCTACCCATGTCAGAAGAAAGTCTAGGGTGGTAGACGATCCAAGGCCCGCGGATCAGGGTTCCGCAGGAAGAAGCGCTTGGGGCCATCGGAACACATCCAAAGCATGCATGTGACCCAAGCATGTGTAATAAAGTGTGGTGGCATGCTAAAAACTCCTAAACCTGGTTCCCAAGTGTGACACCCTTCGCAGACATGCGCTGTCCCCTAAAAACAAAGTGTCTGCAATCTGACTATTAGGGGGAAACTCCCCGTTTCGGTGAAACCGGGGTAGATCTTGTCACAACATGTTCCCAAACATGGTTTTACATCATCACATGACCTAACCAAGCATAAAACAAGTGAGAGATACACCGGGCTACCCCTGTCAGAAGAAAGTCTAGGGTGGTAGACGATCCGAGGCCCGCGGATTAGGGTTCCACAGGAAGAAGCGCTTCGGGGCATCGGAACACATCCAAACCATGCATGTGACCCAAGCATGTGTAATGAAGTGTGGTGGCATGCTCAAAACTCCTAAACCTGGTTCCCAAGTGTGCCCCCCTTCGCAGACATGCGCTGTCCCCTAAAAACAAAGTGTCTGCAATCTGACTATTAGGGGGAACTCCCTGTTTCGGTGAAACCGGGGTAGATCTTGTCACAACATGTTCACAACATGGTTTTACATAATCACATGACCTAACAAAGCCTAAAACAAGTGAGGGCTACACCGGGCTACCCCTGACAGAAGAAAGTCTAGGGGGGTAGACATTCCGAGGCCCGCGGATCAGGGTTCCGCAGGAAGAAGCGCTTCGGGGCATCGGAACACATCCAAACCATGCATGTGACCCAAGCATGTGTAATGAAGTGTGGTGGCATGCTCAAAACTCCTAAACCTGGTTCCCAAGTGTGACCCCCTTCGCAGACATGCGTTGTCCCCTAAAAACAAAGTGTCTGCAATCTGACTATTAGGGGGAAACTCCTCGTTTTGGTGAAACCGGGGTAGATTTTGTCACAACATGTTCCCAAACATGATTTTACATCATCAGATGACCTAACCAAGCATAAAACAATTGAGGGATACACCGGGCTACCCCTGTCAGAAGAAAGTCTAGGGGGGTAGACGATAAGAGGCCCGCGGATCAGGGTTCTGCAGGAAGAAGCGCTTCGGGGCATCCGAACACATCCAAACCATGCATGTGACTCAAGGATGTGTAATGATTTGTGGTGGCATGCTCAAAACTCCTAAACCTGGTTTCCAAGTGTGACCCCCTTCGCAGACTTGCGCCGTCCCCTAAAAACAAAGTGTCTGCAATCTGACTATTAGGGGGAAACTCCCTGTTTCGGTGAAACCAAGGTAGATGTTGTCACAATATGTTCCGAAACATGGTTTTACATCATCACATGACCTAACCAAGCCTAAAACTAGTGAGGGCTACACCGGGCTACCCCTGTCAGAAGAAAGTCTAGGGGGGTAGATGATCCGAGGCCCGCGGTTCAGGGTTCCGCAGGAAGAAGCGCTTCGGGGCATCGGAACACCTCCAAACCATGCATGTGACCCTAGCATGTGTAATGAAGTGTGGTGGCATGCTAAAAACTTCTAAACCTGGTTCCCAAGTGTGACCCCCTTCACAGACATGCGCTGTCCCCTAAAAACAAAGTGTCTGCAATCTGACTATTAGGGGGAACTCCCCGTTTCGGTGAAACCGGGGTAGATCTTGTCACAACATGTTCACAACATGGTTTTACATAATCACATGACCTAACAAAGCCTAAAACAAGTGAGGGCTACACCGGGCTACCCCTGACAGAAGAAAGTCTAGGGGGGTAGACGATCCGAGGCCCGCGGATCAGGGTTCCGCAGGAAGAAGCGCTTCGGGGCATCGGAACACATCCAAACCATGCATGTGACCCAAGCATGTGTAATGAAGTGTGGTGGCATGCTCAAAACTCCTAAACCTGGTTCCCAAGTGTGACCCCCTTCGCAGACATGCGTTGTCCCCTAAAAACAAAGTGTCTGCAATCTGACTATTAGGGGGAAACTCCTCGTTTTGGTGAAACCGGGGTAGATTTTGTCACAACTGTAGGGGTTCGTAGCATGGAAAACAAAATTTTCTATCGCATACAAACAAACAAGCCAAGATCTATCTACTAGATTGTAGCAACGAGTCGATGGAATAACTCACCCTCGAAGATTCCAAAGTGTTTAACGAGAGCAGATTCTCGTGGGTGATGTAGTCGTACTCTTTCCGATCTCAAGATCGCGTAGACGATCCTTCCGGCACCGCGTTCCCGCAGCGCTCCCGCAGTCGGTCACACGTTCGGTACTCGACGAAGACCTTCCTCTCCCTTGTTCCAGCAGGCAGCGGAGGTTGTAGCACTCTCCTCGCGATTCCGGCAGCACAACGGCGTGGTACCGGAGGTAGAGGGGAAATCCCGCAGGGCTTCGCCTTAAGCCGGTGCAAGTATGGTGGAGCTTATGAGAGAGGCTATTAGTGGTCTAGTAATTAGACACACCAATTAGAGGGCTCTAAACCGAATAGCTCTAAACCGGGGTCTAGATCTAGGGTTTAGTTTAGAGGATAGGAAACTTGTGTGTCTAGGAGGGGAGCCCTGCCCCTCCTTATATAGGTGGGAGGGGTGGGCGCGCCAGGGGAGGGAGGGAGTCCCTCCCCAACTCGGCCTAGGCTGGCCGCCGGCTTGGAGGAGAGAAACTCCTCCTCCAAGTCAACTCCAACTCCTCTTGCTTGTTTCCCACAGTTTCTTGTTTTTGGCAGTTTGACTTTCAAACTGGACATTTGACTTTTCTGTTTTAGGATTCAATTTAATCCTATATTTGGGACAGCAAGAACACTTAGTACATGATGCAATCATTCCAATATGTAATGACACATTCATGTACCCCTTCCCCCCCGGAGTGCCGGACAATCCGGAACCTTCTAGAATATCCCCGATGAAAACACCGGAATCATTCCCGAACTCCGAAACGGGACTTTCCTTATATGAATCTTATTCTCCGGACCATTCCGGATCACCTCGTGATATCCCGGATCCCATCCGAGACTCCGAACAACATTCGGTCTCTTTCTCATAATACCATAACTACTCAAACAACGTCGAATCCTTAAGTGTGTCTCCCTACGGTTCGTGAATTATGCGGACATGATCGAGACACTTCTCCGAACAATAACCAATAGAGGAATCTGGAAATTCATATGGCTCCCACATATTTCTACGATTACTTTGCGATCGAATGAACCACTTACATACGATACCAATTTCCCTTTGTCTCACGATATGTTACTTATCCGAGGTTATGATCGTCGGTATCTCTGCATACCTAGTTCATCCTCGTTACTGATAAGTACTCTTTTCTCGTTCCCGTGATATGTGATCCCTTGTGACCAAGTCACATGCTTGCAAGCTAATTGAATGACATTTCACCGAGAGGGCCCAGAGAATATCTATCCGTCATGTGGATGGACAAATCCCACTCTTGATCCATGTGTTTCAACCAATACTTTCCGAACACTCAATGCCACCTTTATAGCCACCCTGTTACGGTGTGGTGTTTGATGACATCAAAGCATCCATCCAGTAAAGGTGATATGCATGATCTCATGGTCGAAGGAATTAGGTTACTATGTATCAGAAAGCATATAGCAATTGAACTATTGAAATGACTTGATCTTTATGCTACGCTTGTCTATAGGAGTATGTCCACCATATCATTCTCCTAACGATATGATCTTGTTGTTGATAACATCTCAATGTTCATGACAAAGAAACCACATCATCAATCAATCAACAAGCTAGTGAAGTATAGAGGCTATACTAGGGACTTCAAATTAAGTTTACAAATCACACAAGTATTAATGGTTTCCTTGTTAATACTATTATAGCATGAATGCAAACATTTATCATAAACACAAAGATATATAATAATAACTATATTTATTATTGCCTCTAGGGCATATCTCCAACAGTCTCCCACTTGCACTAGAGTCATCTAATCTAGATTACATGGTAATATACCGAACACCCATGGCAGTTTGGTGTTGGTCATGTTTTGCCCTCGGGAGAGGTTTAGTCAACGGATCCGCCACATTCAGATCTGTGTGTACTTTGCAAATCTTTATATCCCCATCCTGGATATGTTCTCGAATAGCGTGAAAACGTAGCTTGATATGCTTCAGCTTTTGTGTGACCTTGGTTCTTGCGCATTGGCTATGGCGCCCATGTTATCACAGTAGATAGACATTGGGTCCAGCGCACTAGGAACCACACCCAGCTCTGTAATGAACTCTTTCATCCATATCGCTTCTTGTGAAGCCTCCGAAGCAGCCATGTATTCCGATTCAGTTGAAGATCTCGCCACAACGCTTTGCTTTGCACTCCTCCAGCTAACTGCTGCACCATTCAAAATAAATACGTATCCAGATTGTGATTTAGAATCATCTGGATCGGTGTTCCAACTAGCATCGGTGTAACCATTAACAACGAGCTGTTCATCACCTCCATAAGAAAGAACCATATCCTTAGTTCTTCTCAAGTACTTAAGGATGTTTTTGACCGCTGTCCAATGATCCACTCCTGGATCACTTTGATATCTGCTAGTTAAACTAACAGCATATGCAATGTCGGGTCTAGTACATAGCATGGCATACATTAGAGATCCTATGGCTGAGGCATAGGGAGTCTTACTCATCCTTTCTCTATCTTCTGCCGATGTCGGACTTTGAGTTTTACTCAAGGTCGTATTGGGCAACATGGGCAAGAACCCTTTCTTGCTTTCTTCCATTCCAAACTTCTTTAGAACTTTGTCCAAATATGTACTCTGTGACAATGATATTTGGCGTTTCGATCTATCTCTATAAATCTTTATGCCTAATATGTAAGCTGCTTCGCCAAGATCCTTCATTGAAAAACTATTATTCAAATATTCCTTGACACTATTAAGAATGTCTACATCATTCCCAATCAACAATATGTCATCCACATACAGTATTAAGAATGCTACAGAGCTCCCACTCACTTTCTTGTAAATACAAGCTTCTCCATAAGTTTGTATAAAACCAAAACTTTTGATTACCTTATCAAAACGTTGATTCCAACTTCGGGATGCTTGCTTCAATCCATAGATGGACCGTTGAAGCTTGCATACCTTGTTAGCATCTTTAGGATCGACAAAACCTTTGGGTTGTATCATATACAACTCTTCATCAATGTCTCCATTGAGGAATGCTGTTTTGACATCCATCTGCCATATCTCATAATCATAATATGCAGCGATTGCTAACATAATCCTCACAGACTTTAGCTTCGCTACCGGTGAGAAAGTCTCATCGTAGTCAACTCCTTGAATTTGTCGAAACCCTTTTGCGACAAGTCGAGCTTTATAGACAGTAACATTACCATCAGCATCTGTTTTCTTCTTGAAAATCCATTTGTTCTCGACAGCCTTCCGGCCATCCGGTAAGTCCACCAAAGTCCATACTTGGTTTTCGTACATGGATCCAATCTCGGATTTCATGGCTTCTTGCCATTTATTGGAATCTGGGCTCATCATCGCTTCCTCATATGTCTCGGGGTCATCGGTGTTGTCCACCAACATGACATTCATAACGGAATCATACCAATCTGGAGTGATACGAGTTCTCGTTGACCTCCGAGGCTCTGTAGCAACTTCAACCGAAGTTTCATGATCACTATCATTAGCTTCCTCTCTTATTGGTGCAGGCACCACAGGAACTTCTTCCGGTGCTGCGCTACTCGCAATTTCGAGAGAAGGTTCGACAACCTCGTCGAGTTCTACTTTCCTTCCAGTCACTTCTTTCGAGAGAAATTCCTTCTCTAGAAAGGATCCATTCTTGGCAACAAAGATTTTGCCTTCGGATCTATGATAGAAGGTATACCCAATAGTTTCATTCGGGTATCCTATGAAGACGCATTTTTCCGCTTTGGGTTCAAGCTTGTCCGGCTGTAACTTCTTTACATAGGCTTCGCATCCCCAAACTTTAAGGAACGACAATTTAGGTTTCTTCCCAAACCATAATTCATACGGTGTCGTTTCAACGGATTTAGATGGTGCCCTATTTAAAGTGAATGCGGCTGTTTCTAATGCATAACCCCAAAATGATAGCGGTAAATCTGTAAGTGACATCATAGAACGAACCATATCTAAGAGAGTTCGATTACGACGTTCAGACACACCATTACGCTGTGGTGTTCCCGGCGGTGTCAATTGTGAAAGTATTCCGCACTTCTTTAAATGCTCGCCAAACTCGTAACTTAGATATTCACCTCCACGATCAGAACGTAGAAATTTAATCTTCTTGTTACGTTGATTCTCTACCTCACTTTGAAACTCCTTAAACTTCTCGAAAGTTTCGGACTTATGTTTCATGAAATAGATATACCCATATCTACTCAAGTCATCCGTGAAGGTAAGAACATAACGATAACTACTGCGCGATGCTACACTCATTGGACCACACACATCGGTATGTATGATTTCCAATAAGTCTGTAGCTCGCTCCATTATACCAGAAAATGGAGTCTTAGTCATTTTACCCATCAGACATGCTTCGCATCTTTCAAGTGATTCAAAATCAAGTGATTCAAGAAGTCCATCGGAATGGAGTTTCTTCATACGTTTCACTCCAATGTGACCAAGACGACAGTGCCACATATAGGTCAAATTATCGCTTGATTTCAAACGTTTAGCCTCAATGTTATTAATATGTGTATTTCTACTATCGAGATTCAATATGAATAGACCATCTATCAAAGGTGCATGTGCATAAAACACATTACTCATATAAATCGAACAACCATTATTCTCGGATTTAAACAAGTAACTGTCTCGCAATAAACAAGATCCTGATATAATGTTCATGCTTAATGCAGGCACCAAATAACAATTATTTAAGTATAAAACTAATCCCGATGGTAGATGAAGAGGTAGCGTGCCGACCGCGATCACATCAACCTTTGATCCGTTTCCTACGCGCATCGTCACCTCGTTCTTCACTAGCTTCCGTTTATTCTGCAGCTCCTGTTTCGAGTTACAAATATGAGCAACCGAACCAGTATCAAATACCCAGGCACTACTACGAGTACTAGTGAGATACACATCAATAACATGTATATCAGATATACCTTTCCTCTTGATGTTGCCGTTCTTCAAATCCGCCAAGTACCTTGGGCAATTCCGCTTCCAGTGACCTTCTCCCTTGCAGTAAAAGCACTCAGTTTCAGGTTTAGGTCCAGCCTTGGTCTTCTTCGTCGGCGTGGTAACTTTCTTACCACCCTTCTTGAAGTGTCCCTTTTGCTTAGACTTGCCTTTCTTGAATTTGGTGGTCTTATTGACCATCAACACTTGGTGCTCTTTCTTGATCTCCACTTCTGCAGATTTTAACATAGCAAATAGGTCTGGCAACTCTTTGTTCATGTTCTGCATGTTGTAGTTCATCACAAAGTTCTTGTAACTTGGTGGTAGTGATTGGAGGATGCGGTAAACTCCCAAAGTATTAGGAATCACTATACCCAAACTTTGAAGTTTATTTGCGTGCCCAGACATCTTAAGCACATGCTCACTGACGGAGCTACCCTCTTCCATCTTGCAGTTAAAGAACTTTTCAGAAGCTTCATAACTTTCAATTGCCGCATGAGTCTCAAAGATTAATTTGAGATCCTCGACAATATCATATGGATCTGACTCTTCAAACCTTTTCTGAAGCTCCGATTCTAAACCATACAAGATAGCACACTGAACTATGGAGTACTGATTCTTCCGAGCGAGGTAAACATTCTTTACTTCATCGGGAGCATCAGCTGCAGGTGGGTCACCTAGCGGTGCATCCAGCACATAGGTCAAATTACCAGCTGTGAGGACAATCCTCAAATTGCGGAACCAATCCGCGAAGTTGCTTCCATTGTTTTTCAACTTTTCTTTCTCTAGGAACGCATTAAAATTGATGGTAGGGGCTGCCATTGATCTACAACATATTTGCAATAGTTTAGACTAAGTTTATGACAAATTGAGTTCAAATTAATTAATGAAATTAAACTAGGTGAACTCCCACTCAAAACAACATCCCTCACATTGTTTTAGTGATCACATGAACCAAATCCACTACATCAACACCGATCATCACGAGAGCTGATATAGTTTTAATGGCGAACAATCATCATGTTCATCATATCTACTATATGATTCATGTTTTGCCTTTCGGCGATCCGTGTTCCTGAGGCCATGTCTGTACATGCTAGGCTCGTCAAGATCAAACCTTAGCTTCCGCATAAGCAAATCTGGCTTGCTTACGTTGTATTCACCCGCGGAATCAAAGACACCCGATCATCACGTGGTGCTTCGAAGCAGCAAGCTTTGGCAACGGTGCATACTAAGGGTGAACACTTTAGAACTTGAAATTTATGTGCATGAGGGATCATCTTATAATGCTACCGTCGTCTACTAAGCAATACAAGATGCATAAAGGATTAACATCACATGCAATTCATAATATGTGATATGATATGGCCTTTCTTCTTTGTGCTTCCGATCTCCATCTTCAAGCACGAATATGATCTCCATCATCATCGGCATAGCATCAAGGTCAATGACGCTTCTCCATGGTTGTCGTCCACCAGCTTCAACTATTACAACTATTTTGAATAGACACGCAGGTCTTAACAGAAATTAAAGACAACCATATGGCTCCTGCCGGTTGCCAACTTACAATAAGGAACATTGCATACATCAAATATAATCACAATTATGGCCATATCACATCACTGCACACCCCTGCAAAACAAAGTTAGACGCTTCTACTTTCTTTGCATATTTTACGTGGTTTGGGGCTTTCCATAAGTGTCGTTCTAACTTACGAACAAGAACCACAACATTGATACTAGCATTGTTGATCACCCGTTGTAAATTGGATCTTTACTATGCTAGGAGAAACAGGCACCCGCAAAGCCACTTATGCAAAACGAGTTGCATGTCAAGCGTGGAGCAAGTCTCATGAACGATGTCATGTAAGGTTAGCCCGGGCCGCTTCATCCCAACATACCGCAAGATGCAAAGTACACAAAAAGCAATCTACAATAAAAGCATCAACGCCCACAATGACCATTGTGTTCTACTCGTGCAACAGATCTACATATAGACACGGCTCTGATACCACTGTAGGGGTTCGTAGCATGGAAAACAAAATTTTCTATCGCATACAAACAAACAAGCCAAGATCTATCTACTAGATTGTAGCAACGAGTCGATGGAATAACTCACCCTCGAAGATTCCAAAGTGTTTAACGAGAGCAGATTCTCGTGGGTGATGTAGTCGTACTCTTTCCGATCTCAAGATCGCGTAGACGATCCTTCCGGCACCGCGTTCCCGCAGCGCTCCCGCAGTCGGTCACACGTTCGGTACTCGACGAAGACCTTCCTCTCCCTTGTTCCAGCAGGCAGCGGAGGTTGTAGCACTCTCCTCGCGATTCCGGCAGCACAACGGCGTGGTACCGGAGGTAGAGGGGAAATCCCGCAGGGCTTCGCCTTAAGCCGGTGCGAGTATGGTGGAGCTTATGAGAGAGGCTATTAGTGGTCTAGTAATTAGACACACCAATTAAAGGGCTCTAAACCAATTAGAAGGCTCTAAACCGAATAGCTCTAAACCGGGGTCTAGATCTAGGGTTTAGTTTAGAGGATAGGAAACTTGTGTGTCTAGGAGGGGAGCCCTGCCCCTCCTTATATAGGTGGGAGGGGTGGGCGCGCCAGGGGAGGGAGGGAGTCCCTCCCCAACTCGGCCTAGGCTGGCCGCCGGCTTGGAGGAGAGAAACTCCTCCTCCAAGTCGACTCCAACTCCTCTTGCTTGTTTCCCACAGTTTCTTGTTTTTGGCAGTTTGACTTTCAAACTGGACATTTGACTTTTCTGTTTTAGGATTCAATTTAATCCTATATTTGGGACAGCAAGAACACTTAGTACATGATGCAATCATTCCAATATGTAATGACACATTCATGTACCCCTTCCCCCCCGGAGTGCCGGACAATCCGGAACCTTCTAGAATATCCCCGATGAAAACACCGGAATCATTCCCGAACTCCGAAACGGGACTTTCCTTATATGAATCTTATTCTCCGGACCATTCCGGATCACCTCGTGATATCCCGGATCCCATCCGAGACTCCGAACAACATTCGGTCTCTTTCTCATAATACCATAACTACTCAAACAACGTCGAATCCTTAAGTGTGTCTCCCTACGGTTCGTGAATTATGCGGACATGATCGAGACACTTCTCCGAACAATAACCAATAGAGGAATCTGGAAATTCATATGGCTCCCACATATTTCTACGATTACTTTGCGATCGAATGAACCACTTACATACGATACCAATTTCCCTTTGTCTCACGATATGTTACTTATCCGAGGTTATGATCGTCGGTATCTCTGCATACCTAGTTCATCCTCGTTACTGATAAGTACTCTTTTCTCGTTCCCGTGATATGTGATCCCTTGTGACCAAGTCACATGCTTGCAAGCTAATTGAATGACATTTCACCGAGAGGGCCCAGAGAATATCTATCCGTCATGTGGATGGACAAATCCCACTCTTGATCCATGTGTTTCAACCAATACTTTCCAAACACTCAATGCCACCTTTATAGCCACCCTGTTACGGTGTGGTGTTTGATGACATCAAAGCATCCATCCAGTAAAGGTGATATGCATGATCTCATGGTCGAAGGAATTAGGTTACTATGTATCAGAAAGCATATAGCAATTGAACTATTGAAATGACTTGATCTTTATGCTACGCTTGTCTATAGGAGTATGTCCACCATATCATTCTCCTAACGATATGATCTTGTTGTTGATAACATCTCAATGTTCATGACAAAGAAACCACATTATCAATCAATCAACAAGCTAGTGAAGTATAGAGGCTATACTAGGGACTTCAAATTAAGTTTACAAATCACACAAGTATTAATGGTTTCCTTGTTAATACTATTATAGCATGAATGCAAACATTTATCATAAACACAAAGATATATAATAATAACTATATTTATTATTGCCTCTAGGGCATATCTCCAACAACAACATGTTCCCAAACATGATTTTACATCATCACATGACCTAACCAAGCATAAAACAAGTGAGGGATACACCGGGCTACCCCTGTCAGAAGAAAGTCTAGGGGGGTAGACGATAAGAGGCCCGCGGATCAGGGTTCTGCAGGAAGAAGCGCTTCGGGGCATCGGAACACATACAAACCATGCATGTGACTCAAGGATGTGTAATGAATTGTGGTGGCATGCTCAAAACTCCTAAACCTGGTTTCCAAGTGTGCCCCCCTTCGCAGACATGCGCCGTCCCCTAAAAACAAAGTGTCTGCAATCTGACTATTAGGGGGAAACTCCCTGTTTCGGTGAAACCAAGGTAGATGTTGTCACAATATGTTCCGAAACATGGTTTTACATCATCACATGACCTAACCAAGCCTAAAACAAGTGAGGGCTACACCGGGCTACCCCTGTCAGAAGAAAGTCTAGGGGGGTAGATGATCCGAGGCCCGCGGTTCAGGGTTCCGCAGGAAGAAGCGCTTCGGGGCATCGGAACACCTCCAAACCATGCATGTGACCCTAGCATGTGTAATGAAGTGTGGTGGCATGCTCAAAACTCCTAAACCTGGTTCCCAAGTGTGACCCCTTCGCAGACATGCGCTATCCCCTAAAAACAAAGTGTCTGCAATCTGACTATTAGGGGTGAAACTCCTCGTTTCGGTGAAACCGGGGTAGATCTTGTCACAACATGTTCCCAAACATGGTTTTACACCATCACATGACCTAACCAAGCCTAAAACAAGTGAGGGCTACACCGGGCTACCCCTGTCAGAAGAAAGTCTAGGGTGGTAGACGATCCGAGTCCCGCGGATCAGGGTTCCCCAGGAAGAAGCGCTTCGGGGCATCGGAACACATCCAAACCATGCATGTGACCCAAGCATGTGTAATAAAGTGTGGTGGCATGCTCAAAACTCCTAAACCTGGTTCCCAAGTGTGGCCCCCTTCGCAGACATGCGCTGTCCCCTAAAAACAAAGTGTCTGCAATCTGACTATTAGGGGGAAACTCCCCGTTTCGGTGAAACCGGGGTAGATCTTGTCACAACATGTTCCCGAACATGGTTTTACATCATCACATGACCTAACCAAGCCTAAAACAAGTGAGGGCTACACCGGGCTACCCCTGTTAGAAGAAAGTCTAGGGGGTAGACGATCCGAGGCCCGCTTATCAGGGTTCCGCAGGAAGAAGCGCTTCGGGGCATCGGCACACATACAAACCATGCATGTGACCCAAGCATGTGTGATGAAGTGTGGTGGCATGCTCAAAACACCTAAACCTGGTTCCCAAGTGTCACCCCCTTCGCTGACATGCGCTGTCCCCTAAAAACAAAGTGTCTGCAATCTGACTATTAGGGGGAAACTCCCCGTTTCGGTGAAACCGGGGTAGATCTTTTCACAACATGTTCCCAAACATGGTTTTACATCATCACATGACCTAACCAAGCCTAAAACAAGTGAGGGATACACCGAGCTACCCCTGTCAGAAGAAAGTCTAGGGGGGTAGACGATCCGAGGCCCTCGGATCAGGGTTCCGCAGGAAGAAGCGCTTCGGGGCATCGGAACACCTCCAAACCATGCATGTGACACTAGAATGTGTAATGAAGTGTGGTGGCATGCTCAAAACTTCTAAACCTGGTCCCCAAGTGTGACCCCCTTCGCAGACATGCGCTGTCCCCTAAAAACAAAGTGTCTCCAATCTGACTATTAGGGGGAAACTCCCCGTTTCGGTGAAACCGGGGTAGATCTTGTCACAACATGTTCCCAAACATGGTTTTACATCATCACATGACCTAAACAAGCATAAAACAAGTGAGGGCTACACCGGGCTACCCCTGTCAGAAGAAAGTCTAGGGTGGTAGACGATTCGAGGCCTGCGGATCAGGGTTCCACAGGAAGAAGCGCTTCGGGGCATCGGAACACATCCAAACCATGCATGTGACCCTAGCATGTGTAATGAAGTGTGGTGGCATGCTCAAAACTCCTAAACCTGGTCCCCAAGTGTGACCCCCTTCGCAGACATGCGCTGTCCCCTAAAAACAAAGTGTCTGCAATCTGACTATTAGGGGAAACTCCTCGTTTCGGTGAAACCGGGGTAGATCTTGTCACAACATGTTCCCAAACATGGTTTTACACCATCACATGACCTAACCAAGCATAAAACAAGTGAGGGCTACACCGGGCTACCCCTGTCAGAAGAAAGTCTAGGGTGGTAGGCGATCCGAGTCCCGCGGATCAGGGTTCCCCAGGAAGAAGCGCTTCGGGGCATCGTAACACATCCAAACCATGCATGTGACCCAAGCATGTGTAATAAAGTGTGGTGGCATGCTCAAAACTCATAAACCTGGTTCCCAAGTGTGGCCCCCTTCGCAGACATGCGCTGTCCCCTAAAAACAAAGTGTCTGCAATCTGACTATTAGGGGGAAACTCCCCGTTTCGGTGAAACCGGGGTAGATCTTGTCACAACATGTTCCTGAACATGGTTTTACATCATCACATGACCTAACCAAGCCTAAAACAAGTGAGGGCTACACCGGGCTACCCCTGTTAGAAGAAAGTCTAGGGGGGTAGACGATCCGAGGCCCGCGCATCAGGGTTCCGCAGGAAGAAGCGCTTCGGGGCATCGACACACATCCAAACCATACATGTGACCCAAGCATGTGTAATGAAGTGTGGTGGCATGCTGAAAACTCCTAAATCTGGTTCCCAAGTGTCACCCCCTTCGCAGACATGCGCTATCCCCTAAAAACAAAGTGTCTGCAATCTGACTATTAGGGGGAAACTCCCCGTTTCGGTGAAACCGGGGTAGATCTTTTCACAACATGTTCCCAAACATGGTTTTACATCATCACATGACCTAACCAAGCCTAAAACAAGTGAGGTCTACACCGAGCTACCCCTGTCAGAAGAAAGTCTAGGGGGGTAGACGATCCGAGGCCCTCGGATCAGGGTTCCGCAGGAAGAAGCGCTTCGGGGCATCGGAACACCTCCAAACCATGCATGTGACACTAGAATGTGTAATGAACTGTGGTGGCATGCTCAAAACTCTTAAACCTGGTCCCCAAGTGTGACCCCCTTCGAAGACATGCGCTGTCCCCTAAAAACAAAGTGTCTCCAATCTGACTATTAGGGGGAAACTCCCCGTTTCGGTGAAACCGGGGTAGATCTTATCACAACATGTTCCCAAACATGGTTTTACATCATCACATGACCTAAACAAGCATAAAACAAGTGAGGGCTACACCGGGCTACCCCTGTCAGAAGAAAGTCTAGGGTGGTAGACGATTCGAGGCCCGCGGATCAGGGTTCCACAGGAAGAAGCGCTTCGGGGCATCGGAACACATCCAAACCATGCATGTGACCCTAGCATGTGTAATGAAGTGTGGTGGCATGCTCAAAACTCCTAAACCTGGTCCCCAAGTGTGACCCCCTTCGCAGACATGCGCTGTCCCCTAAAAACAAAGTGTCTGCAATCTGACTATTAGGGGGAAACTCCTCGTTTCGGTGAAACCGGGGTAGATCTTGTCACAACATGTTCCCAAACATGGTTTTACACCATCACATGACCTAACCAAGCATAAAACAAGTGAGGGCTACACCGGGCTACCCCTGTCAGAAGAAAGTCTAGGGTGGTAGGCGATCCGAGTCCCGCGGATCAGGGTTCCCCAGGAAGAAGCGCTTCGGGGCATCGGAACACATCCAAACCATGCATGTGACCCAAGCATGTGTAATGAAGTGTGGTGGCATGCTCAAAACTCATAAACGTGGTTCCCAAGTGTGGCCCCCTTCGCAGACATGCGCTGTCCCCTAAAAACAAAGTGTCTGCAATCTGACTATTAGGGGGAAACTCCCCGTTTCGGTGAAACCGGGGTAGATCTTGTCACAACATGTTCCTGAACATGGTTTTACATCATCACATGACCTAACCAAGCCTAAAACAAGTGAGGGCTACACCGGGCTACCCCTGTTAGAAGAAAGTCTAGGGGGGTAGACGATCCGAGGCCCGCGCATCAGGGTTCCGCAGGAAGAAGCGCTTCGGGGCATCGACACACATCCAAACCATACATGTGACCCAAGCATGTGTAATGAAGTGTGGTGGCATGCTGAAAACTCCTAAATCTGGTTCCCAAGTGTCACCCCCTTCGCAGACATGCGCTATCCCCTAAAAACAAAGTGTCTGCAATCTGACTATTAGGGGGAAACTCCCCGTTTCGGTGAAACCGGGGTAGATCTTTTCACAACATGTTCCCAAACATGGTTTTACATCATCACATGACCTAACCAAGCCTAAAACAAGTGAGGTCTACACCGAGCTACCCCTGTCAGAAGAAAGTCTAGGGGGGTAGACGATCCGAGGCCCTCGGATCAGGGTTCCGCAGGAAGAAGCGCTTCGGGGCATCGGAACACCTCCAAACCATGCATGTGACACTAGAATGTGTAATGAACTGTGGTGGCATGCTCAAAACTCTTAAACCTGGTCCCCAAGTGTGACCCCCTTCGAAGACATGCGCTGTCCCCTAAAAACAAAGTGTCTCCAATCTGACTATTAGGGGGAAACTCCCCGTTTCGGTGAAACCGGGGTAGATCTTATCACAACATGTTCCCAAACATGGTTTTACATCATCACATGACCTAAACAAGCATAAAACAAGTGAGGGCTACACCGGGCTACCCCTGTCAGAAGAAAGTCTAGGGTGGTAGACGATCCGAGGCCCGCGGATCAGGGTTCCACAAGAAGAAGCGCTTCGGGGCATCGGGACACATCCAAACCATGCATGTGACCCAAGCATGTGTAATGAAGTGTGGTGGCATGCTCAAAACTCCTAAACCTGGTTCCCAAGTGTGGCCCCCTTCGCAGACATGCGCTGTCCCCTAAAAACAAACTGTCGCAATCAGACTATTAGGGGGAAACTCCCCGTTTCGGTGAAACCGGGGTAGATCTTGTCGCAACATGTTCGCAAACATGGTTTTACATCATCACATGACCTAACCAAGCCTAAAACAAGTGAGGGCTACACCGGGCTACCCCTGTTAGAAGAAAGTCTAGGGGGGTAGACGATCCGAGGCCCGCGGATCAAGGTTCCGCAGGAAGAAGCGCTTCGGGGCATCGGAACACATACAAACCATGCATGTGACCCAAGCATGTGTAATGAAGTGTGGTGGCATGCTCAAAACTCCTAAACCTGGTTCCCAAGTGTGACCCTCTTCGCAGACATGAGTTGTCCCCTAAAAACAAAGTGTGTCCAATCTGACTATTAGGGGGAAACTCCCCGTTTCGGTGAAACCGGGGTAGATCTTGTCACAACATGTTCCCAAACATGGTTTTACATCATCACATGACATAACCAAGCCTAAAACAAGTGAGGGCTACACCGGGCTACCCCTTTCAGAAGAAAGTCTAGGGGGTAGACGATCCGAGGCCCGCGGATCAGGGTTCCGCAGGAAGAAGCGCTTCGGGGCATCGGAACACCTCCAAACCATGCATGTGACACTAGAATGTGTAATGAAGTGTGGTGGCATGCTCAAAACTCCTAAACCTGGTTCCCAAGTGTGACCCCCTTCGCAGACATGCGCTGTCCCCTAAAAACAAAATGTCTCCAATCTGACTATTAGGGGGAAACTCCCCGTTTCGGTGAAACCGGGGTAGATCTTGTCACAACATGTTCCCAAACATGGTTTTACATCACATGACCTAAACAAGCATAAAACAAGTGAGGGCTACACCGGGCTACCCCTGTTAGAAGAAAGTCTAGGGTGGTAGACGATCCGAGGCCCGCGGATCAGGGTTCCACAGGAAGAAGCGCTTCGAGGCATCGGAACACATCCAAACCATGCATGTGTCCCAAGCATGTGTAATGAAGTGTGGTGGCATCCTCAAAACTCCTAAACCTGGTTCCCAAGTGTGACCCCCTTCGCAGACATGCGATGTCCCCTAAAAACAAAGTGTCTGCAATCTGACTATTAGGGGGAAACTCCCCGTTTCGGTGAAACCGGGGTAGATCTTGTCACAACATGTTCCCGAACATGGTTTTACATCATCACATGACCTAACCAAGCCTAAAACAAGTGAGGGCTACACCGGGCTACCCCTGTTAGAAGAAAGTCTAGGGGGGTAGACGATCCGAGGCCCGCGGATCAGGGTTCCGCAGGAAGAAGCGCTTCGGGGCATCGACACACATCCAAACCATGCATGTGACCCAAGCATGTGTATTGAAGTGTGGTGGAATGCTGAAAACTCCTAAATCTGGTTCCCAAGTGTCACCCCCTTCGCAGACATGCGCTGTCCCCTAAAAACAAAGTGTCTGCAATCTGACTATTAGGGGGAAACTCCCCGTTTCGGTGAAACCGGGGTAGATCTTTTCACAACATGTTCCCAAACATGGTTTTAGATCATCACATGACCTAACCAAGCCTAAAACAAGTGAGGGCTACACCGAGCTACCCCTGTCAGAAGAAAGTCTAGGGGGGTAGACGATCCGAGGCCCTCGGATCAGGGTTCCGCAGGAAGAAGCGCTTCGGGGCATCGGAACACCTCCAAACCATGCATGTGACACTAGAATGTGTAATGAACTGTGGTGGCATGCTCAAAACTCCTAAACCTGATCCCCAAGTGTGACCCCCTTCGCAGACATGCGCTGTCCCCTAAAAACAAAGTGTCTCCAATCTGACTATTAGGGGGAAACTCCCCGTTTCGGTGAAACCGGGGTAGATCTTGTCACAACATGTTCCCAAACATGGTTTTACATCATCACATGACCTAAACAAGCATAAAACAAGTGAGGGCTACACCGGGCTACCCCTGTCAGAAGAAAGTCTAGGGTGGTAGACGATCCGAGGCCCGCGGATCAGGGTTCCACAGGAAGAAGCGCTTCGGGGCATCGGGACACATCCAAACCATGCATGTGACCCAAGCATGTGTAATGAAGTGTGGTGGCATGCTCAAAACTCCTAAACCTGGTTCCCAAGTGTGGCCCCCTTCGCAGACATGCGCTGTCCCCTAAAAACAAACTGTCGCAATCAGACTATTAGGGGGAAACTCCCCGTTTCGGTGAAACCGGGGTAGATCTTGTCGCAACATGTTCGCAAACATGGTTTTACATCATCACATGACCTAACCAAGCCTAAAACAAGTGAGGGCTACACCGGGCTACCCCTGTTAGAAGAAAGTCTAGGGGGGTAGACGATCCGAGGCCCGCGGATCAAGGTTCCGCAGGAAGAAGCGCTTCGGGGCATCGGAACACATACAAACCATGCATGTGACCCAATCATGTGTAATGAAGTGTGGTGGCATGCTCAAAACTCCTAAACCTGGTTCCCAAGTGTGACCCTCTTCGCAGACATGAGTTGTCCCCTAAAAACAAAGTGTGTCCAATCTGACTATTAGGGGGAAACTCCCCGTTTCGGTGAAACCGGGGTAGATCTTGTCACAACATGTTCCCAAACATGGTTTTACATCATCACATGACATAACCAAGCCTAAAACAAGCGAGGGCTACACCGGGCTACCCCTTTCAGAAGAAAGTCTAGGGGGGTAGACGAACCGAGGCCCGCGGATCAGGGTTCCGCAGGAAGAAGCGCTTCGGGGCATCGGAACACCTCCAAACCATGCATGTGACACTAGAATGTGTAATGAAGTGTGGTGGCATGCTCAAAACTCCTAAACCTGGTTCCCAAGTGTGACCCCTTTCGCAGACATGCGATGTCCCCTAAAAACAAAGTGTCTGCAATCTGACTATTAGGGGGAAACTCCTCGTTTCGGTGAAAACGGGGTAGATCTTGTCACAACATGTTCCCAAACATGGTTTTACATCATCACATGACCTAAACAAGCCTAAAACAAGTGAGGGCTACACCGGGCTACCCCTGTCAGAAGAAAGTTTAGGGTGGTAGACGATCCAAGGCCCGCGGATCAGGGTTCCGCAGGAAGAAGCGCTTGGGGCCATCGGAACACATCCAAAGCATGCATGTGACCCAAGCATGTGTAATGAAGTGTGGTGGCATGCTCAAAACTCCTAAACCTGGTTCCCAAGTGTGACCCCATTCGCAGACATGCGATGTCCCCTAAAAACAAAGTGTCTGCAATCTGACTATTAGGGGGAAACTCCCCGTTTCGCTGAAATCGGGGTAGATCTTGTCACAACATGTTCCCAAACATGGTTTTACATCATCACATGACCTAACCAAGCCTAAAACAAGTGAGAGATACACCGGGATACCCCTGTCAGAAGAAAGTCTAGGGGGGTAGACGATCTGAGGCCCGCGGATCAGGGTTCCGCAGGAAGAAGCGCTTCGGGGCATCGGAACACATCCAAACCATGCATGTGACCCAAGCATGTGTAATTAAGTGTGGTGGCATGCTCAAAACTCCTAAACCTGGTTCCCAAGTGTGACCCTCTTCGCAGACATGCGATGTCCCCTAAAAACAAAGTGTCTGCAATCTAACTATTAGGGGGAAACTCCCCGTTTCGGTGAAACCGGGGTAGATCTTGTCACAACATGTTCCCAAACATGGTTTCACATCATCACATGACCTAACCAAGCCTAAAACAAGTGAGGGCTACATCGGGCTACCCCTGTTAGAAGAAAGTCTAGGGGGGTAGACGATCCGAGGCCCGCGGATCAGGGTTCCGCAGGAAGAAGCGCTTTGGGACATCGAAACACATCCAAACCATGCATGTGACCCAAGCATGTGTAATGAAGTGTGGTGGCATGCTCAAAACTCCTAAACCTGGTTCCCAAGTGTGACCCCCTTAGCAGACATGCAATGTCCCCTAAAAACAAAGTGTCTGCAATCTGACTATTAGGGGGAAACTCCCCGTTTTGGTGAAACCGGGGTAGATCTTGTCACAATATGTTCCCAAACATGGTTTTACATCATCACATGACCTAACCAATCCTAAAACAAGTGAGGGCTACACCGGGCTACCCCTGTCAGAAGAAAGTCTAGGGGGTAGACGATTTGAGGCCCGCGGATCAGTGTTCCGCAGGAAGAAACGCTTCGGGGCATCGGAACACATCTAAACCATGCATATGACCCAAGCATGTGTAATGAAGTGTGGTGGCATGCTCAAAACTCCTAAACCTGGTTCCCAAGTGTGACCCCCTTTGCAGACATGCGATGTCCCCTAAAAACAAAGTGTCTACAATCTGACTATTGGGGGGAAACTCCCCGTTTCGGTGAAACCGGGGTAGATCTTGTCACAACATGTTCCAAAACATGGTTTTACATCATCACATGACCTAACCAAGCCTAAAACAAGTGAGGGCTACACCGGGCTACCCCTGTCAGAAGAAAGTCTACGGGGTAGACGATCCGAGGCCCGTGGATCAGGGTTCCGCAGGAAGAAGCGCTTCGTGGCATCGGAACACATCCAAACCATGCATGTGGAATGCTCAAAACTCCTAAACCTGGTTCCCAAGTGTGACCCCTTTCGCAGACATGCACAGTCCCCTTAAAACAAAGTGTCTGCAATCTGACTATTAGGGGGAAACTCCCCGTCTCGGTGAAACGGGGGTAGATCTTGTCACAACATGTTCCCAAACATGGTTTTACATCATCACATGACCTAACCAAGCATAAAACAAGTGAGGGCTACACCGGGCTACCCCTGTCAGAAGAAAGTCTAGGGTGGTAGATGATCCGAGGCCCACGGATCAGGGTTCTACAGGAAGAAGCGCTTCGGAGCATCGGAACACATCCAAACCATGCATGTGACCCAAGCATGTGTAATGAAGTGTGGTGGCATTCTCAAAACTCCTAAACCTGGTCCCCAAGTGTGGCCCCTTTCGCAGACATGCGCTGTCCCCTAAAAACAAAGTGTCTCCAATCTGACTATTAGGGGGAAACTCCCTGTTTCGGTGAAACCGGGGTAGATCTTGTCACAACATGTTCCCAAACATGGTTTTACATCATCACATGACCTAACCAAGCCTAAAACAAGTGAGGGCTACACTGGGCTACCCCTGTTAGAAGAAAGTCTAGGGGGGTAGACGATCCGAGGCACGCGGATCAGGGTTCCGCAGGAAGAAGCGCTTCGGGGCATCGGAACACCTCCAAACCATGCATGTGACACTAGAATGTGTAATGAAGTGTGGTGGCATGCTCAAAACTCCTAAACCTGGTTCCCAAGTGTGACCCCCTTCGCAGACATGCGATGTCCCCTAAAACAAAGTGTCTCCAATCTGACTATTAGGGGGAAACTCCCCGTTTCGGTTAAACCGGGGTAGATCTTGTCACAACATGTTCCCAAACATGGTTTTACATCATCACATGACCTAAACAAGCATAAAACAAGTGAGGGCTACACCGGGCGACCCCTGTCAGAAGAAAGTCTAGGGTGGTAGACGATCCGAGGCCCGCGGATCAGGGTTCCACAGGAAGAAGCGCTTCGGGGCATCGGAACATATCCAAACCATGCATGTGACCCAAGCATGTGTAATGAAGTCTGGTGGCATGCTCAAAACTCCTAAACCTGCTTCCCAAGTGTGGCCCCCTTCGCAGACATGCGCTGTCCCCTAAAAACAAAGTGTCTGCAATCTGACTATTAGGTGGAAACTCCCCGTTTCGGTGAAACCGGGGTAGATCTTATCACAACATGTTCCCAAACATGGTTTTACATCATCACATGACCTAACCAAGCCTAAAACAAGTGAGGGCTACACCGGGCTACCCCTGTTAGAATAAAGTCTAGGGGGGTAGACGATCCGAGGCCTGCGGATCAAGGTTCCGCAGGAAGAAGCGCTTCGGGGCATCGGAACACATCCAAACCATGCATGTGACCCAAGCATGTGTAATGAAGTGTGGTGGCATGCTCAAAACTCCTAAACCTGGTTCCCAAGTGTGACCCCCTTCGTAGACATGCGCTGTCCCCTAAAAACAAAGTGTCTCCAATCTGACTATTAGGGGGAAACTCCCCGTTTCGGTGAAACCGGGGTAGATCTTGTCACAACATGTTCCCAAACATGGTTTTACATCATCACATGACCTAACCGAGCCTAAAACAAGTGAGGGCTACACCGGGCTACCCCTGTCAGAAGAAAGTCTAGGGGGGTAGACGATCCGAGGCCCGCGGATCAGGGTTCCGCAGGAAGAAGCGCTTCGGGGCGTCGGAACACCTTCAAACCATGCATGTGACACTAGAATGTGTAATGAAGTGTGGTGGCATGCTCAAAACTCCTAAACCTGGTTCCCAAGTGTGACCCCCTTCGCAGACATGCGCTGTCCCCTAAAAACAAAGTGTCTCCAATCTGACTATTAGGGGGAAACTCCCCGTTTCGGTGAAACCGGGGTAGATCTTGTCACAACATGTCCCCAAACGTGGTTTTACATCATCACATGACCTAAAAAAGCATAAAACAAGTGAGGGCTACACCTGGCTACCCCTGTTAGAAGAAAGTCTAGGGTGGTAGACGATCCGAGGCCCGCGGATCAGGGTTCCACAGGAAGAAGCGCTTCGAGGCATCGGAACACATCCAAACCATGCATGTGACCCAAGCATGTGTAATGAAGTGTGGTGGCATTCTCAAAACTCCTAAACCTGGTTCCCAAGTGTGCCCCCTTAGCAGACATGCGATGTCCCCTAAAAACAAAGTGTCTGCAATCTGACTATTAGGGGGAAACTCCCCGTTTCGGTGAGACCGGGGTAGATCTTGTCACAACATGTTCCCAAACATGGTTTTACATCATCACATGACCTAACCAATCCTAAAACAAGTGAGGGATACACCGGGCTACCCCTGTCAGAAGAAAGTCTAGGGGGGTAGACGATCCGAGGCCCGCGGATCAGGGTTCCGCAGGAAGAAGCGCTTCGGGGCATCGGAACACCTCCAAACCATGCATGTGACACTAGAATGTGTAATGAAGTGTGGTGGAATGCTCAAAACTCCTTAACCTGGTTCCCAAGTGTGACCCCCTTCGCAGACATGCGATGTCCCCTAAAAACAAAGTGTCTACAATCTGACTATTAGGGGGAAACTCCCCGTTTCGGTGAAACCGGGGTAGATCTTTTCACAACATGTTCCCAAACATGGTTTTACATCATCACATGACCTAACCAAGCCTAAAACAAGTGAGGGCTACACCGAGCTACCCCTGTCAGAAGAAAGTCTAGGGGGTAGACGATCTGAGGCCCTCGGATCAGGGTTCCGCAGGAAGAAGCACTTCGGGGCATCGGAACACCTCCAAACCATGCATGTGACACTAGAATGTGTAATGAAGTGTGGTGGCATGCTCAAAACTCCTAAACCTGGTTCCCAAGTGTGACCCCCTTCGCAGACATGCGCTGTCCCCTAAAAACAAAGTGTCTCCAATCTGACTATTAGGGGGAAACTCCCCGTTTCGGTGAAACCGGGGTAGATCTTGTCACAACATGTTCCCAAACATGGTTTTACATCATCACATGACCTAAACAAGCATAAAAGAAGTGAGGGCTACACCGGGCTACCCCTGTTAGAAGAAAGTCTAGGGTGGTAGACGATCCGAGGCCCGCGGATCAGGGTTCCACAGGAAGAAGCGCTTCGAGGCATCGGAACACATCCAAACCATGCATGTGACCCAAGCATGTGTAATGAAGTGTGGTGGCATGCTCAAAACTCCTAAACCTGGTTCCCAAGTGTGAACCCCTTAGCAGTCATGCGCTGTCCCCTAAAAACAAAGTGTCTGCAATCTGACTATTAGGGGGAAACTCCCCGTTTAGGTGAAACTGGGGTAGATCTTGTCACAACATGTTCCCAAACATGGTTTTACATCATCACATGACGTAAACAATCCTAAAACAAGTGAGGGATACACCGGGCTACCCCTGTCAGAAGAAAGTCTAGGGGGTAGATGATCCGAGGCCCGCGGATCTGGGTTCCGCAGGAAGAAGCGCTTCGGGGCATCGGAACACCTCCAAACCATGCATATGACACTAGAATGTGTAATGAAGTGTGGTGGCATGATCAAAACTCCTAAACCTGGTTCCCAAGTGTGACCCCCTTCGCAGACATGCGATGTCCCCTAAAAACAAAGTGTCTGCAATCTGACTATTAGGGGGAAACTCCCCGTTTCGGTGAAACCGGGGTAGATCTTGTCGCAACATGTTCGCAAACATGGTTTTACATCATCACATGACCTAACCAAGCCTAAAACAAGTGAGGGCTACACCGGGCTACCCCTGTTAGAAGAAAGTCTAGGGGGGTAGACGATCCGAGGCCCGCGGATCAAGGTTCCGCAGGAAGAAGCGCTTCGGGGCATCGGAACACATACAAACCATGCATGTGACCCAAGCATGTGTAATGAAGTGTGGTGGCATGCTCAAAACTCCTAAACCTGGTTCCCAAGTGTGACCCTCTTCGCAGACATGAGTTGTCCCCTAAAAACAAAGTGTGTCCAATCTGACTATTAGGGGGAAACTCCCCGTTTCGGTGAAACCGGGGTAGATCTTGTCACAACATGTTCCCAAACATGGTTTTACATCATCACATGACATAACCAAGCCTAAAACAAGTGAGGGCTACACCGGGCTACCCCTTTCAGAAGAAAGTCTAGGGGGTAGACGATCCGAGGCCCGCGGATCAGGGTTCCGCAGGAAGAAGCGCTTCGGGGCATCGGAACACCTCCAAACCATGCATGTGACACTAGAATGTGTAATGAAGTGTGGTGGCATGCTCAAAACTCCTAAACCTGGTTCCCAAGTGTGACCCCCTTCGCAGACATGCGCTGTCCCCTAAAAACAAAATGTCTCCAATCTGACTATTAGGGGGAAACTCCCCGTTTCGGTGAAACCGGGGTAGATCTTGTCACAACATGTTCCCAAACATGGTTTTACATCACATGACCTAAACAAGCATAAAACAAGTGAGGGCTACACCGGGCTACCCCTGTTAGAAGAAAGTCTAGGGTGGTAGACGATCCGAGGCCCGCGGATCAGGGTTCCACAGGAAGAAGCGCTTCGAGGCATCGGAACACATCCAAACCATGCATGTGTCCCAAGCATGTGTAATGAAGTGTGGTGGCATCCTCAAAACTCCTAAACCTGGTTCCCAAGTGTGACCCCCTTCGCAGACATGCGATGTCCCCTAAAAACAAAGTGTCTGCAATCTGACTATTAGGGGGAAACTCCCCGTTTCGGTGAAACCGGGGTAGATCTTGTCACAACATGTTCCCGAACATGGTTTTACATCATCACATGACCTAACCAAGCCTAAAACAAGTGAGGGCTACACCGGGCTACCCCTGTTAGAAGAAAGTCTAGGGGGGTAGACGATCCGAGGCCCGCGGATCAGGGTTCCGCAGGAAGAAGCGCTTCGGGGCATCGACACACATCCAAACCATGCATGTGACCCAAGCATGTGTATTGAAGTGTGGTGGAATGCTGAAAACTCCTAAATCTGGTTCCCAAGTGTCACCCCCTTCACAGACATGCGCTGTCCCCTAAAAACAAAGTGTCTGCAATCTGACTATTAGGGGGAAACTCCCCGTTTCGGTGAAACCGGGGTAGATCTTTTCACAACATGTTCCCAAACATGGTTTTAGATCATCACATGACCTAACCAAGCCTAAAACAAGTGAGGGCTACACCGAGCTACCCCAGTCAGAAGAAAGTCTAGGGGGGTAGACGATCCGAGGCCCTCGGATCAGGGTTCCGCAGGAAGAAGCGCTTCGGGGCATCGGAACACCTCCAAACCATGCATGTGACACTAGAATGTGTAATGAACTGTGGTGGCATGCTCAAAACTCCTAAACCTGATCCCCAAGTGTGACCCCCTTCGCAGACATGCGCTGTCCCCTAAAAACAAAGTGTCTCCAATCTGACTATTAGGGGGAAACTCCCCGTTTCGGTGAAACCGGGGTAGATCTTGTCACAACATGTTCCCAAACATGGTTTTACATCATCACATGACCTAAACAAGCATAAAACAAGTGAGGGCTACACCGGGCTACCCCTGTCAGAAGAAAGTCTAGGGTGGTAGACGATCCGAGGCCCGCGGATCAGGGTTCCACAGGAAGAAGCGCTTCGGGGCATCGGGACACATCCAAACCATGCATGTGACCCAAGCATGTGTAATGAAGTGTGGTGGCATGCTCAAAACTCCTAAACCTGGTTCCCAAGTGTGGCCCCCTTCGCAGACATGCGCTGTCCCCTAAAAACAAACTGTCGCAATCAGACTATTAGGGGGAAACTCCCCGTTTCGGTGAAACCGGGGTAGATCTTGTCGCAACATGTTCGCAAACATGGTTTTACATCATCACATGACCTAACCAAGCCTAAAACAAGTGAGGGCTACACCGGGCTACCCCTGTTAGAAGAAAGTCTAGGGGGGTAGACGATCCGAGGCCCGCGGATCAAGGTTCCGCAGGAAGAAGCGCTTCGGGGCATCGGAACACATACAAACCATGCATGTGACCCAAGCATGTGTAATGAAGTGTGGTGGCATGCTCAAAACTCCTAAACCTGGTTCCCAAGTGTGACCCTCTTCGCAGACATGAGTTGTCCCCTAAAAACAAAGTGTGTCCAATCTGACTATTAGGGGGAAACTCCCCGTTTCGGTGAAACCGGGGTAGATCTTGTCACAACATGTTCCCAAACATGGTTTTACATCATCACATGACATAACCAAGCCTAAAACAAGTGAGGGCTACACCGGGCTACCCCTTTCAGAAGAAAGTCTAGGGGGTAGACGAACCGAGGCCCGCGGATCAGGGTTCCGCAGGAAGAAGCGCTTCGGGGCATCGGAACACCTCCAAACCATGCATGTGACACTAGAATGTGTAATGAAGTGTGGTGGCATGCTCAAAACTCCTAAACCTGGTTCCCAAGTGTGACCCCTTTCGCAGACATGCGATGTCCCCTAAAAACAAAGTGTCTGCAATCTGACTATTAGGGGGAAACTCCTCGTTTCGGTGAAAACGGGGTAGATCTTGTCACAACATGTTCCCAAACATGGTTTTACATCATCACATGACCTAAACAAGCCTAAAACAAGTGAGGGCTACACCGGGCTACCCCTGTCAGAAGAAAGTCTAGGGTGGTAGACGATCCAAGGCCCGCGGATCAGGGTTCCGCAGGAAGAAGCGCTTGGGGCCATCGGAACACATCCAAAGCATGCATGTGACCCAAGCATGTGTAATGAAGTGTGGTGGCATGCTCAAAACTCCTAAACCTGGTTCCCAAGTGTGACCCCATTCGCAGACATGCGATGTCCCCTAAAAACAAAGTGTCTGCAATCTGACTATTAGGGGGAAACTCCCCGTTTCGCTGAAATCGGGGTAGATCTTGTCACAACATGTTCCCAAACATGGTTTTACATCATCACATGACCTAACCAAGCCTAAAACAAGTGAGAGATACACCGGGATACCCCTGTCAGAAGAAAGTCTAGGGGGGTAGACGATCTGAGGCCCGCGGATCAGGGTTCCGCAGGAAGAAGCGCTTCGGGGCATCGGAACACATCCAAACCATGCATGTGACCCAAGCATGTGTAATTAAGTGTGGTGGCATGCTCAAAACTCCTAAACCTGGTTCCCAAGTGTGACCCTCTTCGCAGACATGCGATGTCCCCTAAAACAAAGTGTCTGCAATCTAACTATTAGGGGGAAACTCCCCGTTTCGGTGAAACCGGGGTAGATCTTGTCACAACATGTTCCCAAACATGGTTTCACATCATCACATGACCTAACCAAGCCTAAAACAAGTGAGGGCTACACCGGGCTACCCCTGTTAGAAGAAAGTCTAGGGGGGTAGACGATCCGAGGCCCGCGGATCAGGGTTCCGCAGGAAGAAGCGCTTTGGGACATCGAAACACATCCAAACCATGCATGTGACCCAAGCATGTGTAATGAAGTGTGGTGGCATGCTCAAAACTCCTAAACCTGGTTCCCAAGTGTGACCCCCTTAGCAGACATGCAATGTCCCCTAAAAACAAAGTGTCTGCAATCTGACTATTAGGGGGAAACTCCCCGTTTTGGTGAAACCGGGGTAGATCTTGTCACAATATGTTCCCAAACATGGTTTTACATCATCACATGACCTAACCAATCCTAAAACAAGTGAGGGCTACACCGGGCTACCCCTGTCAGAAGAAAGTCTAGGGGGTAGACGATTTGAGGCCCGCGGATCAGTGTTCCGCAGGAAGAAACGCTTCGGGGCATCGGAACACATCTAAACCATGCATATGACCCAAGCATGTGTAATGAAGTGTGGTGGCATGCTCAAAACTCCTAAACCTGGTTCCCAAGTGTGACCCCCTTCGCAGACATGCGATGTCCCCTAAAAACAAAGTGTCTACAATCTGACTATTGGGGGGAAACTCCCCGTTTCGGTGAAACCGGGGTAGATCTTGTCACAACATGTTCCAAAACATGGTTTTACATCATCACATGACCTAACCAAGCCTAAAACAAGTGAGGGCTACACCGGGCTACCCCTGTCAGAAGAAAGTCTAGGGGGTAGACGATCCGAGGCCCGTGGATCAGGGTTCCGCAGGAAGAAGCGCTTCGTGGCATCGGAACACATCCAAACCATGCATGTGGAATGCTCAAAACTCCTAAACCTGGTTCCCAAGTGTGACCCCTTTCGCAGACATGCACAGTCCCCTTAAAACAAAGTGTCTGCAATCTGACTATTAGGGGGAAACTCCCCGTCTCGGTGAAACGGGGGTAGATCTTGTCACAACATGTTCCCAAACATGGTTTTACATCATCACATGACCTAACCAAGCATAAAACAAGTGAGGGCTACACCGGGCTACCCCTGTCAGAAGAAAGTCTAGGGTGGTAGATGATCCGAGGCCCACGGATCAGGGTTCTACAGGAAGAAGCGCTTCGGAGCATCGGAACACATCCAAACCATGCATGTGACCCAAGCATGTGTAATGAAGTGTGGTGGCATTCTCAAAACTCCTAAACCTGGTCCCCAAGTGTGGCCCCTTTCGCAGACATGCGCTGTCCCCTAAAAACAAAGTGTCTCCAATCTGACTATTAGGGGGAAACTCCCTGTTTCGGTGAAACCGGGGTAGATCTTGTCACAACATGTTCCCAAACATGGTTTTACATCATCACATGACCTAACCAAGCCTAAAACAAGTGAGGGCTACACTGGGCTACCCCTGTTAGAAGAAAGTCTAGGGGGGTAGACGATCCGAGGCCCGCGGATCAGGGTTCCGCAGGAAGAAGCGCTTCGGGGCATCGGAACACCTCCAAACCATGCATGTGACACTAGAATGTGTAATGAAGTGTGGTGGCATGCTCAAAACTCCTAAACCTGGTTCCCAAGTGTGACCCCCTTCGCAGACATGCGCTGTCCCCTAAAACAAAGTGTCTCCAATCTGACTATTAGGGGGAAACTCCCCGTTTCGGTTAAACCGGGGTAGATCTTGTCACAACATGTTCCCAAACATGGTTTTACATCATCACATGACCTAAACAAGCATAAAACAAGTGAGGGCTACACCGGGCGACCCCTGTCAGAAGAAAGTCTAGGGTGGTAGACGATCCGAGGCCCGCGGATCAGGGTTCCACAGGAAGAAGCGCTTCGGGGCATCGGAACATATCCAAACCATGCATGTGACCCAAGCATGTGTAATGAAGTCTGGTGGCATGCTCAAAACTCCTAAACCTGCTTCCCAAGTGTGGCCCCCTTCGCAGACATGCGCTGTCCCCTAAAAACAAAGTGTCTGCAATCTGACTATTAGGTGGAAACTCCCCGTTTCGGTGAAACCGGGGTAGATCTTATCACAACATGTTCCCAAACATGGTTTTACATCATCACATGACCTAACCAAGCCTAAAACAAGTGAGGGCTACACCGGGCTACCCCTGTTAGAATAAAGTCTAGGGGGGTAGACGATCCGAGGCCTGCGGATCAAGGTTCCGCAGGAAGAAGCGCTTCGGGGCATCGGAACACATCCAAACCATGCATGTGACCCAAGCATGTGTAATGAAGTGTGGTGGCATGCTAAAAACTCCTAAACCTGGTTCCCAAGTGTGACCCCCTTCGTAGACATGCGCTGTCCCCTAAAAACAAAGTGTCTCCAATCTGACTATTAGGGGGAAACTCCCCGTTTCGGTGAAACCGGGGTAGATCTTGTCACAACATGTTCCCAAACATGGTTTTACATCATCACATGACCTAACCGAGCCTAAAACAAGTGAGGGCTACACCGGGCTACCCCTGTCAGAAGAAAGTCTAGGGGGGTAGACGATCCGAGGCCCGCGGATCAGGGTTCCGCAGGAAGAAGCGCTTCGGGGTGTCGGAACACCTTCAAACCATGCATGTGACACTAGAATGTGTAATGAAGTGTGGTGGCATGCTCAAAACTCCTAAACCTGGTTCCCAAGTGTGACCCCCTTCGCAGACATGCGCTGTCCCCTAAAAACAAAGTGTCTCCAATCTGACTATTAGGGGGAAACTCCCCGTTTCGGTGAAACCGGGGTAGATCTTGTCACAACATGTCCCCAAACGTGGTTTTACATCATCACATGACCTAAAAAAGCATAAAACAAGTGAGGGCTACACCTGGCTACCCCTGTTAGTAGAAAGTCTAGGGTGGTAGACGATCCGAGGCCCGCGGATCAGGGTTCCACAGGAAGAAGCGCTTCGAGGCATCGGAACACATCCAAACCATGCATGTGACCCAAGCATGTGTAATGAAGTGTGGTGGCATGGTCAAAACTCCTAAACCTGGTTCCCAAGTGTGACCCCCTTAGCAGACATGCGATGTCCCCTAAAAACAAAGTGTCTGCAATCTGCCTATTAGGGGGAAACTCCCCGTTTCGGTGAGACCGGGGTAGATCTTGTCACAACATGTTCCCAAACATGGTTTTACATCATCACATGACCTAACCAATCCTAAAACAAGTGAGGGATACACCGGGCTACCCCTGTCAGAAGAAAGTCTAGGGGGGTAGACGATCCGAGGCCCGCGGATCAGGGTTCCGCAGGAAGAAGCGCTTCGGGGCATCGGAACACCTCCAAACCATGCATGTGACACTAGAATGTGTAATGAAGTGTGGTGGAATGCTCAAAACTCCTTAACCTGGTTCCCAAGTGTGACCCCCTTCGCAGACATGCGATGTCCCCTAAAAACAAAGTGTCTACAATCTAGCTATTAGGGGGAAACTCCCCGTTTCGGTGAAACCGGGGTAGATCTTTTCACAACATGTTCCCAAACATGGTTTTACATCATCACATGACCTAACCAAGCCTAAAACAAGTGAGGGCTACACCGAGCTACCCCTGTCAGAAGAAAGTCTAGGGGGTAGACGATCTGAGGCCCTCGGATCAGGGTTCCGCAGGAAGAAGCACTTCGGGGCATCGGAACACCTCCAAACCATGCATGTGACACTAGAATGTGTAATGAAGTGTGGTGGCATGCTCAAAACTCCTAAACCTGGTTCCCAAGTGTGACCCCCTTCGCAGACATGCGCTGTCCCCTAAAAACAAAGTGTCTCCAATCTGACTATTAGGGGGAAACTCCCCGTTTCGGTGAAACCGGGGTAGATCTTGTCACAACATGTTCCCAAACATGGTTTTACATCATCACATGACCTAAACAAGCATAAAATAAGTGAGGGCTACACCGGGCTACCCCTGTTAGAAGAAAGTCTAGGGTGGTAGACGATCCGAGGCCCGCGGATCAGGGTTCCACAGGAAGAAGCGCTTCGAGGCATCGGAACACATCCAAACCATGCATGTGACCCAAGCATGTGTAATGAAGTGTGGTGGCATGCTCAAAACTCCTAAACCTGGTTCCCAAGTGTGAACCCCTTAGCAGTCATGCGCTGTCCCCTAAAAACAAAGTGTCTGCAATCTGACTATTAGGGGGAAACTCCCCGTTTCGGTGAAACCGGGGTAGATCTTGTCACAACATGTTCCCAAACATGGTTTTACATCATCACATGACGTAAACAATCCTAAAACAAGTGAGGGATACACCGGGCTACCCCTGTCAGAAGAAAGTCTAGGGGGTAGACGATCCGAGGCCCGCGGATCTGGGTTCCGCAGGAAGAAGCGCTTTGGGGCATCAGAACACCTCCAAACCATGCATATGACACTAGAATGTGTAATGAAGTGTGGTGGCATGATCAAAACTCCTAAACCTGGTTCCCAAGTGTGACCCCCTTCGCAGACATGCGATGTCCCCTAAAAACAAAGTGTCTGCAATCTGACTATTAGGGGGAAACTCCCCGTTTCGGTGAAACCGGGGTAGATCTTGTCACAACATGTTCCCAAACATGGTTTTACATCATCACATGACGTAAACAATCCTAAAACAAGTGAGGGATACACCGGGCTACCCCTGTCAGAAGAAAGTCTAGGGGGGTAGACGATCCGAGGCCCGCGGATCAGGGTTCCGCAGGAAGAAGCGCTTCGGGGCATCGGAACACCTCCAAACCAAGCATATGACACTAGAATGTGTAATGAAGTGTGGTGGCATGCTCAAAACTCCTTAACCTGGTTCCCAAGTGTGACCCCCTTCGCAGACATGCGATGTCCCCTAAAAACAAAGTGTCTACAATCTGACTATTAGGGGGAAACTCCCCGTTTCGGTGAAACCGGGGTAGATCTTTTCACAACATGTTCCCAAACATGGTTTTACATCATCACATGACCTAACCAAGCCTAAAACAAGTGAGGGCTACACCGAGCTACCCCTGTCAGAAGAAAGTCTAGGGGGGTAGACGATCCGAGGCCCTCGGATCAGGGTTCCGCAGGAAGAAGCGCTTCGGGGCATCGGACCACCTCCAAACCATGCATGTGACACTAGAATGTGTAATGAAGTGTGGTGGCATGCTCAAAACTCCTAAACCTGGTTCCCAAGTGTGACCCCCTTCGCAGACATGCGCTGTCCCCTAAAACAAAGTGTCTCCAATCTGACTATTAGGGGGAAACTCCCCGTTTCGGTTAAACCGGGGTAGATATTGTCACAACATGTTCCCAAACATGGTTTTACATCATCACATGACCTAAACAAGCATAAAACAAGTGAGGGCTACACCGGGCGACCCCTGTCAGAAGAAAGTCTAGGGTGGTAGACGATCCGAGGCCCGCGGATCAGGGTTCCACAGGAAGAAGCGCTTCGGGGCATCGGAACACATCCAAACCATGCATGTGACCCAAGCATGTGTAATGAAGTGTGGTGGCATGCTCAAAACTCCTAAACCTGGTTCCCAAGTGTGACCCCCTTCGTAGACATGCGCTGTCCCCTAAAAACAAAGTGTCTCCAATCTGACTATTAGGGGGAAACTCCCCGTTTCGGTGAAACCGGGGTAGATCTTGTCACAACATGTTCCCAAACATGGTTTTACGTCATCACATGACCTAACCGAGCCTAAAACAAGTGAGGGCTACACCGGGCTACCCCTGTCAGAAGAAAGTCTAGGGGGGTAGACGATCCGAGGCCCGCGGATCAGGGTTCCGCAGGAAGAAGCGCTTCGGGGCGTCGGAACACCTTCAAACCATGCATGTGACACTAGAATGTGTAATGAAGTGTGGTGGCATGCTCAAAACTCCTAAACCTGGTTCCCAAGTGTGACCCCCTTCGCAGACATGCGCTGTCCCCTAAAAACAAAGTGTCTCCAATCTGACTATTAGGGGGAAACTCCCCGTTTCGGTGAAACCGGGGTAGATCTTGTCACAACATGTCCCCAAACATGGTTTTACATCATCACATGACCTAAAAAAGCATAAAACAAGTGAGGGCTACACCTGGCTACCCCTGTTAGAAGAAAGTCTAGGGTGGTAGACGATCCGAGGCCCGCGGATCAGGGTTCCACAGGAAGAAGCGCTTCGAGGCATCGGAACACATCCAAACCATGAATGTGACCCAAGCATGTGTAATGAAGTGTGGTGGCATGGTCAAAACTCCTAAACCTGGTTCCCAAGTGTGACCCCCTTAGCAGACATGCGATGTCCCCTAAAAACAAAGTGTCTGCAATCTGACTATTAGGGGGAAACTCCCCGTTTCGGTGAGACCGGGGTAGATCTTGTCACAACATGTTCCCAAACATGGTTTTACATCATCACATGACCTAACCAATCCTAAAACAAGTGAGGGATACACCGGGCTACCCCTGTCAGAAGAAAGTCTAGGGGGGTAGACGATCCGAGGCCCGCGGATCAGGGTTCCGCAGGAAGAAGCGCTTCAGGGCATCGGAACACCTCCAAACCATGCATGTGACACTAGAATGTGTAATGAAGTGTGGTGGCATGCTCAAAACTCCTTAACCTGGTTCCCAAGTGTGACCCCCTTCGCAGACATGCGATGTCCCCTAAAAACAAAGTGTCTACAATCTAGCTATTAGGGGGAAACTCCCCGTTTCGGTGAAACCGGGGTAGATCTTTTCACAACATGTTCCCAAACATGGTTTTACATCATCACATGACCTAACCAAGCCTAAAACAAGTGAGGGCTACACCGAGCTACCCCTGTCAGAAGAAAGTCTAGGGGGTAGACGATCTGAGGCCCTCGGATCAGGGTTCCGCAGGAAGAAGCACTTCGGGGCATCGGAACACCTCCAAACCATGCATGTGACACTAGAATGTGTAATGAAGTGTGGTGGCATGCTCAAAACTCCTAAACCTGGTTCCCAAGTGTGACCCCCTTCGCAGACATGCGCTGTCCCCTAAAAACAAAGTGTCTCCAATCTGACTATTAGGGGGAAACTCCCCGTTTCGGTGAAACCGGGGTAGATCTTGTCACAACATGTTCCCAAACATGGTTTTACATCATCACATGACCTAAACAAGCATAAAAGAAGTGAGGGCTACACCGGGCTACCCCTGTTAGAAGAAAGTCTAGGGTGGTAGACGATCCGAGGCCCGCGGATCAGGGTTCCACAGGAAGAAGCGCTTCGAGGCATCGGAACACATCCAAACCATGCATGTGACCCAAGCATGTGTAATGAAGTGTGGTGGCATGCTCAAAACTCCTAAACCTGGTTCCCAAGTGTGAACCCCTTAGCAGTCATGCGCTGTCCCCTAAAAACAAAGTGTCTGCAATCTGACTATTAGGGGGAAACTCCCCGTTTCGGTGAAACCGGGGTAGATCTTGTCACAACATGTTCCCAAACATGGTTTTACATCATCACATGACGTAAACAATCCTAAAACAAGTGAGGGATACACCGGGCTACCCCTGTCAGAAGAAAGTCTAGGGGGTAGACGATCCGAGGCCCGCGGATCTGGGTTCCGCAGGAAGAAGCGCTTTGGGGCATCAGAACACCTCCAAACCATGCATATGACACTAGAATGTGTAATGAAGTGTGGTGGCATGATCAAAACTCCTAAACCTGGTTCCCAAGTGTGACCCCCTTCGCAGACATGCGATGTCCCCTAAAAACAAAGTGTCTGCAATCTGACTATTAGGGGGAAACTCCCCGTTTCGGTGAAACCGGGGTAGATCTTGTCACAACATGTTCCCAAACATGGTTTTACATCATCACATGACGTAAACAATCCTAAAACAAGTGAGGGATACACCGGGCTACCCCTGTCAGAAGAAAGTCTAGGGGGGTAGACGATCCGAGGCCCGCGGATCAGGGTTCCGCAGGAAGAAGCGCTTCGGGGCATCGGAACACCTCCAAACCAAGCATATGACACTAGAATGTGTAATGAAGTGTGGTGGCATGCTCAAAACTCCTTAACCTGGTTCCCAAGTGTGACCCCCTTCGCAGACATGCGATGTCCCCTAAAAACAAAGTGTCTACAATCTGACTATTAGGGGGAAACTCCCCGTTTCGGTGAAACCGGGGTAGATCTTTTCACAACATGTTCCCAAACATGGTTTTACATCATCACATGACCTAACCAAGCCTAAAACAAGTGAGGGCTACACCGAGCTACCCCTGTCAGAAGAAAGTCTAGGGGGGTAGACGATCCGAGGCCCTCGGATCAGGGTTCCGCAGGAAGAAGCGCTTCGGGGCATCGGACCACCTCCAAACCATGCATGTGACACTAGAATGTGTAATGAAGTGTGGTGGCATGCTCAAAACTCCTAAACCTGGTTCCCAAGTGTGACCCCCTTCGCAGACATGCGCTGTCCCCTAAAACAAAGTGTCTCCAATCTGACTATTAGGGGGAAACTCCCCGTTTCGGTTAAACCGGGGTAGATATTGTCACAACATGTTCCCAAACATGGTTTTACATCATCACATGACCTAAACAAGCATAAAACAAGTGAGGGCTACACCGGGCGACCCCTGTCAGAAGAAAGTCTAGGGTGGTAGACGATCCGAGGCCCGCGGATCAGGGTTCCACAGGAAGAAGCGCTTCGGGGCATCGGAACACATCCAAACCATGCATGTGACCCAAGCATGTGTAATGAAGTGTGGTGGCATGCTCAAAACTCCTAAACCTGGTTCCCAAGTGTGACCCCCTTCGTAGACATGCGCTGTCCCCTAAAAACAAAGTGTCTCCAATCTGACTATTAGGGGGAAACTCCCCGTTTCGGTGAAACCGGGGTAGATCTTGTCACAACATGTTCCCAAACATGGTTTTACGTCATCACATGACCTAACCGAGCCTAAAACAAGTGAGGGCTACACCGGGCTACCCCTGTCAGAAGAAAGTCTAGGGGGGTAGACGATCCGAGGCCCGCGGATCAGGGTTCCGCAGGAAGAAGCGCTTCGGGGCGTCGGAACACCTTCAAACCATGCATGTGACACTAGAATGTGTAATGAAGTGTGGTGGCATGCTCAAAACTCCTAAACCTGGTTCCCAAGTGTGACCCCCTTCGCAGACATGCGCTGTCCCCTAAAAACAAAGTGTCTCCAATCTGACTATTAGGGGGAAACTCCCCGTTTCGGTGAAACCGGGGTAGATCTTGTCACAACATGTCCCCAAACATGGTTTTACATCATCACATGACCTAAAAAAGCATAAAACAAGTGAGGGCTACACCTGGCTACCCCTGTTAGAAGAAAGTCTAGGGTGGTAGACGATCCGAGGCCCGCGGATCAGGGTTCCACAGGAAGAAGCGCTTCGAGGCATCGGAACACATCCAAACCATGAATGTGACCCAAGCATGTGTAATGAAGTGTGGTGGCATGGTCAAAACTCCTAAACCTGGTTCCCAAGTGTGACCCCCTTAGCAGACATGCGATGTCCCCTAAAAACAAAGTGTCTGCAATCTGACTATTAGGGGGAAACTCCCCGTTTCGGTGAGACCGGGGTAGATCTTGTCACAACATGTTCCCAAACATGGTTTTACATCATCACATGACCTAACCAATCCTAAAACAAGTGAGGGATACACCGGGCTACCCCTGTCAGAAGAAAGTCTAGGGGGGTAGACGATCCGAGGCCCGCGGATCAGGGTTCCGCAGGAAGAAGCGCTTCAGGGCATCGGAACACCTCCAAACCATGCATGTGACACTAGAATGTGTAATGAAGTGTGGTGGCATGCTCAAAACTCCTTAACCTGGTTCCCAAGTGTGACCCCCTTCGCAGACATGCGATGTCCCCTAAAAACAAAGTGTCTACAATCTGACTATTAGGGGGAAACTCCCCGTTTCGGTGAAACCGGGGTAGATCTTTTCACAACATGTTCCCAAACATGGTTTTACATCATAACATGACCTAACCAAGCCTAAAACAAGTGAGGGCTACACCGAGCTACCCCTGTCAGAAGAAAGTCTAGGGGGTAGACGATCTGAGGCCCTCGGATCAGGGTTCCGTAGGAAGAAGCACTTCGGGGCATCGGAACACCTCCAAACCATGCATGTGACACTAGAATGTGTAATGAAGTGTGGTGGCATGCTCAAAACTCCTAAACCTGGTTCCCAAGTGTGACCCCCTTCGCAGACATGCGCTGTCCCCTAAAAACAAAGTGTCTCCAATCTGACTATTAGGGGGAAACTCCCCGTTTCGGTGAAACCGGGGTAGATCTTGTCACAACATGTTCCCAAACATGGTTTTACATCATCACATGACCTAAACAAGCATAAAAGAAGTGAGGGCTACACCGGGCTACCCCTGTTAGAAGAAAGTCTAGGGTGGTAGACGATCCGAGGCCCGCGGATCAGGGTTCCACAGGAAGAAGCGCTTCGAGGCATCGGAACACATCCAAACCATGCATGTGACCCAAGCATGTGTAATGAAGTGTGGTGGCATGCTCAAAACTCCTAAACCTGGTTCCCAAGTGTGACCCCCTTAGCAGTCATGCGCTGTCCACTAAAAACAAAGTGTCTGCAATCTGACTATTAGGGGGAAACTCCCCGTTTCGGTGAAACCGGGGTAGATCTTGTCACAACATGTTCCCAAACATGGTTTTACATCATCACATGACGTAAACAATCCTAAAACAAGTGAGGGATACACCGGGCTACCCCTGTCAGAAGAAAGTCTAGGGGGGTAGACTATCCGAGGCCCGCGGATCTGGGTTCCGCAGGAAGAAGCGCTTCGGGGCATCGGAACACCTCCAAACCATGCATATGACACTAGAATGTGTAATGAAGTGTGGTGGCATGATCAAAACTCCTAAACCTGGTTCCCAAGTGTGACCCCCTTCGCAGACATGCGATGTCCCCTAAAAACAAAGTGTCTGCAATCTGACTATTAGGGGGAAACTCCCCGTTTCGGTGAAACCGGGGTAGATCTTGTCACAACATGTTCCCAAACATGGTTTTACATCATCACATGACGTAAACAATCCTAAAACAAGTGAGGGATACACCGGGCTACCCCTGTCAGAAGAAAGTCTAGGGGGGTAGACGATCCGAGGCCCGCGGATCAGGGTTCCGCAGGAAGAAGCGCTTCGGGGCATCGGAACACCTCCAAACCAAGCATATGACACTAGAATGTGTAATGAAGTGTGGTGGCATGCTCAAAACTCCTTAACCTGGTTCCCAAGTGTGACCCCCTTCGCAGACATGCGATGTCCCCTAAAAACAAAGTGTCTACAATCTGACTATTAGGGGGAAACTCCCCGTTTCGGTGAAACCGGGGTAGATCTTTTCACAACATGTTCCCAAACATGGTTTTACATCATCACATGACCTAACCAAGCCTAAAACAAGTGAGGGCTACACCGAGCTACCCCTGTCAGAAGAAAGTCTAGGGGGGTAGACGATCCGAGGCCCTCGGATCAGGGTTCCGCAGGAAGAAGCGCTTCGGGGCATCGGAACACCTCCAAACCATGCATGTGACACTAGAATGTGTAATGAAGTGTGGTGGCATGCTCAAAACTCCTAAAACTGGTTTCCAAGTGTGACCCCCTTCGCAGACATGCGATGTCCCCTAAAAACAAAGTGTCTACAATCTGACTATTAGGGGGAAACTCCCCGTTTCGGTGAAACCGGGGTAGATCTTTTCACAACATGTTCCCAAACATGGTTTTACATCATCACATGACCTAACCAAGCCTAAAACAAGTGAGGGCTACACCGAGCTACCCCTGTCAGAAGAAAGTCTAGGGGGTAGACGATCTGAGGCCCTCGGATCAGGGTTCCGTAGGAAGAAGCACTTCGGGGCATCAGAACACCTCCAAATCATGCATGTGACACTAGAATGTGTAATGAAGTGTGGTGGCATGCTCAAAACTCCTAAACCTGGTTCCCAAGTGTGACCCCCTTCGCAGACATGCGCTGTCCCCTAAAAACAAAGTGTCTCCAATCTGACTATTAGGGGGAAACTCCCCGTTTCGGTGAAACCGGGGTAGATCTTGTCACAACATGTTCCCAAACATGGTTTTACATCATCAAATGACCTAAACAAGCATAAAAGAAGTGAGGGCTACACCGGGCTACCCCTGTTAGAAGAAAGTCTAGGGTGGTAGACGATCCGAGGCCCGCGGATCAGGGTTCCACAGGAAGAAGCGCTTCGAGGCATCGGAACACATCCAAACCATGCATGTGACCCAAGCATGTGTAATGAAGTGTGGTGGCATGCTCAAAACTCCTAAACCTGGTTCCCAAGTGTGACCCCCTTAGCAGTCATGCGCTGTCCCCTAAAAACAAAGTGTCTGCAATCTGACTATTAGGGGGAAACTCCCCGTTTCGGTGAAACCGGGGTAGATCTTGTCACAACATGTTCCCAAACATGGTTTTACATCATCACATGACGTAAACAATCCTAAAACAAGTGAGGGATACACCGGGCTACCCCTGTCAGAAGAAAGTCTAGGGGGGTAGACTATCCGAGGCCCGCGGATCTGGGTTCCGCAGGAAGAAGCGCTTCGGGGCATCGGAACACCTCCAAACCATGCATATGACACTAGAATGTGTAATGAAGTGTGGTGGCATGATCAAAACTCCTAAACCTGGTTCCCAAGTGTGACCCCCTTCGCAGACATGCGATGTCCCCTAAAAACAAAGTGTCTGCAATCTGACTATTAGGGGGAAACTCCCCGTTTCGGTGAAACCGGGGTAGATCTTGTCACAACATGTTCCCAAACATGGTTTTACATCATCACATGACGTAAACAATCCTAAAACAAGTGAGGGATACACCGGGCTACCCCTGTCAGAAGAAAGTCTAGGGGGGTAGACTATCCGAGGCCCGCGGATCTGGGTTCCGCAGGAAGAAGCGCTTCGGGGCATCGGAACACCTCCAAACCATGCATATGACACTAGAATGTGTAATGAAGTGTGGTGGCATGATCAAAACTCCTAAACCTGGTTCCCAAGTGTGACCCCCTTCGCAGACATGCGATGTCCCCTAAAAACAAAGTGTCTGCAATCTGACTATTAGGGGGAAACTCCCCGTTTCGGTGAAACCGGGGTAGATCTTGTCACAACATGTTCCCAAACATGGTTTTACATCATCACATGACGTAAACAATCCTAAAATAAGTGAGGGATACACCGGGCTACCCCTGTCAGAAGAAAGTCTAGGGGGGTAGACGATCCGAGGCCCGCGGATCAGGGTTCCGCAGGAAGAAGCGCTTCGGGGCATCAGAACACCTCCAAACCAAGCATATGACACTAGAATGTGTAATGAAGTGTGGTGGCATGCTCAAAACTCCTTAACCTGGTTCCCAAGTGTGACCCCCTTCGCAGACATGCGATGTCCCCTAAAAACAAAGTGTCTACAATCTGACTATTAGGGGGAAACTCCCCGTTTCGGTGAAACCGGGGTAGATCTTTTCACAACATGTTCCCAAACATGGTTTTACATCATCACATGACCTAACCAAGCCTAAAACAAGTGAGGGCTACACCGAGCTACCCCTGTCAGAAGAAAGTCTAGGGGGGTAGACGATCCGAGGCCCTCGGATCAGGGTTCCGCAGGAAGAAGCGCTTCGGGGCATCGGAACACCTCCAAACCATGCATGTGACACTAGAATGTGTAATGAAGTGTGGTGGCATGCTCAAAACTCCTAAAACTGGTTCCCAAGTGTGACCCCCTTCGCAGACATGCGATGTCCCCTAAAAACAAAGTGTCTACAATCTGACTATTAGGGGGAAACTCCCCGTTTCGGTGAAACCGGGGTAGATCTTTTCACAACATGTTCCCAAACATGGTTTTACATCATCACATGACCTAACCAAGCCTAAAACAAGTGAGGGCTACACCGAGCTACCCCTGTCAGAAGAAAGTCTAGGGGGTAGACGATCTGAGGCCCTCAGATCAGGGTTCCGTAGGAAGAAGCACTTCGGGGCATCGGAACACCTCCAAACCATGCATGTGACACTAGAATGTGTAATGAAGTGTGGTGGCATGCTCAAAACTCCTAAACCTGGTTCCCAAGTGTGACCCCCTTCGCAGACATGCGCTGTCCCCTAAAAACAAAGTGTCTCCAATCTGACTATTAGGGGGAAACTCCCCGTTTCGGTGAAACCGGGGTAGATCTTGTCACAACATGTTCCCAAACATGGTTTTACATCATCAAATGACCTAAACAAGCATAAAAGAAGTGAGGGCTACACCGGGCTACCCCTGTTAGAAGAAAGTCTAGGGTGGTAGACGATCCGAGGCCCGCGGTTCAGGGTTCCACAGGAAGAAGCGCTTCGAGGCATCGGAACACATCCAAACCATGCATGTGACCCAAGCATGTGTAATGAAGTGTGGTGGCATGCTCAAAACTCCTAAACCTGGTTCCCAAGTGTGACCCCCTTAGCAGTCATGCGCTGTCCCCTAAAAACAAAGTGTCTGCAATCTGACTATTAGGGGGAAACTCCCCGTTTCGGTGAAACCGGGGTAGATCTTGTCACAACATGTTCCCAAACATGGTTTTACATCATCACATGACGTAAACAATCCTAAAACAAGTGAGGGATACACCGGGCTACCCCTGTCAGAAGAAAGTCTAGGGGGGTAGACTATCCGAGGCCCGCGGATCTGGGTTCCGCAGGAAGAAGCGCTTCGGGGCATCGGAACACCTCCAAACCATGCATATGACACTAGAATGTGTAATGAAGTGTGGTGGCATGATCAAAACTCCTAAACCTGGTTCCCAAGTGTGACCCCCTTCGCAGACATGCGATGTCCCCTAAAAACAAAGTGTCTGCAATCTGACTATTAGGGGGAAACTCCCCGTTTCGGTGAAACCGGGGTAGATCTTGTCACAACATGTTCCCAAACATGGTTTTACATCATCACATGACGTAAACAATCCTAAAACAAGTGAGGGATACACCGGGCTACCCCTGTCAGAAGAAAGTCTAGGGGGGTAGACGATCCGAGGCCCGCGGATCAGGGTTCCGCAGGAAGAAGCGCTTCGGGGCATCGGAACACCTCCAAACCAAGCATATGACACTAGAATGTGTAATGAAGTGTGGTGGCATGCTCAAAACTCCTTAACCTGGTTCCCAAGTGTGACCCCCTTCGCAGACATGCGATGTCCCCTAAAAACAAAGTGTCTACAATCTGACTATTAGGGGGAAACTCCCCGTTTCGGTGAAACCGGGGTAGATCTTTTCACAACATGTTCCCAAACATGGTTTTACATCATCACATGACCTAACCAAGCCTAAAACAAGTGAGGGCTACACCGAGCTACCCCTGTCAGAAGAAAGTCTAGGGGGGTAGACGATCCGAGGCCCTCGGATCAGGGTTCCGCAGGAAGAAGCGCTTCGGGGCATCGGAACACCTCCAAACCATGCATGTGACACTAGAATGTGTAATGAAGTGTGGTGGCATGCTCAAAACTCCTAAAACTGGTTCCCAAGTGTGACCCCCTTCGCAGACATGCGCTGTCCCCTAAAAACAAAGTGTCTCCAATCTGACTATTAGGGGGAAACTCCCCGTTTCGGTGAAACCGGGGTAGATATTGTCACAACATGTTCCCAAACATGGTTTTACATCATCACATGACCTAAACAAGCATAAAACAAGTGAGGGCTACACCGGGCTTCCCCTGTCAGAAGAAAGTCTAGGGTGGTAGACGATCCGAGGCCCGCGGATCAGGGTTCCACAGGAAGAAGCGCTTCGGGGCATCGGAACACATCCCAACCATGCATGTGACCCAACCATGTGTAATGAAGTGTGGTGGCATGCTCAAAACTCCTAAACCTGGTTCCCAAGTGTGGCCCCCTTCGCAGACATGCGCTGTCCCCTAAAAACAAAGTGTCTGCAATCTGACTATTAGGGGGAAACTCCCCGTTTCGGTGAAACCGGGGTAGATCTTATCACAACATGTTCCCAAACATGGTTTTACATCATCACATGACCTAACCAAGCCTAAAACAAGTGAGGGCTACACCGGGCTACCCCTGACAGAAGAAAGTCTAGGGGGGTAGACAATCCGAGGCCCGCGGATCAAGGTTCCGCAGGAAGAAGCGCTTCGGGGCATCGGAACACATCCAAACCATGCATGTGACCCAAGCATGTGTAATGAAGTGTGGTGGCATGCTCAAAACTCCTAAACCGGGTTCCCAAGTGTGACCCCCTTCGCAGACATGCGTTGTCCCCTAAAAACAAAGTGTCTCCAATCTGACTATTAGGGGGAAACTCCCCGTTTCGGTGAAACCGGGGTAGATCTTGTCACAACATGTTCCCAAACATGGTTTTACATCATCACATGACCTAAACAAGCATAAAACAAGTGAGGGATACACCGGGCTACCCCTGTCAGAAGAAAGTCTAGGGGGGTAGACGATCCGAGGCCCGCGGATCAGGGTTCCACAGGAAGAAGCGCTTCGAGGCATCGGAACACATCCAAACCATGCATGTGACTCAAGGATGTGTAATGAAGTGTGGTGGCATGATAAAAACTCCTAAACCTGGTTTCCAAGTGTGACCCCCTTCGCAGACATGCGCCGTCCCCTAAAAACAAAGTGTCTGCAATCTGACTATTAGGGGGAAACTCCCTGTTTCGGTGAAACCAAGGTAGATGTTGTCACAATATGTTCCCAAACATGGTTTTACATCATCACATGACCTAACCAACCTAAAACAAGTGAGGGATACACCGGGCTACCCCTGTCAGAAGAAAGTCTAGGGGGGTAGACGATCTGAGGCCCGCGGATCAGGGTTCCGCAGGAAGAAGCGCTTCGGGGCATCGGAACACCTCCAAACCATGCATGTGACCCAAGCATGTGTAATGAATTGTGGTGGCATGCTCAAAACTCCTAAACCTGGTTCCCAAGTGTGACACCCTTCGCAGACATGCGCTGTCCCCTAAAAACAAAGTGTCTGCAATCTGACTATTAGGGGGAAACTCCCCGTTTCGGTGAAACAGGATAGATCTTGTCACAACAAGTTCTCAAACATGGTTTTACATCATCACATGACCTAACCAAGCATAAAACAAGTGAGGGATACACCGGGCTACCCCTGTCAGAAGAAAGTCTAGGGTGGTAGACGATCCGAGGCCCGCGGATTAGGGTTCCACAGGAAGAAGCGCTTCGGGGCATCGGAACACATCCAAACCATGCATGTGACCCAAGCATGTGTAATGAAGTGTGGTGGCATGCTCAAAACTCCTAAACCTGGTTCCCAAGTGTGCCCCCCTTTGCAGACATGCTGTCCCCTAAAAACAAAGTGTCTGCAATCTGACTATTAGGGGGAACTCCCCGTTTCGGTGAAACCGGGGTAGATCTTGTCACAACATGTTCACAACATGGTTTTACACAATCACATGACCTAACAAAGCCTAAAACAAGTGAGGGCTACACCGGGCTACCCCTGTCAGAAGAAAGTCTAGGGGGGTAGACGATAAGAGGCCCGCGGATCAGGGTTCCGCAGGAAGAAGCGCTTCGGGGCATCGGAACACATCCAAACCATGCATGTGACCCAAGCATGTGTAATGAAGTGTGGTGGCATGCTCAAAACTCCTAAACCATGCATTACCATCAGCATCTGTTTTCTTCTTGAAAATCCATTTGTTCTCGACAGCCTTCCGGCCATCCGGTAAGTCCACCAAAGTCCATACTTGGTTTTCGTACATGGATCCAATCTCGGATTTCATGGCTTCTTGCCATTTATTGGAATCTGGGCTCATCATCGCTTCCTCATATGTCTCGGGGTCATCGGTGTTGTCCACCAACATGACATTCATAACGGAATCATACCAATCTGGAGTGATACGAGTTCTCGTTGACCTCCGAGGCTCTGTAGCAACTTCAACCGAAGTTTCATGATCACTATCATTAGCTTCCTCTCTTATTGGTGCAGGCACCACAGGAACTTCTTCCGGTGCTGCGCTACTCGCAATTTCGAGAGAAGGTTCGACAACCTCGTCGAGTTCTACTTTCCTTCCAGTCACTTCTTTCGAGAGAAATTCCTTCTCTAGAAAGGATCCATTCTTGGCAACAAAGATTTTGCCTTCGGATCTATGATAGAAGGTATACCCAATAGTTTCATTCGGGTATCCTATGAAGACGCATTTTTCCGCTTTGGGTTCAAGCTTGTCCGGCTGTAACTTCTTTACATAGGCTTCGCATCCCCAAACTTTAAGGAACGACAATTTAGGTTTCTTCCCAAACCATAATTCATACGGTGTCGTTTCAACGGATTTAGATGGTGCCCTATTTAAAGTGAATGCGGCTGTTTCTAATGCATAACCCCAAAATGATAGCGGTAAATCTGTAAGTGACATCATAGAACGAACCATATCTAAGAGAGTTCGATTACGACGTTCAGACACACCATTACGCTGTGGTGTTCCCGGCGGTGTCAATTGTGAAAGTATTCCGCACTTCTTTAAATGCTCGCCAAACTCGTAACTTAGATATTCACCTCCACGATCAGAACGTAGAAATTTAATCTTCTTGTTACGTTGATTCTCTACCTCACTTTGAAACTCCTTAAACTTCTCGAAAGTTTCGGACTTATGTTTCATGAAATAGATATACCCATATCTACTCAAGTCATCCGTGAAGGTAAGAACATAACGATAACTACTGCGCGATGCTACACTCATTGGACCACACACATCGGTATGTATGATTTCCAATAAGTCTGTAGCTCGCTCCATTATACCAGAAAATGGAGTCTTAGTCATTTTACCCATCAGACATGCTTCGCATCTTTCAAGTGATTCAAAATCAAGTGATTCAAGAAGTCCATCGGAATGGAGTTTCTTCATACGTTTCACTCCAATGTGACCAAGACGACAGTGCCACATATAGGTCAAATTATCGCTTGATTTCAAACGTTTAGCCTCAATGTTATTAATATGTGTATTTCTACTATCGAGATTCAATATGAATAGACCATCTATCAAAGGTGCATGTGCATAAAACACATTACTCATATAAATCGAACAACCATTATTCTCGGATTTAAACAAGTAACTGTCTCGCAATAAACAAGATCCTGATATAATGTTCATGCTTAATGCAGGCACCAAATAACAATTATTTAAGTATAAAACTAATCCCGATGGTAGATGAAGAGGTAGCGTGCCGACCGCGATCACATCAACCTTTGATCCGTTTCCTACGCGCATCGTCACCTCGTTCTTCACTAGCTTCCGTTTATCCTGCAGCTCCTGTTTCGAGTTACAAATATGAGCAACCGAACCAGTATCAAATACCCAGGCACTACTACGAGTACTAGTGAGATACACATCAATAACATGTATATCAGATATACCTTTCCTCTTGATGTTGCCGTTCTTCAAATCCGCCAAGTACCTTGGGCAATTCCGCTTCCAGTGACCTTCTCCCTTGCAGTAAAAGCACTCAGTTTCAGGTTTAGGTCCAGCCTTGGTCTTCTTCGTCGGCGTGGTAACTTTCTTACCACCCTTCTTGAAGTGTCCCTTTTGCTTAGACTTGCCTTTCTTGAATTTGGTGGTCTTATTGACCATCAACACTTGGTGCTCTTTCTTGATCTCCACTTCTGCAGATTTTAACATAGCAAATAGGTCTGGCAACTCTTTGTTCATGTTCTGCATGTTGTAGTTCATCACAAAGTTCTTGTAACTTGGTGGTAGTGATTGGAGGATGCGGTAAACTCCCAAAGTATTAGGAATCACTATACCCAAACTTTGAAGTTTATTTGCGTGCCCAGACATCTTAAGCACATGCTCACTGACGGAGCTACCCTCTTCCATCTTGCAGTTAAAGAACTTTTCAGAAGCTTCATAACTTTCAATTGCCGCATGAGTCTCAAAGATTAATTTGAGATCCTCGACAATATCATATGGATCTGACTCTTCAAACCTTTTCTGAAGCTCCGATTCTAAACCATACAAGATAGCACACTGAACTATGGAGTACTGATTCTTCCGAGCGAGGTAAACATTCTTTACTTCATCGGGAGCATCAGCTGCAGGTGGGTCACCTAGCGGTGCATCCAGCACATAGGTCAAATTACCAGCTGTGAGGACAATCCTCAAATTGCGGAACCAATCCGCGAAGTTGCTTCCATTGTTTTTCAACTTTTCTTTCTCTAGGAACGCATTAAAATTGATGGTAGGGGCTGCCATTGATCTACAACATATTTGCAATAGTTTAGACTAAGTTTATGACAAATTGAGTTCAAATTAATTAATGAAATTAAACTAGGTGAACTCCCACTCAAAACAACATCCCTCACATTGTTTTAGTGATCACATGAACCAAATCCACTACATCAACACCGATCATCACGAGAGCTGATATAGTTTTAATGGCGAACAATCATCATGTTCATCATATCTACTATATGATTCATGTTTTGCCTTTCGGCGATCCGTGTTCCTGAGGCCATGTCTGTACATGCTAGGCTCGTCAAGATCAAACCTTAGCTTCCGCATAAGCAAATCTGGCTTGCTTACGTTGTATTCACCCGCGGAATCAAAGACACCCGATCATCACGTGGTGCTTCGAAGCAGCAAGCTTTGGCAACGGTGCATACTAAGGGTGAACACTTTAGAACTTGAAATTTATGTGCATGAGGGATCATCTTATAATGCTACCGTCGTCTACTAAGCAATACAAGATGCATAAAGGATTAACATCACATGCAATTCATAATATGTGATATGATATGGCCTTTCTTCTTTGTGCTTCCGATCTCCATCTTCAAGCACGAATATGATCTCCATCATCATCGGCATAGCATCAAGGTCAATGACGCTTCTCCATGGTTGTCGTCCACCAGCTTCAACTATTACAACTATTTTGAATAGACACGCAGGTCTTAACAGAAATTAAAGACAACCATATGGCTCCTGCCGGTTGCCAACTTACAATAAGGAACATTGCATACATCAAATATAATCACAATTATGGCCATATCACATCACTGCACACCCCTGCAAAACAAAGTTAGACGCTTCTACTTTCTTTGCATATTTTACGTGGTTTGGGGCTTTCCATAAGTGTCGTTCTAACTTACGAACAAGAACCACAACATTGATACTAGCATTGTTGATCACCCGTTGTAAATTGGATCTTTACTATGCTAGGAGAAACAGGCACCCGCAAAGCCACTTATGCAAAACGAGTTGCATGTCAAGCGTGGAGCAAGTCTCATGAACGATGTCATGTAAGGTTAGCCCGGGCCGCTTCATCCCAACATACCGCAAGATGCAAAGTACACAAAAAGCAATCTACAATAAAAGCATCAACGCCCACAATGACCATTGTGTTCTACTCGTGCAACAGATCTACATATAGACACGGCTCTGATACCACTGTAGGGGTTCGTAGCATGGAAAACAAAATTTTCTATCGCATACAAACAAACAAGCCAAGATCTATCTACTAGATTGTAGCAACGAGTCGATGGAATAACTCACCCTCGAAGATTCCAAAGTGTTTAACGAGAGCAGATTCTCGTGGGTGATGTAGTCGTACTCTTTCCGATCTCAAGATCGCGTAGACGATCCTTCCGGCACCGCGTTCCCGCAGTCGGTCACACGTTCGGTACTCGACGAAGACCTTCCTCTCCCTTGTTCCAGCAGGCAGCGGAGGTTGTAGCACTCTCCTCGCGATTCCGGCAGCACAACGGCGTGGTACCGGAGGTAGAGGGGAAATCCCGCAGGGCTTCGCCTTAAGCCGGTGCGAGTATGGTGGAGCTTATGAGAGAGGCTATTAGTGGTCTAGTAATTAGACACACCAATTAAAGGGCTCTAAACCAATTAGAAGGCTCTAAACCGAATAGCTCTAAACCGGGGTCTAGATCTAGGGTTTAGTTTAGAGGATAGGAAACTTGTGTGTCTAGGAGGGGAGCCCTGCCCCTCCTTATATAGGTGGGAGGGGTGGGCGCGCCAGGGGAGGGAGGGAGTCCCTCCCCAACTCGGCCTAGGCTGGCCGCCGGCTTGGAGGAGAGAAACTCCTCCTCCAAGTCGACTCCAACTCCTCTTGCTTGTTTCCCACAGTTTCTTGTTTTTGGCAGTTTGACTTTCAAACTGGACATTTGACTTTTCTGTTTTAGGATTCAATTTAATCCTATATTTGGGACAGCAAGAACACTTAGTACATGATGCAATCATTCCAATATGTAATGACACATTCATGTACCCCTTCCCCCCCGGAGTGCCGGACAATCCGGAACCTTCTAGAATATCCCCGATGAAAACACCGGAATCATTCCCGAACTCCGAAACGGGACTTTCCTTATATGAATCTTATTCTCCGGACCATTCCGGATCACCTCGTGATATCCCGGATCCCATCCGAGACTCCGAACAACATTCGGTCTCTTTCTCATAATACCATAACTACTCAAACAACGTCGAATCCTTAAGTGTGTCTCCCTACGGTTCGTGAATTATGCGGACATGATCGAGACACTTCTCCGAACAATAACCAATAGAGGAATCTGGAAATTCATATGGCTCCCACATATTTCTACGATTACTTTGCGATCGAATGAACCACTTACATACGATACCAATTTCCCTTTGTCTCACGATATGTTACTTATCCGAGGTTATGATCGTCGGTATCTCTGCATACCTAGTTCATCCTCGTTACTGATAAGTACTCTTTTCTCGTTCCCGTGATATGTGATCCCTTGTGACCAAGTCACATGCTTGCAAGCTAATTGAATGACATTTCACCGAGAGGGCCCAGAGAATATCTATCCGTCATGTGGATGGACAAATCCCACTCTTGATCCATGTGTTTCAACCAATACTTTCCGAACACTCAATGCCACCTTTATAGCCACCCTGTTACGGTGTGGTGTTTGATGACATCAAAGCATCCATCCAGTAAAGGTGATATGCATGATCTCATGGTCGAAGGAATTAGGTTACTATGTATCAGAAAGCATATAGCAATTGAACTATTGAAATGACTTGATCTTTATGCTACGCTTGTCTATAGGAGTATGTCCACCATATCATTCTCCTAACGATATGATCTTGTTGTTGATAACATCTCAATGTTCATGACAAAGAAACCACATCATCAATCAATCAACAAGCTAGTGAAGTATAGAGGCTATACTAGGGACTTCAAATTAAGTTTACAAATCACACAAGTATTAATGGTTTCCTTGTTAATACTATTATAGCATGAATGCAAACATTTATCATAAACACAAAGATATATAATAATAACTATATTTATTATTGCCTCTAGGGCATATCTCCAACAACAACATGTTCCCAAACATGATTTTACATCATCACATGACCTAACCAAGCATAAAACAAGTGAGGGATACACCGGGCTACCCCTGTCAGAAGAAAGTCTAGGGGGGTAGACGATAAGAGGCCCGCGGATCAGGGTTCTGCAGGAAGAAGCGCTTCGGGGCATCGGAACACATCCAAACCATGCATGTGACTCAAGGATGTGTAATGAATTGTGGTGGCATGCTCAAAACTCCTAAACCTGGTTTCCAAGTGTGACCCCCTTCGCAGACATGCGCCGTCCCCTAAAAACAAAGTGTCTGCAATCTGACTATTAGGGGGAAACTCCCTGTTTCGGTGAAACCAAGGTAGATGTTGTCACAATATGTTCCGAAACATGGTTTTACATCATCACATGACCTAACCAAGCCTAAAACAAGTGAGGGCTACACCGGGCTACCCCTGTCAGAAGAAAGTCTAGGGGGGTAGATGATCCGAGGCCCGCGGTTCAGGGTTCCGCAGGAAGAAGCGCTTCGGGGCATCGGAACACCTCCAAACCATGCATGTGACCCTAGCATGTGTAATGAAGTGTGGTGGCATGCTCAAAACTCCTAAACCTGGTTCCCAAGTGTGACCCCTTCGCAGACATGCGCTATCCCCTAAAAACAAAGTGTCTGCAATCTGACTATTAGGGGTGAAACTCCTCGTTTCGGTGAAACCGGGGTAGATCTTGTCACAACATGTTCCCAAACATGGTTTTACACCATCACATGACCTAACCAAGCCTAAAACAAGTGAGGGCTACACCGGGCTACCCCTGTCAGAAGAAAGTCTAGGGTGGTAGACGATCCGAGTCCCGCGGATCAGGGTTCCCCAGGAAGAAGCGCTTCGGGGCATCGGAACACATCCAAACCATGCATGTGACCCAAGCATGTGTAATAAAGTGTGGTGGCATGCTCAAAACTCCTAAACCTGGTTCCCAAGTGTGGCCCCCTTCGCAGACATGCGCTGTCCCCTAAAAACAAAGTGTCTGCAATCTGACTATTAGGGGGAAACTCCCCGTTTCGGTGAAACCGGGGTAGATCTTGTCACAACATGTTCCCGAACATGGTTTTACATCATCACATGACCTAACCAAGCCTAAAACAAGTGAGGGCTACACCGGGCTACCCCTGTTAGAAGAAAGTCTAGGGGGTAGACGATCCGAGGCCCGCTTATCAGGGTTCCGCAGGAAGAAGCGCTTCGGGGCATCGGCACACATACAAACCATGCATGTGACCCAAGCATGTGTGATGAAGTGTGGTGGCATGCTCAAAACACCTAAACCTGGTTCCCAAGTGTCACCCCCTTCGCTGACATGCGCTGTCCCCTAAAAACAAAGTGTCTGCAATCTGACTATTAGGGGGAAACTCCCCGTTTCGGTGAAACCGGGGTAGATCTTTTCACAACATGTTCCCAAACATGGTTTTACATCATCACATGACCTAACCAAGCCTAAAACAAGTGAGGGATACACCGAGCTACCCCTGTCAGAAGAAAGTCTAGGGGGGTAGACGATCCGAGGCCCTCGGATCAGGGTTCCGCAGGAAGAAGCGCTTCGGGGCATCGGAACACCTCCAAACCATGCATGTGACACTAGAATGTGTAATGAAGTGTGGTGGCATGCTCAAAACTTCTAAACCTGGTCCCCAAGTGTGACCCCCTTCGCAGACATGCGCTGTCCCCTAAAAACAAAGTGTCTCCAATCTGACTATTAGGGGGAAACTCCCCGTTTCGGTGAAACCGGGGTAGATCTTGTCACAACATGTTCCCAAACATGGTTTTACATCATCACATGACCTAAACAAGCATAAAACAAGTGAGGGCTACACCGGGCTACCCCTGTCAGAAGAAAGTCTAGGGTGGTAGACGATTCGAGGCCTGCGGATCAGGGTTCCACAGGAAGAAGCGCTTCGGGGCATCGGAACACATCCAAACCATGCATGTGACCCTAGCATGTGTAATGAAGTGTGGTGGCATGCTCAAAACTCCTAAACCTGGTCCCCAAGTGTGACCCCCTTCGCAGACATGCGCTGTCCCCTAAAAACAAAGTGTCTGCAATCTGACTATTAGGGGAAACTCCTCGTTTCGGTGAAACCGGGGTAGATCTTGTCACAACATGTTCCCAAACATGGTTTTACACCATCACATGACCTAACCAAGCATAAAACAAGTGAGGGCTACACCGGGCTACCCCTGTCAGAAGAAAGTCTAGGGTGGTAGGCGATCCGAGTCCCGCGGATCAGGGTTCCCCAGGAAGAAGCGCTTCGGGGCATCGTAACACATCCAAACCATGCATGTGACCCAAGCATGTGTAATGAAGTGTGGTGGCATGCTCAAAACTCATAAACCTGGTTCCCAAGTGTGGCCCCCTTCGCAGACATGCGCTGTCCCCTAAAAACAAAGTGTCTGCAATCTGACTATTAGGGGGAAACTCCCCGTTTCGGTGAAACCGGGGTAGATCTTGTCACAACATGTTCCTGAACATGGTTTTACATCATCACATGACCTAACCAAGCCTAAAACAAGTGAGGGCTACACCGGGCTACCCCTGTTAGAAGAAAGTCTAGGGGGGTAGACGATCCGAGGCCCGCGCATCAGGGTTCCGCAGGAAGAAGCGCTTCGGGGCATCGACACACATCCAAACCATGCATGTGACCCAAGCATGTGTAATGAAGTGTGGTGGCATGCTGAAAACTCCTAAATCTGGTTCCCAAGTGTCACCCCCTTCGCAGACATGCGCTATCCCCTAAAAACAAAGTGTCTGCAATCTGACTATTAGGGGGAAACTCCCCGTTTCGGTGAAACCGGGGTAGATCTTTTCACAACATGTTCCCAAACATGGTTTTACATCATCACATGACCTAACCAAGCCTAAAACAAGTGAGGGCTACACCGAGCTACCCCTGTCAGAAGAAAGTCTAGGGGGGTAGACGATCCGAGGCCCTCGGATTAGGGTTCCGCAGGAAGAAGCGCTTCGGGGCATCGGAACACCTCCAAACCATGCATGTGACACTAGAATGTGTAATGAACTGTGGTGGCATGCTCAAAACTCTTAAACCTGGTCCCCAAGTGTGACCCCCTTCGAAGACATGCGCTGTCCCCTAAAAACAAAGTGTCTCCAATCTGACTATTAGGGGGAAACTCCCCGTTTCGGTGAAACCGGGGTAGATCTTATCACAACATGTTCCCAAACATGGTTTTACATCATCACATGACCTAAACAAGCATAAAACAAGTGAGGGCTACACCGGGCTACCCCTGTCAGAAGAAAGTCTAGGGTGGTAGACGATTCGAGGCCCGCGGATCAGGGTTCCACAGGAAGAAGCGCTTCGGGGCATCGGAACACATCCAAACCATGCATGTGACCCTAGCATGTGTAATGAAGTGTGGTGGCATGCTCAAAACTCCTAAACCTGGTCCCCAAGTGTGACCCCCTTCGCAGACATGCGCTGTCCCCTAAAAACAAAGTGTCTGCAATCTGACTATTAGGGGGAAACTCCTCGTTTCGGTGAAACCGGGGTAGATCTTGTCACAACATGTTCCCAAACATGGTTTTACACCATCACATGACCTAACCAAGCATAAAACAAGTGAGGGCTACACCGGGCTACCCCTGTCAGAAGAAAGTCTAGGGTGGTAGGCGATCCGAGTCCCGCGGATCAGGGTTCCCCAGGAAGAAGCGCTTCGGGGCATCGGAACACATCCAAACCATGCATGTGACCCAAGCATGTGTAATGAAGTGTGGTGGCATGCTCAAAACTCATAAACGTGGTTCCCAAGTGTGGCCCCCTTCGCAGACATGCGCTGTCCCCTAAAAACAAAGTGTCTGCAATCTGACTATTAGGGGGAAACTCCCCGTTTCGGTGAAACCGGGGTAGATCTTGTCACAACATGTTCCCGAACATGGTTTTACATCATCACATGACCTAACCAAGCCTAAAACAAGTGAGGGCTACACCGGGCTACCCCTGTTAGAAGAAAGTCTAGGGGGGTAGACGATCCGAGGCCCGCGGATCAGGGTTCCGCAGGAAGAAGCGCTTCGGGGCATCGACACACATCCAAACCATGCATGTGACCCAAGCATGTGTATTGAAGTGTGGTGTAATGCTGAAAACTCCTAAATCTGGTTCCCAAGTGTCACCCCCTTCGCAGACATGCGCTGTCCCCTAAAAACAAAGTGTCTGCAATCTGACTATTAGGGGGAAACTCCCCGTTTTGGTGAAACCGGGGTAGATATTTTCACAACATGTTCCCAAACATGGTTTTACATCATCACATGACCTAACCAAGCCTAAAACAAGTGAGGGCTACACCGAGCTACCCCTGTCAGAAGAAAGTCTAGGGGGGTAGACGATCTGAGGCCCTCGGATCAGGGTTCCGCAGGAAGAAGCGCTTCGGGGCATCGGAACACCTCCAAACCATGCATGTGACACTAGAATGTGTAATGAACTGTGGTGGCATGCTCAAAACTCCTAAACCTGATCGTCAAGTGTGACCCCCTTCGCAGACATGCGCTGTCCCCTAAAAACAAAGTGTCTCCAATCTGACTATTAGGGGGAAACTCCCCGTTTCGGTGAAACCGGGGTAGATCTTGTCACAACATGTTCCCAAACATGGTTTTACATCATCACATGACCTAAACAAGCATAAAACAAGTGAGGGCTACACCGGGCTACCCCTGTCAGAAGAAAGTCTAGGGTGGTAGACGATCCGAGGCCCGCGGATCAGGGTTCCACAAGAAGAAGCGCTTCGGGGCATCGGGACACATCCAAACCATGCATGTGACCCAAGCATGTGTAATGAAGTGTGGTGGCATGCTCAAAACTCCTAAACCTGGTTCCCAAGTGTGGCCCCCTTCGCAGACATGCGCTGTCCCCTAAAAACAAACTGTCGCAATCAGACTATTAGGGGGAAACTCCCCGTTTCGGTGAAACCGGGGTAGATCTTGTCGCAACATGTTCGCAAACATGGTTTTACATCATCACATGACCTAACCAAGCCTAAAACAAGTGAGGGCTACACCGGGCTACCCCTGTTAGAAGAAAGTCTAGGGGGGTAGACGATCCGAGGCCCGCGGATCAAGGTTCCGCAGGAAGAAGCGCTTCGGGGCATCGGAACACATACAAACCATGCATGTGACCCAAGCATGTGTAATGAAGTGTGGTGGCATGCTCAAAACTCCTAAACCTGGTTCCCAAGTGTGACCCTCTTCGCAGACATGAGTTGTCCCCTAAAAACAAAGTGTGTCCAATCTGACTATTAGGGGGAAACTCCCCGTTTCGGTGAAACCGGGGTAGATCTTGTCACAACATGTTCCCAAACATGGTTTTACATCATCACATGACATAACCAAGACTAAAACAAGTGAGGGCTACACCGGGCTACCCCTTTCAGAAGAAAGTCTAGGGGGTAGACGATCCGAGGCCCGCGGATCAGGGTTCCGCAGGAAGAAGCGCTTCGGGGCATCGGAACACCTCCAAACCATGCATGTGACACTAGAATGTGTAATGAAGTGTGGTGGCATGCTCAAAACTCCTAAACCTGGTTCCCAAGTGTGACCCCCTTCGCAGACATGCGCTGTCCCCTAAAAACAAAATGTCTCCAATCTGACTATTAGGGGGAAACTCCCCGTTTCGGTGAAACCGGGGTAGATCTTGTCACAACATGTTCCCAAACATGGTTTTACATCACATGACCTAAACAAGCATAAAACAAGTGAGGGCTACACCGGGCTACCCCTGTTAGAAGAAAGTCTAGGGTGGTAGACGATCCGAGGCCCGCGGATCAGGGTTCCACAGGAAGAAGCGCTTCGAGGCATCGGAACACATCCAAACCATGCATGTGTCCCAAGCATGTGTAATGAAGTGTGGTGGCATCCTCAAAACTCCTAAACCTGGTTCCCAAGTGTGACCCCCTTCGCAGACATGCGATGTCCCCTAAAAACAAAGTGTCTGCAATCTGACTATTAGGGGGAAACTCCCCGTTTCGGTGAAACCGGGGTAGATCTTGTCACAACATGTTCCCGAACATGGTTTTACATCATCACATGACCTAACCAAGCCTAAAACAAGTGAGGGCTACACCGGGCTACCCCTGTTAGAAGAAAGTCTAGGGGGGTAGACGATCCGAGGCCCGCGGATCAGGGTTCCGCAGGAAGAAGCGCTTCGGGGCATCGACACACATCCAAACCATGCATGTGACCCAAGCATGTGTATTGAAGTGTGGTGGAATGCTGAAAACTCCTAAATCTGGTTCCCAAGTGTCACCCCCTTCGCAGACATGCGCTGTCCCCTAAAAACAAAGTGTCTGCAATCTGACTATTAGGGGGAAACTCCCCGTTTCGGTGAAACCGGGGTAGATCTTTTCACAACATGTTCCCAAACATGGTTTTAGATCATCACATGACCTAACCAAGCCTAAAACAAGTGAGGGCTACACCGAGCTACCCCTGTCAGAAGAAAGTCTAGGGGGGTAGACGATCCGAGGCCCTCGGATCAGGGTTCCGCAGGAAGAAGCGCTTCGGGGCATCGGAACACCTCCAAACCATGCATGTGACACTAGAATGTGTAATGAACTGTGGTGGCATGCTCAAAACTCCTAAACCTGATCCCCAAGTGTGACCCCCTTCGCAGACATGCGCTGTCCCCTAAAAACAAAGTGTCTCCAATCTGACTATTAGGGGGAAACTCCCCGTTTCGGTGAAACCGGGGTAGATCTTGTCACAACATGTTCCCAAACATGGTTTTACATCATCACATGACCTAAACAAGCATAAAACAAGTGAGGGCTACACCGGGCTACCCCTGTCAGAAGAAAGTCTAGGGTGGTAGACGATCCGAGACCCGCGGATCAGGGTTCCACAGGAAGAAGCGCTTCGGGGCATCGGGACACATCCAAACCATGCATGTGACCCAAGCATGTGTAATGAAGTGTGGTGGCATGCTCAAAACTCCTAAACCTGGTTCCCAAGTGTGGCCCCCTTCGCAGACATGCGCTGTCCCCTAAAAACAAACTGTCGCAATCAGACTATTAGGGGGAAACTCCCCGTTTCGGTGAAACCGGGGTAGATCTTGTCGCAACATGTTCGCAAACATGGTTTTACATCATCACATGACCTAACCAAGCCTAAAACAAGTGAGGGCTACACCGGGCTACCCCTGTTAGAAGAAAGTCTAGGGGGTAGACGATCCGAGGCCCGCGGATCAAGGTTCCGCAGGAAGAAGCGCTTCGGGGCATCGGAACACATACAAACCATGCATGTGACCCAAGCATGTGTAATGAAGTGTGGTGGAATGCTCAAAACTCCTAAACCTGGTTCCCAAGTGTGACCCTCTTCGCAGACATGAGTTGTCCCCTAAAAACAAAGTGTGTCCAATCTGACTATTAGGGGGAAACTCCCCGTTTCGGTGAAACCGGGGTAGATCTTGTCACAACATGTTCCCAAACATGGTTTTACATCATCACATGACATAACCAAGCCTAAAACAAGCGAGGGCTACACCGGGCTACCCCTTTCAGAAGAAAGTCTAGGGGGGTAGACGAACCGAGGCCCGCGGATCAGGGTTCCGCAGGAAGAAGCGCTTCGGGGCATCGGAACACCTCCAAACCATGCATGTGACACTAGAATGTGTAATGAAGTGTGGTGGCATGCTCAAAACTCCTAAACCTGGTTCCCAAGTGTGACCCCTTTCGCAGACATGCGATGTCCCCTAAAAACAAAGTGTCTGCAATCTGACTATTAGGGGGAAACTCCTCGTTTCGGTGAAAACGGGGTAGATCTTGTCACAACATGTTCCCAAACATGGTTTTACATCATCACATGACCTAAACAAGCCTAAAACAAGTGAGGGCTACACCGGGCTACCCCTGTCAGAAGAAAGTCTAGGGTGGTAGACGATCCAAGGCCCGCGGATCAGGGTTCCGCAGGAAGAAGCGCTTGGGGCCATCGGAACACATCCAAAGCATGCATGTGACCCAAGCATGTGTAATGAAGTGTGGTGGCATGCTCAAAACTCCTAAACCTGGTTCCCAAGTGTGACCCCATTCGCAGACATGCGATGTCCCCTAAAAACAAAGTGTCTGCAATCTGACTATTAGGGGGAAACTCCCCGTTTCGCTGAAATCGGGGTAGATCTTGTCACAACATGTTCCCAAACATGGTTTTACATCATCACATGACCTAACCAAGCCTAAAACAAGTGAGAGATACACCGGGATACCCCTGTCAGAAGAAAGTCTAGGGGGGTAGACGATCTGAGGCCCGCGGATCAGGGTTCCGCAGGAAGAAGCGCTTCGGGGCATCGGAACACATCCAAACCATGCATGTGACCCAAGCATGTGTAATTAAGTGTGGTGGCATGCTCAAAACTCCTAAACCTGGTTCCCAAGTGTGACCCTCTTCGCAGACATGCGATGTCCCCTAAAAACAAAGTGTCTGCAATCTAACTATTAGGGGGAAACTCCCCGTTTCGGTGAAACCGGGGTAGATCTTGTCACAACATGTTCCCAAACATGGTTTCACATCATCACATGACCTAACCAAGCCTAAAACAAGTGAGGGCTACATCGGGCTACCCCTGTTAGAAGAAAGTCTAGGGGGGTAGACGATCCGAGGCCCGCGGATCAGGGTTCCGCAGGAAGAAGCGCTTTGGGACATCGAAACACATCCAAACCATGCATGTGACCCAAGCATGTGTAATGAAGTGTGGTGGCATGCTCAAAACTCCTAAACCTGGTTCCCAAGTGTGACCCCCTTAGCAGACATGCAATGTCCCCTAAAAACAAAGTGTCTGCAATCTGACTATTAGGGGGAAACTCCCCGTTTTGGTGAAACCGGGGTAGATCTTGTCACAATATGTTCCCAAACATGGTTTTACATCATCACATGACCTAACCAATCCTAAAACAAGTGAGGGCTACACCGGGCTACCCCTGTCAGAAGAAAGTCTAGGGGTAGACGATTTGAGGCCCGCGGATCAGTGTTCCGCAGGAAGAAACGCTTCGGGGCATCGGAACACATCTAAACCATGCATATGACCCAAGCATGTGTAATGAAGTGTGGTGGCATGCTCAAAACTCCTAAACCTGGTTCCCAAGTGTGACCCCCTTCGCAGACATGCGATGTCCCCTAAAAACAAAGTGTCTACAATCTGACTATTGGGGGGAAACTCCCCGTTTCGGTGAAACCGGGGTAGATCTTGTCACAACATGTTCCAAAACATGGTTTTACATCATCACATGACCTAACCAAGCCTAAAACAAGTGAGGGCTACACCGGGCTACCCCTGTCAGAAGAAAGTCTACGGGGTAGACGATCCGAGGCCCGTGGATCAGGGTTCCGCAGGAAGAAGCGCTTCGTGGCATCGGAACACATCCAAACCATGCATGTGGAATGCTCAAAACTCCTAAACCTGGTTCCCAAGTGTGACCCCTTTCGCAGACATGCACAGTCCCCTTAAAACAAAGTGTCTGCAATCTGACTATTAGGGGGAAACTCCCCGTCTCGGTGAAACGGGGGTAGATCTTGTCACAACATGTTCCCAAACATGGTTTTACATCATCACATGACCTAACCAAGCATAAAACAAGTGAGGGCTACACCGGGCTACCCCTGTCAGAAGAAAGTCTAGGGTGGTAGATGATCCGAGGCCCACGGATCAGGGTTCTACAGGAAGAAGCGCTTCGGAGCATCGGAACACATCCAAACCATGCATGTGACCCAAGCATGTGTAATGAAGTGTGGTGGCATTCTCAAAACTCCTAAACCTGGTCCCCAAGTGTGGCCCCTTTCGCAGACATGCGCTGTCCCCTAAAAACAAAGTGTCTCCAATCTGACTATTAGGGGGAAACTCCCTGTTTCGGTGAAACCGGGGTAGATCTTGTCACAACATGTTCCCAAACATGGTTTTACATCATCACATGACCTAACCAAGCCTAAAACAAGTGAGGGCTACACTGGGCTACCCCTGTTAGAAGAAAGTCTAGGGGGGTAGACGATCCGAGGCCCGCGGATCAGGGTTCCTCAGGAAGAAGCGCTTCGGGGCATCGGAACACCTCCAAACCATGCATGTGACACTAGAATGTGTAATGAAGTGTGGTGGCATGCTCAAAACTCCTAAACCTGGTTCCCAAGTGTGACCCCCTTCGCAGACATGCGCTGTCCCCTAAAACAAAGTGTCTCCAATCTGACTATTAGGGGGAAACTCCCCGTTTCGGTTAAACCGGGGTAGATCTTGTCACAACATGTTCCCAAACATGGTTTTACATCATCACATGACCTAAACAAGCATAAAACAAGTGAGGGCTACACCGGGCGACCCCTGTCAGAAGAAAGTCTAGGGTGGTAGACGATCCGAGGCCCGCGGATCAGGGTTCCACAGGAAGAAGCGCTTCGGGGCATCGGAACATATCCAAACCATGCATGTGACCCAAGCATGTGTAATGAAGTCTGGTGGCATGCTCAAAACTCCTAAACCTGCTTCCCAAGTGTGGCCCCCTTCGCAGACATGCGCTGTCCCCTAAAAACAAAGTGTCTGCAATCTGACTATTAGGTGGAAACTCCCCGTTTCGGTGAAACCGGGGTAGATCTTATCACAACATGTTCCCAAACATGGTTTTACATCATCACATGACCTAACCAAGCCTAAAACAAGTGAGGGCTACACCGGGCTACCCCTGTTAGAATAAAGTCTAGGGGGGTAGACGATCCGAGGCCTGCGGATCAAGGTTCCGCAGGAAGAAGCGCTTCGGGGCATCGGAACACATCCAAACCATGCATGTGACCCAAGCATGTGTAATGAAGTGTGGTGGCATGCTCAAAACTCCTAAACCTGGTTCCCAAGTGTGACCCCCTTCGTAGACATGCGCTGTCCCCTAAAAACAAAGTGTCTCCAATCTGACTATTAGGGGGAAACTCCCCGTTTCGGTGAAACCGGGGTAGATCTTGTCACAAAATGTTCCCAAACATGGTTTTACATCATCACATGACCTAACCGAGCCTAAAACAAGTGAGGGCTACACCGGGCTACCCCTGTCAGAAGAAAGTCTAGGGGGGTAGACGATCCGAGGCCCGCGGATGAGGGTTCCGCAGGAAGAAGCGCTTCGGGGCGTCAGAACACCTTCAAACCATGCATGTGACACTAGAATGTGTAATGAAGTGTGGTGGCATGCTCAAAACTCCTAAACCTGGTTCCCAAGTGTGACCCCCTTCGCAGACATGCGCTGTCCCCTAAAAACAAAGTGTCTCCAATCTGACTATTAGGGGGAAACTCCCCGTTTCGGTGAAACCGGGGTAGATCTTGTCACAACATGTCCCCAAACGTGGTTTTACATCATCACATGACCTAAAAAAGCATAAAACAAGTGAGGGCTACACCTGGCTACCCCTGTTAGAAGAAAGTCTAGGGTGGTAGACGATCCGAGGCCCGCGGATCAGGGTTCCACAGGAAGAAGCGCTTCGAGGCATCGGAACACATCCAAACCATGCATGTGACCCAAGCATGTGTAATGAAGTGTGGTGGCATGGTCAAAACTCCTAAACCTGGTTCCCAAGTGTGACCCCCTTAGCAGACATGCGATGTCCCCTAAAAACAAAGTGTCTGCAATCTGACTATTAGGGGGAAACTCCCCGTTTCGGTGAGACCGGGGTAGATCTTGTCACAACATGTTCCCAAACATGGTTTTACATCATCACATGACCTAACCAATCCTAAAACAAGTGAGGGATACACCGGGCTACCCCTGTCAGAAGAAAGTCTAGGGGGGTAGACGATCCGAGGCCCGCGGATCAGGGTTCCGCAGGAAGAAGCGCTTCGGGGCATCGGAACACCTCCAAACCATGCATGTGACACTAGAATGTGTAATGAAGTGTGGTGGAATGCTCAAAACTCCTTAACCTGGTTCCCAAGTGTGACCCCCTTCGCAGACATGCGATGTCCCCTAAAAACAGTGTCTACAATCTGACTATTAGGGGGAAACTCCCCGTTTCGGTGAAACCGGGGTAGATCTTTTCACAACATGTTCCCAAACATGGTTTTACATCATCACATGACCTAACCAAGCCTAAAACAAGTGAGGGCTACACCGAGCTACCCCTGTCAGAAGAAAGTCTAGGGGGTAGACGATCTGAGGCCCTCGGATCAGGGTTCCGCAGGAAGAAGCACTTCGGGGCATCGGAACACCTCCAAACCATGCATGTGACACTAGAATGTGTAATGAAGTGTGGTGGCATGCTCAAAACTCCTAAACCTGGTTCCCAAGTGTGACCCCCTTCGCAGACATGCGCTGTCCCCTAAAAACAAAGTGTCTCCAATCTGACTATTAGGGGGAAACTCCCCGTTTCGGTGAAACCGGGGTAGATCTTGTCACAACATGTTCCCAAACATGGTTTTACATCATCACATGACCTAAACAAGCATAAAAGAAGTGAGGGCTACACCGGGCTACCCCTGTTAGAAGAAAGTCTAGGGTGGTAGACGATCCGAGGCCCGCGGATCAAGGTTCCACAGGAAGAAGCGCTTCGAGGCATCGGAACACATCCAAACCATGCATGTGACCCAAGCATGTGTAATGAAGTGTGGTGGCATGCTCAAAACTCCTAAACCTGGTTCCCAAGTGTGAACCCCTTAGCAGTCATGCGCTGTCCCCTAAAAACAAAGTGTCTGCAATCTGACTATTAGGGGGAAACTCCCCGTTTAGGTGAAACCGGGGTAGATCTTGTCACAACATGTTCCCAAACATGGTTTTACATCATCACATGACGTAAACAATCCTAAAACAAGTGAGGGATACACCGGGCTACCCCTGTCAGAAGAAAGTCTAGGGGGTAGACGATCCGAGGCCCGCGGATCTGGGTTCCGCAGGAAGAAGCGCTTCGGGGCATCGGAACACCTCCAAACCATGCATATGACACTAGAATGTGTAATGAAGTGTGGTGGCATGATCAAAACTCCTAAACCTGGTTCCCAAGTGTGACCCCCTTCGCAGACATGCGATGTCCCCTAAAAACAAAGTGTCTGCAATCTGACTATTAGGGGGAAACTCCCCGTTTCGGTGAAACCGGGGTAGATCTTGTCGCAACATGTTCGCAAACATGGTTTTACATCATCACATGACCTAACCAAGCCTAAAACAAGTGAGGGCTACACCGGGCTACCCCTGTTAGAAGAAAGTCTAGGGGGGTAGACGATCCGAGGCCCGCGGATCAAGGTTCCGCAGGAAGAAGCGCTTCGGGGCATCGGAACACATACAAACCATGCATGTGACCCAAGCATGTGTAATGAAGTGTGGTGGCATGCTCAAAACTCCTAAACCTGGTTCCCAAGTGTGACCCTCTTCGCAGACATGAGTTGTCCCCTAAAAACAAAGTGTGTCCAATCTGACTATTAGGGGGAAACTCCCCGTTTCGGTGAAACCGGGGTAGATCTTGTCACAACATGTTCCCAAACATGGTTTTACATCATCACATGACATAACCAAGCCTAAAACAAGTGAGGGCTACACCGGGCTACCCCTTTCAGAAGAAAGTCTAGGGGGTAGACGATCCGAGGCCCGCGGATCAGGGTTCCGCAGGAAGGAGCGCTTCGGGGCATCGGAACACCTCCAAACCATGCATGTGACACTAGAATGTGTAATGAAGTGTGGTGGCATGCTCAAAACTCCTAAACCTGGTTCCCAAGTGTGACCCCCTTCGCAGACATGCGCTGTCCCCTAAAAACAAAATGTCTCCAATCTGACTATTAGGGGGAAACTCCCCGTTTCGGTGAAACCGGGGTAGATCTTGTCACAACATGTTCCCAAACATGGTTTTACATCACATGACCTAAACAAGCATAAAACAAGTGAGGGCTACACCGGGCTACCCCTGTTAGAAGAAAGTCTAGGGTGGTAGACGATCCGAGGCCCGCGGATCAGGGTTCCACAGGAAGAAGCGCTTCGAGGCATCGGAACACATCCAAACCATGCATGTGTCCCAAGCATGTGTAATGAAGTGTGGTGGCATCCTCAAAACTCCTAAACCTGGTTCCCAAGTGTGACCCCCTTCGCAGACATGCGATGTCCCCTAAAAACAAAGTGTCTGCAATCTGACTATTAGGGGGAAACTCCCCGTTTCGGTGAAACCGGGGTAGATCTTGTCACAACATGTTCCCGAACATGGTTTTACATCATCACATGACCTAACCAAGCCTAAAACAAGTGAGGGCTACACCGGGCTACCCCTGTTAGAAGAAAGTCTAGGGGGGTAGACGATCCGAGGCCCGCGGATCAGGGTTCCGCAGGAAGAAGCGCTTCGGGGCATCGACACACATCCAAACCATGCATGTGACCCAAGCATGTGTATTGAAGTGTGGTGGAATGCTGAAAACTCCTAAATCTGGTTCCCAAGTGTCACCCCCTTCACAGACATGCGCTGTCCCCTAAAAACAAAGTGTCTGCAATCTGACTATTAGGGGGAAACTCCCCGTTTCGGTGAAACCGGGGTAGATCTTTTCACAACATGTTCCCAAACATGGTTTTAGATCATCACATGACCTAACCAAGCCTAAAACAAGTGAGGGCTACACCGAGCTACCCCAGTCAGAAGAAAGTCTAGGGGGGTAGACGATCCGAGGCCCTCGGATCAGGGTTCCGCAGGAAGAAGCGCTTCGGGGCATCGGAACACCTCCAAACCATGCATGTGACACTAGAATGTGTAATGAACTGTGGTGGCATGCTCAAAACTCCTAAACCTGATCCCCAAGTGTGACCCCCTTCGCAGACATGCGCTGTCCCCTAAAAACAAAGTGTCTCCAATCTGACTATTAGGGGGAAACTCCCCGTTTCGGTGAAACCGGGGTAGATCTTGTCACAACATGTTCCCAAACATGGTTTTACATCATCACATGACCTAAACAAGCATAAAACAAGTGAGGGCTACACCGGGCTACCCCTGTCAGAAGAAAGTCTAGGGTGGTAGACGATCCGAGGCCCGCGGATCAGGGTTCCACAGGAAGAAGCGCTTCGGGGCATCGGGACACATCCAAACCATGCATGTGACCCAAGCATGTGTAATGAAGTGTGGTGGCATGCTCAAAACTCCTAAACCTGGTTCCCAAGTGTGGCCCCCTTCGCAGACATGCGCTGTCCCCTAAAAACAAACTGTCGCAATCAGACTATTAGGGGGAAACTCCCCGTTTCGGTGAAACCGGGGTAGATCTTGTCGCAACATGTTCGCAAACATGGTTTTACATCATCACATGACCTAACCAAGCCTAAAACAAGTGAGGGCTACACCGGGCTACCCCTGTTAGAAGAAAGTCTAGGGGGGTAGACGATCCGAGGCCCGCGGATCAAGGTTCCGCAGGAAGAAGCGCTTCGGGGCATCGGAACACATACAAACCATGCATGTGACCCAAGCATGTGTAATGAAGTGTGGTGGCATGCTCAAAACTCCTAAACCTGGTTCCCAAGTGTGACCCTCTTCGCAGACATGAGTTGTCCCCTAAAAACAAAGTGTGTCCAATCTGACTATTAGGGGGAAACTCCCCGTTTCGGTGAAACCGGGGTAGATCTTGTCACAACATGTTCCCAAACATGGTTTTACATCATCACATGACATAACCAAGCCTAAAACAAGTGAGGGCTACACCGGGCTACCCCTTTCAGAAGAAAGTCTAGGGGGTAGACGAACCGAGGCCCGCGGATCAGGGTTCCGCAGGAAGAAGCGCTTCGGGGCATCGGAACACCTCCAAACCATGCATGTGACACTAGAATGTGTAATGAAGTGTGGTGGCATGCTCAAAACTCCTAAACCTGGTTCCCAAGTGTGACCCCTTTCGCAGACATGCGATGTCCCCTAAAAACAAAGTGTCTGCAATCTGACTATTAGGGGGAAACTCCTCGTTTCGGTGAAAACGGGGTAGATCTTGTCACAACATGTTCCCAAACATGGTTTTACATCATCACATGACCTAAACAAGCCTAAAACAAGTGAGGGCTACACCGGGCTACCCCTGTCAGAAGAAAGTCTAGGGTGGTAGACGATCCAAGGCCCGCGGATCAGGGTTCCGCAGGAAGAAGCGCTTGGGGCCATCGGAACACATCCAAAGCATGCATGTGACCCAAGCATGTGTAATGAAGTGTGGTGGCATGCTCAAAACTCCTAAACCTGGTTCCCAAGTGTGACCCCATTCGCAGACATGCGATGTCCCCTAAAAACAAAGTGTCTGCAATCTGACTATTAGGGGGAAACTCCCCGTTTCGCTGAAATCGGGGTAGATCTTGTCACAACATGTTCCCAAACATGGTTTTACATCATCACATGACCTAACCAAGCCTAAAACAAGTGAGAGATACACCGGGATACCCCTGTCAGAAGAAAGTCTAGGGGGGTAGACGATCTGAGGCCCGCGGATCAGGGTTCCGCAGGAAGAAGCGCTTCGGGGCATCGGAACACATCCAAACCATGCATGTGACCCAAGCATGTGTAATTAAGTGTGGTGGCATGCTCAAAACTCCTAAACCTGGTTCCCAAGTGTGACCCTCTTCGCAGACATGCGATGTCCCCTAAAACAAAGTGTCTGCAATCTAACTATTAGGGGGAAACTCCCCGTTTCGGTGAAACCGGGGTAGATCTTGTCACAACATGTTCCCAAACATGGTTTCACATCATCACATGACCTAACCAAGCCTAAAACAAGTGAGGGCTACACCGGGCTACCCCTGTTAGAAGAAAGTCTAGGGGGGTAGACGATCCGAGGCCCGCGGATCAGGGTTCCGCAGGAAGAAGCGCTTTGGGACATCGAAACACATCCAAACCATGCATGTGACCCAAGCATGTGTAATGAAGTGTGGTGGCATGCTCAAAACTCCTAAACCTGGTTCCCAAGTGTGACCCCCTTAGCAGACATGCAATGTCCCCTAAAAACAAAGTGTCTGCAATCTGACTATTAGGGGGAAACTCCCCGTTTTGGTGAAACCGGGGTAGATCTTGTCACAATATGTTCCCAAACATGGTTTTACATCATCACATGACCTAACCAATCCTAAAACAAGTGAGGGCTACACCGGGCTACCCCTGTCAGAAGAAAGTCTAGGGGGTAGACGATTTGAGGCCCGCGGATCAGTGTTCCGCAGGAAGAAACGCTTCGGGGCATCGGAACACATCTAAACCATGCATATGACCCAAGCATGTGTAATGAAGTGTGGTGGCATGCTCAAAACTCCTAAACCTGGTTCCCAAGTGTGACCCCCTTCGCAGACATGCGATGTCCCCTAAAAACAAAGTGTCTACAATCTGACTATTGGGGGGAAACTCCCCGTTTCGGTGAAACCGGGGTAGATCTTGTCACAACATGTTCCAAAACATGGTTTTACATCATCACATGACCTAACCAAGCCTAAAACAAGTGAGGGCTACACCGGGCTACCCCTGTCAGAAGAAAGTCTAGGGGGTAGACGATCCGAGGCCCGTGGATCAGGGTTCCGCAGGAAGAAGCGCTTCGTGGCATCGGAACACATCCAAACCATGCATGTGGAATGCTCAAAACTCCTAAACCTGGTTCCCAAGTGTGACCCCTTTCGCAGACATGCACAGTCCCCTTAAAACAAAGTGTCTGCAATCTGACTATTAGGGGGAAACTCCCCGTCTCGGTGAAACGGGGGTAGATCTTGTCACAACATGTTCCCAAACATGGTTTTACATCATCACATGACCTAACCAAGCATAAAACAAGTGAGGGCTACACCGGGCTACCCCTGTCAGAAGAAAGTCTAGGGTGGTAGATGATCCGAGGCCCACGGATCAGGGTTCTACAGGAAGAAGCGCTTCGGAGCATCGGAACACATCCAAACCATGCATGTGACCCAAGCATGTGTAATGAAGTGTGGTGGCATTCTCAAAACTCCTAAACCTGGTCCCCAAGTGTGGCCCCTTTCGCAGACATGCGCTGTCCCCTAAAAACAAAGTGTCTCCAATCTGACTATTAGGGGGAAACTCCCTGTTTCGGTGAAACCGGGGTAGATCTTGTCACAACATGTTCCCAAACATGGTTTTACATCATCACATGACCTAACCAAGCCTAAAACAAGTGAGGGCTACACTGGGCTACCCCTGTTAGAAGAAAGTCTAGGGGGGTAGACGATCCGAGGCCCGCGGATCAGGGTTCCGCAGGAAGAAGCGCTTCGGGGCATCGGAACACCTCCAAACCATGCATGTGACACTAGAATGTGTAATGAAGTGTGGTGGCATGCTCAAAACTCCTAAACCTGGTTCCCAAGTGTGACCCCCTTCGCAGACATGCGCTGTCCCCTAAAACAAAGTGTCTCCAATCTGACTATTAGGGGGAAACTCCCCGTTTCGGTTAAACCGGGGTAGATCTTGTCACAACATGTTCCCAAACATGGTTTTACATCATCACATGACCTAAACAAGCATAAAACAAGTGAGGGCTACACCGGGCGACCCCTGTCAGAAGAAAGTCTAGGGTGGTAGACGATCCGAGGCCCGCGGATCAGGGTTCCACAGGAAGAAGCGCTTCGGGGCATCGGAACATATCCAAACCATGCATGTGACCCAAGCATGTGTAATGAAGTCTGGTGGCATGCTCAAAACTCCTAAACCTGCTTCCCAAGTGTGGCCCCCTTCGCAGACATGCGCTGTCCCCTAAAAACAAAGTGTCTGCAATCTGACTATTAGGTGGAAACTCCCCGTTTCGGTGAAACCGGGGTAGATCTTATCACAACATGTTCCCAAACATGGTTTTACATCATCACATGACCTAACCAAGCCTAAAACAAGTGAGGGCTACACCGGGCTACCCCTGTTAGAATAAAGTCTAGGGGGGTAGACGATCCGAGGCCTGCGGATCAAGGTTCCGCAGGAAGAAGCGCTTCGGGGCATCGGAACACATCCAAACCATGCATGTGACCCAAGCATGTGTAATGAAGTGTGGTGGCATGCTAAAAACTCCTAAACCTGGTTCCCAAGTGTGACCCCCTTCGTAGACATGCGCTGTCCCCTAAAAACAAAGTGTCTCCAATCTGACTATTAGGGGGAAACTCCCCGTTTCGGTGAAACCGGGGTAGATCTTGTCACAACATGTTCCCAAACATGGTTTTACATCATCACATGACCTAACCGAGCCTAAAACAAGTGAGGGCTACACCGGGCTACCCCTGTCAGAAGAAAGTCTAGGGGGGTAGACGATCCGAGGCCCGCGGATCAGGGTTCCGCAGGAAGAAGCGCTTCGGGGCGTCGGAACACCTTCAAACCATGCATGTGACACTAGAATGTGTAATGAAGTGTGGTGGCATGCTCAAAACTCCTAAACCTGGTTCCCAAGTGTGACCCCCTTCGCAGACATGCGCTGTCCCCTAAAAACAAAGTGTCTCCAATCTGACTATTAGGGGGAAACTCCCCGTTTCGGTGAAACCGGGGTAGATCTTGTCACAACATGTCCCCAAACGTGGTTTTACATCATCACATGACCTAAAAAAGCATAAAACAAGTGAGGGCTACACCTGGCTACCCCTGTTAGAAGAAAGTCTAGGGTGGTAGACGATCCGAGGCCCGCGGATCAGGGTTCCACAGGAAGAAGCGCTTCGAGGCATCGGAACACATCCAAACCATGCATGTGACCCAAGCATGTGTAATGAAGTGTGGTGGCATGGTCAAAACTCCTAAACCTGGTTCCCAAGTGTGACCCCCTTAGCAGACATGCGATGTCCCCTAAAAACAAAGTGTCTGCAATCTGACTATTAGGGGGAAACTCCCCGTTTCGGTGAGACCGGGGTAGATCTTGTCACAACATGTTCCCAAACATGGTTTTACATCATCACATGACCTAACCAATCCTAAAACAAGTGAGGGATACACCGGGCTACCCCTGTCAGAAGAAAGTCTAGGGGGGTAGACGATCCGAGGCCCGCGGATCAGGGTTCCGCAGGAAGAAGCGCTTCGGGGCATCGGAACACCTCCAAACCATGCATGTGACACTAGAATGTGTAATGAAGTGTGGTGGAATGCTCAAAACTCCTTAACCTGGTTCCCAAGTGTGACCCCCTTCGCAGACATGCGATGTCCCCTAAAAACAAAGTGTCTACAATCTAGCTATTAGGGGGAAACTCCCCGTTTCGGTGAAACCGGGGTAGATCTTTTCACAACATGTTCCCAAACATGGTTTTACATCATCACATGACCTAACCAAGCCTAAAACAAGTGAGGGCTACACCGAGCTACCCCTGTCAGAAGAAAGTCTAGGGGGTAGACGATCTGAGGCCCTCGGATCAGGGTTCCGCAGGAAGAAGCACTTCGGGGCATCGGAACACCTCCAAACCATGCATGTGACACTAGAATGTGTAATGAAGTGTGGTGGCATGCTCAAAACTCCTAAACCTGGTTCCCAAGTGTGACCCCCTTCGCAGACATGCGCTGTCCCCTAAAAACAAAGTGTCTCCAATCTGACTATTAGGGGGAAACTCCCCGTTTCGGTGAAACCGGGGTAGATCTTGTCACAACATGTTCCCAAACATGGTTTTACATCATCACATGACCTAAACAAGCATAAAAGAAGTGAGGGCTACACCGGGCTACCCCTGTTAGAAGAAAGTCTAGGGTGGTAGACGATCCGAGGCCCGCGGATCAGGGTTCCACAGGAAGAAGCGCTTCGAGGCATCGGAACACATCCAAACCATGCATGTGACCCAAGCATGTGTAATGAAGTGTGGTGGCATGCTCAAAACTCCTAAACCTGGTTCCCAAGTGTGAACCCCTTAGCAGTCATGCGCTGTCCCCTAAAAACAAAGTGTCTGCAATCTGACTATTAGGGGGAAACTCCCCGTTTCGGTGAAACCGGGGTAGATCTTGTCACAACATGTTCCCAAACATGGTTTTACATCATCACATGACGTAAACAATCCTAAAACAAGTGAGGGATACACCGGTCTACCCCTGTCAGAAGAAAGTCTAGGGGGTAGACGATCCGAGGCCCGCGGATCTGGGTTCCGCAGGAAGAAGCGCTTTGGGGCATCGGAACACCTCCAAACCATGCATATGACACTAGAATGTGTAATGAAGTGTGGTGGCATGATCAAAACTCCTAAACCTGGTTCCCAAGTGTGACCCCCTTCGCAGACATGCGATGTCCCCTAAAAACAAAGTGTCTGCAATCTGACTATTAGGGGGAAACTCCCCGTTTCGGTGAAACCGGGGTAGATCTTGTCACAACATGTTCCCAAACATGGTTTTACATCATCACATGACGTAAACAATCCTAAAACAAGTGAGGGATACACCGGGCTACCCCTGTCAGAAGAAAGTCTAGGGGGGTAGACGATCCGAGGCCCGCGGATCAGGGTTCCGCAGGAAGAAGCGCTTCGGGGCATCGGAACACCTCCAAACCAAGCATATGACACTAGAATGTGTAATGAAGTGTGGTGGCATGCTCAAAACTCCTTAACCTGGTTCCCAAGTGTGACCCCCTTCGCAGACATGCGATGTCCCCTAAAAACAAAGTGTCTACAATCTGACTATTAGGGGGAAACTCCCCGTTTCGGTGAAACCGGGGTAGATCTTTTCACAACATGTTCCCAAACATGGTTTTACATCATCACATGACCTAACCAAGCCTAAAACAAGTGAGGGCTACACCGAGCTACCCCTGTCAGAAGAAAGTCTAGGGGGGTAGACGATCCGAGGCCCTCGGATCAGGGTTCCGCAGGAAGAAGCGCTTCGGGGCATCGGACCACCTCCAAACCATGCATGTGACACTAGAATGTGTAATGAAGTGTGGTGGCATGCTCAAAACTCCTAAACCTGGTTCCCAAGTGTGACCCCCTTCGCAGACATGCGCTGTCCCCTAAAACAAAGTGTCTCCAATCTGACTATTAGGGGGAAACTCCCCGTTTCGGTTAAACCGGGGTAGATATTGTCACAACATGTTCCCAAACATGGTTTTACATCATCACATGACCTAAACAAGCATAAAACAAGTGAGGGCTACACCGGGCGACCCCTGTCAGAAGAAAGTCTAGGGTGGTAGACGATCCGAGGCCCGCGGATCAGGGTTCCACAGGAAGAAGCGCTTCGGGGCATCGGAACACATCCAAACCATGCATGTGACCCAAGCATGTGTAATGAAGTGTGGTGGCATGCTCAAAACTCCTAAACCTGGTTCCCAAGTGTGACCCCCTTCGTAGACATGCGCTGTCCCCTAAAAACAAAGTGTCTCCAATCTGACTATTAGGGGGAAACTCCCCGTTTCGGTGAAACCGGGGTAGATCTTGTCACAACATGTTCCCAAACATGGTTTTACGTCATCACATGACCTAACCGAGCCTAAAACAAGTGAGGGCTACACCGGGCTACCCCTGTCAGAAGAAAGTCTAGGGGGGTAGACGATCCGAGGCCCGCGGATCAGGGTTCCGCAGGAAGAAGCGCTTCGGGGCGTCGGAACACCTTCAAACCATGCATGTGACACTAGAATGTGTAATGAAGTGTGGTGGCATGCTCAAAACTCCTAAACCTGGTTCCCAAGTGTGACCCCCTTCGCAGACATGCGCTGTCCCCTAAAAACAAAGTGTCTCCAATCTGACTATTAGGGGGAAACTCCCCGTTTCGGTGAAACCGGGGTAGATCTTGTCACAACATGTCCCCAAACATGGTTTTACATCATCACATGACCTAAAAAAGCATAAAACAAGTGAGGGCTACACCTGGCTACCCCTGTTAGAAGAAAGTCTAGGGTGGTAGACGATCCGAGGCCCGCGGATCAGGGTTCCACAGGAAGAAGCGCTTCGAGGCATCGGAACACATCCAAACCATGAATGTGACCCAAGCATGTGTAATGAAGTGTGGTGGCATGGTCAAAACTCCTAAACCTGGTTCCCAAGTGTGACCCCCTTAGCAGACATGCGATGTCCCCTAAAAACAAAGTGTCTGCAATCTGACTATTAGGGGGAAACTCCCCGTTTCGGTGAGACCGGGGTAGATCTTGTCACAACATGTTCCCAAACATGGTTTTACATCATCACATGACCTAACCAATCCTAAAACAAGTGAGGGATACACCGGGCTACCCCTGTCAGAAGAAAGTCTAGGGGGGTAGACGATCCGAGGCCCGCGGATCAGGGTTCCGCAGGAAGAAGCGCTTCAGGGCATCGGAACACCTCCAAACCATGCATGTGACACTAGAATGTGTAATGAAGTGTGGTGGCATGCTCAAAACTCCTTAACCTGGTTCCCAAGTGTGACCCCCTTCGCAGACATGCGATGTCCCCTAAAAACAAAGTGTCTACAATCTGACTATTAGGGGGAAACTCCCCGTTTCGGTGAAACCGGGGTAGATCTTTTCACAACATGTTCCCAAACATGGTTTTACATCATAACATGACCTAACCAAGCCTAAAACAAGTGAGGGCTACACCGAGCTACCCCTGTCAGAAGAAAGTCTAGGGGGTAGACGATCTGAGGCCCTCGGATCAGGGTTCCGTAGGAAGAAGCACTTCGGGGCATCGGAACACCTCCAAACCATGCATGTGACACTAGAATGTGTAATGAAGTGTGGTGGCATGCTCAAAACTCCTAAACCTGGTTCCCAAGTGTGACCCCCTTCGCAGACATGCGCTGTCCCCTAAAAACAAAGTGTCTCCAATCTGACTATTAGGGGGAAACTCCCCGTTTCGGTGAAACCGGGGTAGATCTTGTCACAACATGTTCCCAAACATGGTTTTACATCATCACATGACCTAAACAAGCATAAAAGAAGTGAGGGCTACACCGGGCTACCCCTGTTAGAAGAAAGTCTAGGGTGGTAGACGATCCGAGGCCCGCGGATCAGGGTTCCACAGGAAGAAGCGCTTCGAGGCATCGGAACACATCCAAACCATGCATGTGACCCAAGCATGTGTAATGAAGTGTGGTGGCATGCTCAAAACTCCTAAACCTGGTTCCCAAGTGTGACCCCCTTAGCAGTCATGCGCTGTCCACTAAAAACAAAGTGTCTGCAATCTGACTATTAGGGGGAAACTCCCCGTTTCGGTGAAACCGGGGTAGATCTTGTCACAACATGTTCCCAAACATGGTTTTACATCATCACATGACGTAAACAATCCTAAAACAAGTGAGGGATACACCGGGCTACCCCTGTCAGAAGAAAGTCTAGGGGGGTAGACTATCCGAGGCCCGCGGATCTGGGTTCCGCAGGAAGAAGCGCTTCGGGGCATCGGAACACCTCCAAACCATGCATATGACACTAGAATGTGTAATGAAGTGTGGTGGCATGATCAAAACTCCTAAACCTGGTTCCCAAGTGTGACCCCCTTCGCAGACATGCGATGTCCCCTAAAAACAAAGTGTCTGCAATCTGACTATTAGGGGGAAACTCCCCGTTTCGGTGAAACCGGGGTAGATCTTGTCACAACATGTTCCCAAACATGGTTTTACATCATCACATGACGTAAACAATCCTAAAACAAGTGAGGGATACACCGGGCTACCCCTGTCAGAAGAAAGTCTAGGGGGGTAGACGATCCGAGGCCCGCGGATCAGGGTTCCGCAGGAAGAAGCGCTTCGGGGCATCGGAACACCTCCAAACCAAGCATATGACACTAGAATGTGTAATGAAGTGTGGTGGCATGCTCAAAACTCCTTAACCTGGTTCCCAAGTGTGACCCCCTTCGCAGACATGCGATGTCCCCTAAAAACAAAGTGTCTACAATCTGACTATTAGGGGGAAACTCCCCGTTTCGGTGAAACCGGGGTAGATCTTTTCACAACATGTTCCCAAACATGGTTTTACATCATCACATGACCTAACCAAGCCTAAAACAAGTGAGGGCTACACCGAGCTACCCCTGTCAGAAGAAAGTCTAGGGGGGTAGACGATCCGAGGCCCTCGGATCAGGGTTCCGCAGGAAGAAGCGCTTCGGGGCATCGGAACACCTCCAAACCATGCATGTGACACTAGAATGTGTAATGAAGTGTGGTGGCATGCTCAAAACTCCTAAAACTGGTTTCCAAGTGTGACCCCCTTCGCAGACATGCGATGTCCCCTAAAAACAAAGTGTCTACAATCTGACTATTAGGGGGAAACTCCCCGTTTCGGTGAAACCGGGGTAGATCTTTTCACAACATGTTCCCAAACATGGTTTTACATCATCACATGACCTAACCAAGCCTAAAACAAGTGAGGGCTACACCGAGCTACCCCTGTCAGAAGAAAGTCTAGGGGGTAGACGATCTGAGGCCCTCGGATCAGGGTTCCGTAGGAAGAAGCACTTCGGGGCATCAGAACACCTCCAAATCATGCATGTGACACTAGAATGTGTAATGAAGTGTGGTGGCATGCTCAAAACTCCTAAACCTGGTTCCCAAGTGTGACCCCCTTCGCAGACATGCGCTGTCCCCTAAAAACAAAGTGTCTCCAATCTGACTATTAGGGGGAAACTCCCCGTTTCGGTGAAACCGGGGTAGATCTTGTCACAACATGTTCCCAAACATGGTTTTACATCATCAAATGACCTAAACAAGCATAAAAGAAGTGAGGGCTACACCGGGCTACCCCTGTTAGAAGAAAGTCTAGGGTGGTAGACGATCCGAGGCCCGCGGATCAGGGTTCCACAGGAAGAAGCGCTTCGAGGCATCGGAACACATCCAAACCATGCATGTGACCCAAGCATGTGTAATGAAGTGTGGTGGCATGCTCAAAACTCCTAAACCTGGTTCCCAAGTGTGACCCCCTTAGCAGTCATGCGCTGTCCCCTAAAAACAAAGTGTCTGCAATCTGACTATTAGGGGGAAACTCCCCGTTTCGGTGAAACCGGGGTAGATCTTGTCACAACATGTTCCCAAACATGGTTTTACATCATCACATGACGTAAACAATCCTAAAACAAGTGAGGGATACACCGGGCTACCCCTGTCAGAAGAAAGTCTAGGGGGGTAGACTATCCGAGGCCCGCGGATCTGGGTTCCGCAGGAAGAAGCGCTTCGGGGCATCGGAACACCTCCAAACCATGCATATGACACTAGAATGTGTAATGAAGTGTGGTGGCATGATCAAAACTCCTAAACCTGGTTCCCAAGTGTGACCCCCTTCGCAGACATGCGATGTCCCCTAAAAACAAAGTGTCTGCAATCTGACTATTAGGGGGAAACTCCCCGTTTCGGTGAAACCGGGGTAGATCTTGTCACAACATGTTCCCAAACATGGTTTTACATCATCACATGACGTAAACAATCCTAAAACAAGTGAGGGATACACCGGGCTACCCCTGTCAGAAGAAAGTCTAGGGGGGTAGACTATCCGAGGCCCGCGGATCTGGGTTCCGCAGGAAGAAGCGCTTCGGGGCATCGGAACACCTCCAAACCATGCATATGACACTAGAATGTGTAATGAAGTGTGGTGGCATGATCAAAACTCCTAAACCTGGTTCCCAAGTGTGACCCCCTTCGCAGACATGCGATGTCCCCTAAAAACAAAGTGTCTGCAATCTGACTATTAGGGGGAAACTCCCCGTTTCGGTGAAACCGGGGTAGATCTTGTCACAACATGTTCCCAAACATGGTTTTACATCATCACATGACGTAAACAATCCTAAAATAAGTGAGGGATACACCGGGCTACCCCTGTCAGAAGAAAGTCTAGGGGGGTAGACGATCCGAGGCCCGCGGATCAGGGTTCCGCAGGAAGAAGCGCTTCGGGGCATCAGAACACCTCCAAACCAAGCATATGACACTAGAATGTGTAATGAAGTGTGGTGGCATGCTCAAAACTCCTTAACCTGGTTCCCAAGTGTGACCCCCTTCGCAGACATGCGATGTCCCCTAAAAACAAAGTGTCTACAATCTGACTATTAGGGGGAAACTCCCCGTTTCGGTGAAACCGGGGTAGATCTTTTCACAACATGTTCCCAAACATGGTTTTACATCATCACATGACCTAACCAAGCCTAAAACAAGTGAGGGCTACACCGAGCTACCCCTGTCAGAAGAAAGTCTAGGGGGGTAGACGATCCGAGGCCCTCGGATCAGGGTTCCGCAGGAAGAAGCGCTTCGGGGCATCGGAACACCTCCAAACCATGCATGTGACACTAGAATGTGTAATGAAGTGTGGTGGCATGCTCAAAACTCCTAAAACTGGTTCCCAAGTGTGACCCCCTTCGCAGACATGCGATGTCCCCTAAAAACAAAGTGTCTACAATCTGACTATTAGGGGGAAACTCCCCGTTTCGGTGAAACCGGGGTAGATCTTTTCACAACATGTTCCCAAACATGGTTTTACATCATCACATGACCTAACCAAGCCTAAAACAAGTGAGGGCTACACCGAGCTACCCCTGTCAGAAGAAAGTCTAGGGGGTAGACGATCTGAGGCCCTCAGATCAGGGTTCCGTAGGAAGAAGCACTTCGGGGCATCGGAACACCTCCAAACCATGCATGTGACACTAGAATGTGTAATGAAGTGTGGTGGCATGCTCAAAACTCCTAAACCTGGTTCCCAAGTGTGACCCCCTTCGCAGACATGCGCTGTCCCCTAAAAACAAAGTGTCTCCAATCTGACTATTAGGGGGAAACTCCCCGTTTCGGTGAAACCGGGGTAGATCTTGTCACAACATGTTCCCAAACATGGTTTTACATCATCAAATGACCTAAACAAGCATAAAAGAAGTGACGGCTACACCGGGCTACCCCTGTTAGAAGAAAGTCTAGGGTGGTAGACGATCCGAGGCCCGCGGATCAGGGTTCCACAGGAAGAAGCGCTTCGAGGCATCGGAACACATCCAAACCATGCATGTGACCCAAGCATGTGTAATGAAGTGTGGTGGCATGCTCAAAACTCCTAAACCTGGTTCCCAAGTGTGACCCCCTTAGCAGTCATGCGCTGTCCCCTAAAAACAAAGTGTCTGCAATCTGACTATTAGGGGGAAACTCCCCGTTTCGGTGAAACCGGGGTAGATCTTGTCACAACATGTTCCCAAACATGGTTTTACATCATCACATGACGTAAACAATCCTAAAACAAGTGAGGGATACACCGGGCTACCCCTGTCAGAAGAAAGTCTAGGGGGGTAGACTATCCGAGGCCCGCGGATCTGGGTTCCGCAGGAAGAAGCGCTTCGGGGCATCGGAACACCTCCAAACCATGCATATGACACTAGAATGTGTAATGAAGTGTGGTGGCATGATCAAAACTCCTAAACCTGGTTCCCAAGTGTGACCCCCTTCGCAGACATGCGATGTCCCCTAAAAACAAAGTGTCTGCAATCTGACTATTAGGGGGAAACTCCCCGTTTCGGTGAAACCGGGGTAGATCTTGTCACAACATGTTCCCAAACATGGTTTTACATCATCACATGACGTAAACAATCCTAAAACAAGTGAGGGATACACCGGGCTACCCCTGTCAGAAGAAAGTCTAGGGGGGTAGACGATCCGAGGCCCGCGGATCAGGGTTCCGCAGGAAGAAGCGCTTCGGGGCATCGGAACACCTCCAAACCAAGCATATGACACTAGAATGTGTAATGAAGTGTGGTGGCATGCTCAAAACTCCTTAACCTGGTTCCCAAGTGTGACCCCCTTCGCAGACATGCGATGTCCCCTAAAAACAAAGTGTCTACAATCTGACTATTAGGGGGAAACTCCCCGTTTCGGTGAAACCGGGGTAGATCTTTTCACAACATGTTCCCAAACATGGTTTTACATCATCACATGACCTAACCAAGCCTAAAACAAGTGAGGGCTACACCGAGCTACCCCTGTCAGAAGAAAGTCTAGGGGGGTAGACGATCCGAGGCCCTCGGATCAGGGTTCCGCAGGAAGAAGCGCTTCGGGGCATCGGAACACCTCCAAACCATGCATGTGACACTAGAATGTGTAATGAAGTGTGGTGGCATGCTCAAAACTCCTAAAACTGGTTCCCAAGTGTGACCCCCTTCGCAGACATGCGCTGTCCCCTAAAAACAAAGTGTCTCCAATCTGACTATTAGGGGGAAACTCCCCGTTTCGGTGAAACCGGGGTAGATATTGTCACAACATGTTCCCAAACATGGTTTTACATCATCACATGACCTAAACAAGCATAAAACAAGTGAGGGCTACACCGGGCTTCCCCTGTCAGAAGAAAGTCTAGGGTGGTAGACGATCCGAGGCCCGCGGATCAGGGTTCCACAGGAAGAAGCGCTTCGGGGCATCGGAACACATCCCAACCATGCATGTGACCCAACCATGTGTAATGAAGTGTGGTGGCATGCTCAAAACTCCTAAACCTGGTTCCCAAGTGTGGCCCCCTTCGCAGACATGCGCTGTCCCCTAAAAACAAAGTGTCTGCAATCTGACTATTAGGGGGAAACTCCCCGTTTCGGTGAAACCGGGGTAGATCTTATCACAACATGTTCCCAAACATGGTTTTACATCATCACATGACCTAACCAAGCCTAAAACAAGTGAGGGCTACACCGGGCTACCCCTGACAGAAGAAAGTCTAGGGGGGTAGACAATCCGAGGCCCGCGGATCAAGGTTCCGCAGGAAGAAGCGCTTCGGGGCATCGGAACACATCCAAACCATGCATGTGACCCAAGCATGTGTAATGAAGTGTGGTGGCATGCTCAAAACTCCTAAACCGGGTTCCCAAGTGTGACCCCCTTCGCAGACATGCGTTGTCCCCTAAAAACAAAGTGTCTCCAATCTGACTATTAGGGGGAAACTCCCCGTTTCGGTGAAACCGGGGTAGATCTTGTCACAACATGTTCCCAAACATGGTTTTACATCATCACATGACCTAAACAAGCATAAAACAAGTGAGGGATACACCGGGCTACCCCTGTCAGAAGAAAGTCTAGGGGGGTAGACGATCCGAGGCCCGCGGATCAGGGTTCCACAGGAAGAAGCGCTTCGAGGCATCGGAACACATCCAAACCATGCATGTGACTCAAGGATGTGTAATGAAGTGTGGTGGCATGATAAAAACTCCTAAACCTGGTTTCCAAGTGTGACCCCCTTCGCAGACATGCGCCGTCCCCTAAAAACAAAGTGTCTGCAATCTGACTATTAGGGGGAAACTCCCTGTTTCGGTGAAACCAAGGTAGATGTTGTCACAATATGTTCCCAAACATGGTTTTACATCATCACATGACCTAACCAAGCCTAAAACAAGTGAGGGATACACCGGGCTACCCCTGTCAGAAGAAAGTCTAGGGGGGTAGACGATCTGAGGCCCGCGGATCAGGGTTCCGCAGGAAGAAGCGCTTCGGGGCATCGGAACACCTCCAAACCATGCATGTGACCCAAGCATGTGTAATGAATTGTGGTGGCATGCTCAAAACTCCTAAACCTGGTTCCCAAGTGTGACACCCTTCGCAGACATGCGCTGTCCCCTAAAAACAAAGTGTCTGCAATCTGACTATTAGGGGGAAACTCCCCGTTTCGGTGAAACAGGATAGATCTTGTCACAACAAGTTCTCAAACATGGTTTTACATCATCACATGACCTAACCAAGCATAAAACAAGTGAGGGATACACCGGGCTACCCCTGTCAGAAGAAAGTCTAGGGTGGTAGACGATCCGAGGCCCGCGGATTAGGGTTCCACAGGAAGAAGCGCTTCGGGGCATCGGAACACATCCAAACCATGCATGTGACCCAAGCATGTGTAATGAAGTGTGGTGGCATGCTCAAAACTCCTAAACCTGGTTCCCAAGTGTGCCCCCCTTTGCAGACATGCGCTGTCCCCTAAAAACAAAGTGTCTGCAATCTGACTATTAGGGGGAACTCCCCGTTTCGGTGAAACCGGGGTAGATCTTGTCACAACATGTTCACAACATGGTTTTACACAATCACATGACCTAACAAAGCCTAAAACAAGTGAGGGCTACACCGGGCTACCCCTGTCAGAAGAAAGTCTAGGGGGGTAGACGATAAGAGGCCCGCGGATCAGGGTTCCGCAGGAAGAAGCGCTTCGGGGCATCGGAACACATCCAAACCATGCATGTGACCCAAGCATGTGTAATGAAGTGTGGTGGCATGCTCAAAACTCCTAAACCTGGTTTCCAAGTGTGACCCCCTTCGCAGACATGCGCCGTCCCCTAAAAACAAAGTGTCTGCAATCTGACTATTAGGGGGAAACTCCCTGTTTCGGTGAAACCGGGGTAGATTTTGTCACAACATGTTCCCAAACATGATTTTACATCATCACATGACCTAACCAAGCATAAAACAAGTGAGGGATACACCGGGCTACCCCTGTCAGAAGAAAGTCTAGGGGGGTAGACGATAAGAGGCCCGCGGTTCAGGGTTCCGCAGGAAGAAGCGCTTCGGGGCATCGGAACACCTCCAAACCATGCATGTGACTCAAGGATGTGTAATCAATTGTGGTGGCATGCTCAAAACTCCTAAACCTGGTTCCCAAGTGTAACCCCCTTCGCAGACATGCGCTGTCCCCTAAAAACAAAGTGTCTGCAATCTGACTATTAGGGGGAAACTCCCTGTTTCGGTGAAACCAAGGTAGATGTTGTCACAATATGTTCCGAAACATGGTTTTACATCATCACATGACCTAACCAAGCCTAAAACAAGTGAGGGCTACACCGGGCTACCCCTGTCAGAAGAAAGTCTAGGGGGGTAGATGATCCGAGGCCCGCGGATCAGGGTTCCGCAGGAAGAAGCGCTTCGGGGCATCAGAACACCTCCAAACCATGCATGTGACCCTAGCATGTGTAATGAAGTGTGGTGGCATGCTCAAAACTCCTAAACCTGGTTCCCAAGTGTGACCCCTTCGCAGACATGCGCTGTCCCCTAAAAACAAAGTGTCTGCAATCTGACTATTAGGGGGAAACTCCTCGTTTCGGTGAAACCGGGGTAGATCTTGTCACAACATGTTCCCGAACATGGTTTTACATCATCACATGACCTAACCAAGCCTAAAACAAGTGAGGGCTACACCGGGCTACCCCTGTTAGAAGAAAGTCTAGGGGGTTAGACGATCCGAGGCCCGCTTATCAGGGTTCCGCAGGAAGAAGCGCTTCGGGGAATCGGCACACATCCAAACCATGCATGTGACCCAAGCATGTGTGATGAAGTGTGGTGGCATGCTCAAAACTCCTAAACCTGGTTCCCAAGTGTCACCCCCTTCGCAGACATGCGCTGTCTCCTAAAAACAAAGTCTCTGCAATCTGACTATTAGGGGGAAACTCCCCGTTTCGGTGAAACCGGGGTAGATCTTTTCACAACATGTTCCCAAACATGGTTTTACATCATCACATGACCTAACCAAGCCTAAAGGAAGTGAGGGATACACCGGGCTACCCCTGTCAGAAGAAAGTCTAGGGGGCTAGACGATCCGAGGCCCTCGGATCAGGGTTCCGCAGGAAGAAGCGCTTCGGGGCATCGGAACACCTCCAAACCATGCATGTGACACTAGAATGTGTAATGAAGTGTGGTGGCATGCTCAAAACTCCTAAACCTGGTCCCCAAGTGTGACCCCCTTCGCAGACATGCGCTGTCCCCTAAAAACAAAGTGTCTCCAATCTGACTATTAGGGGGAAACTCCCCGTTTCGGTGAAACCGGGGTAGATCTTGTCACAACATGTTCCCAAACATGGTTTTACATCATCACATGACCTAAACAAGCATAAAACAAGTGAGGGCTACACCGGGCTACCCCTGTCAGAAGAAAGTCTAGGGTGGTAGACGATTCGAGGCTGGCGGATCAGGGTTCCACAGGAAGAAGCGCTTCGGGGCATCGGAACACATCCAAACCATGCATGTGACCCTAGCATGTGTAATGAAGTGTGGTGGCATGCTCAAAACTCCTAAACCTGGTCCCCAAGTGTGACCCCTTTCGCAGACATGCGCTGTCCCCTAAAAACAAAGTGTCTGCAATCTGACTATTAGGGGGAAACTCCTCGTTTCGGTGAAACCGGGGTAGATCTTGTCACAACATGTTCCCAAACATGGTTTTACACCATCACATGACCTAACCAAGCATAAAACAAGTGAGGGCTACACCGGGCTACCCCTGTCAGAAGAAAGTCTAGGGTGGTAGGCGATCCGAGTCCCGCGGATCAGGGTTCCCCAGGAAGAAGCGCTTCGGGGCATCGGAACACATCCAAACCATGCATGTGACCCAAGCATGTGTAATGAAGTGTGGTGGCATGCTCAAAACTCATAAACCTGGTTCCCAAGTGTGGCCCCCTTCGCAGACATGCGCTGTCCGCTAAAAACAAAGTGTCTGCAATCTGACTATTAGGGGGAAACTCCCCGTTTCGGTGAAACCGGGGTAGATCTTGTCACAACATGTTCCTGAACATGGTTTTACATCATCACATGACCTAACCAAGCCTAAAACAAGTGAGGGCTACATCGGGCTACCCCTGTTAGAAGAAAGTCTAGGGGGGTAGACGATCCGAGGCCCGCGGATCAGGGTTCCGCAGGAAGAAGCGCTTCGGGGCATCGGCACACATCCAAACCATGCATGTGACCCAAGCATGTGTAATGAAGTGTGGTGGCATGCTGAAAACTCCTAAACCTGGTTCCCAAGTGTCACCCCCTTCGCAGACATGCGCTGTCCCCTAAAAACAAAGTGTCTGCAATCTGACTATTAGGGGGAAACTCCACGTTTCGGTGAAACCGGGGTAGATCTTTTCACAACATGTTCCCAAACATGGTTTTACATCATCACATGACCTAACCAAGCCTAAAACAAGTGAGGGCTACACCGAGCTACCCCTGTCAGAAGAAAGTCTAGGGGGGTAGACGATCCGAGGCCCTCGGATCAGGGTTCCGCAGGAAGAAGCGCTTCCGGGCATCGGAACACCTCCAAACCATGCATGTGACACTAGAATGTGTAATGAACTGTGGTGGCATGCTCAAAACTCCTAAACCTGGTCCCCAAGTGTGACCCCCTTCGCAGACATGCGCTGTCCCCTAAAAACAAAGTGTCTCCAATCTGACTATTAGGGGGAAACTCCCCGTTTCGGTGAAACCGGGGTAGATCTTGTCACAACATGTTCCCAAACATGGTTTTACATCATCACATGACCTAAACAAGCATAAAACAAGTGAGGGCTACACCGGGCTACCCCTGTCAGAAGAAAGTCTAGGGTGGTAGACGATCCGAGGCCCGCGGATCAGGGTTCCACAGGAAGAAGCGCTTCGGGGCATCGGGACACATCCAAACCATGCATGTGACCCAAGCATGTGTAATGAAGTGTGGTGGCATGCTCAAAACTCCTAAACCTGGTTCCCAAGTGTGCCCCCCTTCGCAGACATGCGCTGTCCCCTAAAAACAAACTGTCGCAATCTGACTATAAGGGGGAAACTCCCCGTTTCGGTGAAACCATGGTAGATCTTGTCGCAACATGTTCGCAAACATGGTTTTACATCATCACATGACCTAACCAAGCCTAAAACAAGTGAGGGCTACACCGGGCTACCCCTGTTAGAAGAAAGTCTAGGGGGGTAGACGATCCGAGGCCCGCTTATCAGGGTTCCGCAGGAAGAAGCGCTTCGGGGCATCGGAACACATCCAAACCATGCATGTGACCCAAGCATGTGTAATGAAGTGTGGTGGCATGCTCAAAACTCCTAAACCTGGTTCCCAAGTGTGACCCCCTTAGCAGTCATGCGCTGTCCCCTAAAAACAAAGTGTCTGCAATCTGACTATTAGGGGGAAACTCCCCGTTTCGGTGAAACCGGGGTAGATCTTGTCACAAAATGTTCCCAAACATGGTTTTACATCATCACATGACGTAAACAATCCTAAAACAAGTGAGGGATACACCGGGCTACCCCTGTCAGAAGAAAGTCTAGGGGGGTAGACTATCCGAGGCCCGCGGATCTGGGTTCCGCAGGAAGAAGCGCTTCGGGGCATCGGAACACCTCCAAACCATGCATATGACACTAGAATGTGTAATGAAGTGTGGTGGCATGATCAAAACTCCTAAACCTGGTTCCCAAGTGTGACCCCCTTCGCAGACATGCGATGTCCCCTAAAAACAAAGTGTCTGCAATCTGACTATTAGGGGGAAACTCCCCGTTTCGGTGAAACCGGGGTAGATCTTGTCACAACATGTTCCCAAACATGGTTTTACATCATCACATGACGTAAACAATCCTAAAACAAGTGAGGGATACACCGGGCTACCCCTGTCAGAAGAAAGTCTAGGGGGGTAGACGATCCGAGGCCCGCGGATCAGGGTTCCGCAGGAAGAAGCGCTTCGGGGCATCGGAACACCTCCAAACCAAGCATATGACACTAGAATGTGTAATGAAGTGTGGTGGCATGCTCAAAACTCCTTAACCTGGTTCCCAAGTGTGACCCCCTTCGCAGACATGCGATGTCCCCTAAAAACAAAGTGTCTACAATCTGACTATTAGGGGGAAACTCCCCGTTTCGGTGAAACCGGGGTAGATCTTTTCACAACATGTTCCCAAACATGGTTTTACATCATCACATGACCTAACCAAGCCTAAAACAAGTGAGGGCTACACCGAGCTACCCCTGTCAGAAGAAAGTCTAGGGGGGTAGACGATCCGAGGCCCTCGGATCAGGGTTCCGCAGGAAGAAGCGCTTCGGGGCATCGGAACACCTCCAAACCATGCATGTGACACTAGAATGTGTAATGAAGTGTGGTGGCATGCTCAAAACTCCTAAAACTGGTTGCCAAGTGTGACCCCCTTCGCAGACATGCGCTGTCCCCTAAAAACAAAGTGTCTCCAATCTGACTATTAGGGGGAAACTCCCCGTTTCGGTGAAACCGGGGTAGATATTGTCACAACATGTTCCCAAACATGGTTTTACATCATCACATGACCTAAACAAGCATAAAACAAGTGAGGGCTACACCGGGCTTCCCCTGTCAGAAGAAAGTCTAGGGTGGTAGACGATCTGAGGCCCGCGGATCAGGGTTCCACAGGAAGAAGCGCTTCGGGGCATCGGAACACATCCCAACCATGCATGTGACCCAACCATGTGTAATGAAGTGTGGTGGCATGCTCAAAACTCCTAAACCTGGTTCCCAAGTGTGGCCCCCTTCGCAGACATGCGCTGTCCCCTAAAAACAAAGTGTCTGCAATCTGACTATTAGGGGGAAACTCCCCGTTTCGGTGAAACCGGGGTAGATCTTATCACAACATGTTCCCAAACATGGTTTTACATCATCACATGACCTAACCAAGCCTAAAACAAGTGAGGGCTACACCGGGCTACCCCTGACAGAAGAAAGTCTAGGGGGGTAGACAATCCGAGGCCCGCGGATCAAGGTTCCGCAGGAAGAAGCGCTTCGGGGCATCGGAACACATCCAAACCATGCATGTGACCCAAGCATGTGTAATGAAGTGTGGTGGCATGCTCAAAACTCCTAAACCGGGTTCCCAAGTGTGACCCCCTTCGCAGACATGCGTTGTCCCCTAAAAACAAAGTGTCTCCAATCTGACTATTAGGGGGAAACTCCCCGTTTCGGTGAAACCGGGGTAGATCTTGTCACAACATGTTCCCAAACATGGTTTTACATCATCACATGACCTAAACAAGCATAAAACAAGTGAGGGATACACCGGGCTACCCCTGTCAGAAGAAAGTCTAGGGGGGTAGACGATCCGAGGCCCGCGGATCAGGGTTCCACAGGAAGAAGCGCTTCGAGGCATCGGAACACATCCAAACCATGCATGTGACTCAAGGATGTGTAATGAAGTGTGGTGGCATGATAAAAACTCCTAAACCTGGTTTCCAAGTGTGACCCCCTTCGCAGACATGCGCCGTCCCCTAAAAACAAAGTGTCTGCAATCTGACTATTAGGGGGAAACTCCCTGTTTCGGTGAAACCAAGGTAGATGTTGTCACAATATGTTCCCAAACATGGTTTTACATCATCACATGACCTAACCAAGCCTAAAACAAGTGAGGGATACACCGGGCTACCCCTGTCAGAAGAAAGTCTAGGGGGGTAGACGATCTGAGGCCCGCGGATCAGGGTTCCGCAGGAAGAAGCGCTTCGGGGCATCGGAACACCTCCAAACCATGCATGTGACCCAAGCATGTGTAATGAATTGTGGTGGCATGCTCAAAACTCCTAAACCTGGTTCCCAAGTGTGACACCCTTCGCAGACATGCGCTGTCCCCTAAAAACAAAGTGTCTGCAATCTGACTATTAGGGGGAAACTCCCCGTTTCGGTGAAACAGGATAGATCTTGTCACAACAAGTTCTCAAACATGGTTTTACATCATCACATGACCTAACCAAGCATAAAACAAGTGAGGGATACACCGGGCTACCCCTGTCAGAAGAAAGTCTAGGGTGGTAGACGATCCGAGGCCCGCGGATTAGGGTTCCACAGGAAGAAGCGCTTCGGGGCATCGGAACACATCCAAACCATGCATGTGACCCAAGCATGTGTAATGAAGTGTGGTGGCATGCTCAAAACTCCTAAACCTGGTTCCCAAGTGTGCCCCCCTTCGCAGACATGCGCTGTCCCCTAAAAACAAAGTGTCTGCAATCTGACTATTAGGGGGAACTCCCCGTTTCGGTGAAACCGGGGTAGATCTTGTCACAACATGTTCACAACATGGTTTTACATAATCACATGACCTAACAAAGCCTAAAACAAGTGAGGGCTACACCGGGCTACCCCTGTCAGAAGAAAGTCTAGGGGGGTAGACGATAAGAGGCCCGCGGATCAGGGTTCCGCAGGAAGAAGCGCTTCGGGGCATCGGAACACATCCAAACCATGCATGTGACCCAAGCATGTGTAATGAAGTGTGGTGGCATGCTCAAAACTCCTAAACCTGGTTTCCAAGTGTGACCCCCTTCGCAGACATGCGCCGTCCCCTAAAAACAAAGTGTCTGCAATCTGACTATTAGGGGGAAACTCCCTGTTTCGGTGAAACCGGGGTAGATTTTGTCACAACATGTTCCCAAACATGATTTTACATCATCACATGACCTAACCAAGCATAAAACAAGTGAGGGATACACCGGGCTACCCCTGTCAGAAGAAAGTCTAGGGGGGTAGACGATAAGAGGCCCGCGGTTCAGGGTTCCGCAGGAAGAAGCGCTTCGGGGCATCGGAACACCTCCAAACCATGCATGTCACTCAAGGATGTGTAATGAATTGTGGTGGCATGCTCAAAACTCCTAAACCTGGTTCCCAAGTGTAACCCCCTTCGCAGACATGCGCTGTCCCCTAAAAACAAAGTGTCTGCAATCTGACTATTAGGGGGAAACTCCCTGTTTCGGTGAAACCAAGGTAGATGTTGTCACAATATGTTCCAAAACATGGTTTTACATCATCACATGACCTAACCAAGCCTAAAACAAGTGAGGGCTACACCGGGCTACCCCTGTCAGAAGAAAGTCTAGGGGGGTAGATGATCCGAGGCCCGCGGATCAGGGTTCCGCAGGAAGAAGCGCTTCGGGGCATCAGAACACCTCCAAACCATGCATGTGACCCTAGCATGTGTAATGAAGTGTGGTGGCATGCTCAAAACTCCTAAACCTGGTTCCCAAGTGTGACCCCTTCGCAGACATGCGCTGTCCCCTAAAAACAAAGTGTCTGCAATCTGACTATTAGGGGGAAACTCCTCGTTTCGGTGAAACCGGGGTAGATCTTGTCACAACATGTTCCCGAACATGGTTTTACATCATCACATGACCTAACCAAGCCTAAAACAAGTGAGGGCTACACCGGGCTACCCCTGTTAGAAGAAAGTCTAGGGGGTTAGACGATCCGAGGCCCGCTTATCAGGGTTCCGCAGGAAGAAGCGCTTCGGGGAATCGGCACACATCCAAACCATGCATGTGACCCAAGCATGTGTGATGAAGTGTGGTGGCATGCTCAAAACTCCTAAACCTGGTTCCCAAGTGTCACCCCCTTCGCAGACATGCGCTGTCTCCTAAAAACAAAGTCTCTGCAATCTGACTATTAGGGGGAAACTCCCCGTTTCGGTGAAACCGGGGTAGATCTTTTCACAACATGTTCCCAAACATGGTTTTACATCATCACATGACCTAACCAAGCCTAAAGGAAGTGAGGGATACACCGGGCTACCCCTGTCAGAAGAAAGTCTAGGGGGGTAGACGATCCGAGGCCCTCGGATCAGGGTTCCGCAGGAAGAAGCGCTTCGGGGCATCGGAACACCTCCAAACCATGCATGTGACACTAGAATGTGTAATGAAGTGTGGTGGCATGCTCAAAACTCCTAAACCTGGTCCCCAAGTGTGACCCCCTTCGCAGACATGCGCTGTCCCCTAAAAACAAAGTGTCTCCAATCTGACTATTAGGGGGAAACTCCCCGTTTCGGTGAAACCGGGGTAGATCTTGTCACAACATGTTCCCAAACATGGTTTTACATCATCACATGACCTAAACAAGCATAAAACAAGTGAGGGCTACACCGGGCTACCCCTGTCAGAAGAAAGTCTAGGGTGGTAGACGATTCGAGGCTGGCGGATCAGGGTTCCACAGGAAGAAGCGCTTCGGGGCATCGGAACACATCCAAACCATGCATGTGACCCTAGCATGTGTAATGAAGTGTGGTGGCATGCTCAAAACTCCTAAACCTGGTCCCCAAGTGTGACCCCTTTCGCAGACATGCGCTGTCCCCTAAAAACAAAGTGTCTGCAATCTGACTATTAGGGGGAAACTCCTCGTTTCGGTGAAACCGGGGTAGATCTTGTCACAACATGTTCCCAAACATGGTTTTACACCATCACATGACCTAACCAAGCATAAAACAAGTGAGGGCTACACCGGGCTACCCCTGTCAGAAGAAAGTCTAGGGTGGTAGGCGATCCGAGTCCCGCGGATCAGGGTTCCCCAGGAAGAAGCGCTTCGGGGCATCGGAACACATCCAAACCATGCATGTGACCCAAGCATGTGTAATGAAGTGTGGTGGCATGCTCAAAACTCATAAACCTGGTTCCCAAGTGTGGCCCCCTTCGCAGACATGCGCTGTCCGCTAAAAACAAAGTGTCTGCAATCTGTTTATTAGGGGGAAACTCCCCGTTTCGGTGAAACCGGGGTAGATCTTGTCACAACATGTTCCTGAACATGGTTTTACATCATCACATGACCTAACCAAGCCTAAAACAAGTGAGGGCTACACCGGGCTACCCCTGTTAGAAGAAAGTCTAGGGGGGTAGACGATCCGAGGCCCGCGGATCAGGGTTCCGCAGGAAGAAGCGCTTCGGGGCATCGGCACACATCCAAACCATGCATGTGACCCAAGCATGTGTAATGAAGTGTGGTGGCATGCTGAAAACTCCTAAACCTGGTTCCCAAGTGTCACCCCCTTCGCAGACATGCGCTGTCCCCTAAAAACAAAGTGTCTGCAATCTGACTATTAGGGGGAAACTCCACGTTTCGGTGAAACCGGGGTAGATCTTTTCACAACATGTTCCCAAACATGGTTTTACATCATCACATGACCTAACCAAGCCTAAAACAAGTGAGGGCTACACCGAGCTACCCCTGTCAGAAGAAAGTCTAGGGGGGTAGACGATCCGAGGCCCTCGGATCAGGGTTCCGCAGGAAGAAGCGCTTCGGGGCATCGGAACACCTCCAAACCATGCATGTGACACTAGAATGTGTAATGAACTGTGGTGGCATGCTCAAAACTCCTAAACCTGGTCCCCAAGTGTGACCCCCTTCGTAGACATGCGCTGTCCCCTAAAAACAAAGTGTCTCCAATCTGACTATTAGGGGGAAACTCCCCGTTTCGGTGAAACCGGGGTAGATCTTGTCACAACATGTTCCCAAACATGGTTTTACATCATCACATGACCTAAACAAGCATAAAACAAGTGAGGGCTACACCGGGCTACCCCTGTCAGAAGAAAGTCTAGGGTGGTAGACGATCCGAGGCCCGCGGATCAGGGTTCCACAGGAAGAAGCGCTTCGGGGCATCGGGACACATCCAAACCATGCATGTGACCCAAGCATGTGTAATGAAGTGTGGTGGCATGCTCAAAACTCCTAAACCTGGTTCCCAAGTGTGCCCCCCTTCGCAGACATGCGCTGTCCCCTAAAAACAAACTGTCGCAATCTGACTATAAGGGGGAAACTCCCCGTTTCGGTGAAACCATGGTAGATCTTGTCGCAACATGTTCGCAAACATGGTTTTACATCATCACATGACCTAACCAAGCCTAAAACAAGTGAGGGCTACACCGGGCTACCCCTGTTAGAAGAAAGTCTAGGGGGGTAGACGATCCGAGGCCCGCTTATCAGGGTTCCGCAGGAAGAAGCGCTTCGGGGCATCGGAACACATCCAAACCATGCATGTGACCCAAGCATGTGTAATGAAGTGTGGTGGCATGCTCAAAACTCCTAAACCTGGTTCCCAAGTGTGACCCTCTTCGCAGACATGTGTTGTCCCCTAAAAACAAAGTGTGTCCAATCTGACTATTAGGGGGAAACTCCCCGTTTCGGTGAAACCGGGGTAGATCTTGTCACAACATGTTCCCAAACATGGTTTTACATCATCACATGACATAACCAAGCCTAAAACAAGTGAGGGCTACACCGGGCTACCCCTTTCAGAAGAAAGTCTAGGGGGTAGACGATCCGAGGCCCGCGGATCAGGGTTCCGCAGGAAGAAGCGCTTCGGGGCATCAGAACACCTCCAAACCATGCATGTGACACTAGAATGTGTAATGAAGTGTGGTGGCATGCTCAAAACTCCTAAACCTGGTTCCCAAGTGTGACCCCCTTCACAGACATGCGCTGTCCCCTAAAAACAAAATGTCTCCAATCTGACTATTAGGGGGAAACTCCCCGTTTCGGTGAAACCGGGGTAGATCTTGTCACAACATGTTCCCAAACATGGTTTTACATCACATGACCTAAACAAGCATAAAACAAGTGAGGGCTACACCGGGCTACCCCTGTTAGAAGAAAGTCTAGGGTGGTAGACGATCCGAGGCCCGCGGATCAGGGTTCCATAGGAAGAAGCGCTTCGAGGCATCGGAACACATCCAAACCATGCATGTGACCCAAGCATGTGTAATGAAGTGTGGTGGCATGATCAAAACTCCTAAACCTGGTTCCCAAGTGTGACCCCCTTCGCAGACATGCGATGTCCCCTAAAAACAAAGTGTCTGCAATCTGACTATTAGGGGGAAACTCCCCGTTTCGGTGAAACCGGGGTAGATCTTGTCACAACATGTTCCCAAACATGGTTTTACATCATCACATGACCTAAACAAGCCTAAAACAAGTGAGGGCTACACCGGGCTACCCCTGTCAGAAGAAAGTCTAGGGGGGTAGACGAACCGAGGCCCGCGGATCAGGGTTCCGCAGGAAGAAGCGCTTCGGGGCATCGGAACACCTCCAAACCATGCATGTGACACTAGAATGTGTAATGAAGTGTGGTGGCATGCTAAAAACTCCTAAACCTGGTTCCCAAGTGTGACCCCTTTCGCAGACATGCGATGTCCCCTAAAAACAAAGTGTCTGCAATCTGACTATTAGGGGGAAACTCCTCGTTTCGGTGAAAACGGGGTAGATCTTGTCACAACATGTTCCCAAACATGGTTTTACATCATCACATGACCTAACCAATCCTAAAACAAGTGAGGGCTACACCGGGCTACCCCTGTCAGAAGAAAGTCTAGGGGGGTAGACGATCAGAGGCCTGCGGATTAGGGTTCCGCAGGAAGAAGCGCTTGGGGCCATCGGAACACATCCAAAGCATGCATGTGACCCAAGCATGTGTAATGAAGTGTGGTGGCATGCTCAAAACTCCTAAACCTGGTTCTCAAGTGTGACCCCCTTCGCAGATATGCGATGTCCCCTAAAAACAAAGTGTCTGCAATCTGACTATTAGGGGGAAATTCCTCGTTTCGCTGAAACCGGGGTAGATCTTGTCACAACATGTTCCCAAACATGGTTTTACATCATCACATGACCTAACCAAGCCTAAAACAAGTGAGGGATACACCGGGCTACCCCTGTCAGAAGAAAGTCTAGGGGGGTAGACGATCTGAGGCCCGCGGATCAGGGTTCCGCAGGAAGAAGCGCTTCGGGGCATCGGAACACATCCAAACCATGCATGTGACCCAAGCATGTGTAATGAAGTGTGGTCGCATGCTCAAAACTCCTAAACCTGGTTCCCAAGTGTGACCCCCTTCGCAGACATGCGCTGTCCCCTAAAAACAAACTGTCTGCAATCTGACTATTAGGGGGAAACTCCCCGTTTCGGTGAAACCGGGGTAGATCTTGTCACAACATGTTCCCAAACATGGTTTAACATCATCACATGACCTAACCAATCCTAAAACAAGTGAGGGCTACACCGGGCTACCCCTATCAGAAGAAATTCTAGGGGGGTAGACGATCAGAGGCCTGCGGATTAGGGTTCCGCAGGAAGAAACACTTTGGGGCATCGGAACACATCCAAACCATGCATGTGACCCAAGAATGTGTAATGAAGTGTGGTGGCATGCTCAAAACTGCTAAACCTGGTTCCCAAGTGTGACCCCCTTCACAGACATGCGATGTCCCCTAAAAACAAAGTGTCTGCAATCTGACTATTAGGGGGAAACTCCCCGTTTCGGTGAAACCGGGGTAGATCTTGTCACAACATGTTCCCAAACATGGTTTTACATCATCACATGACCTAACCAAGCCTAAAACAAGTGATGGATACACCGGGCTACCCCTCTCAGAAGAAAGTCTAGGGTGGTAGACGATCCGAGGCCCGCGGATCAGGGTTCCGCAGGAAGAAGCGCTTCGGGGCATCGGAACACCTCCAAACCATGCATGTGACCCTAGCATGTGTAATGAAGTGTGGTGGCATGCTAAAAACTCCTAAACCTGGTTCCCAAGTGTGACCCCCTTCGCAGACATGCGCTGTCCCCTAAAAACAAATTGTCTGCAATATGACTATTAGGGGGAAACTCCCTGTTTCGGTGAAACCGGGGTAGCTCTTGTCACAACATGTTCCCAAACATGGTTTTACATCATCGCATGACCTAACCAAGCCTAAAACAAGTGAGGGCTACACCGGGCTAGCCCTGTTAGAAGAAAGTCTAGGGGGGTAGACGATCCGAGGCCCGCGGATCAGGGTTCCGCAGGAAGAAGCGCTTCGGGGCATCGGAACACATCCAAACCATGCATGTGACCCTAGCATGTGTAATGAAGTGTGGTGGCATGCTCAAAACTCCTAAACCTGGTTCCCAAGTGTGACCCCCTTCGCAGACATGCGATGTCCCCTAAAAACAAAGTGTCTGCAATCTGACTATTAGGGGGAAACTCCTCGTTTCGGTGAAACCGGGGTAGATCTTGTCACAACATGTTCCCAAACATGGTTTAACATCATCACATGACCTAACCAATCCTAAAACAAGTGAGGGCTACACCGGGCTACCCCTATCAGAAGAAATTCTAGGGGGGTAGACGATCAGAGGCCTGCGGATTAGGGTTCCGCAGGAAGAAACGCTTTGGGGCATCGGAAAACATCCAAACCATGCATGTCACCCAAGAATGTGTAATGAAGTGTGGTGGCATGCTCAAAACTCCTAAACCTGGTTCCCAAGTGTGACCCCCTTCGCAGACATGCGATGTCCCCTAAAAACAAAGTGTCTGCAATCTGACTATTAGGGGGAAACTCCCCGTTTCGGTGAAACCGGGGTAGATCTTGTCACAACATGTTCCCAAACATGGTTTTACATCATCACATGACCTAACCAAGCCTAAAACAAGTGAGGGTTACACCGGGCTACCCCTGTCAGAAGAAAGTCTAGGGGGGTAGACGATCTGAGGCCCGCGGATCAGGGTTCCGCAGGAAGAAGCGCTTCGGGGCATCGGAACACATCCAAACCATGCATGTGACCCAAGCATGTGTAATGAAGTGTGGTCGCATGCTCAAAACTCCTAAACCTGGTTCCCAAGTGTGACCCCCTTCGCAGACATGCGCTGTCCCCTAAAAACAAACTGTCTGCAATCTGACTATTAGGGGGAAACTCCCCGTTTCGGTGAAACCGGGGTAGATCTTGTTACAACATGTTCCCAAACATGGTTTTATATCATCACATGACCTAACCAAGCCTAAAACAAGTGAGGGCTGCACCGGGCTACCCCTGTCAGAAGAAAGTCTAGGGGGGTAGACGATCCGAGGCCCGCGGATCAGGGTTCCGTAGGAAGAAGCGCTTCGAGGCATCGGAACACATCCAAACCATGCATGTGACCCTAGCATGTGTAATGAAGTGTGGTGGCATGCTCAAAACTCCTAAACCTGGTTCCCAAGTGTGACCCCCTTTGCAGACATGCGATGTCCCCTAAAAACAAAGTGTCTGCAATCTCACTATTAGGGGGAAACTCCCCGTTTCGGTGAAACCGGGGTAGATCTTGTCACAACATGTTCCCAAACATGGTTTTACATCATCACATGACCTAACCAATCCTAAAACAAGTGAGGACTACACCGGGCTACCCCTATCAGAAGAAATTCTAGGGGGGTAGATGATCCGAGGCCTGCGGATTAGGGTTCCGCAGGAAGAAATGCTTCGGGGCATCGGAACACATCCAAACCATGCATGTGACCCAAGCATGTGTAATGAAGTGTGGTGGCATGCTCAAAACTACTAAACCTGGTTCCCAAGTGTGACCCCCTACGCAGACATGCGATGTCCCCTAAAAACAAAGTGTCTGCAATCTGACTATTAGGGGGAAACTCCTCGTTTCGGTGAAACCGGGGTAGATCTTGTCACAACATGTCCCCAAACATGGTTTTACATAATCACATGACCTAACCAAGCCTAAAACAAGTGAGGGATACACCGGGCTACCCCTGTCAGAAGAAAGTCTAGGGTGGTAGACGATCCGAGGCCCGCGGATCAGGGTTCCGCAGGAAGAAGCGCTTCGGGGCATCGGAACACCTCCAAACCATGCATGTGACCCTAGCATGTGTAATGAAGTGTGGTGGCATGCTAAAAACTCCTAAACCTGGTTCCCAAGTGTGACCCCCTTCGTAGACATGCGCTGTCCCCTAAAAACAAACTGTCTGCAATCTGACTATTAGGGGGAAACTCCCCGTTTCGGTGAAACCGGGGTAGATCTTGTCACAAAATGTTCCCAAACATGGTTTTACATCATCACATGACCTAACCAAGCATAAAAAAAGTGAGGGCTACACCGGGCTACCCCTGTCAGAAGAAAGTCTAGGGTGGTAGACGATCCAAGGCCCACAGATCAGGGTTCCACAGGAAGAAGCGCTTCGGGGCATCGGAACACATCCAAACCATGCATGTGACCCAAGCATGTGTAATGAAGTGTGGTGGCATGCTCAAAACTCCTAAACCTGGTTCCCAAGTGTGACCCCCTTCGCAGACATGCGCTGTCCCCTAAAAACAAAGTGTCTGCAATCTGACTATTAGGGGGAAACTCCCCGTTTCGGTGAAACCGGGGTAGATCTTGTCACAACATGTTCCCAAACATGGTTTTACATCATCACATGACCTAACCAAGCCTAAAACAAGTGATGGATACACCGGGCTACCCCTGTCAGAAGAAAGTCTAGGGTGGTAGACGATCCGAGGCCCGCGGATCAGGGTTCCACAGGAAGAAGCGCTTCGGGGCATCGGAACACATCCAAACCATGCATGTGACCCAAGCATGTGTAATGAAGTGTGGTGGCATACTCAAAACTCCTAAACCTGGTTCCCAAGTGTGGCCCCCTTCGCAGACATGCGCTGTCCCCTAAAAACAAAGTGTCGCAATCTGACTATTAGGGGGAAACTCCCCGTTTCGGTGAAACCGGGGTAGATCTTGTCGCAACATGTTCGCAAACATGGTTTTACATCATCACATGACCTAACCAAGCCTAAAACAAGTGAGGGCTACACCGGGCTACCCCTGTTAGAAGAAAGTCTAGGGGGGTAGACGATCCGAGGCCCGCGGATCAAGGTTCCGCAGGAAGAAGCGCTTCGGGGCATCGGAACACATCCAAACCATGCATGTGACCCAAGCATGTGTAATGAAGTGTGGTGGCATGCTCAAAACTCCTAAACCTGGTTCCCAAGTGTGACCCTCTTCGCAGACATGAGTTGTCCCCTAAAAACAAAGTGTGTCCAATCTGACTATTAGGGGGAAACTCCCCGTTTCGGTGAAACCGGGGTAGATCTTGTCACAACATGTTCCCAAACATGGTTTTACATCATCACATGACAGAACCAAGCCTAAAACAAGTGAGGGCTACACCGGGCTACCCCTTTCAGAAGAAAGTCTAGGGGGTAGACGATCCGAGGCCCGCGGATCAGGGTTCCGCAGGAAGAAGCGCTTCGGGGCATCGGAACACCTCCAAACCATGCATGTGACACTAGAATGTGTAATGAAGTGTGGTGGCATGCTCGAAACTCCTAAACCTGGTTCCCAAGTGTGACCCCCTTCGCAGACATGCGCTGTCCCCTAAAAACAAAATGTCTCCAATCTGACTATTAGGGGGAACTCCCCGTTTCGGTGAAACCGGGGTAGATCTTGTCACAACATGTTCCCAAACATGGTTTTACATCACATGAACTAAACAAGCATAAAACAAGTGAGGGCTACACCGGGCTACCCCTGTTAGAAGAAAGTCTAGGGTGGTAGACGATCCGAGGCCCGCGGATCAGGGTTCCACAGGAAGAAGCACTTCGAGGCATCGGAACACATCCAAACCATGCATGTGACCCAAGCATGTGTAATGAAGTGTGGTGGCATGATCAAAACTCCTAAACCTAGTTCCCAAGTGTGACCCCCTTCGCAGACATGCGATGTCCCCTAAAAACAAAGTGTCTGCAATCTGACTATTAGGGGGAAACTCCCTGTTTCGGTGAAACCGGGGTAGATCTTGTCACAACATGTTCCCAAACATGGTTTTACATCATCACATGACCTAACCAAGCCTAAAACAAGTGAGGGCTACACCGGGCTGCCCCTGTCAGAAGAAAGTCTAGGGGGGTAGACGATCCGAGGCCCGCGGATCAGGGTTCCGCAAGAAGAAGCGCTTCGGGGCATCGGAACACCTCCAAACCATGCATGTGACACTAGAATGTGTAATGAAGTGTGGTGGCATGCTAAAAACTCCTAAACCTGGTTCCCAAGTGTGACCCCTTTCGCAGACATGCGATGTCCCCTAAAAACAAACTGTCTGCAATCTGACTATTAGGGGGAAACTCCTCGTTTCGGTGAAAACGGGGTAGATCTTGTCACAACATGTTCCCAAACATGGTTTTACATCATCACATGACCTAACCAAGCCTAAAACAAGTGAGGGCTACACCGGGCTACCCCTGTTAGAAGAAAGTCTAGGGGGGTAGACGATCCGAGGCCCGCGGATCAGGGTTCCGCAGGAAGAAGCGCTTCGGGGCATCGGAACACATCCAAACCATGCATGTGACCCAAGCATGTGTAATGAAGTGTGGTGGAATGCTAAAAACTCCTAAACCTGGTTCCCAAGTGTGGCCCCCTTCGCAGACATGCGCTGTCCCCTAAAAACAAAGTGTCGCAATCTGACTATTAGTGGGAAACTCCCCGTTTCGGTGAAACCGGGGTAGATCTTGTCACAACATGTTCCCAAACATGGTTTTACATAATCACATGACCTAATCAATCCTAAAACAAGTGAGGGCTACACCGGGCTACCCCTGTCAGAAGAAAGTCTAGGGGGGTAGATGATCTGAGGCCCACGGATCAGGGTTCCACAGGCGGAAGCGTTTTGGGGCATCGGAACACCTCCAAACCATGCATGTGACCCTAGCATGTGTAATTAAGTGTGGTGGCATGCTCAAAACTCCTAAACCTGGTTCCCAAGTGTGACCCACTTCGCAGACATGCGCTGTCCCCTAAAAACAAAGTGTCTGCAATCTGACTATTAGGGGGACTCTCCCCGTTTCGATGAAACAGGGGTAGATCTTGTCACAACATGTTCCCAAACATGGTTTTACATCATCACATGACCTAACCAAGCATAAAACAAGTGAGGGCTACACCGGGCTACCCCTGTCAGAAGAAAGTCTAGGGTGGTAGACGATCCAAGGCCCATGGATCAGGGTTCCATAGGAAGAAGCGCTTCGGGGCATCGGAACACATCCAAACCATGCATGTGACCCAAGCATGTGTAATGAAGTGTGGTGGCATGCTCAAAACTCCTAAACCTGGTTCCCAAGTGTGGCCCCCTTCGCAGACATGCGCTGTCCCCTAAAAACAAAGTGTCTGCAATCTGACTATTAGGGGGAAACTCCTCGTTTCGGTGAAACCGGGGTAGATCTTGTCACAACATGTTCCCAAACATGGTTTTACATCATCACATGACCTCAACAAGCCTAAAACAAGTGAGGGCTACACCAGGCTACCCCTGTTAGAAGAAAGTCTAGGGGGGTAGACGATCCGAGGCTCGCGGATCAGGGTTCCGCAGGAAGAAGCGCTTCGGGGCATCGGAACAGATCAAAACCATGAATGTCACCCAAGCATGTGTAATGAAGTGTGGTGGCATGCTCAAAACTCCTAAACCTGGTTCCCAAGTGTGACCCCCTTCGCAGACATGCGATGTCCCCTAAAAACAAAGTGTCTGCAATCTGACTATTAGGGGGAAACTCCCCGTTTCGGTGAAACCGGGGTAGATCTTGTCACAACATGTTCCCAAACATGGTTTTACATCATCACATGACCTAACCAAGCCTAAAACAAGTGAGGGCTACACCGGGCTGCCCCTGTCAGAAGAAAGTCTAGGGGGGTAGACGATCCGAGGCTCGCGGATCAGGGTTCCGCAAGAAGAAGCGCTTCGGGGCATCGGAACACCTCCAAACCATGCATGTGACACTAGAATGTGTAATGAAGTGTGGTGGCATGCTAAAAACTCCTAAACCTGGTTCCCAAGTGTGACCCCTTTCGCAGACATGCGATGTCCCCTAAAAACAAACTGTCTGCAATCTGACTATTAGGGGGAAACTCCTCGTTTCGGTGAAAACGGGGTAGATCTTGTCACAACATGTTCCCAAACATGGTTTTACATCATCACATGACCTAACCAAGCCTAAAACAAGTGAGGGCTACACCGGGCTACCCCTGTTAGAAGAAAGTCTAGGGGGGTAGACGATCCGAGGCCCGCGGATCAGGGTTCCGCAGGAAGAAGCGCTTCGGGGCATCGGAACACATCCAAACCATGCATGTGACCCAAGCATGTGTAATGAAGTGTGGTGGAATGCTAAAAACTCCTAAACCTGGTTCCCAAGTGTGGCCCCCTTCGCAGACATGCGCTGTCCCCTAAAAACAAAGTGTCGCAATCTGACTATTAGTGGGAAACTCCCCGTTTCGGTGAAACCGGGGTAGATCTTGTCACAACATGTTCCCAAACATGGTTTTACATAATCACATGACCTAATCAATCCTAAAACAAGTGAGGGCTACACCGGGCTACCCCTGTCAGAAGAAAGTCTAGGGGGGTAGATGATCTGAGGCCCACGGATCAGGGTTCCACAGGCGGAAGCGTTTTGGGGCATCGGAACACCTCCAAACCATGCATGTGACCCTAGCATGTGTAATTAAGTGTGGTGGCATGCTCAAAACTCCTAAACCTGGTTCCCAAGTGTGACCCACTTCGCAGACATGCGCTGTCCCCTAAAAACAAAGTGTCTGCAATCTGACTATTAGGGGGACTCTCCCCGTTTCGATGAAACAGGGGTAGATCTTGTCACAACATGTTCCCAAACATGGTTTTACATCATCACATGACCTAACCAAGCATAAAACAAGTGAGGGCTACACCGGGCTACCCCTGTCAGAAGAAAGTCTAGGGTGGTAGACGATCCAAGGCCCATGGATCAGGGTTCCATAGGAAGAAGCGCTTCGGGGCATCGGAACACATCCAAACCATGCATGTGACCCAAGCATGTGTAATGAAGTGTGGTGGCATGCTCAAAACTCCTAAACCTGGTTCCCAAGTGTGGCCCCCTTCGCAGACATGCGCTGTCCCCTAAAAACAAAGTGTCTGCAATCTGACTATTAGGGGGAAACTCCTCGTTTCGGTGAAACCGGGGTAGATCTTGTCACAACATGTTCCCAAACATGGTTTTACATCATCACATGACCTCAACAAGCCTAAAACAAGTGAGGGCTACACCAGGCTACCCCTGTTAGAAGAAAGTCTAGGGGGGTAGACGATCCGAGGCTCGCGGATCAGGGTTCCGCAGGAAGAAGCGCTTCGGGGCATCGGAACAGATCAAAACCATGAATGTCACCCAAGCATGTGTAATGAAGTGTGGTGGCATGCTCAAAACTCCTAAACCTGGTTCCCAAGTGTGACCCCCTTCGCAGACATGCGATGTCCCCTAAAAACAAAGTGTCTGCAATCTGACTATTAGGGGGAAACTCCCCGTTTCGGTGAAACCGGGGTAGATCTTGTCACAACATGTTCCCAAACATGGTTTTACATCATCACATGACCTAACCAAGCCTAAAACAAGTGAGGGATACACCGGGCTACCCCTGTCAGAAGAAAGTCTAGGGGGGTAGACGATCTGAGGCCCGCGGATCAGGGTTCCGCAGGAAGAAGCGCTTCGGGGCATCGGAACACATCCAAACCATGCATGTGACCCAAGCATGTGTAATGAAGTGTGGTCGCATGCTCAAAACTCCTAAACCTGGTTCCCAAGTGTGACCCCCTTCGCAGACATGCGCTGTCCCCTAAAAACAAACTGTCTGCAATCTGACTATTAGGGGGAAACTCCCCGTTTCGGTGAAACCGGGGTAGATCTTGTTACAACATGTTCCCAAACATGGTTTTATATCATCACATGACCTAACCAAGCCTAAAACAAGTGAGGGCTGCACCGGGCTACCCCTGTCAGAAGAAAGTCTAGGGGGGTAGACGATCCGAGGCCCGCGGATCAGGGTTCCGTAGGAAGAAGCGCTTCGAGGCATCGGAACACATCCAAACCATGCGTGTGACCCTATAATGTGTAATGAAGTGTGGTGGCATGCTCAAAACTCCTAAACCTGGTTCCCAAGTGTGACCCCCTTTGCAGACATGCGATGTCCCCTAAAAACAAAGTGTCTGCAATCTCACTATTAGGGGGAAACTCCCCGTTTCGGTGAAACCGGGGTAGATCTTGTCACAACATGTTCCCAAACATGGTTTTACATCATCACATGACCTAACCAATCCTAAAACAAGTGAGGGCTACACCGGGCTACCCCTATCAGAAGAAATTCTAGGGGGGTAGATGATCCGAGGCCTGCGGATTAGGGTTCCGCAGGAAGAAATGCTTCGGGGCATCGGAACACATCCAAACCATGCATGTGACCCAAGCATGTGTAATGAAGTGTGGTGGCATGCTCAAAACTACTAAACCTGGTTCCCAAGTGTGACCCCCTACGCAGACATGCGATGTCCCCTAAAAACAAAGTGTCTGCAATCTGACTATTAGGGGGAAACTCCTCGTTTCGGTGAAACCGGGGTAGATCTTGTCACAACATGTCCCCAAACATGGTTTTACATCATCACATGACCTAACCAAGCCTAAAACAAGTGAGGGATACACCGGGCTACCCCTGTCAGAAGAAAGTCTAGGGTGGTAGACGATCCGAGGCCCGCGGATTAGGGTTCCGCAGGAAGAAATGCTTCGGGGCATCGGAACACATCCAAACCATGCATGTGACCCTAGCATGTGTAATGAAGTGTGGTGGCATGCTAAAAACTCCTAAACCTGGTTCCCAAGTGTGACCCCCTTCGTAGACATGCGATGTCCCCTAAAAACAAAGTGTCTGCAATCTGACTATTAGGGGGAAACTCCTCGTTTCGGTGAAACCGGGGTAGATCTTGTCACAACATGTCCCCAAACATGGTTTTACATCATCACATGACCTAACCAAGCCTAAAAAAAGTGAGGGCTACACCGGGCTACCCCTGTCAGAAGAAAGTCTAGGGTGGTAGACGATCCGAGGCCCACAGATCAGGGTTCCACACGAAGAAGCGCTTCGGGGCATCGGAACACATCCAAACCATGCATGTGACCCAAGCATGTGTAATGAAGTGTGGTGGCATGCTCAAAACTCCTAAACCTGGTTCCCAAGTGTGACCCCCTTCGCAGACATGCGCTGTCCCCTAAAAACAAAGTGTCTGCAATCTGACTATTAGGGGGAAACTCCCCGTTTCGGTGAAACCGGGGTAGATCTTGTCACAACATGTTCCCAAACATGGTTTTACATCATCACATGACCTAACCAAGCCTAAAACAAGTGATGGATACACCGGGATACCCCTGTCAGAAGAAAGTCTAGGGGGATACATGATCCGAGGCCCGGGGATCAGGGTTCTGCAGGAAGAAGCGCTTCGGGGCATCGGAACACATCCAAACCATGCATGTGACCCTAGAATGTGTAATGAAGTGTGGTGGCATGCTCAAAACTCCTAAACCTGGTTCCCAAGTGTGACCCCCTTGGCAGACATGCGATGTCCCCTAAAAACAAAGTGTCTGCAATCTCACTATTAGGGGGAAACTCCCCGTTTCGGTGAAACCGGGGTAGTACTTGTCACAACATGTTCCCAAACATGGTTTTACATCATCACATGACCTAACCAATCCTAAAACAAGTGAGGGCTACACCGGGCTACCCCTATCAGAAGAAATTCTAGGGGGGTAGACGATCCGAGGCCTGCGGATTAGGGTTCCGCAGGAAGAAATGCTTCGGGGCATCGGAACACATCCAAACCATGCATGTGACCCAAGCATGTGTAATGAAGTGTGGTGGCATGCTCAAAACTACTAAACCTGGTTCCCAAGTGTGACCCCCTACGCAGACATGCGATGTCCCCTAAAAACAAAGTGTCTGCAATCTGACTATTAGGGGGAAACTCCTCGTTTCGGTGAAACCGGGGTAGATCTTGTCACAACATGTCCCCAAACATGGTTTTACATAATCACATGACCTAACCAAGCCTAAAACAAGTGAGGGATACACCGGGCTACCCCTGTCAGAAGAAAGTCTAGGGTGGTAGACGATCCGAGGCCCGCGGATCAGGGTTCCGCAGGAAGAAGCGCTTCGGGGCATCGGAACACATCCAAACCATGCATTTGACCCAAGCATGTGTAATGAAGTGTGGTCGCATGCTCAAAACTCCTAAACCTGGTTCCCAAGTGTGACCCCCTTCGCAGACATGCGCTGTCCCCTAAAAACAAAGTGTCTGCAATCTGACTATTAGGGGGAAACTCCCCGTTTCGGTGAAACCGGGGTAGATCTTGTCACAACATGTTCCCAAACATGGTTTTACATCATCGCATGACCTAACCAAGCCTAAAACAAGTGAGGGATACACCGGGCTACCCCTGTCAGAAGAAAGTCTAGGGTGGTAGACGATCCGAGGCCCGCGGATCAGGGTTCCGCAGGAAGAAGCGCTTCGGGGCATCGGAACACATCCAAACCATGCATGTGACCCTAGCATGTCTAATGAAGTGTGGTGGCATGCTCAAAACTCCTAAACCTGGTTCCCAAGTGTGACCCCCTTCGCAGACATGCGCTGTCCCCTAAAAACAAATTGTCTGCAATCTGACTATTACGGGGAAACTCCTCGTTTCGTTGAAACCGGGGTAGATCTTGTCACAACATGTTCCCAAACATGGTTTAACATCATCACATGACCTAACCAATCCTAAAACAAGTGAGGGCTACACCGGGCTACCCCTATCAGAAGAAATTCTAGGGGGGTAGACGATCAGAGGCCTGCGGATCAGGGTTCCGCAGGAAGAAGCGCTTCGGGGCATCGGACCACCTCCAAACCATGCATGTGACCCTAGCATGTGTAATGAAGTGTGGTGGCATGCTAAAAACTCCTAAACCTGGTTCCCAAGTGTGACCCCCTTCGCAGACATGCGCTGTCCCCTAAAAACAAAGTGTCTGCAATATGACTATTAGGGGGAACTCCCCGTTTCGGTGAAACCGGGGTAGATCTTGTCACAACATGTTCCCAAACACGGTTTTACATCATCACATGACCTAACCAAGCATAAAAAAAGTGAGGGCTACACCGGGCTACCCCTGTCAGAAGAAAGTCTAGGGTGGTAGACGATTCGAGGCCCGCGGATCAGGGTTCCACAGGAAGAAGCGCTTCGGGGCATCGGAACACATCCAAACCATGCATGTGACCCAAGCATGTGTAATGAAGTGTGGTGGCATTCTCAAAACTCCTAAACCTGGTTCCCAAGTGTGCCCCCCTTCGCAGACATGCGCTGTCCCCTAAAAACAAAGTGTCTGCAATCTGACTATTAGGGGGAAACTCCCCGTTTCGGTGAAACCGGGGTAGCTCTTGTCACAACATGTTCCCAAACATGGTTTTACATCATCAAATGACCTAACCAAGCCTAAAACAAGTGAGGGCTACACTGGGCTACCCTGACAGAAGAAAGTCTAGGGGGGTAGACGATCCGAGGCCCGCGGATCAGGGTTCCGCAGGAATAAACGCTTCGGGGCATCGGAACACATCAAAACAATGCATGTGACCCAAGCATGTGTAATGAAGTGTGGTGGCATGCTCAAAACTCCTAAACCTGGTTCCCAAGTCTGACCCCCTTCGCAGACATGCGCTGTCCCCTAAAAACAAAGTGTCTGCAATCTGACTATTAGGGGGAAACTCCCCGTTTCGGTGAAACCGGTGTAGATCTTGTCACAACATGTTCCCAAACATGGTTTTACATCATAACATGACCTAACCAAGCCTAAAACAAGTGAGGGATACACCGGGCTACCCCTGTCAGAAGAAAGTCTAGGGGGGTAGACGATCCGAGGGCCACGGATTAGGGTTCCGCAGGAAGAAGCGCTTCGGGGCATCGGAACACATCCAAACCATGCATGTGACCCAAGCCTGTGTAATGAAGTGTGGTCGCATGCTCAAAACTCCTAGACCTGGTTCCCAAGTGTGACCCCCTTCGTAGACATGCGCTGTCCCCTAAAAACAAACTGTCTGCAATCTGACTATTAGGGGGAAACTCCCCGTTTCGGTGAAACCGGGGTAGATCTTGTTACAACATGTTCCCAAACATGGTTTTATATCATCACATGACCTAACCAAGCCTAAAACAAGTGAGGGATACACCGGGCTACCCCTGTCAGAAGAAAGTCTAGGGGGGTAGATGATCGGAGGCCCGTGGATCAGGGTTCCGCAGGAAGAAGCGCTTCGGGGCATCGGAACACATCCAAACCATTCATGTGACCCTAGCATGTGTAATGAAGTGTGGTGTCATGCTCAAAACTCCTAAACCTGGTTCCCAAGTGTGACCCCCTTCGCAGACATGCGATGTCCCCTAAAAACAAAGTGTCTGCAATCTGACTATTAGGGGGAAACTCCTCGTTTCGGTGAAAACGGGGTAGATCTTGTCACAACATGTTCCCAAACATGGTTTTACATCATCACATGACCTAACCAAGCCTAAAACAAGTGAGGGCTACACCGGGCTACCCCTGTTAGAAGAAAGTCTAGGGGGGTAGACGATCCGAGGCCCGCGGATCAGGGTTCCGCAGGAAGAAGCGCTTCGGGGCATCGGAACACATCCAAACCATGCATGTGACCCAAGCATGTGTAATGAAGTGTGGTGGAATGCTAAAAACTCCTAAACCTGGTTCCCAAGTGTGGCCCCCTTCGCAGACATGCGCTGTCCCCTAAAAACAAAGTGTCGCAATCTGACTATTAGTGGGAAACTCCCCGTTTCGGTGAAACCGGGGTAGATCTTGTCACAACATGTTCCCAAACATGGTTTTACATAATCACATGACCTAATCAATCCTAAAACAAGTGAGGGCTACACCGGGCTACCCCTGTCAGAAGAAAGTCTAGGGGGGTAGATGATCTGAGGCCCACGGATCAGGGTTCCACAGGCGGAAGCGTTTTGGGGCATCGGAACACCTCCAAACCATGCATGTGACCCTAGCATGTGTAATTAAGTGTGGTGGCATGCTCAAAACTCCTAAACCTGGTTCCCAAGTGTGACCCACTTCGCAGACATGCGCTGTCCCCTAAAAACAAAGTGTCTGCAATCTGACTATTAGGGGGACTCTCCCCGTTTCGATGAAACAGGGGTAGATCTTGTCACAACATGTTCCCAAACATGGTTTTACATCATCACATGACCTAACCAAGCATAAAACAAGTGAGGGCTACACCGGGCTACCCCTGTCAGAAGAAAGTCTAGGGTGGTAGACGATCCAAGGCCCATGGATCAGGGTTCCATAGGAAGAAGCGCTTCGGGGCATCGGAACACATCCAAACCATGCATGTGACCCAAGCATGTGTAATGAAGTGTGGTGGCATGCTCAAAACTCCTAAACCTGGTTCCCAAGTGTGGCCCCCTTCGCAGACATGCGCTGTCCCCTAAAAACAAAGTGTCTGCAATCTGACTATTAGGGGGAAACTCCTCGTTTCGGTGAAACCGGGGTAGATCTTGTCACAACATGTTCCCAAACATGGTTTTACATCATCACATGACCTCAACAAGCCTAAAACAAGTGAGGGCTACACCAGGCTACCCCTGTTAGAAGAAAGTCTAGGGGGTAGACGATCCGAGGCTCGCGGATCAGGGTTCCGCAGGAAGAAGCGCTTCGGGGCATCGGAACAGATCAAAACCATGAATGTCACCCAAGCATGTGTAATGAAGTGTGGTGGCATGCTCAAAACTCCTAAACCTGGTTCCCAAGTGTGACCCCCTTCGCAGACATGCGATGTCCCCTAAAAACAAAGTGTCTGCAATCTGACTATTAGGGGGAAACTCCCCGTTTCGGTGAAACCGGGGTAGATCTTGTCACAACATGTTCCCAAACATGGTTTTACATCATCACATGACCTAACCAAGCCTAAAACAAGTGAGGGATACACCGGGCTACCCCTGTCAGAAGAAAGTCTAGGGGGGTAGACGATCTGAGGCCCGCGGATCAGGGTTCCGCAGGAAGAAGCGCTTCGGGGCATCGGAACACATCCAAACCATGCATGTGACCCAAGCATGTGTAATGAAGTGTGGTCGCATGCTCAAAACTCCTAAACCTGGTTCCCAAGTGTGACCCCCTTCGCAGACATGCGCTGTCCCCTAAAAACAAACTGTCTGCAATCTGACTATTAGGGGGAAACTCCCCGTTTCGGTGAAACCGGGGTAGATCTTGTTACAACAGGTTCCCAAACATGGTTTTATATCATCACATGACCTAACCAAGCCTAAAACAAGTGATGGCTGCACCGGGCTACCCCTGTCAGAAGAAAGTCTAGGGGGGTAGACGATCCGAGGCCCGCGGATCAGGGTTCCGTAGGAAGAAGCGCTTCGAGGCATCGGAACACATCCAAACCATGCGTGTGACCCTATAATGTGTAATGAAGTGTGGTGGCATGCTCAAAACTCCTAAACCTGGTTCCCAAGTGTGACCCCCTTTGCAGACATGCGATGTCCCCTAAAAACAAAGTGTCTGCAATCTCACTATTAGGGGGAAACTCCCCGTTTCGGTGAAACCGGGGTAGATCTTGTCACAACATGTTCCCAAACATGGTTTTACATCATCACATGACCTAACCAATCCTAAAACAAGTGAGGGCTACACCGGGCTACCCCTATCAGAAGAAATTCTAGGGGGGTAGATGATCCGAGGCCTGCGGATTAGGGTTCCGCAGGAAGAAATGCTTCGGGGCATCGGAACACATCCAAACCATGCATGTGACCCAAGCATGTGTAATGAAGTGTGGTGGCATGCTCAAAACTACTAAACCTGGTTCCCAAGTGTGACCCCCTACGCAGACATGCGATGTCCCCTAAAAACAAAGTGTCTGCAATCTGACTATTAGGGGGAAACTCCTCGTTTCGGTGAAACCGGGGTAGATCTTGTCACAACATGTCCCCAAACATGGTTTTACATCATCACATGACCTAACCAAGCCTAAAACAAGTGAGGGATACACCGGGCTACCCCTGTCAGAAGAAAGTCTAGGGTGGTAGACGATCCGAGGCCCGCGGATTAGGGTTCCGCAGGAAGAAATGCTTCGGGGCATCGGAACACATCCAAACCATGCATGTGACCCTAGCATGTGTAATGAAGTGTGGTGGCATGCTAAAAACTCCTAAACCTGGTTCCCAAGTGTGACCCCCTTCGTAGACATGCGATGTCCCCTAAAAACAAAGTGTCTGCAATCTGACTATTAGGGGGAAACTCCTCGTTTCGGTGAAACCGGGGTAGATCTTGTCACAACATGTCCCCAAACATGGTTTTACATCATCACATGACCTAACCAAGCCTAAAACAAGTGAGGGCTACACCGGGCTACCCCTGTCAGAAGAAAGTCTAGGGTGGTAGACGATCCGAGGCCCACAGATCAGGGTTCCACACGAAGAAGCGCTTCGGGGCATCGGAACACATCCAAACCATGCATGTGACCCAAGCATGTGTAATGAAGTGTGGTGGCATGCTAAAAACTCCTAAACCTGGTTCCCAAGTGTGACCCCCTTCGCAGACATGCGCTGTCCCCTAAAAACAAAGTGTCTGCAATCTGACTATTAGGGGGAAACTCCCCGTTTCGGTGAAACCGGGGTAGATCTTGTCACAACATGTTCCCAAACATGGTTTTACATCATCACATGACCTAACCAAGCCTAAAACAAGTGATGGATACACCGGGATACCCCTGTCAGAAGAAAGTCTAGGGGGATACATGATCCGAGGCCCGGGGATCAGGGTTCTGCAGGAAGAAGCGCTTCGGGGCATCGGAACACATCCAAACCATGCATGTGACCCTAGAATGTGTCATGAAGTGTGGTGGCATGCTCAAAACTCCTAAACCTGGTTCCCAAGTGTGACCCCCTTGGCAGACATGCGATGTCCCCTAAAAACAAAGTGTCTGCAATCTCACTATTAGGGGGAAACTCCCCGTTTCGGTGAAACCGGGGTAGATCTTGTCACAACATGTTCCCAAACATGGTTTTACATCATCACATGACCTAACCAATCCTAAAACAAGTGAGGGCTACACCGGGCTACCCCTATCAGAAGAAATTCTAGGGGGGTAGACGATCCGAGGCCTGCGGATTAGGGTTCCGCAGGAAGAAATGCTTCGGGGCATCTGAACACATCCAAACCATGCATGTGACCCAAGCATGTGTAATGAAGTGTGGTGGCATACTCAAAACTACTAAACCTGGTTCCCAAGTGTGACCCCCTACGCAGACATGCGATGTCCCCTAAAAACAAAGTGTCTGCAATCTGACTATTAGGGGGAAACTCCTCGTTTCGGTGAAACCGGGGTAGATCTTGTCACAACATGTCCCCAAACATGGTTTTACATAATCACATGACCTAACCAAGCCTAAAACAAGTGAGGGATACACCGGGCTACCCCTGTCAGAAGAAAGTCTAGGGAGGTAGACGATCCGAGGCCCGCGGATCAGGGTTCCGCAGGAAGAAGCGCTTCGGGGCATCGGAACACATCCAAACCATGCATTTGACCCAAGCATGTGTAATGAAGTGTGGTCGCATGCTCAAAACTCCTAAACCTGGTTCCCAAGTGTGACCCCCTTCGCAGACATGCGCTGTCCCCTAAAAACAAAGTGTCTGCAATCTGACTATTAGGGGGAAACTCCCCGTTTCGGTGAAACCGGGGTAGATCTTGTCACAACATGTTCCCAAACATGGTTTTACATCATCGCATGACCTAACCAAGCCTAAAACAAGTGAGGGATACACCGGGCTACCCCTGTCAGAAGAAAGTCTAGGGTGGTAGACGATCCGAGGCCCGCGGATCAGGGTTCCGCAGGAAGAAGCGCTTCGGGGCATTGGAACACATCCAAACCATGCATGTGACCCTAGCATGTCTAATGAAGTGTGGTGGCATGCTCAAAACTCCTAAACCTGGTTCCCAAGTGTGACCCCCTTCGCAGACATCCGCTGTCCCCTAAAAACAAATTGTCTGCAATCTGACTATTAGGGGGAAACTCCTCGTTTCGTTGAAACCGGGGTAGATCTTGTCACAACATGTTCCCAAACATGGTTTAACATCATCACATGACCTAACCAATCCTAAAACAAGTGAGGGCTACACCGGGCTACCCCTATCAGAAGAAATTCTAGGCGGGTAGACGATCAGAGGCCTGCGGATCAGGGTTCCGCAGGAAGAAGCGCTTCGGGGCATCGGACCACCTCCAAACCATGCATGTGACCCTAGCATGTGTAATGAAGTGTGGTGGCATGCTAAAAACTCCTAAACCTGGTTCCCAAGTGTGACCCCCTTCGCAGACATGCGCTGTCCCCTAAAAACAAAGTGTCTGCAATATGACTATTAGGGGGAACTCCCCGTTTCGGTGAAACCGGGGTAGATCTTGTCACAACATGTTCCCAAACACGGTTTTACATCATCACATGACCTAACCAAGCATAAAAAAAGTGAGGGCTACACCGGGCTACCCCTGTCAGAAGAAAGTCTAGGGTGGTAGACGATTCGAGGCCCGCGGATCAGGGTTCCACAGGAAGAAGCGCTTCGGGGCATCGGAACACATCCAAACCATGCATGTGACCCAAGCATGTGTAATGAAGTGTGGTGGCATTCTCAAAACTCCTAAACCTGGTTCCCAAGTGTGTCCCCCTTCGCAGACATGCGCTGTCCCCTAAAAACAAAGTGTCTGCAATCTGACTATTAGGGGGAAACTCCCCGTTTCGGTGAAACCGGGGTAGCTCTTGTCACAACATGTTCCCAAACATGGTTTTACATCATCAAATGACCTAACCAAGCCTAAAACAAGTGAGGGCTACACTGGGCTACCCTGACAGAAGAAAGTCTAGGGGGGTAGACGATCCGAGGCCCGCGGATCAGGGTTCCGCAGGAATAAACGCTTCGGGGCATCGGAACACATCAAAACAATGCATGTGACCCAAGCATGTGTAATGAAGTGTGGCGGCATGCTCAAAACTCCTAAACCTGGTTCCCAAGTCTGACCCCCTTCGCAGACATGCGCTGTCCCCTAAAAACAAAGTGTCTGCAATCTGACTATTAGGGGGAAACTCCCCGTTTCGGTGAAACCGGGGTAGATCTTGTCACAACATGTTCCCAAACATGGTTTTACATCATAACATGACCTAACCAAGCCTAAAACAAGTGAGGGATACACCGGGCTACCCCTGTCAGAAGAAAGTCTAGGGGGGTAGACGATCCGAGGGCCACGGATTAGGGTTCCGCAGGAAGAAGCGCTTCGGGGCATCGGAACACATCCAAACCATGCATGTGACCCAAGCCTGTGTAATGAAGTGTGGTCGCATGCTCAAAACTCCTAGACCTGGTTCCCAAGTGTGACCCCCTTCGTAGACATGCGCTGTCCCCTAAAAACAAACTGTCTGCAATCTGACTATTAGGGGGAAACTCCCCGTTTCGGTGAAACCGGGGTAGATCTTGTTACAACATGTTCCCAAACATGGTTTTATATCATCACATGACCTAACCAAGCCTAAAACAAGTGAGGGATACACCGGGCTACCCCTGTCAGAAGAAAGTCTAGGGGGGTAGATGATCGGAGGCCCGCGGATCAGGGTTCCGCAGGAAGAAGCGCTTCGGGGCATCGGAACACATCCAAACCATTCATGTGACCCTAGCATGTGTAATGAAGTGTGGTGTCATGCTCAAAACTCCTAAACCTGGTTCCCAAGTGTGACCCCCTTCGCAGACATGCGATGTCCCCTAAAAACAAAGTGTCTGCAATCTGACTATTAGGGGGAAACTCCCCGTTTCGGTGAAACCGGGGTAGATCTTGTCACAACATGTTCCCAAACATGGTTTTAAATCATCACATGACCTAACCAATCCTAAAACAAGTGAGGGCTACACCGGGCTACCCCTATAAGAAGAAATTCTAGGGGGTAGACGATCCGAGGCCCGCGGATCAGGGTTCCGCAGGAAGAAACGCTTCGGGGCATCAGAACACATCCAAACCATGCATGTGACCAAAGCATGTGTAATGAAGTGTGGTGGCATTCTCAAAACTCCTAAACCTGGTTCTAAAGTGTGACCCCCTTCGCAGATATGCGATGTCCCCTAAAAACAAAGTGTCTACAATCTGACTATTAGGGGGAAATTCCTCGTTTCGGTGAAACCGGGGTAGATCTTGTCACAACATGTTCCCAAACATGGTTTTACATCATCACATGACCTCACCAAGCCTAAAACAAGTGAGGGCTACACCGGGCTACCCCTGTCAGAGGAAAGTGCAGGGTGGTAGACGATCTGAGGCCCGCGGATCAGGGTTCCGCAGGAAGAAGCGCTTCGGGGCATCGGAACACCTCCAAACCATGCATGTGACCCTAGCATGTGTAATGAAGTGTGGTGGCATGCTAAAAACTCCTAAACCTGGTTCCCAAGTGTGACCCCCTTCGCAGACATGCGCTGTCCCCTAAAAACAAAGTGTCTGCAATCTGACTATTAGGGGGAAACTCCCCGTTTCGGTGAAACCGGGGTAGATCTTGTCACAACATGTTCCCAAACATGGTTTTACATCATCGCATGACCTAACCAATCCTAAAACAAGTGAGGGATACACCGGGCTACCCCTGTCAGAAGAAAGTCTAGGGTGGTAGACGATCCGAGGCCCGCGGATCAGGGTTCCGCAGGAAGAAGCGCTTCGGGGCATCGGAACACATCCAAACCATGCATGTGACCCTAGCATGTCTAATGAAGTGTGGTGGCATGCTCAAAACTCCTAAACCTGGTTCCCAAGTGTGACCCCCTTCGCAGACATGCGCTGTCCCCTAAAAACAAATTGTCTGCAATCTGACTATTAGGGGGAAACTCCTCGTTTCGTTGAAACCGGGGTAGATCTTGTCACAACATGTTCCCAAACATGGTTTAACATCATCACATGACCTAACCAATCCTAAAACAAGTGAGGGCTACACCGGGCTACCCCTATCAGAAGAAATTCTAGGGGGGTAGACGATCAGAGGCCTGCGGATCAGGGTTCCGCAGGAAGAAGCGCTTCGGGGCATCGGACCACCTCCAAACCATGCATGTGACCCTAGCATGTGTAATGAAGTGTGGTGGCATGCTAAAAACTCCTAAACCTGGTTCCCAAGTGTGACCCCCTTCGCAGACATGCGCTGTCCCCTAAAAACAAAGTGTCTGCAATATGACTATTAGGGGGAACTCCCCGTTTCGGTGAAACCGGGGTAGATCTTGTCACAACATGTTCCCAAACACGGTTTTACATCATCACATGACCTAACCAAGCATAAAAAAAGTGAGGGCTACACCGGGCTACCCCTGTCAGAAGAAAGTCTAGGGTGGTATACGATTCGAGGCCCGCGGATCAGGGTTCCACAGGAAGAAGCGCTTCGGGGCATCGGAACACATCCAAACCATGCATGTGACCCAAGCATGTGTAATGAAGTGTGGTGGCATTCTCAAAACTCCTAAACCTGGTTCCCAAGTGTGCCCCCCTTCGCAGACATGCGCTGTCCCCTAAAAACAAAGTGTCTGCAATCTGACTATTAGGGGGAAACTCCCCGTTTCGGTGAAACCGGGGTAGCTCTTGTCACAACATGTTCCCAAACATGGTTTTACATCATCAAATGACCTAACCAAGCCTAAAACAAGTGAGGGCTACACTGGGCTACCCTGACAGAAGAAAGTCTAGGGGGGTAGACGATCCGAGGCCCGCGGATCAGGGTTCCGCAGGAATAAACGCTTCGGGGCATCGGAACACATCAAAACAATGCATGTGACCCAAGCATGCGTAATGAAGTGTGGTGGCATGCTCAAAACTCCTAAACCTGGTTCCCAAGTCTGACCCCCTTCGCAGACATGCGCTGTCCCCTAAAAACAAAGTGTCTGCAATCTGACTATTAGGGGGAAACTCCCCGTTTCGGTGAAACCGGGGTAGATCTTGTCACAACATGTTCCCAAACATGGTTTTACATCATAACATGACCTAACCAAGCCTAAAACAAGTGAGGGATACACCGGGCTACCCCTGTCAGAAGAAAGTCTAGGGGGGTAGACGATCCGAGGGCCACGGATTAGGGTTCCGCAGGAAGAAGCGCTTCGGGGCATCGGAACACATCCAAACCATGCATGTGACCCAAGCCTGTGTAATGAAGTGTGGTCGCATGCTCAAAACTCCTAGACCTGGTTCCCAAGTGTGACCCCCTTCGTAGACATGCGCTGTCCCCTAAAAACAAACTGTCTGCAATCTGACTATTAGGGGGAAACTCCCCGTTTCGGTGAAACCGGGGTAGATTTTGTTACAACATGTTCCCAAACATGGTTTTATATCATCACATGACCTAACCAAGCCTAAAACAAGTGAGGGATACACCGGGCTACCCCTGTGAGAAGAAAGTCTAGGGGGGTAGATGATCGGAGGCCCGCGGATCAGGGTTCCGCAGGAAGAAGCGCTTCGGGGCATCGGAACACATCCAAACCATTCATGTGACCCTAGCATGTGTAATGAAGTGTGGTGTCATGCTCAAAACTCCTAAACCTGGTTCCCAAGTGTGACCCCCTTCGCAGACATGCGATGTCCCCTAAAAACAAAGTGTCTGCAATCTGACTATTAGGGGGAAACTCCCCGTTTCGGTGAAACCGGGGTAGATCTTGTCACAACATGTTCCCAAACATGGTTTTAAATCATCACATGACCTAACCAATCCTAAAACAAGTGAGGGCTACACCGGGCTACCCCTATAAGAAGAAATTCTAGGGGGTAGACGATCCGAGGCCCGCGGATCAGGGTTCCGCAGGAAGAAACGCTTCGGGGCATCAGAACACATCCAAACCATGCATGTGACCAAAGCATGTGTAATGAAGTGTGGTGGCATTCTCAAAACTCCTAAACCTGGTTCTAAAGTGTGACCCCCTTCGCAGATATGCGATGTCCCCTAAAAACAAAGTGTCTACAATCTGACTATTAGGGGGAAATTCCTCGTTTCGGTGAAACCGGGGTAGATCTTGTCACAACATGTTCCCAAACATGGTTTTACATCATCACATGACCTCACCAAGCCTAAAACAAGTGAGGGCTACACCGGGCTACCCCTGTCAGAGGAAAGTGCAGGGTGGTAGACGATCTGAGGCCCGCGGATCAGGGTTCCGCAGGAAGAAGCGCTTCGGGGCATCGGAACACCTCCAAACCATGCATGTGACCCTAGCATGTGTAATGAAGTGTGGTGGCATGCTAAAAACTCCTAAACCTGGTTCCCAAGTGTGACCCCCTTCGCAGACATGCGCTGTCCCCTAAAAACAAAGTGTCTGCAATCTGACTATTAGGGGGAAACTCCCCGTTTCGGTGAAACCGGGGTAGATCTTGTCACAACATGTTCCCAAACATGGTTTTACATCATCGCATGACCTAACCAATCCTAAAACAAGTGAGGGATACACCGGGCTACCCCTGTCAGAAGAAAGTCTAGGGTGGTAGACGATCCGAGGCCCGCGGATCAGGGTTCCGCAGGAAGAAGCGCTTCGGGGCATCGGAACACATCCAAACCATGCATGTGACCCTAGCATGTCTAATGAAGTGTGGTGGCATGCTCAAAACTCCTAAACCTGGTTCCCAAGTGTGACCCCCTTCGCAGACATGCGCTGTCCCCTAAAAACAAATTGTCTGCAATCTGACTATTAGGGGGAAACTCCTCGTTTCGTTGAAACCGGGGTAGATCTTGTCACAACATGTTCCCAAACATGGTTTAACATCATCACATGACCTAACCAATCCTAAAACAAGTGAGGGCTACACCGGGCTACCCCTATCAGAAGAAATTCTAGGGGGGTAGACGATCAGAGGCCTGCGGATCAGGGTTCCGCAGGAAGAAGCGCTTCGGGGCATCGGACCACCTCCAAACCATGCATGTGACCCTAGCATGTGTAATGAAGTGTGGTGGCATGCTAAAAACTCCTAAACCTGGTTCCCAAGTGTGACCCCCTTCGCAGACATGCGCTGTCCCCTAAAAACAAAGTGTCTGCAATATGACTATTAGGGGGAACTCCCCGTTTCGGTGAAACCGGGGTAGATCTTGTCACAACATGTTCCCAAACACGGTTTTACATCATCACATGACCTAACCAAGCATAAAAAAAGTGAGGGCTACACCGGGCTACCCCTGTCAGAAGAAAGTCTAGGGTGGTAGACGATTCGAGGCCCGCGGATCAGGGTTCCACAGGAAGAAGCGCTTCGGGGCATCGGAACACATCCAAACCATGCATGTGACCCAAGCATGTGTAATGAAGTGTGGTGGCATTCTCAAAACTCCTAAACCTGGTTCCCAAGTGTGCCCCCCTTCGCAGACATGCGCTGTCCCCTAAAAACAAAGTGTCTGCAATCTGACTATTAGGGGGAAACTCCCCGTTTCGGTGAAACCGGGGTAGCTCTTGTCACAACATGTTCCCAAACATGGTTTTACATCATCAAATGACCTAACCAAGCCTAAAACAATGGAGGGCTACACTGGGCTACCCTGACAGAAGAAAGTCTAGGGGGGTAGACGATCCGAGGCCCGCGGATCAGGGTTCCGCAGGAATAAACGCTTCGGGGCATCGGAACACATCCAAACAATGCATGTGACCCAAGCATGTGTAATGAAGTGTGGTGGCATGCTCAAAACTCCTAAACCTGGTTCCCAAGTCTGACCCCCTTCGCAGACATGCGCTGTCCCCTAAAAACAAAGTGTCTGCAATCTGACTATTAGGGGGAAACTCCCCGTTTCGGTGAAACCGGGGTAGATCTTGTCACAACATGTTCCCAAACATGGTTTTACATCATAACATGACCTAACCAAGCCTAAAACAAGTGAGGGATACACCGGGCTACCCCTGTCAGAAGAAAGTCTAGGGGGGTAGACGATCCGAGGGCCACGGATTAGGGTTCCGCAGGAAGAAGCGCTTCGGGGCATCGGAACACATCCAAACCATGCATGTGACCCAAGCCTGTGTAATGAAGTGTGGTCGCATGCTCAAAACTCCTAGACCTGGTTCCCAAGTGTGACCCCCTTCGTAGACATGCGCTGTCCCCTAAAAACAAACTGTCTGCAATCTGACTATTAGGGGGAAACTCCCCGTTTCGGTGAAACCGGGGTAGATCTTGTTACAACATGTTCCCAAACATGGTTTTATATCATCACATGACCTAACCAAGCCTAAAACAAGTGAGGGATACACCGGGCTACCCCTGTGAGAAGAAAGTCTAGGGGGGTAGATGATCGGAGGCCCGCGGATCAGGGTTCCGCAGGAAGAAGCGCTTCGGGGCATCGGAACACATCCAAACCATTCATGTGACCCTAGCATGTGTAATGAAGTGTGGTGTCATGCTCAAAACTCCTAAACCTGGTTCCCAAGTGTGACCCCCTTCGCAGACATGCGATGTCCCCTAAAAACAAAGTGTCTGCAATCTGACTATTAGGGGGAAACTCCCCGTTTCGGTGAAACCGGGGTAGATCTTGTCACAACATGTTCCCAAACATGGTTTTAAATCATCACATGACCTAACCAATCCTAAAACAAGTGAGGGCTACACCGGGCTACCCCTATAAGAAGAAATTCTAGGGGGTAGACGATCCGAGGCCCGCGGATCAGGGTTCCGCAGGAAGAAACGCTTCGGGGCATCAGAACACATCCAAACCATGCATGTGACCAAAGCATGTGTAATGAAGTGTGGTGGCATTCTCAAAACTCCTAAACCTGGTTCTAAAGTGTGACCCCCTTCGCAGATATGCGATGTCCCCTAAAAACAAAGTGTCTACAATCTGACTATTAGGGGGAAATTCCTCGTTTCGGTGAAACCGGGGTAGATCTTGTCACAACATGTTCCCAAACATGGTTTTACATCATCACATGACCTCACCAAGCCTAAAACAAGTGAGGGCTACACCGGGCTACCCCTGTCAGAGGAAAGTGCAGGGTGGTAGACGATCTGAGGCCCGCGGATCAGGGTTCCGCAGGAAGAAGCGCTTCGGGGCATCGGAACACCTCCAAACCATGCATGTGACCCTAGCATGTGTAATGAAGTGTGGTGGCATGCTAAAAACTCCTAAACCTGGTTCCCAAGTGTGACCCCCTTCGCAGACATGCGCTGTCCCCTAAAAACAAAGTGTCTGCAATCTGACTATTAGGGGGAAACTCCCCGTTTCGGTGAAACCGGGGTAGATCTTGTCACAACATGTTCCCAAACATGGTTTTACATCATCGCATGACCTAACCAATCCTAAAACAAGTGAGGGATACACCGGGCTACCCCTGTCAGAAGAAAGTCTAGGGTGGTAGACGATCCGAGGCCCGCGGATCAGGGTTCCGCAGGAAGAAGCGCTTCGGGGCATCGGAACACATCCAAACCATGCATGTGACCCTAGCATGTCTAATGAAGTGTGGTGGCATGCTCAAAACTCCTAAACCTGGTTCCCAAGTGTGACCCCCTTCGCAGACATGCGCTGTCCCCTAAAAACAAATTGTCTGCAATCTGACTATTAGGGGGAAACTCCTCGTTTCGTTGAAACCGGGGTAGATCTTGTCACAACATGTTCCCAAACATGGTTTAACATCATCACATGACCTAACCAATCCTAAAACAAGTGAGGGCTACACCGGGCTACCCCTATCAGAAGAAATTCTAGGGGGGTAGACGATCAGAGGCCTGCGGATCAGGGTTCCGCAGGAAGAAGCGCTTCGGGGCATCGGACCACCTCCAAACCATGCATGTGACCCTAGCATGTGTAATGAAGTGTGGTGGCATGCTAAAAACTCCTAAACCTGGTTCCCAAGTGTGACCCCCTTCGCAGACATGCGCTGTCCCCTAAAAACAAAGTGTCTGCAATATGACTATTAGGGGGAACTCCCCGTTTCGGTGAAACCGGGGTAGATCTTGTCACAACATGTTCCCAAACACGGTTTTACATCATCACATGACCTAACCAAGCATAAAAAAAGTGAGGGCTACACCGGGCTACCCCTGTCAGAAGAAAGTCTAGGGTGGTAGACGATTCGAGGCCCGCGGATCAGGGTTCCACAGGAAGAAGCGCTTCGGGGCATCGGAACACATCCAAACCATGCATGTGACCCAAGCATGTGTAATGAAGTGTGGTGGCATTCTCAAAACTCCTAAACCTGGTTCCCAAGTGTGCCCCCCTTCGCAGACATGCGCTGTCCCCTAAAAACAAAGTGTCTGCAATCTGACTATTAGGGGGAAACTCCCCGTTTCGGTGAAACCGGGGTAGCTCTTGTCACAACATGTTCCCAAACATGGTTTTACATCATCAAATGACCTAACCAAGCCTAAAACAAGTGAGGGCTACACTGGGCTACCCTGACAGAAGAAAGTCTAGGGGGGTAGACGATCCGAGGCCCGCGGATCAGGGTTCCGCAGGAATAAACGCTTCGGGGCATCGGAACACATCCAAACAATGCATGTGACCCAAGCATGTGTAATGAAGTGTGGTGGCATGCTCAAAACTCCTAAACCTGGTTCCCAAGTCTGACCCCCTTCGCAGACATGCGCTGTCCCCTAAAAACAAAGTGTCTGCAATCTGACTATTAGGGGGAAACTCCCCGTTTCGGTGAAACCGGGGTAGATCTTGTCACAACATGTTCCCAAACATGGTTTTACATCATAACATGACCTAACCAAGCCTAAAACAAGTGAGGGATACACCGGGCTACCCCTGTCAGAAGAAAGTCTAGGGGGGTAGACGATCCGAGGGCCACGGATTAGGGTTCCGCAGGAAGAAGCGCTTCGGGGCATCGGAACACATCCAAACCATGCATGTGACCCAAGCCTGTGTAATGAAGTGTGGTCGCATGCTCAAAACTCCTAGACCTGGTTCCCAAGTGTGACCCCCTTCGTAGACATGCGCTGTCCCCTAAAAACAAACTGTCTGCAATCTGACTATTAGGGGGAAACTCCCCGTTTCGGTGAAACCGGGGTAGATCTTGTTACAACATGTTCCCAAACATGGTTTTATATCATCACATGACCTAACCAAGCCTAAAACAAGTGAGGGATACACCGGGCTACCCCTGTCAGAAGAAAGTCTAGGGGGGTAGATGATCGGAGGCCCGCGGATCAGGGTTCCGCAGGAAGAAGCGCTTCGGGGCATCGGAACACATCCAAACCATTCATGTGACCCTAGCATGTGTAATGAAGTGTGGTGTCATGCTCAAAACTCCTAAACCTGGTTCCCAAGTGTGACCCCCTTCGCAGACATGCGATGTCCCCTAAAAACAAAGTGTCTGCAATCTGACTATTAGGGGGAAACTCCCCGTTTCGGTGAAACCGGGGTAGATCTTGTCACAACATGTTCCCAAACATGGTTTTAAATCATCACATGACCTAACCAATCCTAAAACAAGTGAGGGCTACACCGGGCTACCCCTATAAGAAGAAATTCTAGGGGGTAGACGATCCGAGGCCCGCGGATCAGGGTTCCGCAGGAAGAAACGCTTCGGGGCATCAGAACACATCCAAACCATGCATGTGACCAAAGCATGTGTAATGAAGTGTGGTGGCATTCTCAAAACTCCTAAACCTGGTTCTAAAGTGTGACCCCCTTCGCAGATATGCGATGTCCCCTAAAAACAAAGTGTCTACAATCTGACTATTAGGGGGAAATTCCTCGTTTCGGTGAAACCGGGGTAGATCTTGTCACAACATGTTCCCAAACATGGTTTTACATCATCACATGACCTCACCAAGCCTAAAACAAGTGAGGGATACACCGGGCTACCCCTGTCAGAAGAAAGTGCAGGGTGGTAGACGATCTGAGGCCCGCGGATCAGGGTTCCGCAGGAAGAAGCGCTTCGGGGCATCGGAACACCTCCAAACCATGCATGTGACCCTAGCATGTGTAATGAAGTGTGGTGGCATGCTAAAAACTCCTAAACATGGTTCCCAAGTGTGACCCCCTTCGCAGACATGCGCTGTCCCCTAAAAACAAAGTGTCTGCAATATGACTATTAGGGGGAAACTCCCCGTTTTGGGGAAACCGGGGTAGATCTTGTCACAACATGTTCCCAAACATGGTTTTACATCATCACATGACCTAACCAAGCATAAAACAAGTGAGGGATACAACGGGCTACCCCTGTCAGACGAAAGTCTAGGGTGGTAGACGATTCGAGGCCCGCGGATCAGGGTTCCACAGGAAGAAGCGCTTCGGGGCATCGGAACACATACAAACCATGCATGTGACCCAAGCATGTGTAATGAAGTGTGGTGGCATTCTCAAAACTCCTAAACCTGGTTCCCAAGTGTGGCCCCCTTCGCAGACATGCGCTGTCCCCTAAAAACTAAGTGTCTGCAATCTGACTATTAGGGGGAAACTCCCCGTTTCGGTGAAACCGGGGTAGATCTTGTCACAACATGTCCCCAAACATGGTTTTACATCATCACATGACCTAACCAAGCCTAAAACAAGTGAGGGCTACACCGGGCTACCCTTGTTAGAAGAAAGTCTAGGGGGGTAGACGATCCGAGGCCCGCGGATCAGGGCTCCGCAGGAAGAAGCGCTTCGGGGCATCGGAACACATCCAAACTATGCATGTGACGCAAGCATGTGTAATGAAGTGTGGTGGCATGCTCAAAACTCCTAAACCTGGTTCCCAAGTCTGACCCCCTTCGCAGACATGTGCTGTCCCGTAAAAACAAAGTGTCTGCAATCTGACTATTAGGGGGAAACTCCCCGTTTTGGTGAAACCGGGGTAGATCTTGTCACAACATGTTCCCAAACATGATTTTACATCATCACATGACCTAAAAAAGACTAAAACAAGTGAGGGATACACCGGGCTACCCCTGTCAGAAGAAAGTCTAGGGAGGTAGATGATCAGAGGCCCGCGGATCAGGGTTCTGCAGGAAGAAGCGCTTCGGGGCATCGGAACACATCCAAACCATTCATGTGACTCAAGCATGTGTAATGAATTGTGGTGGCATGCTCAAAACTCATAAACCTGGTTTCCAAGTGTGGCCCCCTTCGTAGACATGCGCTGTCCCCTAAAAACAAAGTGTCTGCAATCTGACTATTAGAGGGAAACTCCCCGTTTCGGTGAAACCGGGGTAGATCTTGTCACAACATGTCCCCAAACATGGTTTTACATCATCACATGACCTAAACAAGCCTAAAACAAGTTAGGCCTACACCGGGCTACCTTTGTTAGAAGAAAGTCTAGGGGGGTAGACGATCCGAGGCCCGCGGATCAGGGTTCCGCAGGAAGAAGCGCTTCGGGGCATCAGAACACATCCAAACTATGCATGTGACCCAAGCATGTGTAATGAAGTGTGGTGGAATGCTGAAAACTCCTAAACCTGGTTCCCAAGTGTGACCCCCTTCGCAGACATGCGTTGTCCCGTAAAAACAAAGTGTTTGCAATCTGACTATTAGGCGAAACTCCCCGTTTTGGTGAAACCGGGGTAGATCTTGTCACAACATGTTCCCAAACATGGTTTTACATCATCACATGACCTAACCAAGCCTAAAACAAGTGAGGGCTACACCGGGCTACCCCTGACAGAAGAAAGTCTAGGGGGGTAGATGATCCGAGGCCCGCGGATCAGGGTTCCGCAGGAATAAGCGCTTCGGGGCATCAGAACACATCCAAACCATGCATGTGACCCAAGAATGTGTAATGAAGTGTGGTGGCATGCTCAAAACTCCTAAACCTGGTTCCCAAGTCTGACCCCCTTCGCAGACATGCACTGTCCCCTAAAAACAAAGTGTCTGCAATCTGACTATTAGGGGGAAACTCCCCGTTTTGGTGAAACCGGGGTAGATCTTGTCACAACATGTTCCCAAACACGGTTTTACATCATCACATGACCTAACCAAGACTAAAACAAGTGAGGGCTACACCGGGCTACCCCTGTCAGAAGAAAGTCTAGGGAGGTAGACGATCAGAGGCCCGCGGATCAGGGTTCTGGAGGAAGAAGCGCTTCGGGGCATCGGAACACATCCAAACCATGCATGTGACCCAAGCATGTGTAATGAATTGTGGTGGCATGCTCAAAACTCCTAAACCTGGTTTCCAAGTGTGGCCCCCTTCGCAGACATGCGATGTCCCCTAAAAACAAAGTGTCTGCAATCTGACTATTAGGGGGAAACTCGCCGTTTCGGTGAAACCTGGGTAGATCTTGTCACAACATGTCCCCAAACATGGTTTTACATCATCACATGACCTAACCAAGCCTAAAACAAGTGAGGGCTACACCGGGCTCCCCTTGTTAGAAGAAAGTCTAGGGGGGTAGACGATCCGAGGCCCGCGGATCAGGGTTCCGCAGGAAGAAGCGCTTCGGGGCATCGGAACACATCCAAACTATGCATGTGACCCAAGCATGTGTAATGAAGTGTGGTGGCATGCTCAAAACTCCTAAACCTGGTTCCCAAGTCTGACCCCCTTCGCAGACATGCGCTGTCCCCAAAAAACAAAGTGTCTGCAATCTGACTATTAGGGGGAAACTCCCCGTTTTGGTGAATTCGGGGTACATCTTGTCACAACATGTTCCCAAACATGATTTTACATCATCACATGACCTAACCAAGACTAAAACAAGTGAGGGATACACCGGGCTACCCCTGTCAGAAGAAAGTCTAGGGAGGTAGACGATCAGAGGCCCGCGCATCAGGGTTCTGAGGAAGAAGCGCTTCGGGGCATCGGAACACATCCAAACCATTCATGTGACTCAAGCATGTGTAATGAATTGTGGTGGCATGCTCAAAACTCCTAAACCTGGTTTCCAAGTGTGGCCCCCTTCGCAGACATGCGCTGTCCCCTAAAAACAAAGTGTTTGCAATCTGACTATTACGCGAAACTCCCCGTTTCGGTGAAACCGGGGTAGATCTTGTCACAACATGTCCCCAAACATGGTTTTACATCATCACATGACCTAAACAAGCCTAAAACAAGTGAGGGCTACACCGGGCTACCCTTGTTAGAAGAAAGTCTAGGGGGGTAGACGATCCGAGGCCCACGGATCAGGGTTCCGCAGGAAGAAGCGCTTCGGGGCATCATAACACATCCAAACTATGCATGTGACCCAAGCATGTGTAATGAAGTGTGGTGGAATGCTCAAAACTCCTAAACCTCGTTCCCAAGTGTGACCCCCTTCGCAGACATGCGCTGTCCCCTAAAAACAAAGTGTTTGCAATCTGACTATTACGCGAAACTCCCCGTTTCCGTGAAACCGGGGTAGATCTTGTCACAACATGTTCCCAAACATGGTTTTACATCATCACATGACCTAACCAAGCCTAAAACAAGTGAGGGCTACACCGGGCTACCCCTGTCAGAAGAAAGTCTAGGGGGGTAGGCGATCCGAGGCCCGCGGATCAGGGTTCCGCAGGAAGAAGCGCTTGGGGCCATCGGAACACCTCCAAACCATGCATGTGACACTAGAATGTGTAATGAAGTGTGGTGGCATGCTCAAAACTCCTAAACCTGGTTCTCAAGTGTGACCCCCTTCGCAGACATGCGCTGTCCCCTAAAAACAAAGTGTCTGCAATCTGACTATTAGGGGGAAACTCCCCGTTTCGGTGAAACCGGGGTAGATCTTGTCACCACATGTTCCCAAACATGGTTTTACATCATCACATGACCTAACCAAGCCTAAAACAAGTGAGGGATACACCGGGCTACCCCTGTTAGAAGAAAGTCTAGGGGGTAGATGATCTGAGGCCCGCGGATCAGGGTTCCGCAGGAAGAAGCGCTTCGGGGCTTCGGAACACATCCAAACTATGCATGTGACCCAAGCATGTGTAATGAAGTGTGGTGGCATGCTCAAAACTCCTAAACCTGGTTCCCAAGTCTGACCCCCTTCGCAGACATGCGCTGTCCCCTAAAAACAAAGTGTCTGCAATCTGACTATTAGGGGGAAACTCCCCGTTTTGGTGAAACCGGGGTAGATCTTGTCACAACATGTTACCAAACATGATTTTACATCATAACATGACCTAACCAAGACTAAAACAAGTGAGGGCTACACCGGGCTACCCCTGTCAGAAGAAAGTCTAGGGAGGTAGACGATCAGAGGCCCGCGGATCAGGGTTCTGCAGGAAGAAGCGCTTCGGGGCATCGGAACACATCCAAACCATTCATGTGACTCAAGCATGTGTAATGAATTGTGGTGGCATGCTCAAAACTCCTAAACCTGGTTTCCAAGTGTGGCCCCCTTCGCAGACATGCGCTGTCCCCTAAAAACAAAGTGTCTGCAATCTGACTATTAGGGAGAAACTCCCCGTTTCGGTGAAACCGGGGTAGATCTTGTCACAACATGTCCCCAAACATGGTTTTACATCATCACATGACCTAACCAAGCCTAAAACAAGTGAGGGATACACCGGGCTACCCTTGTTAGAAGAAAGTCTAGGGGGGTAGACGATCCGAGGCCCGCGGATCAGGGTTCCGCAGGAAGAAGCGCTTCGGGGCATCATAACACATCCAAACTATGCATGTGACCCAAGCATGTGTAATGAAGTGTGGTGGAATGCTCAAAACTCCTAAACCTGGTTCCCAAGTGTGACCCCCTTCGCAGACATGCGCTGTCCCCTAAAACAAAGTGTTTGCAATCTGACTATTAGGCGAAACTCCCCGTTTCGGTGAAACCGGGGTAGATCTTGTCACAACATGTTCCCAAACATGGTTTTACATCATCACATGACCTAACCAAGCCTAAAACAAGTGAGGGCTACACCGGGCTACCCCTGTCAGAAGAAAGTCTAGGGGGGTAGGCGATCCGAGGCCCGCGGATCAGGGTTCCGCAGGAAGAACCGCTTCGGGGCATCGGAACACCTCCAAACCATGCATGTGACACTAGAATGTGTAATGAAGTGTGGAGGCATGCTCAAAACTCCTAAACCTGGTTCCCAAGTGTGACCCCCTTCGCAGACATGCGCTGTCCCCTAAAAACAAAGTGTCTGCAATCTGACTATTAGGGGGAAACTCCCCGTTTCGGTGAAACAGGATAGATCTTGTCACAACATGTTCTCAAACATGGTTTTACATCATCACATGACCTAACCAAGCATAAAACAAGTGAGGGATACACCGGGATACCCCTGTCAGAAGAAAGTCTAGGGTGGTAGACGATCCGAGGCCCGCGGATTAGGGTTCCACAGGAAGAAGCGCTTCGGGGCATCGGAACACATCCAAACCATGCATGTGACCCAAGCATGTGTAATGAAGTGTGGTGTCATGCTCAAAACTCCTAAACCTGGTTCCCAAGTGTGCCCCCCTTCGCAGACATGCGCTGTCCCCTAAAAACAAAGTGTCTGCAATCTGACTATTAGGGGGAACTCCCCGTTTCGGTGAAACCGGGGTAGATCTTGTCACAACATGTTCACAACATGGTTTTACATAATCACATGACCTAACAAAGCCTAAAACAAGTGAGGTCTACACCGGGCTACCCCTGACAGAAGAAAGTCTAGGGGGGTAGACGATCCGAGGCCCGCGGATCAGGGTTCCGCAGGAACAAGTGCTTCGGGGCATCGGAACACATCCAAACCATGCATGTGACCCAAGCATGTGTAATGAAGTGTGGTGGCATGCTCAAAACTCCTAAACCTGGTTCCCAAGTGTGACCCCCTTCGCAGACATGCGCTGTCCCATAAAAACAAAGTGTCTGCAATCTGACTATTAGGGGGAAACTCCTCGTTTTGGTGAAACCGGGGTAGATTTTGTCACAACATGTTCCCAAACATGATTTTACATCATCACATGACCTAACCAAGCATAAAACAAGTGAGGGATACACCGGGGTACCCCTGTCAGAAGAAAGTCTAGGGGGGTAGACGATAAGAGGCCCGCGGATCAGGGTTCTGCAGGAAGAAGCGCTTCGGGGCATCGGAACACATCCAAACCATGCATGTGACTCAAGGATGTGTAATGAATTGTGGTGGCATGCTCAAAACTCCTAAACCTGGTTTCCAAGTGTAACCCCCTTCGCAGACATGCGCTGTCCCCTAAAAACAAAGTGTCTACAATCTGACTATTAGGGGGAAACTCCCTGTTTCGGTGAAACCAAGGTAGATGTTGTCACAATATGTTCCGAAACATGGTTTTACAACATCACATGACCTAACCAAGCCTAAAACAAGTGAGGGCTACACCGGGCTACCCCTGTCAGAAGAAAGTCGGCATAGATGATCCGAGGCCCGCGGATCAGGGTTCCGCAGGAAGAAGCGCTTCGGGGCATCAGAACACCTCCAAACCATGCATGTGACCCTAGCATGTGTAATGAAGTGTGGTGGCATGCTCAAAACTCCTAAACCTGGTTCCCAAGTGTGACCCCTTCGCAGACATGCGCTGTCCCCTAAAAACAAAGTGTCTGCAATCTGACTATTGGGGGGAAACTCCTCGTTTCGGTGAAACCGGGGTAGATCTTGTCACAACATGTTCCCGAACATGGTTTTACATCATCACATGACCTAACCAAGCCTAAAACAAGTGAGGGCTACACCGGGCTACCCCTGTTAGAAGAAAGTCTAGGGGGGTAGACGATCCGAGGCCCGCTTATCAGGGTTCCGCAGGAAGAAGCGCTTCGGGGCATCGGCACACATCCAAACCATGCATGTGACCCAAGAATGTGTGATGAAGTGTGGTGGAATGCTCAAAACTCCTAAACCTGGTTCCCAAGTGTCACCCCCTTCGCAGACATGCGTTGTCCCCTAAAAACAAAGTCTCTACAATCTGACTATTAGGGGGAAACTCCCCGTTTCGGTGAAACCGGGGTAGATCTTTTCACAACATGTTCCCAAACATGGTTTTTCATCATCACATGACCTAACCAAGCCTAAAACAAGTGAGGGATACACCGAGCTACCCCTGTCAGAAGAAAGTCTAGGGGGGTAGACGATCCGAGGCCCTCGGATCAGGGTTCCGCAGGAAGAAGCGCTTCGGGGCATCGGAACACCTCCAAACCATGCATGTGACACTAGAATGTGTAATGAAGTGTGGTGGAATGCTCAAAACTCCTAAACCTGGTCCCCAAGTGTGACCCCCTTCGCAGACATGCGCTGTCCCCTAAAAACAAAGTGTCTCCAATCTGACTATTAGGGGGAAACTCCCCGTTTCGGTGAAACCGGGGTAGATCTTGTCACAACATGTTCCCAAACATGGTTTTACATCATCACATGACCTAAACAAGCATAAAACAAGTGAGGGATACACCGGGCTACCCCTGTCAGAAGAAAGTCTAGGGTGGTAGACGATTCGAGGCCCGCGGATCAGGGTTCCACAGGAAGAAGCGCTTCGGGGCATCGGAACACATCCAAACCATGCATGTGACCCTAGCATGTGTAATGAAGTGTGGTGGCATGCTCAAAACTCCTAAACCTGGTCCCCAAGTGTGACCCCCTTCGCAGACATGCGCTGTCCCCTAAAAACAAAGTGTCTGCAATCTGACTATTAGGGGGAAACTCCTCGTTTCGGTGAAACCGGGGTAGATCTTGTCACAACATGTTCCCAAACATGGTTTTACACCATCACATGACCTAACCAAGCATAAAACAAGTGAGGGCTACACCGGGCTACCCCTGTCAGAAGAAAGTCTAGGGTGGTAGGCGATTCGAGTCCCGCGGATCAGGGTTCCCCAGGAAGAAGCGCTTCGGGGCATCAGAACACATCCAAACCATGCATGTGACCCAATCATGTGTAATGAAGTGTGGTGGCATGCTCAAAACTCATAAACCTGGTTCCCAAGTGTGGCCCCCTTCGCAGACATGTGCTGTCCCCTAAAAACAAAGTGTCTGCAATCTGACTATTAGGGGGAAACTCCCCGTTTCGGTGAAACCGGGGTAGATCTTGTCACAACATGTTCCCGAACATGGTTTTACATCATCACATGACCTAACCAAGCCTAAAACAAGTGAGGGCTACACCGGGCTACCCCTGTTAGAAGAAAGTCAAGGGGGGTAGACGATCCGAGGCCCGCGGATCAGGGTTCCGCAGGAAGAAGCGCTTCGGGGCATCGGCACACATCCAAACCATGCATGTGACCCAAGCATGTGTAATGAAGTGTGGTGGAATGCTGAAAACTCCTAAAACTGGTTCCCAAGTGTCACCCCCTTCGCAGACATGCGCTGTCCCCTAAAAACAAAGTGTCTGCAATCTGACTATTAGGGGGAAACTCCCCGTTTCGGTGAAACCGGGGTAGATCTTTTCACAACATGTTCCCAAACATGGTTTTACATCATCACATGACCTAACCAAGCCTAAAACAAGTGAGGGCTACACCGAGCTACCCCTGTCAGAAGAAAGTCTAGGGGGGTAGACGATCCGAGGCCCTCGGATCAGGGTTCCGTTGGAAGAAGCGCTTCGGGGCATTGGAACACCTCCAAACCATGCATGTGACACTATAATGTGTAATGAACTGTGGTGGCATGCTCAAAACTCCTAAACCTGGTCCCCAAGTGTGACCCCCTTCGCAGACATGCGCTGTCCCCTAAAAACAAAGTGTCTCCAATCTGACTATTAGGGGGAAACTCCCCGTTTCGGTGAAACCGGGGTAGATCTTGTCACAACATGTTCCCAAACATGGTTTTACATCATCACATGACCTAAACAAGCATAAAACAAGTGAGGGCTACACCGGGCTACCCCTGTCAGAAGAAAGTCTAGGGTGGTAGACGATCCGAGGCCCGCGGATCAGGGTTCCACAGGAAGAAGCGCTTCGGGGCATCGGAACACATCCAAACCATGCATGTGACCCAAGCATGTGTAATGAAGTGTGGTGGCATGCTCAAAACTCCTAAACCTGGTTCCCAAGTGTGGCCCCCTTCGCAGACATGCGCTGTCCCCTAAAAACAAAGTGTCGCAATCTGACTATTAGGGGGAAACTCCCCGTTTCGGTGAAACCGGGGTAGATCTTGTCGCAACATGTTCGCAAACATGGTTTTACATCATCACAGGACCTAACCAAGCCTAAAACAAGTGAGGGCTACACCGGGCTACCCCTGTGAGAAGAAAGTCTAGGGGGGTAGACGATCTGAGGCCCGCGGATCAAGGTTCCGCAGGAAGAAGCGCTTCGGGGCAACAGAACACCTCCAAACCATGCATGTGACACTAGAATGTGTAATGAAGTGTGGTGGCATGCTCAAAACTCCTAAACCTGGTTCCCAAGTGTGACCCCCTTCGCAGACATGCGCTGTCCCCTAAAAACAAAGTGTCTGCAATCTGACTATTAGGGGGACTCTCCCCGTTTCGATGAAACAGGGGTAGATCTTGTCACAACATGTTCCCAAACATGGTTTTACATCACATGACCTAAACAAGCATAAAACAAGTGAGGGCTACACCGGGCTACCCCTGTTAGAAGAAAGTCTAGGGTGGTAGACGATCCGAGGCCCGCGGATCAGGGTTCCACAGGAAGAAGCGCTTCGAGGCATCGGAACACATCCAAACCATACATGTGACACAAGCATGTGTAATGAAGTGTGGTGGAATGATCAAAACTCCTAAACCTGGTTCCCAAGTGTGACCCCCTTCGCAGACATGCGATGTCCCCTAAAAACAAAGTGTTTGCAATCTGACTATTAGGGGGAAACTCCCCGTTTCGGTGAAACCGGGGTAGATCTTGTCACAACATGTTCCCAAACATGGTTTTACATCATCACATGACCTAACCAAGCCTAAAACAAGTGAGGGCTACACCGGGCTACCCCTGTCAGAAGAAAGTCTAGGGGGGTAGACGATCCGAGGCCCGCGGATCAGGGTTCCGCAGGAAGAAGCGCTTCGGGGCATCGGAACACCTCCAAACCATGCATGTGACACTATAATGTGTAATGAAGTGTGGTGGCATGCTCAAAACTCATAAACCTGGTTCCCAAGTGTGACCCCTTTCGCAGACATGCGATGTCCCCTAAAAACAAAGTGTCTGCAATCTGACTATTAGGGGGAAACTCCTCGTTTCAGTGAAAACGGGGTAGATCTTGTCACAACATGTTCCCAAACATGGTTTTACATCATCACATGACCTAACCAAGCCTAAAACAAGTGAGGGATACACCGGGCTACCCATGTCAGAAGAAAGTCTAGGGTGGTAGACGATCCAAGGCCCGCGGATCAGGGTTCCGCAGGAAGAAGCGCTTGGGGCCATCGGAACACATCCAAAGCATGCATGTGACCCAAGCATGTGTAATGAAGTGTGGTGGCATGCTCAAAACTCCTAAACCTGGTTCCCAAGTGTGACACCCTTCGCAGGCATGCGCTGTCCCCTAAAAACAAAGTGTCTGCAATCTGACTATTAGGGGGAAACTCCCCGTTTCGGTGAAACCGGGGTAGATCTTGTCACAACATGTTCCCAAACATGGTTTTACATAATCACATGACCTAACCAAGCATAAAACAAGTGATAGCTACACCGGGCTACCCCTGTCAGAAGAAAGTCTAGGGTGGTAGACGATCCGAGGCCCGCGGATTAGGGTTCCACAGAAAGAAGCGCTTCGGGGCATCGGAACACATCCAAACCATGCATGTGACCCAAGCATGTGTAATGAAGTGTGGTGGCATGCTCAAAACTCCTAAACCTGGTTCCCAAGTGTGCCCCCCTTTGCAGACATGCGCTGTCCCCTAAAAACAAAGTGTCTGCAATCTGACTATTAGGGGGAACTCCCTGTTTCGGTGAAACCAGGGTAGATCTTGTCACAACATGTTCACAACATGGTTTTACATAATCACATGACCTAACAAAGCCTAAAACAAGTGAGGGCTACACCGGGCTACCCCTGACAGAAGAAAGTCTAGGGGGTAGACGATCCGAGGCCCGCGGATCTGGGTTCCGCAGGAAGAAGCGCTTCGGGGCATCGGAACACATCCAAACCATGCATGTGACCCAAGCATGTGTAATGAAGTGTGGTGGCATGCCCAAAACTCCTAAACCTGGTTCCCAAGTGTGACCCCCTTCGCAGACATGCGTTGTCCCCTAAAAACAAAGTGTCTGCAATCTGACTATTAGGGGGAAACTCCTCGTTTTGGTGAAACCGGGGTAGATTTTGTCACAACATGTTCCCAAACATGATTTTACATCATCACATGACCTAAACAAGCACAAAACAAGTGAGGGATACACCGGGCTACCCCTGTCAGAAGAAAGTCTAGGGGGGTAGACGATAAGAGGCCCGCGGATCAGGGTTCTGCAGGAAGAAGCGCTTCGGGGCATCCGAACACATCCAAACCATGCATGTGACTCAAGGATGTGTAATGAATTGTGGTGGCATGCTCAAAACTCCTAAACCTGGTTTCCAAGTGTGACCCCCTTCGCAGACATGCGCCGTCCCCTAAAAACAAAGTGTCTGCAATCTGACTATTAGGGGGAAACTCCCTGTTTCGGTGAAACCAAGGTAGATGTTGTCACAATATGTTCCGAAACATGGTTTTACATCATCACATGACCTAACCAAGCCTAAAACTAGTGAGGGCTACACAGGGCTACCCCTGTCAGAAGAAAGTCTAGGGGGGTAGATGATCCGAGGCCCACGGTTCAGGGTTCCGCAGGAAGAAGCGCTTCGGGGCATCGGAACACCTCCAAACCATGCATGTGACCCTAGCATGTGTAATGAAGTGTGGTGGCATGCTCAAAACTCCTAAACCTGGTTCCCAAGTGTGACCCCCTTCACAGACATGCGCTGTCCCCTAAAAACCAAGTGTCTGCAATCTGACTGTTAGGGGGAACTCCCCGTTTCGGTGAAACCGGGGTAGATCTTGTCACAACATGTTCACAACATGGTTTTACATAATCACATGACCTAACAAAGCCTAAAACAAGTGAGGGCTACACCGGGCTACCCCTGACAGAAGAAAGTCTAGGGGGGTAGACGATCCGAGGCCCGCGGATCAGGGTTCCGCAGGAAGAAGCGCTTCGGGGCATCGGAACACATCCAAACCATGCATGTGACCCAAGCATGTGTAATGAAGTGTGTTGGCATGCTCAAAACTCCTAAACCTGGTTCCCAAGTGTGACCCCCTTCGCAGACATGCGTTGTCCCCTAAAAACAAAGTGTCTGCAATCTGACTATTAGGGGGAAACTCCTCGTTTTGGTGAAACCGGGGTAGATTTTGTCACAACATGTTCCCAAACATGATTTTACATCATCACATGACCTAACCAAGCATAAAACAAGTGAGGGATACACCGGGCTACCCCTGTCAGAAGAAAGTCTAGGGGGGTAGACGATAAGAGGCCCGCGGATCAGGGTTCTGCAGGAAGAAGCGCTTCGGGGCATCGGAACACATCCAAACCATGCATGTGACTCAAGGATGTGTAATGAATAGTGGTGGCATGCTCAAAACTCCTAAACCTGGTTTCCAAGTGTGACCCCCTTCGCAGACATGCGCCGTCCCCTAAAAACAAAGTGTCTGCAATCTGACTATTAGGGGGAAACTCCCTGTTTCGGTGAAACCAAGGTAGATGTTGTCGCAATATGTTCCGAAACATGGTTTTACATCATCACATGACCTAACCAAGCCTAAAACAAGTGAGGGCTACACCGGGCTACCCCTGTCAGAAGAAAGTCTAGGGGGTAGATGATCCGAGGCCCGCGGTTCAGGGTTCCGCAGGAAGAAGCGCTTCGGGGCATCGGAACACCTCCAAACCATGCATGTGACCCTAGCATGTGTAATGAAGTGTGGTGGCATGCTCAAAACTCCTAAACCTGGTTCCCAAGTGTGACCCCTTCGCAGACATGCGCTGTCCCCTAAAAACAAAGTGTCTGCAATCTGACTATTAGGGGGGAAACTCCTCGTTTCGGTGAAACCGGGGTAGATCTTGTCACAACATGTTCCCAAACATGGTTTTACACCATCACATGACCTAACCAAGCATAAAACAAGTGAGGGCTACACCGGGCTACCCCTGTCAGAAGAAAGTCTAGGGTGGTAGACGATCCGAGTCCCGCGGATCAGGGTTCCCCAGGAAGAAGCGCTTCGGGGCATCGGAACACATCCAAACCATGCATGTGACCCAAGCATGTGTAATAAAGTGTGGTGGAATGCTCAAAACTCCTAAACCTGGTTCCCAAGTGTGACCCCCTTCGCAGATATGCGCCGTCCCCTAAAAACAAAGTGTCTGCAATCTGACTATTAGGGGGAAACTCCCTGTTTCGGTGAAACCAAGGTAGATGTTGTCGCAATATGTTCCGAAACATGGTTTTACATCATCACATGACCTAAACAAGCCTAAAACAAGTGAGGGCTACACCGGGCTACCCCTGTCAGAAGAAAGTCTAGGGGGGTAGATGATCCGAGGCCCGCGGTTCAGGGTTCCGCAGGAAGAAGCGCTTCGGGGCATCGGAACACCTCTAAACCATGCATGTGACCCTATCATGTGTAATGAAGTGTGGTGGCATGCTCAAAACTCCTAAACCTGGTTCCCAAGTGTGACCCCTTCGCAGACATGCGCTGTCCCCTAAAAACAAAGTGTCTGCAATCTGACTATTAGGGGGGAAACTCCTCGTTTCAGTGAAACCGGGGTAGATCTTGTCACAACATGTTCCCAAACATGGTTTTACACCATCACATGACCTAACCAAGCATAAAACAAGTGAGGGCTACACCGGGCTACCCCTGTCAGAAGAAAGTCTAGGGTGGTAGACGATCCGAGTCCCGCGGATCAGGGTTCCCCAGGAAGAAGCGCTTCGGGGCATCGGAACACATCCAAACCATGCATGTGACCCAAGCATGTGTAATAAAGTGTGGTGGCATGCTCAAAACTCCTAAACCTGGTTCCCAAGTGTGGCCCCCTTCGCAGACATGCGCTGTCCCCTAAAAACAAAGTGTCTGCAATCTGACTATTAGGGGGAAACTCCCCGTTTCGGTGAAACCGGGGTAGATCTTGTCACAACATGTTCCCGAACATGGTTTTACATCATCACATGACCTAACCAAGCCTAAAACAAGTGAGGGCTACACCGGGCTACCCCTGTTAGAAGAAAGTCTAGGGGGGTAGACGATCCGAGGCCCGCGGATCAGGGTTCCGCAGGAAGAAGCGCTTCGGGGCATCGGCACACATCCAAACCATGCATGTGACCCAAGCATGTGTGATGAAGTGTGGTGGCATGCTCAAAACTCCTAAACCTGGTTCCCAAGTGTCACCCCCTTCGCTGACATGCGCTGTCCCCTAAAAACAAAGTGTCTGCAATCTGACTATTAGGGGGAAACTCCCTGTTTCGGTGAAACCGGGGTAGATCTTTTCACAACATGTTCCCAAACATGGTTTTACATCATCACATGACCTAAACAAGCCTAAAACAAGTGAGGGCTACACCGGGCTACCCCTGTCAGAAGAAAGTCTAGGGTGGTAGACGATTCGAGGCCCGCGGATCAGGGTTCCACAGGAAGAAGCGCTTCGGGGCATCGGAACACATCCAAACCATGCATGTGACCCTAGCATGTGTAATGAAGTGTGGTGGCATGCTCAAAACTCCTAAACCTGGTTCCCAAGTGTGACCCTCTTCGCAGACATGAGTTGTCCCCTAAAAACAAAGTGTGTCCAATCTGACTATTAGGGGGAAACTCCCCGTTTCGGTGAAACCGGGGTAGATCTTGTCACAACATGTTCCCAAACATGGTTTTACATCATCACATGACCTAAACAAGCCTAAAACAAGTGAGGGCTACACCGGGCTACCCCTGTCAGAAGAAAGTCTAGGGTGGTAGACGATTCGAGGCCCGCGGATCAGGGTTCCACAGGAAGAAGCGCTTCGGGGCATCGGAACACATCCAAACCATGCATGTGACCCTAGCATGTGTAATGAAGTGTGGTGGCATGCTCAAAACTCCTAAACCTGGTTCCCAAGTGTGACCCTCTTCGCAGACATGAGTTGTCCCCTAAAAACAAAGTGTGTCCAATCTGACTATTAGGGGGAAACTCCCCGTTTCGGTGAAACCGGGGTAGATCTTGTCACAACATGTTCCCAAACATGGTTTTACACCATCAGATGACCTAACCAAGCATAAAACAAGTGAGGGCTACACCGGGCTACCCCTGTCAGAAGAAAGTCTAGGGTGGTAGGCGATCCGAGTCCCGCGGATCAGGGTTCCCCAGGAAGAAGCGCTTCGGGGAATCGGAACACATCCAAACCATGCATGTGACCCAAACATGTGTAATGAAGTGTGGTGGCATGCTCAAAACTCATAAACCTGGTTCCCAAGTGTGGCCCCCTTCGCAGACATGCGCTGTCCCCTAAAAACAAAGTGTCTGCAATCTGACTATTAGGGGGAAACTCCCCGTTTCGGTGAAACCGGGGTAGATCTTGTCACAACATGTTCCCGAACATGGTTTTACATCATCACATGACCTAACCAAGCCTAAAACAAGTGAGGGCTACACCGGGCTACCCCTGTTAGAAGAAAGTCTAGGGGGGTAGACGATCCGAGGCCCGCGGATCAGGGTTCCGCAGGAAGAAGCGCTTCGGGGCATCGACACACATCCAAACCATGCATGTGACCCAAGCATGTGTAATGAAGTGTGGTGGCATGCTGAAAACTCCTAAATCTGGTTCCCAAGTGTCACCCCCTTCGCAGACATGCGCTGTCCCCTAAAAACAAAGTGTCTGCAATCTGACTATTAGGGGGGAACTCCCCGTTTCGGTGAAACCGGGGTAGATCTTGTCACAAAATGTTCCCAAACATGGTTTTACATCATCACATGACCTAACCAAGCCTAAAACAAGTGAGGGCTACACCGAGCTACCCCTGTCAGAAGAAAGTCTAGGGGGGTAGACGATCCGAGGCCCTCGGATCAGGGTTCCGCAGGAAGAAGCGTTTCGGGGCATCGGAACACCTCCAAACCATGCACGTGACACTAGAATGTGTAATGAACTGTGGTGGCATGCTCAAAACTCCTAAACCTGGTCCCCAAGTGTGACCCCCTTCGCAGACATGCGCTGTCCCCTAAAAACAAAGTGTCTCCAATCTGACTATTAGGGGGAAACTCCCCGTTTCGGTGAAACCGGGGTAGATCTTGTCACAACATGTTCCCAAACATGGTTTTACATCATCACATGACCTAAACAAGCATAAAACAAGTGAGGGCTACACCGGGCTACCCCTGTCAGAAGAAAGTCTAGGGTGGTAGACGATCCGAGGCCCGCGGATCAGGGTTCCACAGGAAGAAGCGCTTCGGGGCATCGGGACCCATCCAAACCATGCATGTGACCCAAGCATGTGTAATGAAGTGTGGTGGCATGCTCAAAACTCCTAAACCTGGTTCCCAAGTGTGGCCCCCTTCGCAGACATGCGCTGTCCCCTAAAAACAAACTGTCGCAATCTGACTATTAGGGGGAAACTCCCCGTTTCGGTGAAACCGGGGTAGATCTTGTCGCAACATGTTCGCAAACATGGTTTTACATCATCACATGACCTAACCAAGCCTAAAACAAGTGAGGGCTACACCGGGCTACCCCTGTTAGAAGAAAGTCTAGGGGGGTAGACGATCCGAGGCCCGCGGATCAAGGTTCCGCAGGAAGAAGCGCTTCGAGGCATTGGAACACATACAAAACATGCATGTGACCCAAGCATGTGTAATGAAGTGTGGTGGCATGCTCAAAACTCCTAAACCTGGTTCCCAAGTGTGACCCTCTTCGCAGACATGAGTTGTCCCCTAAAAACAAAGTGTGTCCAATCTGACTATTAGGGGGAAACTCCCCGTTTCGGTGAAACCGGGGTAGATCTTGTCACAACATGTTCCCAAACATGGTTTTACATCATCACATGACATAACCAAGCCTAAAACAAGTGAGGGCTACACCGGGCTACCCCTTTCAGAAGAAAGTCTAGGGGGTACACGATCCGAGGCCCGCGGATCAGGGTTCCGTAGGAAGAAGCGCTTCGGGGCATCGGAACACCTCCAAACCATGCATGTGACACTAGAATGTGTAATGAAGTGTGGTGGCATGCTCAAAACTCCTAAACCTGGTTCCCAAGTGTGACCCCCTTCGCAGACATGCGCTGTCCCCTAAAAACAAAATGTCTCCAATCTGACTATTAGGGGGAAACTCCCCGTTTCGGTGAAACCGGGGTAGATCTTGTCACAACATGTTCCCAAACATGGTTTTACATCACATGACCTAAACAAGCATAAAACAAGTGAGGGCTACACCGGGCTACCCCTGTTAGAAGAAAGTCTAGGGTGGTAGACGATCCGAGGCCCGCGGATCAGGGTTCCACAGGAAGAAGCGCTTCGAGGCATCGGAACACATCCAAACCATGCATGTGACACAAGCATGTGTAATGAAGTGTGGTGGCATGATCAAAACTCCTAAACCTGGTTCCCAAGTGTGACCCCCTTCGCAGACATGCGATGTCCCCTAAAAACAAAGTGTCTGCAATCTGACTATTAGGGGGAAACTCCCCGTTTCGGTGAAACCGGGGTAGATCTTGTCACAACATGTTCCCAAACATGGTTTTACATCATCACATGACCTAAACAAGCCTAAAACAAGTGAGGGCTACACCGGGCTACTCCTGTCAGAAGAAAGTCTAGGGGGGTAGACGAACCGAGGCCCGCGGATCAGGGTTCCGCAGGAAGAAGCGCTTCGGGGCATCGGAACACCTCCAAACCATGCATGTGACACTAGAATGTGTAATGAAGTGTGGTGGCATACTCAAAACTCCTAAACCTGGTTCCCAAGTGTGACCCCTTTCGCAGACATGCGATGTCCCCTAAAAACAAAGTGTCTGCAATCTGACTATTAGGGGGAAACTCCTCGTTTCGGTGAAAACGGGGTAGATCTTGTCACAACATGTTCCCAAACATGGTTTTACATCATCACATGACCTAACCAAGCCTAAAACAAGTGAGGGCTACACCGGGCTACCCCTGTCAGAAGAAAGTCTAGGGTGGTAGACGATCCAAGGCCCGCGGATCAGGGTTCCGCAGGAAGAAGCGCTTGGGGCCATCGGAACACATCCAAAGCATGCATGTGACCCAAGCATGTGTAATGAAGTGTGGTGGCATGCTCAAAACTCCTAAACCTGGTTCCCAAGTGTGACCCCCTTCGCAGACATGCGATGTCCCCTAAAAACAAAGTGTCTGCAATCTGACTATTAGGGGGAAACTCCCCGTTTCGCTGAAACCGGGGTAGATCTTGTCACAACATGTTCCCAAACATGGTTTTACATCATCACCTGACCTAACCAAGCCTAAAACAAGTGAGAGATACACCGGGCTACCCCTGTCAGAAGAAAGTCTAGGGGGGTAGACGATCTGAGGCCCGCGGATCAGGGTTCCGCAGGAAGAAGCGCTTCGGGGCATCGGAACACATCCAAACCATGCATTTGACCCAAGCATGTGTAATTAAGTGTGGTGGCATGCTCAAAACTCCTAAACCTGGTTCCCAAGTGTGACCCTCTTCGCAGACATGCGATGTCCCCTAAAAACAAAGTGTCTGCAATCTAACTATTAGGGGGAAACTCCCCGTTTCGGTGAAACCGGGGTAGATCTTGTCACAACATGTTCCCAAACATGGTTTCACATCATCACATGACCTAACCAAGCCTAAAAAAAGTGAGGGCTACAGCGGGATACCCCTGTCAGAAGAAATTCTAGGGGGGTAGACGATCGGAGGCCCGCGGATCAGGGTTCCGCAGGAAGAAGCGCTTCGGGGCATCGGAACACATCCAAACCATGCATGTGACCCAAGCATGTGTAATGAAGTGTGGTGGCATTCTCAAAACTCCTAAACCTGGTTCCCAAGTGTGGCCCCCTTCGCAGACATGCGCTGTCCCCTAAAAACAAAGTGTCTGCAATCTGACTATTAGGGGGAAACTCCCTGTTTCGGTGAAACCGGGGTAGATCTTGTCACAACATGTTCCCAAACATGGTTTTACATCATCACATGACCTAACCAAGCCTAAAACAAGTGAGGGCTACACCGGGCTACCCCTGTTAGAAGAAAGTCTAGGGGGGTAGACGAACCGAGGCCCGCGGATCAGGGTTCCGCAGGAAGAAGCGCTTCGGGGCATCGGAACACCTCCAAACCATGCATGTGACACTAGAATGTGTAATGAAGTGTGGTGGCATGCTCAAAACTCCTAAACCTGGTTCCTAAGTGTGACCCCTTTCGCAGACATGCGATGTCCCCTAAAACAAAGTGTCTGCAATCTGACTATTAGGGGGAAACTCCTCGTTTCGGTGAAAACGGGGTAGATCTTGTCACAACATGTTCCCAAACATGGTTTTACATCATCACATGACCTAACCAAGACTAAAACAAGTGAGGGCTACACCGGGCTACCCCTGTTAGAAGAAAGTCTAGGGGGGTAGACGATCCGAGGCCCGCGGATCAGGGTTCCGCAGGAAGAAGCGCTTCGGGGCATCGACACACATCCAAACCATGCATGTGACCCAAGCATGTGTAATGAAGTGTGGTGGCATGCTGAAAACTCCTAAATCTGGTTCCCAAGTGTCACCCCCTTCGCAGACATGCGCTGTCCCCTAAAAACAAAGTGTCTGCAATCTGACTATTAGGGGGAAACTCCCCGTTTCGGTGAAACTGGGGTAGATCTTGTCACAACATGTTCCCAAACATGGTTTTACATCATCACATGACCTAACCAAGCCTAAAACAAGTGAGGGCTACACCGAGCTACCCCTGTCAGAAGAAAGTCTAGGGGGGTAGACGATCCGAGGCCCTCGGATCAGGGTTTCGCAGGAAGAAGCGCTTCGGGGCATCGGAACACCTCCAAACCATGCATGTGACACTAGAATGTGTAATGAACTGTGGTGGCATGCTCAAAACTCCTAAACCTGGTCCCCAAGTGTGACCCCCTTCGCAGACATGCGCTGTCCCCTAAAAACAAAGTGTCTCCAATCTGACTATTAGGGGGAAACTCCCCGTTTCGGTGAAACCGGGGTAGATCTTGTCACAACATGTTCCCAAACATGGTTTTACATCATCACATGACCTAAACAAGCATAAAACAAGTGAGGTCTACACCGGGCTACCCCTGTCAGAAGAAAGTCTAGGGTGGTAGACGATTCGAGGCCCGCGGATCAGGGTTCCACAGGAAGAAGCGCTTCGGGGCATCGGAACACATCCAAACCATGCATGTGACCCTAGCATGTGTAATGAAGTGTGGTGGCATGCTCAAAACTCCTAAACCTGGTCCCCAAGTGTGACCCCCTTCGCAGACATGCGCTGTCCCCTAAAAACAAAGTGTCTGCAATCTGACTATTAGGGGGAAACTCCTCGTTTCGGTGAAACCGGGGTAGATCTTGTCACAACATGTTCCCAAACATGGTTTTACACCATCACATGACCTAACCAAGCATAAAACAAGTGAGGGCTACACCGGGCTACCCCTGTCAGAAGAAAGTCTAGGGTGGTAGGCGATCCGAGTCCCGCGGATTAGGGTTCCCCAGGAAGAAGCGCTTCAGGGCATCGAAACACATCCAAACCATGCATGTGACCCAAGAATGTGTAATGAAGTGTGGTGGCATGCTCAAAACTCATAAACCTGGTTCCCAAGTGTGGCCCCCTTCGCAGACATGCGCTGTCCCCTAAAAACAAAGTGTCTGCAATCTGACTATTAGGGGGAAACTCCCCGTTTCGGTGAAACCGGGGTAGATCTTGTCACAACATGTTCCCGAACATGGTTTTACATCATCACATGACCTAACCAAGCCTAAAACAAGTGAGGGCTACACCGGGCTACCCCTGTTAGAAGAAAGTCTAGGGGGGTAGACGATCCGAGGCCCGCGGATCAGGGTTCCGCAGGAAGAAGCGCTTCGTGGCATCGACACACATCCAAACCATGCATGTGACCCAAGCATGTGTAATGAAGTGTGGTGGCATGCTGAAAACTCCTAAATCTGGTTCCCAAGTGTCACCCCCTTCGCAGACATGCGTTGTCCCCTAAAAACAAAGTGTCTGCAATCTGACTATTAGGGGGAAACTCCCCGTTTCGGTGAAACCGGGGTAGATCTTTTCACAACATGTTCCCAAACATGGTTTTACATCATCACATGACCTAACCAAGCCTAAAACAAGTGAGGGCTACACCGAGCTACCCCTGTCAGAAGAAAGTCTAGGGGGGTAGACGATCCGAGGCCCTCGGATCAGGGTTCCGCAGGAAGAAGCGCTTCGGGGCATCGGAACACCTCCAAACCATGAATGTGACACTAGAATGTGTAATGAACTGTGGTGGCATGCTCAAAACTCCTAAACCTGGTCCCCAAGTGTGACCCCCTTCGCAGACATGCGCTGTCCCCTAAAAACAAAGTGTCTCCAATCTGACTATTAGGGGGAAACTCCCCGTTTCGGTGAAACCGGGGTAGATCTTGTCACAACATGTTCCCAAACATGGTTTTACATCATCACATGACCTAAACAAGCATAAAACAAGTGAGGGCTACACCGGGCTACCCCTGTCAGAAGAAAGTCTAGGGTGGTAGACGATCCGAGGCCCGCGGATCAGGGTTCCACAGGAAGAAGCGCTTCGGGGCATCGGGACACATCCAAACCATGCATGTGACCCAAGCATGTGTAATGAAGTGTGGTGGCATGCTCAAAACTCCTAAACCTGGTTCCCAAGTGTGGCCCCCTTCGCAGACATGCGCTGTCCCCTAAAAACAAACTGTCGCAATCTGACTATTAGGGGGAAACTCCCCGTTTCGGTGAAACCGGGGTAGATCTTGTCGCAACATGTTCGCAAACATGGTTTTACATCATCACATGACCTAACCAAGCCTAAAACAAGTGAGGGCTACACCGGGCTACCCCTGTTAGAAGAAAGTCTAGGGGGGTAGACGATCCGAGGCCCGCGGATCAAGGTTCCGCAGGAAGAAGCGCTTCGGGGCATCGGAACACATACAAACCATGCATGTGACCCAAGCATGTGTAATGAAGTGTGGTGGCATGCTCAAAACTCCTAAACCTGGTTCCCAAGTGTGACCCTCTTCGCAGACATGAGTTGTCCCCTAAAAACAAAGTGTGTCCAATCTGACTATTAGGGGGAAACTCCCCGTTTCGGTGAAACCGGGGTAGATCTTGTCACAACATGTTCCCAAACATGGTTTTACATCATCACATGACATAACCAAGCCTAAAAAAAGTGAGGGATACACCGGGCTACCCCTTTCAGAAGAAAGTCTAGGGGGTAGACGATCCGAGGCCCGCGGATCAGGGTCCGCAGGAAGAAGCGCTTCGGGGCATCGGAACACCTCCAAACCATGCATGTGACACTAGAATGTGTAATGAAGTGTGGTGGCTTGCTCAAAACTCTTAAACCTGGTTCCCAAGTGTGACCCCCTTCGCAGACATGCGCTGTCCCCTAAAAACAAAATGTCTCCAATCTGACTATTAGGGGGAAACTCCCCGTTTCGGTGAAACCGGGGTAGATCTTGTCACAACATGTTCCCAAACATGGTTTTACATCACATGACCTAAACAAGCATAAAACAAGTGAGGGCTACACCGGGCTACCCGTGTTAGAAGAAAGTCTAGGGTGGTAGACGATCCGAGGCCCGCGGATCAGGGTTCCACAGGAAGAAGCGCTTCGAGGCATCGGAACACATCCAAACCATGCATGTGACCCAAGCATGTGTAATGAAGTGTGGTGGCATGATCAAAACTCCTAAACCTGGTTCCCAAGTGTGACCCCCTTCGCAGACATGCGATGTCCCCTAAAAACAAAGTGTCTGCAATCTGACTATTAGGGGGAAACTCCCCGTTTCGGTGAAACCGGGGTAGATATTGTCACAACATGTTCCCAAACATGGTTTTACATCATCACATGACCTAACCAAGCCTAAAACAAGTGAGGGATACACCGGGCTACCCCTGTCAGAAGAAAGTCTAGGGGGGTAGACGAACCGAGGCCCGCGGATCAGGGTTCCGTAGGAAGAAGCGCTTCGGGGCATCGGAACACCTCCAAACCATGCATGTGACACTAGAATGTGTAATGAAGTGTGGTGGCATGCTCAAAACTCCTAAACCTGGTTCCCAAGTGTGACCCCTTTCGCAGACATGCGATGTCCCCTAAAAACAAAGTGTCTGCAATCTGACTATTAGGGGGAAACTCCTCGTTTCGGTGAAAACGGGGTAGATCTTGTCACAACATGTTCCCAAACATGGTTTTACATCATCACATGACCTAACCAAGCCTAAAACAAGTGAGGGCTACACCGGGCTACCCCTGTCAGAAGAAAGTCTAGGGTGGTAGACGATCCAAGGCCCGCGGATCAGGGTTCCGCAGGAAGAAGCGCTTGGGGCCATCGGAACACATCCAAAGCATGCATGTGACCCAAGCATGTGTAATGAAGTGTGGTGGCATGCTCAAAACTCCTAAACCTGGTTCCCAAGTGTGACCCCCTTCGCAGACATGCGATGTCCCCTAAAAACAAAGTGTCTGCAATCTGACTATTAGGGGGAAACTCCCCGTTTCGCTGAAACCGGGGTAGATCTTGTCACAACATGTTCCCAAACATGGTTTTACATCATCACATGACCTAACCAAGCCTAAAACAAGTGAGAGATACACCGGGCTACCCCTGTCAGAAGAAAGTCTAGGGGGGTAGACGATCTGAGGCCCGCGGATCAGGGTTCCGCAGGAAGAAGCGCTTCGGGGCATCGGAACACATCCAAACCATGCATGTGACCCAAGCATGTGTAATTAAGTGTGGTGGCATCCTCAAAACTCCTAAACCTGGTTCCCAAGTGTGACCCTCTTCGCAGACATGCGATGTCCCCTAAAAACAAAGTGTCTGCAATCTAACTATTAGGGGGAAACTCCCCGTTTCGGTGAAACCGGGGTAGATCTTGTCATAACATGTTCCCAAACATGGTTTCACATCATCACATGACCTAACCAAGCCTAAAACAAGTGAGGGCTACAGCGGGATACCCCTGTCAGAAGAAATTCTAGGGGGGTAGACGATCGGAGGCCCGCGGATCAGGGTTCCGCAGGAAGAAGCGCTTCGGGGCATCGGAACACATCCAAACCATGCATGTGACCCAAGCATGTGTAATGAAGTGTGGTGGCATTCTCAAAACTCCTAAACCTGGTTCCCAAGTGTGGCCCCCTTCGCAGACATGCGCTGTCCCCTAAAAACAAAGTGTCTGCAATCTGACTATTAGGGGGAAACTCCCTGTTTCGGTGAAACCGGGGTAGATCTTGTCACAACATGTTACCAAACATGGTTTTACATCATCACATGACCTAACCAAGCCTAAAACAAGTGAGGGCTACACCGGGCTACCCCTGTTAGAAGAAAGTCTAGGGGGGTAGACGAACCGAGGCCCGCGGATCAGGGTACGCAGGAAGAGGCGCTTCGGGGCATCGGAACACCTCCAAACCATGCATGTGACACTAGAATGTGTAATGAAGTGTGGTGGCATGCTCAAAACTCCTAAACCTGGTTCCTAAGTGTGACCCCTTTCGCAGACATGCGATGTCCCCTAAAAACAAAGTGTCTGCAATCTGACTATTAGGGGGAAACTCCTCGTTTCGGTGAAAACGGGGTAGATCTTGTCACAACATGTTCCCAAACATGGTTTTACATCATCACATGACCTGACCAAGCCTAAAACAAGTGAGGGCTACACCGGGCTACCCCTGTCAGAAGAAAGTCTAGGGTGGTAGACGATCCAAGGCCCGCGGATCAGGGTTCCGCAGGAAGAAGCGCTTGGGGCCATCGGAACACATCCAAAGCATGCATGTGACCCAAGCATGTGTAATGAAGTGTGGTTGCATGCTCACAACTCCTAAACCTGGTTCCCAAGTGTGACCCCCTTCGCAGACATGCGATGTCCCCTAAAAACAAAGTGTCTGCAATCTGACTATTAGGGGGAAACTCCCCGTTTCGCTGAAACCGGGGTAGATCTTGTCACAACATGTTCCCAAACATGGTTTTACATCATCACATGACCTAACCAAGCCTAAAACAAGTGAGAGATACACCGGGCTACCCCTGTCAGAAGAAAGTCTAGGGGGGTAGACGATCTGAGGCCCGCGGATTAGGGTTCCGCAGGAAGAAGCGCTTCAGGGCCTCGGAACACATCCAAACCATGCATGTGACCCAAGCATGTGTAATTAAGTGTGGTGGCATGCTCAAAATTCCTAAACCTGGTTCCCAAGTGTGACCCTCTTCGCAGACATGCGATGTCCCCTAAAAACAAAGTGTCTGCAATCTAACTATTAGGGGGAAACTCCCCGTTTCGGTGAAACCGGGGTAGATCTTGTCACAACATGTTCCCAAACATGGTTTCACATCATCACATGACCTAACCAAGCCTAAAACAAGTGAGGGCTACAGCGGGATACCCCTGTCAGAAGAAATTCTAGGGGGGTAGACGATCGGAGGCCCGCGGATCAGGGTTCCGCAGGAAGAAGCGCTTCGGGGCATCGGAACACATCCAAACCATGCATGTGACCAAAGCATGTGTAATGAAGTGTGGTGGCATTCTCAAAACTCCTAAACCTGGTTCCCAAGTGTGGCCCCCTTCGCAGACATGCGCTGTCCCCTAAAAAGAAAGTGTCTGCAATCTGACTATTAGGGGGAAACTCCCTGTTTCGGTGAAACCGGGGTAGATCTTGTCACAACATGTTCCCAAACATGGTTTTACATCATGACATGACCTAACCAAGCCTAAAACAAGTGAGGGCTACACCGGGCTACCCCTGTTAGAAGAAAGTCTAGGGGGGTAGACAATCCGAGGCCCGCGGATCAGGGTTCCGCAGGAAGAAGCGCTTTGCGACATCGAAACACATCCAAACCATGCATGTGACCCAAGCATGTGCAATGAAGTGTGGTGGCATGCTCAGAACTCCTAAACCTGGTTCCCAAGTGTGACCCCCTTCGCAGACATGCGCTGTCCCCAAAAAACAAAGTGTCTGCAATCTGACTATTAGGGGGAAACTCCCCGTTTTGGTGAAACCGGGGTAGATCTTGTTACAAAATGTTCCCAAACATGGTTTTATATCATCACATGACCTAACCAATCCTAAAACAAGTGAGGGGTACACCGGGATACCCCTGTCAGAAGAAAGTCTAGGGGGGTAGACGATCGGAGGCCCGCGGATCAGGGTTCCGCAGGAAGAAGCGCTTCGGGGCATCGGAACACATCCAAACCATGCATGTGACCCTAGCATGTGTAATGAAGTGTGGTGGCATGCTCAAAACTCCTAAACCTGGTTCCCAAGTGTGACCCCCTTAGCAGACATGCAATGTCCCCTAAAAACAAAGTGTCTGCAATCTGACTATTAGGGGGAAACTCCCCGTTTTGGTGAAACCGGGGTAGATCTTGTCACAACATGTTCCCAAACATGGTTTTACATCATCACATGACCTAACCAATCCTAAAACAAGTGAGGGATACACCGGGATACCCCTGTCAGAAGAAAGTCTAGGGGGTAGACGATTTGAGGCCCGCGGATCAGGGTTCCGCAGGAAGAAACGCTTCGGGGCATCGGAACACATCTAAACCATGCATATGACCCAAGCATGTGTAATGAAGTGTGGTGGCATGCTCAAAACTCCTAAACCTGGTTCCCAAGTGTGACCCCCGTCGCAGACATGCGATGTCCCCTAAAAACAAAGTGTCTACAATCTGACTATTGGGGGGAAACTCCCCGTTTCGGTGAAACCGGGGTAGATCTTGTCACAACATGTTCCAAAACATGGTTTTACATCATCACATGACCTAACCAAGCCTAAAACAAGTGAGGGCTACACCGGGCTACCCCTGTCAGAAGAAAGTCTAGGGGGTAGACGATCCGAGGCCCGTGGATCAGGGTTCCGCAGGAAGAAGCGCTTCGGGGCATCGGAACACATCCAAACCATGCATGTGGAATGCTCAAAACTCCTAAACCTGGTTCCCAAGTGTGACCCCTTTCCCAGACATGCACAGTCCCCTTAAAACAAAGTGTCTGCAATCTGACTATTAGGGGGAAAGTCCCCGTCTCGGTGAAACGGGGGTAGATCTTGTCACAACATGTTCTCAAACATGGTTTTACATCATCACATGACCTAACCAAGCATAAAACAAGTGAGGGCTACACCGGGCTACCCCTGTCAGAAGAAAGTCTAGGGTGCTAGATGATCCGAGGCCCACGGATCAGGGTTCTACAGGAAGAAGCGCTTCGGAGCATCAGAACACATCCAAACCATGCATGTGACCCAAGCATGTGTAATGAAGTGTGGTGGCATTCTCAAAACTCCTAAACCTGGTTCCCAAGTGTGGCCCCCTTCGCAGACATGCGCTGTCCCCTAAAAACAAAGTGTCTGCAATCTGACTATTAGGGGGAAACTCCCTGTTTCAGTGAAACCGGGGTAGATCTTGTCACAACATGTTCCCAAACATGGTTTTACATCATCACATGACCTAACCAAGCCTAAAACAAGTGAGGGCTACACCGGGCTACCCCTGTTAGAAGAAAGTCTAGGGGGGTAGACGATCCGAGGCCCGCGGATCACGGTTCCGCAGGAAGAAGCGCTTCGGGACATCGAAACACATCCAAACCATGCATGTGACCCAAGCATGTGTAATGAAGTGTGGTGGCATGCTCAAAACTCCTAAACCTGGTTCCCAAGTGTGACCCCCTTCGCAGACATGCGATGTCCCCTAAAAACAAAGTGTCTGCCATCTGACTATTAGGGGGAAACACCCCGTTTCGGTGAAACCGGGGTAGATCTTGTCATAACATGTTCCCAAACATGGTTTTACATCATCACATGACCTAACCAAGCCTAAAACAAGTGAGGGATACACCGGGCTACCCCTATCAGAAGAAATTCTAGGGGGGTAGACGATCCGAGGCCCGCGGATCAGGGTTCCGCAGGAAGAAGCGCTTTGGGGCATCGGAACACATCCAAACCATGCATGTGACCCAAGCATGTGTAATGAAGTGTGGTGGCATTCTCAAAACTCCTAAACCTGGTTCCCAAGTGTGACCCCGTTCGCACACATGCGATGTCCCGTAAAAACAAAGTGTCTGCAATCTGACTATTAGGGGGAAACTCCCTGTTTCGGTGAAACCGGGGTAGATCTTGTCACAAAATTTTCCCAAACATGCATTTACATCATCACATGACCTACCAAGCCTAAAACAAGTGAGGGATACACCGGGCTTCCCCTGTCAGAAGAAATTCTAGGGGGGTAGATGATCCGAGGCCCGCGGCTCAGGGTTCCGCAGGAAGAAGCGCTTCGGGGCATCGGAACACATCCAAACCATGCATGTGACCCAAGCATGTGTAATGAAGTGTGGTGGCATGCTCAAAACTCCTAAACCTGGTTCCCAAGTGTAACCCCCTTCGCAGACATGCGCTGTCCCCTAAAAACAAAGTGTCCTCAATCTGACTATTAGGGGGAAACTCCCTGTTTCGGTGAAACCGGGGTAGATCTTGTTACAACATGTTCCCAAACATGGTTTTACATCATCACATGACCTAACCAATCCTAAAACAAGTGAGGGCTACACCGAGCTACCCCTGTCAGAAGAAAGTCTAGGGGGGTAGACGATCCGAGGCCCTCGGATCAGGGTTCCGCAGGAAGAAGCTCTTCGGGGCATCGGAACACCTCCAAACCATGCATGTGACACTAGAATGTGTAATGAACTGTGGTGGAATGCTCAAAACTCCTAAACCTGGTCCCCAAGTGTGACCCCCTTCGCAGACATGCGATGTCCCCTAAAAACAAAGTGTCTCCAATCTGACTATTAGGGGGAAACTCCCCGTTTCGGTGAAACCGGGGTAGATCTTGTCACAACATGTTCCCAAACATGGTTTTACATCATCACATGACCTAACCAAGGCTAAAACAAGTGAGGGCTACACCGGGCTACCCCTGTTAGAAGAAAGTCTAGGGGGGTAGACAATCCGAGGCCCGCGGATCAGGGTTCCGCAGGAAGAAGCGCTTTGGGACATCGAAACACATCCAAACCATGCATGTGACCCAAGCATGTGCAATGAAGTGTGGTGGCATGCTCAGAAGTCCTAAACCTGGTTCCCAAGTGTGACCCCCTTCGCAGACATGCGCTGTCCCCAAAAAACAAAGTGTCTGCAATCTGACTATTAGGGGGAAACTCCCTGTTTTGGTGAAACCGGGGTAGATCTTGTTACAAAATGTTCCCAAACATGGTTTTATATCATCACATGAGCTAACCAATCCTAAAACAAGTGAGGGCTACACCGGGATACCCCTGTCAGAAGAAAGTCTAGGGGGGTAGACGATCGGAGGCCCGCGGATCAGGGTTCCGCAGGAAGAAGCGCTTCGGGGCATCGGAACACATCCAAACCATGCATGTGACCCTAGCATGTGTAATGAAGTGTGGTGGCATGCTCAAAACTCCTAAACCTGGTTCCCAAGTGTGACCCCCTTAGCAGACATGCAATGTCCCCTAAAAACAAAGTGTCTGCAATCTGACTATTAGGGGGAAACTCCCCGTTTTGGTGAAACCGGGGTAGATCTTGTCACAACATGTTCCCAAACATGGTTTTACATCATCACATGACCTAACCAATCCTAAAACAAGTGAGGGATACACCGGGCTACCCCTGTCAGAAGAAAGTCTAGGGGGTAGACGATTTGAGGCCCGCGGATCAGGGTTCCGCAGGAAGAAACGCTTCGGGGCATCGGAACACATCTAAACCATGCATATGACCCAAGCATGTGTAATGAAGTGTGGTGGCATGCTCAAAACTCCTAAACCTGGTTCCCAAGTGTGACCCCCGTCGCAGACATGCGATGTCCCCTAAAAACAAAGTGTCTACAATCTGACTATTGGGGGGAAACTCCCCGTTTCGGTGAAACCGGGGTAGATCTTGTCACAACATGTTCCAAAACATGGTTTTACATCATCACATGACCTAACCAAGCCTAAAACAAGTGAGGGCTACACCGGGCTACCCCTGCCAGAAGAAAGTCTAGGGGGTAGACGATCCGAGGCCCGTGGATCAGGGTTCCGCAGGAAGAAGCGCTTCGGGGCATCGGAACACATCCAAACCATGCATGTGGAATGCTCAAAACTCCTAAACCTGGTTCCCAAGTGTGACCCCTTTCCCAGACATGCACAGTCCCCTTAAAACAAAGTGTCTGCAATCTGACTATTAGGGGGAAAGTCCCCGTCTCGGTGAAACGGGGGTAGATCTTGTCACAACATGTTCTCAAACATGGTTTTACATCATCACATGACCTAACCAAGCATAAAACAAGTGAGGGCTACACCGGGCTACCCCTGTCAGAAGAAAGTCTAGGGTGCTAGATGATCCGAGGCCCACGGATCAGGGTTCTACAGGAAGAAGCGCTTCGGAGCATCGGAACACATCCAAACCATGCATGTGACCCAAGCATGTGTAATGAAGTGTGGTGGAATTCTCAAAACTCCTAAACCTGGTTCCCAAGTGTGGCCCCCTTCGCAGACATGCGCTGTCCCCTAAAAACAAAGTGTCTGCAATCTGACTATTAGGGGGAAACTCCCTGTTTCAGTGAAACCGGGGTAGATCTTGTCACAACATGTTCCCAAACATGGTTTTACATCATCACATGACCTAACCAAGCCTAAAACAAGTGAGGGCTACACCGGGCTACCCCTGTTAGAAGAAAGTCTAGGGGGGTAGACGATCCGAGGCCCGCGGATCACGGTTCCGCAGGAAGAAGCGCTTCGGGACATCGAAACACATCCAAACCATGCATGTGACCCAAGCATGTGTAATGAAGTGTGGTGGCATGCTCAAAACTCCTAAACCTGGTTCCCAAGTGTGACCCCCTTCGCAGACATGCGATGTCCCCTAAAAACAAAGTGTCTGCCATCTGACTATTAGGGGGAAACACCCCGTTTCGGTGAAACCGGGGTAGATCTTGTCATAACATGTTCCCAAACATGGTTTTACATCATCACATGACCTAACCAAGCCTAAAACAAGTGAGGGATACACCAGGCTACCCCTATCAGAAGAAATTCTAGGGGGGTAGACGATCCGAGGCCCGCGGATCAGGGTTCCGCAGGAAGAAGCGCTTTGGGGCATCGGAACACATCCAAACCATGCATGTGACCCAAGCATGTGTAATGAAGTGTGGTGGCATTCTCAAAACTCCTAAACCTGGTTCCCAAGTGTGACCCCGTTCGCACACATGCGATGTCCCGTAAAAACAAAGTGTCTGCAATCTGACTATTAGGGGGAAACTCCCTGTTTCGGTGAAACCGGGGTAGATCTTGTCACAAAATTTTCCCAAACATGCATTTACATCATCACATGACCTACCAAGCCTAAAACAAGTGAGGGATACACCGGGCTTCCCCTGTCAGAAGAAATTCTAGGGGGGTAGATGATCCGAGGCCCGCGGCTCAGGGTTCCGCAGGAAGAAGCGCTTCGGGGCATCGGAACACATCCAAACCATGCATGTGACCAAAGCATGTGTAATGAAGTGTGGTGGCATGCTCAAAACTCCTAAACCTGGTTCCCAAGTGTAACCCCCTTCGCAGACATGCGTTGTCCCCTAAAAACAAAGTGTCCTCAATCTGACTATTAGGGGGAAACTCCCTGTTTCGGTGAAACCGGGGTAGATCTTGTTACAACATGTTCCCAAACATGGTTTTACATCATCACATGACCTAACCAATCCTAAAACAAGTGAGGGCTACACCGAGCTACCCCTGTCAGAAGAAAGTCTAGGGGGGTAGACGATCCGAGGCCCTCGGATCAGGGTTCCGCAGGAAGAAGCTCTTCGGGGCATCGGAACACCTCCAAACCATGCATGTGACACTAGAATGTGTAATGAACTGTGGTGGCATGCTCAAAACTCCTAAACCTGGTCCCCAAGTGTGACCCCCTTCGCAGACATGCGCTGTCCCCTAAAAACAAAGTGTCTCCAATCTGACTATTAGGGGGAAACTCCCCGTTTCGGTGAAACCGGGGTAGATCTTGTCACAACATGTTCCCTAACATGGTTTCACATCATCACATGACCTAACCAAGCCTAAAACAAGTGAGGGCTACAGCGGGATACCCCTGTCAGAAGAAATTCTAGGGGGGTAGACGATCGGAGGCCCGCGGATCAGGGTTCCGCAGGAAGAAGCGCTTCGGGGAATCGGAACACCTCCAAACCATGCATGTGACACTAGAATGTGTAATGAAGTGTGGTGGCATGCTCAAAACTCCTAAACCTGGTTCCCAAGTGTGACCCCCTTCGCAGACATGCGCTGTCCCCTAAAAACAAAATGTCTCCAATCTGACTATTAGGGGGAAACTCCCCGTTTCGGTGAAACCGGGGTAGATCTTGTCACAACATGTTCCCAAACATGGTTTTACATAACATGACCTAAACAAGCATAAAACAAGTGAGGGCTACACCGGGCTACCCCTGTTAGAAGGAAGTCTAGGGTGGTAGACGATCCGAGGCCCGCGGATCAAGGTTCCACAGGAAGAAGCGCTTCGAGGCATCAGAACACATCCAAACCATGCATGTGACCCAAGCATGTGTAATGAAGTGTGGTGGCATGATCAAAACTCCTAAACCTAGTTCCCAAGTGTGACCCCCTTCGCAGACATGCGATGTCCCCTAAAAACAAAGTGTCTGCAATCTGACTATTAGGGGGAAACTCCCCGTTTCGGTGAAACCGGGGTAGATCTTGTCACAACATGTTCCCAAACATGGTTTTACATCATCACATGACCTAACCAAGCCTAAAACAAGTGAGGGCTACACCGGGCTACCCCTGTCAGAAGAAAGTCTAGGGGGGGTAGACGATCCGAGGCCCGCGGATCAGGTTTCCGCAGGAAGAAGCGCTTCGGGGCATCGGAACACCTCCAAACCATGCATGTGACACTAGAATGTTTAATGAAGTGTGGTGGCATGCTCAAAACTCCTAAACCTGGTTCCCAAGTGTGACCCCTTTCGCAGACATGCGATGTCCCCTAAAAACAAAGTGTCTGTAATCTGACTATTAGGGGGAAACTCCTCGTTTCGGTGAAAACGGGGTAGATCTTGTCACAACATGTTCCCAAACATGGTTTTACATCATCACATGACCTAACCAAGCCTAAAAAAAGTGAGGGCTACACCGGGCTACCCCTGTTAGAAGAAAGTCTAGGGGGGTAGACGATCCGAGGCCCGCGGATCAGGGTTCCGCAGGAAGAAGCGCTTCGGGGCATCGGAACACATCCAAACCATGCATGTGACCCAAGCATGTGTAATGAAGTGTGGTGGCATGCTAAAAACTCCTAAACCTGGTTCCCAAGTGTGGCCCCCTTCGCAGACATGCGCTGTCCCCTAAAAACAAAGTGTCGCAATCTGACTATTAGGGGGAAACTCCCCGTTTCGGTGAAACCGGGGTAGATCTTGTCACAACATGTTCCCAAGAATGGTTTTACATAATCACATGACCTAATCAATCCTAAAACAAGTGAGGGCTACACCGGGCTACCCCTGTCAGAAGAAAGTCTAGGGGGGTAGATGATCTGAGGCCCACGGATCAGGGTTCCACAGGCGGAAGCGCTTTGGGGCATCGGAACACCTCCAAACCATGCATGTGACCCTAGCATGTGTAATGAAGTGTGGTGGCATGCTCAAAACTCCTAAACCTGGTTCCCAAGTGTGACCCACTTCGCAGACATGCGCTGTCCCCTAAAAACAAAGTGTCTGCAATCTGACTATTAGGGGGACTCTCCCCGTTTCGATGAAACAGGGGTAGATCTTGTCAAAACATGTTCCCAAACATGGTTTTACATCATCACATGACCTAAACAAGCATAAAACAAGTGAGGGCTACACCGGGCTACCCCTGTCAGAAGAAAGTCTAGGGTGGTAGACGATCCAAGGCCCATAGATCAGGGTTCCATAGGAAGAAGCGCTTCGGGGCATCGGAACACATCCAAACCATGCATGTGACCCAAGCATGTGTAATGAAGTGTGGTGGCATTCTCAAAACTCCTAAACCTGGTTCCCAAGTGTGGCCCCCTTCGCAGACATGCGCTGTCCCCTAAAAAGAAAGTGTCTGCAATCTGACTATTAGGGGGAAACTCCTCGTTTCGGTGAAACCGGGGTAGATCTTGTCACAACATGTTCCCAAACATGGTTTTACATCATCACATGACCTCAACAAGCCTAAAACAAGTGAGGGCTACAAAAGGCTACCCCTGTTAGAAGAAAGTCTAGGGGGGTAGACGATCCGAGGCTCGCGGATCAGGGTTCCGCAGGAAGAAGCGCTTCGGGGCATCGGAACACATCCAAACCATGAATGTCACCCAAGCATGTGTAATGAAGTGTGGTGGCATGCTCAAAACTCCTAAACCTGGTTCCCAAGTGTGACCCCCTTCGCAGACATGCGATGTCCCCTAAAAACAAAGTGTCTGCAATCTGACTATTAGGGGGAAACTCCCCGTTTCGGTGAAACCGGGGTAGATCTTGTCACAACATGTTCCCAAACATGGTTTTACATCATCACATGACCTAACCAAGGCTAAAAAAAGTGAGGGATACACCGGGCTACCCCTGTCAGAAGAAAGTCTAGGGGGGTAGACGATCTGAGGCCCGCGGATCAGGGTTCCGCAGGAAGAAGCGCTTCAGGGCATCGGAACACATCCAAACCATGCATGTGACCCAAGCATGTGTAATGAAGTGTGGTCGCATGCTCAAAACTCCTAAACCTGGTTCCCAAGTGTGACCCCCTTCGCAGACATGCGCTGTCCCCTAAAAACAAACTGTCTGCAATCTGACTATTAGGGGGAAACTCCCCGTTTCGGTGAAATCGGGGTAGATCTTGTTACAACATGTTCCCAAACATGGTTTTATATCATCACATGACCTAACCAAGCCTAAAACAAGTGAGGTCTACACCGGGCTACCCCTGTCAGAAGAAAGTCTAGGGGGGTAGACGATCCGAGGCCCGCGGATCAGGGTTCCGTAGGAAGAAGCGCTTCGAAGCATCGGAACACATCCAAACCATGCGTGTGACCCTAGAATGTGTAATGAAGTGTGGTGGCATGCTCAAAACTCCTAAACCTGGTTCCCAAGTGTGACCCCCTTTGCAGACATGCGATGTCCCCTAAAAACAAAGTGTCTGCAATCTCACTATTAGGGGGAAACTCCCCGTTTCGGTGAAACCGGGGTAGATCTTGTCACAACATGTTCCCAAACATGGTTTTACATCATCACATGACCTAACCAATCCTAAAACAAGTGAGGGCTACACCGGGCTACCCCTATCAGAAGAAATTCTAGGGGGGTAGATGATCCGAGGCCTGCGGATTAGGGTTCCGCAGGAAGAAATGCTTCGGGGCATCGGAACACATCCAAACCATGCATGTGACGAAAGCATGTGTAATGAAGTGTGGTGGCATGCTCAAAACTACTAAACCTGGTTCCCAAGTGTGACCCCCTACGCAGACATGCGATGTCCCCTAAAAACAAAGTGTCTGCAATCTGAGTATTAGGGGAAACTCCTCGTTTCGGTGAAACCGGGGTAGATCTTGCCACAACATGTCCCCAAACATGGTTTTACATAATCACATGACCTAACCAAGCCTAAAACAAGTGAGGGATACACCGGGCTACCCCTGTCAGAAGAAAGTCTAGGGTGGTAGACGATCCGAGGCCCGCGGATCAGGGTTCCGCAGGAAGAAGCGCTTCGGGGCATCGGAACACCTCCAAACCATGCATGTGACCCTAGCATGTGTAATGAAGTGTGGTGGCATGCTAAAAACTCCTAAACCTGGTTCCCAAGTGTGACCCCCTTCGTAGACATGCGCTGTCCCCTAAAAACAAACTGTCTGCAATCTGACTATTAGGGGGAAACTCTCCGTTTCGGTGAAACCGGGGTAGATCTTGTCACAACATGTTCCCAAACATGGTTTTACATCATCACATGACCTAGCCAAGCATAAAATAAGTGAGGGCTACACCGGGCTACCCCTGTCAGAAGAAAGTCTAGGGTGGTAGACGATCCAAGGCCCACAGATCAGGGTTCCACAGGAAGAAGCGCTTCGGGGCATCGGAACACATCCAAACCATGCATGTGACCCAAGCATGTGTAATGAAGTGTGGTGGCATGCTCAAAACTCCTAAACCTGGTTCCCAAGTGTGACCCCCTTCGCAGACATGCGCTGTCCCCTAAAAACAAAGTGTCTGCAATCTGACTATTAGGGGGAAACTCCCTGTTTCGGTGAAACCGGGGTAGATCTTGTCACAACATGTTCCCAAACATGGTTTTACATCATCACATGACCTAACCAAGCCTAAAACAAGTGATGGATACACCGGGCTACCCCTGTCAGAAGAAAGTCTAGGGGGATACATGATCCGAGGCCCGCGGATCAGGGTTCTGCAGGAAGAAGCGCTTCGGGGCATCGGAACACATCCAAACCATGCATTTGACCCAAGCATGTGTAATGAAGTGTGGTCGCATGCTTAAAACTCCTAAACCTGGTTCCCAAGTGTGACCCCCTTCGCAGACATGCGCTGTCCCCTAAAAACAAAGTGTCTGCAATCTGACTATTAGGGGGAAACTCCCCGTTTCGGTGAAACCGGGGTAGATCTTGTCACAACATGTTCCCAAACATGGTTTTACATCATCGCATGACCTAACCAAGCCTAAAACAAGTGAGGGATACACCGGGCTACCCCTGTCAGAAGAAAGTCTAGGGTGGTAGACGATCCGAGGCCCGCGGATTAGGGTTCCGCAGGAAGAAGCGCTTCGGGGCATCGGAACACATCCAAACCATGCATGTGACCCTAGCATGTCTAATGAAGTGTGGTGGCATGCTCAAAACTCCTAAACCTGGTTCCCAAGTGTGACCCCCTTCGCAGACATGCGCTGTCCCCTAAAAACAAATTGTCTGCAATCTGACTATTAGGGGGAAACTCCTCGTTTTGTTGAAACCGGGGTAGATCTTGTCACAACATGTTCCCAAACATGGTTTAACATCATCACATGACCTAACCAATCCTAAAACAAGTGAGGGCTACACCGGGCTACCCCTATCAGAAGAAATTCTAGGGGGGTAGACGATCAGAGGCCTGCGGATTAGGGTTCCGCAGGAAGAAACACTTTGGGGCATCAGAACACATCCAAACCATGCATGTGACCCAATAATGTGTAATGAAGTGTGGTGGCATGCTCAAAACTACTAAACCTGGTTCCCAAGTGTGACCCCCTTCCCAGACATGCGATGTCCCCTAAAAACAAAGTGTCTGCAATCTGACTATTAGGGGGAAACTCCCCGTTTCGGTGAAACCGGGGTAGATCTTGTCACAACATGTTCCCAAACATGGTTTTACATCATCACATGACCTAACCAAGCCTAAAACAAGTGATGGATACACCGGGCTACCCCTCTCAGAAGAAAGTCTAGGGTGGTAGACGATCCGAGGCCCGCGGATCAGGGTTCCGCAGGAAGAAGCGCTTCGGGGCATCGGAACACCTCCAAACCATGCATGTGACCCTAGCATGTGTAATGAAGTGTGGTGGCATGCTAAAAACTCCTAAACCTGGTTCCCAAGTGTGACCCCCTTCGTAGACATGCGCTGTCCCCTAAAAACAAATTGTCTGCAATATGACTATTAGGGGGAAACTCTCCGTTTCGGTGAAACCGGGGTAGCTCTTGTCACAGCATGTTCCCAAACATGGTTTTACATCATCGCATGACCTAACCAAGCCTAAAACAAGTGAGGGCTACACCGGGCTAGCCCTGTTAGAAGAAAGTCGAGGGGGGTAGACGATCCGAGGCCCGCGGATCAGGGTTCCGCAGGAAGAAGCGCTTCGGGGCATCGGAACACATCCAAACCATGTATGTGACCCTAGCATGTGTAATGAAGTGTGGTGGCATGCTCAAAACTCCTAAACCTGGTTCCCAAGTGTGACCCCCTTCGCAGACATGCGATGTCCCCTAAAAACAAAGTGTCGGCAATCTGACTATTAGGGGGAAACTCCTCGTTTCGGTGAAACCGGGGTAGATCTTGTCACAACATGTTCCCAAACATGGTTTAACATCATCACATGACCTAACCAATCCTAAAACAAGTGAGGGCTACACCGGGCTACCCCTATCAGAAGAAATTCTAGGGGGGTAGACGATCATAGGCCTGCGGATTAGGGTTCCGCAGGAAGAAACACTTTGGGGCATCGGAACACATCCAAACCATGCATGTGACCCAAGAATGTGTAATGAAGTGTGGTGGCATGCTCAAAACTCCTAAACCTGGTTCTCAAGTGTGACCCCCTTCGCAGATATGCGATGTCCCCTAAAAACAAAGTGTCTACAATCTGACTATTATGGGGAAATTCCTCGTTTCGGTGAAACCGGGGTAGATCATGTCACAACATGTTCCCAAACATGGTTTTACATCATCACATGACCTAACCAAGCCTAAAACAAGTGAGGGCTACACCGGGCTACCCCTCTCAGAAGAAAGTCTAGGGTGGTAGACGATCCGAGGCCCGCGGATCAGGGTTCCGCAGGAAGAAGCGCTTCGGGGCATCGGAACACCTCCAAACCATGCATGTGACCCTAGCATGTGTAATGAAGTGTGGTGGCATGCTAAAAACTCCTAAACCTGGTTCCCAAGTGTGACCCCCTTCGCAGACATGCGCTGTCCCCTAAAAACAAATTGTCTGCAATATGACTATTAGGGGGAAACTCCCCGTTTCGGTGAAACCGGGGTAGATCTTGTCACAACATGTTCCCAAACATGGTTTTACATCATCACATGACCTAACCAAGCATAAAACAAGTGAGGGCTACACCGGGCTACCCCTGTCAGAAGAAAGTCTAGGGTGGTAGACGATCCAAGGCCCACAGATCAGGGTTCCACAGGAAGAAGCGCTTCGGGGCATCGGAACACATCCAAACCATGCATGTGACCCAAGCATGTGTAATGAAGTGTGGTGGCATGCTCAAAACTCCTAAACCTGGTTCCCAAGTGTGACCCCCTTCGCAGACATGCACTGTACCCTAAAAACAAAGTGTCTGCAATCTGACTATTAGGGGGAAACTCCCCGTCTTGGTGAAACCGGGGTAGATCTTGTCACAACATGTTCCCAAACATGGTTTTACATCATCACATGACCTAACCAAGCCTAAAACAAGTGAGGGCTACACCGGACTACCCCTGTTAGAAGAAAGTCTAGGGGGATAGACGATCCGAGGCCCGCGGATCAGGGTTCCGCAGGAAGAAGCGCTTCGGGGCATCGGAACACATCCAAACCATGCATGTGACCCAAGCATGTGTAATGAAGTGTGCTGGCATGCTCAAAACTCCTAAACCTGGTTCCCAAGTGTGACCCCCTTCGCAGACATGCGATGTCCCCTAAAAACAAAGTGTCTGCAATCTGACTATTAGGGGGAAACTCCCCGTTTCGGTGAAACCGGGGTAGATCTTGTCACAACATGTTCCCAAACATGGTTTTACATCATCACATGACCTAAACAAGCCTAAAACAAGTGATGTATACACCGGGCTACCCCTGTCAGAAGAAAGTCTAGGGGGGTACATGATCCGAGGCCCGCGGATCAGGGTTCCGCAGGAAGAAGCGCTTCGGGGCATCGGAACACATCCAAACCATGCATGTGACCCAAGCATGTGTAATGAAGTGTGGTCGCATGCTCAAAACTCCTAAACCTGGTTCCCAAGTGTGACCCCCTTCGTAGACATGCGCTGTCCCCTAAAAACAAAGTGTCTGCAATCTGACTATTAGGGGGAAACTCCCCGTTTCGGTGAAACCGGGGTAGCTCTTGTCACAACATGTTCCCAAACATGGTTTTACAACATCACATGACCTAACCAAGCCTAAAACAAGTGAGGGATACACCGGGCTACCCCTGTCAGAAGAAAGTCTAGGGGGGTAGACGATCCGAGGGCCATGGATCAGGGTTCCGCAGGAAGAAGCGCTTCGGGGCATCGGAACACATCCAAACCATTCATGTGACCCTAGCATGTGTAATGAAGTGTGGTGGCATGCTCAAAACTCCTAAACCTGGTTCCCAAGTGTGACCCCCTTCGCAGACATGCGATGTCCCCTAAAAACAAAGTGTCTGCAATCTGACTATTAGGGGGAAACTCCCCGTTTCGGTGAAACCGGGGTAGATCTTGTCACAACATGTTCCCAAACATGGTTTTACATCATAACATGACCTAACCAAGCCTAAAACAAGTGAGGGATACACCGGGCTACCCCTGACAGAAGAAAGTCTAGGGGGGTAGACGATCCGAGGGCCATGGATCAGGGTTCCGCAGGAAGAAGCGCTTCGGGGCATCGGAACACATGCAAACCATTCATGTGACCATAGCATGTGTAATGAAGTGTGGTGGCATGCTCAAAACTCCTGAACCTGGTTCCCAAGTGTGACCCCCTTCGCAGACATGCGATGTCCCCTAAAAACAAAGTGTCTGCAATCTGACTATTAGGGGGAAACTCCCCGTTTCGGTGAAACCGGGGTAGATCTTGTCACAACATGTTCCCAAACATGGTTTTACATCATCACATGACCTAACCAATCCTAAAACAAGTGAGGGATACACCGGGCTACCCCTATAAGAAGAAATTCTAGGGGGTAGACGATCCGAGGCCCGCAGATCAGGGTTCCGCAGGAAGAAACGCTTCGGGGCATCGGAACACATCCAAACCATGCATGTGACCCAAGAATGTGTAATGAAGTGTGGTGGCATTCTCAAAACTCCTAAACCTGGTTCTCAAGTGTGACCCCCTTCGCAGATATGTGATGTCCCCTAAAAACAAAGTGTCTACAATCTGACTATTAGGGGGAAATTCCTCGTTTCGGTGAAACCGGGGTAGATCTTGTCACAACATGTTCCCAAACATGGTTTTACATCATCACATGACCTCACCAAGCCTAAAACAAGTGAGGGCTACACCGGGCTACCCCTGTCAGAAGAAAGTCCAGGGTGGTAGACGATCTGAGGCCCGCGGATCAGGGTTCCGCAAGAAGAAGCGCTTCGGGGCATCGGAACACCTCCAAACCATGCATGTGACCCTAGCATGTGTAATGAAGTGTGGTGGGATGCTCAAAACTCCTAAACCTGGTTCCCAAGTGTGACCCCCTTCGCAGACATGCGCTGTCCCCTAAAAACAAAGTGTCTGCAATATGACTATTAGGGGGAACTCCCCGTTTCGGTGAAACCGGGGTAGATCTTGTCACAACATGTTCCCAAACACGGTTTTACATCATCACATGACCTAACCAAGCCTAAAACAAGTGAGGGCTACACCGGGCTACCCCTATCAGAAGAAAGTCTAGGGTGGTAGACGATTCGAGGCCCGCGGATCAGGGTTCCACAGGAAGAAGCGCTTCGGGGCATCGGAACACATCCAAACCATGCATGTGACCCTAGCATGTGTAATGAAGTGTGGTGGCATGCTCAAAACTCCTAAACCTGGTTCCCAAGTGTGACCCCCTTCGCAGACATGCGATGTCCCCTAAAAACAAAGTGTCTGCAATCTGACTATTAGGGGGAAACTCCCCGTTTCGGTGAAACCGGGGTAGATCTTGTCACAACATGTTCCCAAACATGGTTTTACATCATAACATGACCTAACCAAGCCTAAAACAAGTGAGGGATACACCGGGCTACCCCTGTCAGAAGAAAGTCTAGGGGGGTAGACGATCCGAGGGCCATGGATCAGGGTTCCGCAGGAAGAAGCGCTTCGGGGCATCGGAACACATCCAAACCATTCATGTGACCCTAGCATGTGTAATGAAGTGTGGTGGCATGCTCAAAACTCCTAAACCTGGTTCCCAAGTGTGACCCCCTTCGCAGACATGCGATGTCCCCTAAAAACAAAGTGTCTGCAATCTGACTATTAGGGGGAAACTCCCCGTCTTGGTGAAACCGGGGTAGATCTTGTCACAACATGTTCCCAAACATGGTTTTACATCATCACATGACCTAACCAAGCCTAAAACAAGTGAGGGCTACACCGGACTACCCCTGTTAGAAGAAAGTCTAGGGGGATAGACGATCCGAGGCCCGCGGATCAGGGTTCCGCAGGAAGAAGCGCTTCGGGGCATCGGAACACATCCAAACCATGCATGTGACCCAAGCATGTGTAATGAAGTGTGCTGGCATGCTCAAAACTCCTAAACCTGGTTCCCAAGTGTGACCCCCTTCGCAGACATGCGATGTCCCCTAAAAACAAAGTGTCTGCAATCTGACTATTAGGGGGAAACTCCCCGTTTCGGTGAAACCGGGGTAGATCTTGTCACAACATGTTCCCAAACATGGTTTTACATCATCACATGACCTAAACAAGCCTAAAACAAGTGATGTATACACCGGGCTACCCCTGTCAGAAGAAAGTCTAGGGGGGTACATGATCCGAGGCCCGCGGATCAGGGTTCCGCAGGAAGAAGCGCTTCGGGGCATCGGAACACATCCAAACCATGCATGTGACCCAAGCATGTGTAATGAAGTGTGGTCGCATGCTCAAAACTCCTAAACCTGGTTCCCAAGTGTGACCCCCTTCGTAGACATGCGCTGTCCCCTAAAAACAAAGTGTCTGCAATCTGACTATTAGGGGGAAACTCCCCGTTTCGGTGAAACCGGGGTAGCTCTTGTCACAACATGTTCCCAAACATGGTTTTACAACATCACATGACCTAACCAAGCCTAAAACAAGTGAGGGATACACCGGGCTACCCCTGTCAGAAGAAAGTCTAGGGGGGTAGACGATCCGAGGGCCATGGATCAGGGTTCCGCAGGAAGAAGCGCTTCGGGGCATCGGAACACATCCAAACCATTCATGTGACCCTAGCATGTGTAATGAAGTGTGGTGGCATGCTCAAAACTCCTAAAGCTGGTTCCCAAGTGTGACCCCCTTCGCAGACATGCGATGTCCCCTAAAAACAAAGTGTCTGCAATCTGACTATTAGGGGGAAACTCCCCGTTTCGGTGAAACCGGGGTAGATCTTGTCACAACATGTTCCCAAACATGGTTTTACATCATAACATGACCTAACCAAGCCTAAAACAAGTGAGGGATACACCGGGCTACCCCTGACAGAAGAAAGTCTAGGGGGGTAGACGATCCGAGGGCCATGGATCAGGGTTCCGCAGGAAGAAGCGCTTCGGGGCATCGGAACACATGCAAACCATTCATGTGACCATAGCATGTGTAATGAAGTGTGGTGGCATGCTCAAAACTCCTGAACCTGGTTCCCAAGTGTGACCCCCTTCGCAGACATGCGATGTCCCCTAAAAACAAAGTGTCTGCAATCTGACTATTAGGGGGAAACTCCCCGTTTCGGTGAAACCGGGGTAGATCTTGTCACAACATGTTCCCAAACATGGTTTTACATCATCACATGACCTAACCAATCCTAAAACAAGTGAGGGATACACCGGGCTACCCCTATAAGAAGAAATTCTAGGGGGTAGACGATCCGAGGCCCGCAGATCAGGGTTCCGCAGGAAGAAACGCTTCGGGGCATCGGAACACATCCAAACCATGCATGTGACCCAAGAATGTGTAATGAAGTGTGGTGGCATTCTCAAAACTCCTAAACCTGGTTCTCAAGTGTGACCCCCTTCGCAGATATGTGATGTCCCCTAAAAACAAAGTGTCTACAATCTGACTATTAGGGGGAAATTCCTCGTTTCGGTGAAACCGGGGTAGATCTTGTCACAACATGTTCCCAAACATGGTTTTACATCATCACATGACCTCACCAAGCCTAAAACAAGTGAGGGCTACACCGGGCTACCCCTGTCAGAAGAAAGTCCAGGGTGGTAGACGATCTGAGGCCCGCGGATCAGGGTTCCGCAAGAAGAAGCGCTTCGGGGCATCGGAACACCTCCAAACCATGCATGTGACCCTAGCATGTGTAATGAAGTGTGGTGGGATGCTCAAAACTCCTAAACCTGGTTCCCAAGTGTGACCCCCTTCGCAGACATGCGCTGTCCCCTAAAAACAAAGTGTCTGCAATATGACTATTAGGGGGAACTCCCCGTTTCGGTGAAACCGGGGTAGATCTTGTCACAACATGTTCCCAAACACGGTTTTACATCATCACATGACCTAACCAAGCCTAAAACAAGTGAGGGCTACACCGGGCTACCCCTATCAGAAGAAAGTCTAGGGTGGTAGACGATTCGAGGCCCGCGGATCAGGGTTCCACAGGAAGAAGCGCTTCGGGGCATCGGAACACATCCAAACCATGCATGTGACCCTAGCATGTGTAATGAAGTGTGGTGGCATGCTCAAAACTCCTAAACCTGGTTCCCAAGTGTGACCCCCTTCGCAGACATGCGATGTCCCCTAAAAACAAAGTGTCTGCAATCTGACTATTAGGGGGAAACTCCCCGTTTCGGTGAAACCGGGGTAGATCTTGTCACAACATGTTCCCAAACATGGTTTTACATCATAACATGACCTAACCAAGCCTAAAACAAGTGAGGGATACACCGGGCTACCCCTGTCAGAAGAAAGTCTAGGGGGGTAGACGATCCGAGGGCCATGGATCAGGGTTCCGCAGGAAGAAGCGCTTCGGGGCATCGGAACACATCCAAACCATTCATGTGACCCTAGCATGTGTAATGAAGTGTGGTGGCATGCTCAAAACTCCTAAACCTGGTTCCCAAGTGTGACCCCCTTCGCAGACATGCGATGTCCCCTAAAAACAAAGTGTCTGCAATCTGACTATTAGGGGGAAACTCCCCGTTTCGGTGAAACCGGGGTAGATCTTGTCACAACATGTTCCCAAACATGGTTTTACATCATCAGATGACCTAACCAATCCTAAAACAAGTGAGGGCTACACCGGGCTACCCCTATAAGAAGAAATTCTAGGGGGTAGACGATCCGAGGCCCGTGGATCAGGGTTCCGCAGGAAGAAACGCTTCGGGGCATCGGAACACATCCAAACCATGCATGTGACCCAAGAATGTGTAATGAAGTGTGGTGGCATTCTCAAAACTCCTAAACCTGGTTCTCAAGTGTGACCCCCTTCGCAGATATGTGATGTCCCCTAAAAACAAAGTGTCTACAATCTGACTATCAGGGGGAAATTCCTCGTTTCGGTGAAACTGGGGTAGATCTTGTCACAACATGTTCCCAAACATGGTTTTACATCATCACATGACCTCACCAAGCCTAAAACAAGTGAGGGCTACACCGGGCTACCCCTGTCAGAAGAAAGTCCAGGGTGGTAGACGATCTGAGGCCCGCGGATCAGGGTTCCGCAGGAAGAAGCGCTTCGGGGCATCGGAACACCTCCAAACCATGCATGTGACCCTAGCATGTGTAATGAAGTGTGGTGGCATGCTCAAAACTCCTAAACCTGGTTCCCAAGTGTGACCCCTTCGCAGACATGCGCTGTCCCCTAAAAACAAAGTGTCTGCAATATGACTATTAGGGGGAACTCCCCGTTTCGGTGAAACCGGGGTAGATCTTGTCACAACATGTTCCCAAACACGGTTTTACATCATCACATGACCTAACCAAGCATAAAAAAAGTGAGGGCTACACCGGGCTACCCCTGTCAGAAGAAAGTCTAGGGTGGTAGACGATTCGAGGCCCGCGGATCAGGGTTCCACAGGAAGAAGCGCTTCGGGGCATCGGAACACATCCAAACCATGCATGTGACCCAAGCATGTGTAATGAAGTGTGGTGGCATTCTCAAAACTCCTAAACCTGGTTCCCAAGTGTGCCCCCCTTCGCAGACATGCGCTGTCCCCTAAAAACAAAGTGTCTGCAATCTGACTATTAGGGGGAAACTCCCCGTTTCGGTGAAACCGGGGTAGCTCTTGTCACAACATGTTCCCAAACATGGTTTTACATCATCAAATGACCTAACCAAGCCTAAAACAAGTGAGGGCTACACTGGGCTACCCTGAGAGAAGAAAGTCTAGGGGGGTAGACGATCCGAGGCCCGCGGATCAGGGTTCCGCAGGAATAAACGCTTCGGGGCATCGGAACACATCCAATTAATGCATGTGACCCAAGCATGTGTAATGAAGTGTGGTGGCATGCTCAAAACTCCTAAACCTGGTTCCCAAGTCTGACCCCCTTCGCAGACATGCGCTGTCCCCTAAAAACAAAGTGTCTGCAATCTGACTATTAGGGGGAAACTCCCCGTTTCGGTGAAACCGGGGTAGATCTTGTCACAACATGTTCCCAAACATGGTTTTACATCATAACATGACCTAACCAAGCCTAAAACAAGTGAGGGATACACCGGGCTACCCCTGTCAGAAGAAAGTCTAGGGGGGTAGACGATCCGAGGGCCACGGATCAGGGTTCCGCAGGAAGAAGCGCTTCGGGGCATCGGAACACATCCAAACCATGCATGTGACCCAAGCCTGTGTAATGAAGTGTGGTCGCATGCTCAAAACTCCTAGACCTGGTTCCCAAGTGTGACCCCCTTCGTAGACATGCGCTGTCCCCTAAAAACAAACTGTCTGCAATCTGACTATTAGGGGGAAACTCCCCGTTTCGGTGAAACCGGGGTAGATCTTGTTACAACATGTTCCCAAACATGGTTTTATATCATCACATGACCTAACCAAGCCTAAAACAAGTGAGGGATACACCGGGCTACCCCTGTCAGAAGAAAGTCTAGGGGGGTAGACGATCGCAGGCCCGCGGATCAGGGTTCCGCAGGAAGAAGCGCTTCGGGGCATCGGAACACATCCAAACCATTCATGTGACCCTAGCATGTGTAATGAAGTGTGGTGTCATGCTCAAAACTCCTAAACCTGGTTCCCAAGTGTGACCCCCTTCGCAGACATGCGATGTCCCCTAAAAACAAAGTGTCTGCAATCTGACTATTAGGGGGAAACTCCCCGTTTCGGTGAAACCGGGGTAGATCTTGTCACAACATGTTCCCAAACATGGTTTTAAATCATCACATGACCTAACCAATCCTAAAACAAGTGAGGGCTACACCGGGCTACCCCTATAAGAAGAAATTCTAGGGGGTAGACGATCCGAGGCCCGCGGATCAGGGTTCCGCAGGAAGAAACCTTCGGGGCATCAGAACACATCCAAACCATGCATGTGACCAAAGCATGTGTAATGAAGTGTGGTGGCATTCTCAAAACTCCTAAACCTGGTTCTAAAGTGTGACCCCCTTCGCAGATATGCGATGTCCCCTAAAAACAAAGTGTCTACAATCTGACTATTAGGGGGAAATTCCTCGTTTCGGTGAAACCGGGGTAGATCTTGTCACAACATGTTCCCAAACATGGTTTTACATCATCACATGACCTCACCAAGCCTAAAACAAGTGAGGGCTACACCGGGCTACCCCTGTCAGAAGAAAGTGCAGGGTGGTAGACGATCTGAGGCCCGCGGATCAGGGTTCCGCAGGAAGAAGCGCTTCGGGGCATCGGAACACCTCCAAACCATGCATGTGACCCTAGCATGTGTAATGAAGTGTGGTGGCATGCTAAAAACTCCTAAACCTGGTTCCCAAGTGTGACCCCCTTCGCAGACATGCGCTGTCCCCTAAAAACAAAGTGTCTGCAATATGACTATAAGGGGGAAACTCCCCGTTTTGGGGAAACCGGGGTAGATCTTGTCACAACATGTTCCCAAACATGGTTTTACATCATCACATGACCTAACCAAGCATAAAACAAGTGAGGGCTACAACGGGCTACCCCTGTCAGAAGAAAGTCTAGGGTGGTAGACGATTCGAGGCCCGCGGATCAGGGTTCCACAGGAAGAAGCGCTTCGGGGCATCGGAACACATACAAACCATGCATGTGACTCAAGCATGTGTAATGAAGTGTTGTGGCATTCTCAAAACTCCTAAACCTGGTTCCCAAGTGTGGCCCCCTTCGCAGACATGCGCTGTCCCCTAAAAACAAAGTGTCTGCAATCTGACTATTAGGGGGAAACTCCCCGTTTCGGTAAAACCGGGGTAGATCTTGTCACAACATGTCCCCAAACATGGTTTTACATCATCACATGACCTAACCAAGCCTAAAACAAGTGAGGGCTACACCGGGCTACCCTTGTTAGAAGAAAGTCTAGGGGGGTAGACGATCCGAGGCCCACGGATCAGGGCTCCGCAGGAAGAAGCGCTTCGGGGCATCGGAACACATCCAAACTATGCATGTGACGCAAGCATGTGTAATGAAGTGTGGTGGCATGCTCAAAACTCCTAAACCTGGTTCCCAAGTCTGACCCCCTTTGCAGACATGTGCTGTCCCCTAAAAACAAAGTGTCTGCAATCTGACTATTAGGGGGAAACTCCCCGTTTTGGTGAAACCGGGGTAGATCTTGTCACAACATGTTCCCAAACATGATTTTACATCATAACATGACCTAACCAAGACTAAAATAAGTGACGGATACACCGGGCTACCCCTGTCAGAAGAAAGTCTAGGGAGGTAGACGATCAGAGGCCCGCGGATCAGGGTTCTGCAGGAAGAAGCGCTTCGGGGCATCGGAACACATCCAAACCATTCATGTGACTCAAGCATGTGTAATGAATTGTGGTGGCATGCTCAAAACTCCTAAACCTGGTTTCCAAGTGTGGCCCCCTTCGTAGACATGCGCTGTCCCCTAAAAACAAAGTGTCTGCAATCTGACTATTAGAGGGAAACTCCCCGTTTCGGTGAAACCGGGGTAGATCTTGTCACAACATGTCCCCAAACATGGTTTTACATCATCACATGACCTAAACAAGCCTAAAACAAGTTAGGGCTACACCGGGCTACCTTTGTTAGAAGAAAGTCTAGGGGGGTAGACGATCCGAGGCCCGCGGATCAGGGTTCCGCAGGAAGAAGCGCTTCGGGGCATCAGAACACATCCAAACTATGCATGTGACCCAAGCATGTGTAATGAAGTGTGGTGGAATGCTGAAAAACTCCTAAACCTGGTTCCCAAGTGTGACCCCCTTCGCAGACATGCGCTGTCCCGTAAAAACAAAGTGTTTGCAATCTGACTATTAGGCGAAACTCCCCGTTTCGGTGAAACCGGGGTAGATCTTGTCAGAACATGTTCCCAAACATGGTTTTACATCATCACATGACCTAACCAAGCCTAAAACAAGTGAGGGCTACACCGGGCTACCCCTGACAGAAGAAAGTCTAGGGGGGTAGACGATCCGAGGCCCGCGGATCAGGGTTCCGCAGGAATAAGCGCTTCGGGGCATCAGAACGCATCCAAACCATGCATGTGACCCAATAATGCGTAATGAAGTGTGGTGGCATGCTCAAAACTCCTAAACCTGGTTCCCAAGTCTGACCCCCTTCGCAGACATGCACTGTCCCCTAAAAACAAAGTGTCTGCAATCTGACTATTAGGTTGAAACTCCCCGTTTTGGTGAAACCGGGGTAGATCTTGTCACAACATGTTCCCAAACACGGTTTTACATCATCACATGACCTAACCAAGACTAAAACAAGTGAGGGCTACACCGGGCTACCCCTGTCAGAAGAAAGTCTAGGGAGGTAGACGATCAGAGGCCCGCGGATCAGGGTTCTGCAGGAAGAAGCGCTTCGGGGCATCGGAACACATCCAAACCATGCATGTGACCCAAGCATGTGTAATGAATTGTGGTGGCATGCTCAAAAGTCCTAAACCTGGTTTCCAAGTGTGGCCCCCTTCGCAGACATGCGCTGTCCCTTAAAAACAAAGTGTCTCCAATCTGACTATTAGGGGGAAACTCCCCGTTTCGGTGAAACCTGGGTAGATCTTGTCACAACATGTCCCCAAACATGGTTTTACATCATCACATGACCTAACCAAGCCTAAAACAAGTGAGGGCTACACCGGGCTACCCTTGTTAGAAGAAAGTCTAGGGGGGTAGACGATCCGAGGCCCGCGGATCAGGGTTCCGCAGGAAGAAGCGCTTCGGGGCATCGGAACACATCCAAACTATGCATGTGACCCAAGCATGTGTAATGAAGTGTGGTGGCATGCTCAAAACTCCTAAACCTGGTTCCCAAGTCTGACCCCCTTCGCAGACATGCGCTGTCCCCTAAAAACAAAGTGTCTGCAATCTGACTATTAAGGGGAAACTCCCCGTTTTGGTGAAACCGGGGTAGATCTTGTCACAACATGTTCCCAAACATGATTTTACATCATCACATGACCTAACCAAGACTAAAACAAGTGAGGGATACACCGGGCTACCCCTGTCAGAAGAAAGTCTAGGGGGGTAGACGATCCGAGGGCCATGGATCAGGGTTCCGCAGGAAGAAGCGCTTCGGGGCATCGGAACACATCCAAACCATTCATGTGACCCTAGCATGTGTAATGAAGTGTGGTGGCATGCTCAAAACTCCTAAACCTGGTTCCCAAGTGTGGCCCTCTTCGCAGACATGCGTTATCCAATAAAAACAAAGTGTCTGCAATCTGACTATTAGGGGGAAACTCCTCGTTTCGGTGAAACCGGGGTAGATCTTGTCACAACATGTTCCCAAACATGGTTTTACAACATCACATGACCTAACCAAGCCTAAAACAAGTGAGGGATACACCGGGCTACCCCTGTCAGAAGAAAGTCTAGGGGGGTAGACGATCCGAGGGCCATGGATCAGGGTTCCGCAGGAAGAAGCGCTTCGGGGCATCAGAACACATCCAAACCATTCATGTGATCCTAGCATGTGTAATGAAGTGTGGTGGCATGCTCAAAACTCCTAAACCTGGTTCCCAAGTGTGACCCCCTTCGCAGACATGCGATGTCCCCTAAAAACAAAGTGTCTGCAATCTGACTATTAGGGGGAAACTCCCCGTTTCGGTGAAACCGGGGTAGATCTTGTCACAACATGTTCCCAAACATGGTTTTACATCATAACATGACCTAACCAAGCCTAAAACAAGTGAGGGATACACCGGGCTACCCCTGTCAGAAGAAAGTCTAGGGGGGTAGACGATCCGAGGGCCATGGATCAGGGTTCCGCAGGAAGAAGCGCTTCGGGGCATCGGAACACATCCAAACCATTCATGTGACCCTAGCATGTGTAATGAAGTGTGGTGGCATGCTCAAAACTCCTAAACCTGGTTCCCAAGTGTGACCCCCTTCGCAGACATGCGATGTCCCCTAAAAACAAAGTGTCTGCAATCTGACTATTAGGGGGAAACTCCCCGTTTCGGTGAAACCGGGGTAGATCTTGTCACAACATGTTCCCAAACATGGTTTTACATCATCACATGACCTAACCAATCCTAAAACAAGTGAGGGCTACACCGGGCTACCCCTATAAGAAGAAATTCTAGGGGGTAGACGATCCGAGGCCCGTGGATCAGGGTTCCGCAGGAAGAAACGCTTCGGGGCATCGGAACACATCCAAACCATGCATGTGACCCAAGAATGTGTAATGAAGTTTGGTGGCATTCTCAAAACTCCTAAAACTGGTTCTCAAGTGTGACCCCCTTCGCAGATATGTGATGTCCCCTAAAAACAAAGTGTCTACAATCTGACTATTAGGGGGAAATTCCTCGTTTCGGTGAAACCGGGGTAGATCTTGTCACAACATGTTCCCAAACATGGTTTTACATCATCACATGACCTCACCAAGCCTAAAACAAGTGAGGGCTACACCGGGCTACCCCTGTCAGAAGAAAGTCCAGGGTGGTAGACGATCTGAGGCCCGCGGATCTGGGTTCCGCAGGAAGAAGCGCTTCGGGGCATCGGAACACCTCCAAACCATGCATGTGACCCTAGCATGTGTAATGAAGTGTGGTGGCATGCTCAAAACTCCTAAACCTGGTTCCCAAGTGTGACCCCCTTCGCAGACATGCGCTGTCCCCTAAAAACAAAGTGTCTGCAATATGACTATTAGGGGGAACTCCCCGTTTCGGTGAAACCGGGGTAGATCTTGTCACAACATGTTCCCAAACACGGTTTTACATCATCACATGACCTAACCAAGCCTAAAACAAGTGAGGGCTACACCGGGCTACCCCTGTCAGAAGAAAGTCTAGGGTGGTAGACGATTCGAGGCCCGCGGATCAGGGTTCCACAGGAAGAAGCGCTTCGGGGCATCGGAACACATCCAAACCATGCATGTGACCCTAGCATGTGTAATGAAGTGTGGTGGCATGCTCAAAACTCCTAAACCTGGTTCCCAAGTGTGACCCCCTTCGCAGACATGCGATGTCCCCTAAAAACAAAGTGTCTGCAATCTGACTATTAGGGGGAAACTCCCCGTTTCGGTGAAACCGGGGTAGATCTTGTCACAACATGTTCCCAAACATGGTTTTACATCATAACATGACCTAACCAAGCCTAAAACAAGTGAGGGATACACCGGGCTACCCCTGTCAGAAGAAAGTCTAGGGGGGTAGACGATCCGAGGGCCATGGATCAGGGTTCCGCAGGAAGAAGCGCTTCGGGGCATCGGAACACATCCAAACCATTCATGTGACCCTAGCATGTGTAATGAAGTGTGGTGGCATGCTCAAAACTCCTAAACCTGGTTCCCAAGTGTGACCCCCTTCGCAGACATGCGATGTCCCCTAAAAACAAAGTGTCTGCAATCTGACTATTAGGGGGAAACTCCCCGTTTCGGTGAAACCGGGGTAGATCTTGTCACAACATGTTCCCAAACATGGTTTTACATCATCACATGACCTAACCAATCCTAAAACAAGTGAGGGCTACACCGGGCTACCCCTATAAGAAGAAATTCTAGGCGGTAGACGATCCGAGGCCCGTGGATCAGGGTTCCGCAGGAAGAAACGCTTCGGGGCATCGGAACACATCCAAACCATGCATGTGACCCAAGAATGTGTAATGAAGTTTGGTGGCATTCTCAAAACTCCTAAACCTGGTTCTCAAGTGTGACCCCCTTCGCAGATATGTGATGTCCCCTAAAAACAAAGTGTCTACAATCTGACTATTAGGGGGAAATTCCTCGTTTCGGTGAAACCGGGGTAGATCTTGTCACAACATGTTCCCAAACATGGTTTTACATAATCACATGACCTCACCAAGCCTAAAACAAGTGAGGGCTACACCGGGCTACCCCTGTCAGAAGAAAGTCCAGGGTGGTAGACGATCTGAGGCCCGCGGATCAGGGTTCCGCAGGAAGAAGCGCTTCGGGGCATCGGAACACCTCCAAACCATGCATGTGACCCTAGCATGTGTAATGAAGTGTGGTGGCATGCTCAAAACTCCTAAACCTGGTTCCCAAGTGTGACCCCTTCGCAGACATGCGCTGTCCCCTAAAAACAAAGTGTCTGCAATATGACTATTAGGGGGAACTCCCCGTTTCGGTGAAACCGGGGTAGATCTTGTCACAACATGTTCCCAAACACGGTTTTACATCATCACATGACCTAACCAAGCATAAAAAAAGTGAGGGCTACACCGGGCTACCCCTGTCAGAAGAAAGTCTAGGGTGGTAGACGATTCGAGGCCCACGGATCAGGGTTCCACAGGAAGAAGCGCTTCGGGGCATCGGAACACATCCAAACCATGCATGTGACCCAAGCATGTGTAATGAAGTGTGGTGGCATTCTCAAAACTCCTAAACCTGGTTCCCAAGTGTGCCCCCCTTCGCAGACATGCGCTGTCCCCTAAAAACAAAGTGTCTGCAATCTGACTATTAGGGGGAAACTCCCCGTTTCGGTGAAACCGGGGTAGCTCTTGTCACAACATGTTCCCAAACATGGTTTTACATCATCAAATGACCTAACCAAGCCTAAAACAAGTGAGGGCTACACTGGGCTACCCTGACAGAAGAAAGTCTAGGGGGGTAGACGATCCGAGGCCCGCGGATCAGGGTTCCGCAGGAATAAACGCTTCGGGGCATCGGAACACATCCAAACAATGCATGTGACCCAAGCATGTGTAATGAAGTGTGGTGGCATGCTCAAAACTCCTAAACCTGGTTCCCAAGTCTGACCCCCTTCGCAGACATGCGCTGTCCCCTAAAAACAAAGTGTCTGCAATCTGACTATTAGGGGGAAACTCCCCGTTTCGGTGAAACCGGGGTAGATCTTGTCACAACATGTTCCCAAACATGGTTTTACATCATAACATGACCTAACCAAGCCTAAAACAAGTGAGGGATACACCGGGCTACCCCTGTCAGAAGAAAGTCTAGGGGGGTAGACGATCCGAGGGCCACGGATCAGGGTTCCGCAGGAAGAAGCGCTTCGGGGCATCGGAACACATCCAAACCATGCATGTGACCCAAGCCTGTGTAATGAAGTGTGGTCGCATGCTCAAAACTCCTAGACCTGGTTCCCAAGTGTGACCCCCTTCGTAGACATGCGCTGTCCCCTAAAAATAAACTGTCTGCAATCTGACTATTAGGGGGAAACTCCCCGTTTCGGTGAAACCGGGGTAGATCTTGTTACAACATGTTCCCAAACATGGTTTTATATCATCACATGACCTAACCAAGCCTAAAACAAGTGAGGGATACACCGGGCTACCCCTGTCAGAAGAAAGTCTAGGGGGGTAGACGATCGGAGGCCCGCGGATCAGGGTTCCGCAGGAAGAAGCGCTTCGGGGCATCGGAACACATCCAAACCATTCATGTGACCCTAGCATGTGTAATGAAGTGTGGTGTCATGCTCAAAACTCCTAAACCTGGTTCCCAAGTGTGACCCCCTTCGCAGACATGCGATGTCCCCTAAAAACAAAGTGTCTGCAATCTGACTATTAGGGGGAAACTCCCCGTTTCGGTGAAACCGGGGTAGATCTTGTCACAACATGTTCCCAAACATGGTTTTAAATCATCACATGACCTAACCAATCCTAAAACAAGTGAGGGCTACACCGGGCTACCCCTGTAAGAAGAAATTCTAGGGGGTAGACGATCCGAGGCCCGCGGATCAGGGTTCCGCAGGAAGAAACCTTCGGGGCATCAGAACACATCCAAACCATGCATGTGACCAAAGCATGTGTAATGAAGTGTGGTGGCATTCTCAAAACTCCTAAATCTGGTTCTAAAGTGTGACCCCCTTCGCAGATATGCGATGTCCCCTAAAAACAAAGTGTCTACAATCTGACTATTAGGGGGAAATTCCTCGTTTCGGTGAAACTGGGGTAGATCTTGTCAGAACATGTTCCCAAACATGGTTTTACATCATCACATGACCTCACCAAGCCTAAAAAAAGTGAGGGCTACACCAGGCTACCCCTGTCAGAAGAAAGTGCAGGGTGGTAGACGATCTGAGGCCCGCGGATCAGGGTTCCGCAGGAAGAAGCGCTTTGGGGCATCGGAACACCTCCAAACCATGCATGTGACCCTAGCATGTGTAATGAAGTGTGGTGGCATGCTAAAAACTCCTAAACCTGGTTCCCAAGTGTGACCCCCTTCGCAGACATGGGCTGTCCCCTAAAAACAAAGTGTCTGCAATATGACTATTAGGGGGAAACTCCCTGTTTTGGGGAAACCGGGGTAGATCTTGTCACAACATGTTCCTAAACATGGTTTTACATCATCACATGACCTAACCAAGCATAAAACAAGTGAGGGCTACAACGGGCTACCCCTGTCAGAAGAAAGTCTAGGGTGGTAGACGATTCGAGGCCCGCGGATCAGGGTTCCACAGGAAGAAGCGCTTCGGGGCATCGGAACACATCCAAACCATGCATGTGACCCAAGCATGTGTAATGAAGTGTTGTGGCATTCTCAAAACTCCTAAACCTGGTTCCCAAGTGTGGCCCCCTTCGCAGACATGCGCTGTCCCCTAAAAACAAAGTGTCTGCAATCTGACTATTAGGGGGAAACTCCCCGTTTCGGTAAAACCGGGGTAGATCTTGTCACAACATGTCCCCAAACATGGTTTTACATCATCACATGACCTAACCAAGCCTAAAACAAGTGAGGGATACACCGGGCTACCCTTGTTAGAAGAAAGTCTAGGGGGGTAGACGATCCGAGGCCCACGGATCAGGGCTCCGCAGGAAGAAGCGCTTCGGGGCATCGGAACACATCCAAACTATGCATGTGACGCAAGCATGTGTAATGAAGTGTGGTGGCATGCTCAAAACTCCTAAACCTGGTTCCCAAGTCTGACCCCCTACGCAGACATGTGCTGTCCCCTAAAAACAAAGTGTCTGCAATCTGACTATTAGGGGGAAACTCCCCGTTTTGGTGAAACCGGGGTAGATCTTGTCACAACATGTTCCCAAACATGATTTTACATCATCACATGACCTAACCAAGACTAAAACAAGTGAGGGATACACCGGGCTACCCCTGTCAGAAGAAAGTCTAGGGAGGTAGACGATCAGAGGCCCGCGGATCAGGGTTCTGCAGGAAGAAGCGCTTCGGGGCATCGGAACACATCCAAACCATTCATGTGACTCAAGCATGTGTAATGAATTGTGGTGGCATGCTCAAAACTTCTAAACCTGGTTTCCAAGTGTGGCCCCCTTCGTAGACATGCGTTGTCCCCTAAAAACAAAGTGTCTGCAATCTGACTATTAGAGGGAAACTCCCCGTTTCGGTGAAACCGGGGTAGATCTTGTCACAACATGTCCCCAAACATGGTTTTACATCATCACATGACCTAAACAAGCCTAAAACAAGTTAGGGCTACACCGGGCTACCTTTGTTAGAAGAAAGTCTAGGGGGGTAGACGATCCGAGGCCCGCGGATCAGGGTTCCGCAGGAAGAAGCGCTTCGGGGCATCAGAACACATCCAAACTATGCATGTGACCCAAGCATGTGTAATGAAGTGTGGTGGAATGCTGAAAAACTCCTAAACCTGGTTCCCAAGTGTGACCCCCTTCGCAGACATGCGCTGTCCCGTAAAAACAAAGTGTTTGCAATCTGACTATTAGGCGAAACTCCCCGTTTCGGTGAAACCGGGGTAGATCTTGTCACAACATGTTCCCAAACATGGTTTTACATCATCACATGACCTAACCAAGCCTAAAACAAGTGAGGGCTACACCGGGCTACCCCTGACAGAAGAAAGTCTAGGGGGGTAGACGATCTGAGGCCCGCGGATCAGGGTTCCGCAGGAATAAGCGCTTCGGGGCATCAGAACACATCCAAACCATGCATGTGACGCAAGAATGTGTAATGAAGTGTGGTGGCATGCTCAAAACTCCTAAACCTGGTTCCCAAGTCTGACCCCCTTCGCAGACATGCACTGTCCCCTAAAAACAAAGTGTCTGCAATCTGACTATTAGGGGGAAACTCCCCGTTTTGGTGAAACCGGGGTAGATCTTGTCACAACATGTTCCCAAACACGGTTTTACATCATCACATGACCTAACCAAGACTAAAACAAGTGAGGGCTACACCGGGCTACCCCTGTCAGAAGAAAGTCTAGGGAGGTAGACGATCAGAGGCCCGCGGATCAGGGTTCTGCAGGAAGAAGCGCTTCGGGGCATCGGAACACATCCAAACCATGCATGTGACCCAAGCATGTGTAATGAATTGTGGTGGCATGCTCAAAAGTCCTAAACCTGGTTTCCAAGTGTGGCCCCCTTCGCAGACATGCGCTGTCCCTTAAAAACAAAGTGTCTGCAATCTGACTATTAAGGGGAAACTCCCCGTTTTGGTGAAACCGGGGTAGATCTTGTCACAACATGTTCCCAAACATGATTTTACATCATCACATGACCTAACCAAGACTAAAAAAAGTGAGGGATACACCAGGCTACCCCTGTCAGAAGAAAGTCTAGGGAGGTAGACGATCAGAGGCCCGCGGATCAGGGTTCTGAGGAAGAAGCGCTTCGGGGCATCGGAACACATCCAAACCATTCATGTGACTCAAGCATGTGTAATGAATTGTGGTGGCATGCTCAAAACTCCTAAACCTGGTTTCCAAGTGTGGCCCCCTTCGCAGACATGCGCTGTCCCCTAAAAACAAAGTGTCTGCAATCTGACTAATAGGGAGAAACTCCCCGTTTCGGTGAAACCAGGGTAGATCTTGTCACAACATGTCCCCAAACATGGTTTTACATCATCACATGACCTAAACAAGCCTAGAACAAGTGAGTGCTACACCGGGCTACCCTTGTTAGAAGAAAGTCTAGGGGGGTAGACGATCCGAGGCCCACGGATCAGGGTTCCGCAGGAAGAAGCGCTTCGGGGCATCATAACACATCCAAACTATGCATGTGACCCAAGCATGTGTAATGAAGTGTGGGGGAATGCTCAAAACTCCTAAACCTGGTTCCCAAGTGTGACCCCCTTCGCAGACATGCGCTGTCCCCTAAAAACAAAGTGTTTGCAATCTGACTATTAGGCGAAACTCCCCGTTTCCGTGAAACCGGGGTAGATCTTGTCACAACATGTTCCCAAACATGGTTTTACATCATCACATGACCTAACCAAGCCTAAAACAAGTGAGGGCTACACCGGGCTACCCCTGTCAGAAGAAAGTCTAGGGGGGTAGGCGATCCGAGGCCCGCGGATCAGGGTTCCGCAGGAAGAAGCACTTCGGGGCATCGGAACACCTCCAAACCATGCATGTGACACTAGAATCTGTAATGAAGTGTGGTGGCATGCTCAAAACTCCTAAACCTGGTTCTCAAGTGTGACCCCCTTCGCAGACATGCGCTGTCCCCTAAAAACAAAGTGTCTGCAATCTGACTATTAGGGGGAAACTCCCCGTTTCGGTGAAACCGGGGTAGATTTTGTCACAACATGTTCCTAAACATGGTTTTACATCATCACATGACCTAACCAAGCCTAAAAAAAGTGAGGGATACACCGGGCTACCCCTGTTAGAAGAAAGTCTAGGGGGTAGATGATCCGAGGCCCGCGGATCAGGGTTCCGCAGGAAGAAGCGCTTCGGGGCTACGGAACACATCCAAACCATGCATGTGAACCAAGCATGTGTAATGAAGTGTGGTGGCATGCTCAAAACTCCTAAAACTGGTTCCCAAGTGTGATCCCCTTCGTAGACATGCGATGTCCCCTAAAAACAAAGTGTCTGCAATCTGACTATTAGGGGGAAACTCCCCGTTTCGGTGAAACCGGGGTAGATCTTGTCACAACATGTTCAGAAACATGGTTTTACATAATCACATGACCTAAGCAAGCATAAAACAAGTGAGGGCTACACCGGGCTAACCCTGTCAGAAGAAAGTCTAGGGTGGGTAGACGATCTGAGGCCCGCGGATCAGGGTTCCACAGGAAGAAGTGCTTCGGGGCATCGGAACACATCCAAACCATTCATGTGACTCAAGCATGTGTAATGAATTGTGGTGGCATGCTCAAAACTCCTAAACCTGGTTTCCAAGTGTGGCCCCCTTCGTAGACATGCGTTGTCCCCTAAAAACAAAGTGTCTGCAATCTGACTATTAGAGGGAAACTCCCCGTTTCGGTGAAACCGGGGTAGATCTTGTCACAACATGTCCCCAAACATGGTTTTACATCATCACATGACCTAAACAAGCCTAAAACAAGTTAGGGCTACACCGGGCTACCTTTGTTAGAAGAAAGTCTAGGGGGGTAGACGATCCGAGGCCCGCGGATCAGGGTTCCGCAGGAAGAAGCGCTTCGGGGCATCAGAACACATCCAAACTATGCATGTGAGCCAAGCATGTGTAATGAAGTGTGGTGGAATGCTGAAAAACTCCTAAACCTGGTTCCCAAGTGTGACCCCCTTCGCAGACATGCGCTGTCCCGTAAAAACAAAGTGTTTGCAATCTGACTATTAGGCGAAACTCCCCGTTTCGGTGAAACCGGGGTAGATCTTGTCACAACATGTTCCCAAACATGGTTTTACATCATCACATGACCTAACCAAGCCTAAAACAAGTGAGGGCTACACCGGGCTACCCCTGACAGAAGAAAGTCTAGGGGGGTAGACGATCCGAGGCCCGCGGATCAGGGTTCCGCAGGAATAAGCGCTTCGGGGCATCAGAACACATCCAAACCATGCATGTGACCCAAGAATGTGTAATGAAGTGTGGTGGCATGCTCAAAACTCCTAAACCTGGTTCCCAAGTCTGACCCCCTTCGCAGACATGCACTGTCCCCTAAAAACAAAGTGTCTGCAATCTGACTATTAGGGGGAAACTCCCCGTTTTGGTGAAACCGGGGTAGATCTTGTCACAACATGTTCCCAAACACGGTTTTACATCATCACATGACCTAACCAAGACTAAAACAAGTGAGGGATACACCGGGCTACCCCTGTCAGAAGAAAGTCTAGGGAGGTAGACGATCAGAGGCCCGCGGATCAGGGTTCTGCAGGAAGAAGCGCTTCGGGGCATCGGAACACATCCAAACCATGCATGTGACCGAAGAATGTGTAATGAAGTGTGGTGGCATGCTCAAAACTCCTAAACCTGGTTTCCAAGTGTGGCCCCCTTCGCAGACATGCGCTGTCCCCTAAAAACAAAGTGTCTGCAATCTGACTATTAGGGGGAAACTCCCCGTTTCGGTGAAACCTGGGTAGATCTTGTCACAACATGTCCCCAAACATGGTTTGACATCATCACATGACCTAACCAAGCCTAAAACAAGTGAGGGATACACCGGGCTACCCTTGTTAGAAGAAAGTCTAGGGGGGTACACGATCCGAGGCCCGCGGATCAGGGTTCCGCAGGAAGAAGCGCTTCGGGGCATCGGAACACATCCAAACTATGCATGTGACCCAAGCATGTGTAATGAAGTGTGGTGGCATGCTCAAAACTCCTAAACCTGGTTCCCAAGTCTGACCCCCTTCGCAGACATGCGCTGTCCCCTAAAAACAAAGTGTCTGCAATCTGACTATTAGGGGGAAACTCCCCGTTTTGGGGAAACCGTGGTAGATCTTGTCACAACATGTTCCCAAACATGATTTTACATCATCACATGACCTAACCAAGACTAAAACAAGTGAGGGATACACCGGGCTACCCCTGTCAGAAGAAAGTCTAGGGAGGTAGACGATCAGAGGCCCGCGGATCAGGGTTCTGAGGAAGAAGCGCTTCGGGGCATCAAAACACATCCAAACCATTCATGTGACTCAAGCATGTGTAATGAATTGTGGTGGCATGCTCAAAACTCCTAAACCTGGTTTCCAAGTGTGGCCCCCTTCGCAGACATGCGCTGTCCCCTAAAAACAAAGTGTCTGCAATCTGACTATTAGGGAGAAACTCCCCGTTTCGGTGAAACCGGGGTAGATCTTGTCACAACATGTCCCCAAACATGGTTTTACATCATCACATGACCTAAACAAGCCTAAAACAAGTGAGGGCTACACCGGGCTACCCTTGTTAGAAGAAAGTCTAGGGGGGTAGACGATCCGAGGCCCACGGATCAGGGTTCCGCAGGAAGAAGCGCTTCGGGGCATCATAACACATCCAAACTATGCATGTGACCCAAGCATGTGTAATGAAGTGTGGTGGAATGCTCAAAACTCCTAAACCTGGTTCCCAAGTGTGACCCCCTTCGCAGACATGCGCTGTCCCCTAAAAACAAAGTGTTTGCAATCTGACTATTAGGCGAAACTCCCCGTTTCCGTGAAACCGGGGTAGATCTTGTCACAACATGTTCCCAAACATGGTTTTACATCATCACATGACCTAACCAAGCCTAAAACAAGTGAGGGCTACACCGGGCTACCCCTGTCAGAAGAAAGTCTAGGGGGGTAGGCGATCCGAGGCCCGCGGATCAGGGTTCCGCAGGAAGAAGCACTTCGGGGCATCGGAACACCTCCAAACCATGCATGTGACACTAGAATGTGTAATGAAGTGTGGTGGCATGCTCAAAACTCCTAAACCTGGTTCTCAAGTGTGACCCCCTTCGCAGACATGCGCTGTCCCCTAAAAACAAAGTGTCTGCAATCTGACTATTAGGGGGAAACTCCCCGTTTCGGTGAAACCGGGGTAGATCTTGTCACAACATGTTCCCAAACATGGTTTTACATCATCACATGACCTAACCAAGCCTAAAACAAGTGAGGGATACACCGGGCTACCCCTGTTAGAAGAAAGTCTAGGGGGTAGATGATCTGAGGCCCGCGGATCAGGGTTCCGCAGGAAGAAGCGCTTCGGGGCTTCGGAACACATCCAAACTATGCATGTGACCCAAGCATGTGTAATGAAGTGTGGTGGCATGCTCAAAACTCCTAAACCTGGTTCCCAAGTCTGACCCCCTTCGCAGACATGCGCTGTCCCCTAAAAACAAAGTGTCTGCAATCTGACTATTAGGGGGAAACTCCCCGTTTTGGTGAAACCGGGGTAGATCTTGTCACAACATGTTACCAAACATGATTTTACATCATCACATGACCTAACCAAGACTAAAACAAGTGAGGGCTACACCGGGCTACCCCTGTCAGAAGAAAGTCTAGGGAGGTAGACGATCAGAGGCCCGCGGATAAGGGTTCTGCAGGAAGAAGCGCTTCGGGGCATCGGAACACATCCAAACCATTCATGTGACTCAAGCATGTGTAATGAATTGTGGTGGCATGCTCAAAACTCCTAAACCTGGTTTCCAAGTGTGGCCCCCTTCGCAGACATGCGCTGTCCCCTAAAAACAAAGTGTCTGCAATCTGACTATTAGGGAGAAACTCCCCGTTTCGGTGAAACCGGGGTAGATCTTGTCACAACATGTCCCCAAACATGGTTTTACATCATCACATGACCTAACCAAGCCTAAAACAAGTGAGGGATACACCGGGCTACCCTTGTTAGAAGAAAGTCTAGGGGGGTGGACGATCCGAGGCCCGCGGATCAGGGTTCCGTAGGAAGAAGCGCTTCGGGGCATCATAACACATCCAAACTATGCATGTGACCCAAGCATGTGTAATGAAGTGTGGTGGAATGCTCAAAACTCCTAAACCTGGTTCCCAAGTGTGACCCCCTTCGCAGACATGCGCTGTCCCCTAAAAACAAAGTGTTTGCAATCTGACTATTAGGCGAAACTCCCCGTTTCGGTGAAACCGGGGTAGGTCTTGTCACAACATGTTCCCAAACATGGTTTTACATCATCACATGACCTAACCAAGCCTAAAACAAGTGAGGGATACACCGGGCTACCCCTGTCAGAAGAAAGTCTAGGGGGGTAGGCGATCCGAGGCCCGCGGATCAGGGTTCCGCAGGAAGAAGCGCTTCGGGGCATCGGAACACCTCCAAACCATGCATGTGACACTATAATGTGTAATGAAGTGTGGAGGCATGCTCAAAACTCCTAAACCTGGTTCCCAAGTGTGACCCCCTTCGCAGACATGCGCTGTCCCCTAAAAACAAAGTGTCTGCAATCTGACTATTAGGGGGAAACTCCCCGTTTCGGTGAAACCGGGGTAGATCTTGTCACAACATGTTCCCAAACATGGTTTTACATCATCACATGACCTAACCAAGCCTAAAACAAGTGAGGGATACACCGGGCTACCCCTGTTAGAAGAAAGTCTAGGGGGGTAGATGATCCGAGGCCCGCGGATCAGGGTTCCGCAGGAAGAAGCGCTTTGGGGCTTCGGAACACATCCAAACCATGCATGTGAACCAAGAATGTGTAATGAAGTGTGGTGGCATGCTCAAAACTCCTAAAACTGGTTCCCAAGTGTGATCCCCTTCGTACACATGCGATGTCCCCTAAAAACAAAGTGTCTGCAATCTGACTATTAGGGGAAACTCCCCGTTTCGGTGAAACCGGGGTAGATCTTGTCACAACATGTTCAGAAACATGGTTTTAAATAATCACATGACCTAACCAATCATAAAACAAGTGAGGGCTACACCGGGCTACCCCTGTCAGAAGAAAGTCTAGGGTGGTAGACGATCTGAGGCCCGCGGATCAGGGTTCCACAGGAAGAAGTGCTTCGGGGCATCGGAACACATCCAAACCATGCATGTGACCCAAGCATGTGTAATGAAGTGTGGTGGCATGCTCAAAACTCCTAAACCTGGTTCCCAAGTGTGGCCCCCTTCGCACACATGCGCTGTCCCCTAAAAACAAAGTGTCTGCAATCTGACTATTAGGGGGAACTCCCTGTTTCGGTGAAACCGGGGTAGATCTTATCACAACATGTTCCCAAACATGGTTTTACATCATCACATGACCTAACCAAGACTAAAACAAGTGAGGGCTACACCGGGCTACCCCTGTCAGAAGAAAGTCTAGGGGGTAGATGATCCGAGGCCCGCGGATCAGGGTTCCGCAGGAAGAAGCGCTTCGGGGCATCGGAACACATCCAAACCATGCATGTGACCCAAGAATGTGTAATGAAGTGTGGTGGCATGCTCAAAAATCCTAAACCTGGTTCCCAAGTGTGACCCCCTTCGCAGACATGCGCTGTCCCCTAAAAACAAAGTGTGTGCAATCTGACTATTAGGGGGAAACTCCCCGTTTCGGTGAAACCGGGGTAGATCTTTTCACAACATGTTCCCAAACATGGTTTTACATCATCACATGACCTAACCAAGCATAAAACAAGTGAGGGATACACTGGGCTACCCCTGTTAGAAGAAAGTCTAGGGGGGTAGATGATCCGAGGCCCGCGGATCAGGGTTCCGCAGGAAGAAGCGCTTCGGGGCTTCGGAACACATCCAAACCATGCATGTGAACCAAGCATGTGTAATGAAGTGTGGTGGCATGCTCAAAACTACTAAAACTGGTTCCCAAGTGTGATCCCCTTCGTAGACATGCGATGTCCCCTAAAAACAAAGTGTCTGCAATCTGACTATTAGGGGGAAACTCCCCGTTTCGGTGAAACCGGGGTAGATCTTGTCACAACATGTTCAGAAACATGGTTTTACATAATCACATGACCTAAGCAAGCATAAAACAAGTGAGGGCTACACCGGGCTACCCCTGTCAGAAGAAAGTCTAGGGTGGGTAGACGATCTGAGGCCCGCGGATCAGGGTTCCACAGGAAGAAGTGCTTCGGGGCATCGGAACACATCCAAACCATGCATGTGACCCAAGCATGTGTAATGAAGTGTGGTGGCATGCTCAAAACTCCTAAACCTGGTTCCCAAGTGTGGCCCCCTTCGCAGACATGCGCTGTCCCCTAAAAACAAAGTGTCTGCAATCTGACTATTAGGGGGAAACTCCCCGTTTCGGTGAAACCGGGGTAGATCTTATCACAACATGTTCCCAAACATGGTTTTACATCATCACATGACCTAACCAAGACTAAAACAAGTGAGGGCTACACCGGGCTACCCCTGTTAGAAGAAAGTCTAGGGGGGTAGATGATCCGAGGCCCGCGGATCAGGGTTCCGCAGGAAGAAGCGCTTCGGGGCTTTGGAACACATCCAAACCATGCATGTGACCCAAGCATGTGTAATGAAGTGTGGTGGCATGCTCAAAACTCCTAAAACTGGTTCCCAAGTGTGATCCCCTTCATAGACATGCGATGTCCCCTAAAAACAAAGTGTCTGCAATCTGACTATTAGGGGGAAACTCCCCGTTTCGGTGAAACCGGGGTAGATCTTGTCACAACATGTTCAGAAACATGGTTTTACATAATCACATGCCATAACCAAGCATGAAACAAGTGAGGTCTACACCGGGCTACCCCTGTCAGAAGAAAGTCTAGGGTGGTAGACGATCCGAGGCCCGCGGATCAGGGTTCCACAGGAAGAAGTGCTTCGGGGCATCGGAACACATCCAAACCATGCATGTGACCCAAGCATGTGTAATGAAGTGTGGTGGCATGCTCAAAACTCCTAAACCTGGTTCCCAAGTGTGGCCCCCTTCGCAGACATGCGCTGTCCCTTAAAAACAAAGTGTCTGCAATCTGACTATTAGGGGGAAACTCCCCGTTTCGGTGAAACCGGGGTGATCTTATCACAACATGTTCCCAAACATGGTTTTACATCATCACATGACCTAACCAAGACTAAAACATGTGAGGGCTACACCGGGCTACCCCTGTCAGAAGAAAGTCTAGGGGGGTAGATGATCCGAGGCCCGCGGATCAGGGTTCCGCAGGAAGAAGCGCTTCGGGGCATCGGAACACATCCAAACCATGCATGTGACCCAAGCATGTGTAATGAAGTGTGGTGGCATGCTCAAAAATCCTAAACCTGGTTCCCAAGTGTGACCCCCTTCGCAGACATGCGCTGTCCCCTAAAAACAAAGTGTGTGCAATCTGACTATTAGGGGGAAACTCCCCGTTTCGGTGAAACCGGGGTAGATCTTTTCACAACATGTTCCCAAACATGGTTTTACATCATCACATGACCTAACCAAGCCTAAAACAAGTGAGTGCTACACCGGGCTACCCCTTTCAAAAGAAAGTCTAGGGGGGTAGACGATCCGAGGCCCGCGGATCAGGGTTCCGCAGGAAGAAGCGCTTCGGGGCATCGGAACACCTCCAAACCATGCATGTGACACTAGAATGTGTAATTAAGTGTGGTGGCATGCTCAAAACTCCTAAACCTGGTTCCCAAGTGTGACCCCTTCGCAGACATGCGATGTCCCCTAAAAACAAAGTGTCTGCAATCTGACTATTAGGGGGAAACTCCACGTTTCGGTGAAAACGGGGTAGATCTTGTCACAACATGTTCCCAAACATGGTTTTACATCATAACATGACCTAACCAAACCTAAAACAAGTGAGGGCTACACCGGGCTACCCCTGTCAGAAGAAAGTCTAGGGGGTAGGCGATCCGAGGCCCGCGGATCAGGGTTCCGCAGGAAGAAGCGCTTCGGGGCATCGGAACACCTCCAAACCATGCATGTGACACTAGAATGTGTAATGAAGTGTGGTGGCATGCTCAAAACTCCTAAACCTGGTTCTCAAGTGTGACCCCCTTCGCAGACATGCGCTGTCCCCTAAAAACAAAGTGTCTGCAATCTGACTATTAGGGGGAAACTCCCCGTTTCGGTGAAACCGGGGTAGATCTTGTCACAACATGTTCCCAAACATGGTTTTACATCATCACATGACCTAACCAAGCCTAAAACAAGTGAGGGATACACCGGGCTACCCCTGTTAGAAGAAAGTCTAGGGGGTAGATGATCCGAGGCCCGCGGATCAGGGTTCCGCAGGAAGAAGCGCTTCGGGGCTTCGGAACACATCCAAACTATGCATGTGACCCAAGCATGTGTAATGAAGTGTGGTGGCATTCTCAAAATTCCTAAACCTGGTTCCCAAGTCTGACCCCCTTCGCAGACATGCGCTGTCCCCTAAAAACAAAGTGTCTGCAATCTGACTATTAGGGGGAAACTCCCCGTTTTGGTGAAACCGGGGTAGATCTTGTCACAACATGTTCCCAAACATGATTTTACATCATCACATGACCTAACCAAGACTAAAACAAGTGAGGGCTACACCGGGCTACCCCTGTCAGAAGAAAGTCTAGGGAGGTAGACGATCAGAGGCCCGCGGATCAGGGTTCTGCAGGAAGAAGCGCTTCGAGGCATCGGAACACATCCAAACCATTCATGTGACTCAAGCATGTGTAATGAATTGTGGTGGCATGCTCAAAACTCCTAAACCTGGTTTCCAAGTGTGTCCCCCTTCGCAGACATGCGCTGTCCCCTAAAAACAAAGTGTCTGCAATCTGACTATTAGGGAGAAACTCCCTGTTTCGGTGAAACCGGGGTAGATCTTGTCACAACATGTCCCCAAACATGGTTTTACATCATCACATGACCTAACCAAGCCTAAAACAAGTGAGGGCTACACCGGGCTACCCTTGTTAGAAGAAAGTCTAGGGGGGTAGACGATCCGAGGCCCGCGGATCAGGGTTCCGCAAGAAGAAGCGCTTCGGGGCATCGGAACACCTCCAAACCATGCATGTGACACTAGAATGTGTAATGAAGTGTGGTGGCATGCTCAAAACTCCTAAACCTGGTTCTCAAGTGTGACCCCCTTCGCAGACATGCGCTGTCCCCTAAAAACAAAGTGTCTGCAATCTGACTATTAGGGGGAAACTCCCCGTTTCGGTGAAACCGGGGTAGATCTTGTCACAACATGTTCCCAAACATGGTTTTACATCATCACATGACCTAACCAAGCCTAAAACAAGTGAGGGATACACCGGGCTACCCCTGTTAGAAGAAAGTCTAGGGGGTAGATGATCCGAGGCCCGCGGATCAGGGTTCCGCAGGAAGAAGCGCTTCGGGGCTTCGGAACACATCCAAACCATGCATGTGACCCAAGCATGTGTAATGAAGTGTGGTGGCATTCTCAAAACTCCTAAACCTGGTTCCCAAGTCTGACCCCCTTCGCAGACATGCGCTGTCCCCTAAAAACAAAGTGTCTGCAATCTGACTATTAGGGGGAAACTCCCCGTTTCGGTGAAACCGGGGTAGATCTTGTCACAACATGTTCCCAAACATGATTTTACATCATCACATGACCTAACCAAGCCTAAAACAAGTGAGGGCTACACCGGGCTACCCCTGTTAGAAGAAAGTCTAGGGGGGTAGATGATCAGAGGCCCGCGGATCAGGGTTCCGCAGGAAGAAGCGCTTCGGGGCATCGGAACACATCCAAACCATTCATGTGACTCAAGCATCTGTAATGAAGTGTGGTGGCATGCTCAAAACTCCTAAAACTGGTTCCCAAGTGTGATCCCCTTCGTACACATGCGATGTCCCCTAAAAACAAAGTGTCTGCAATCTGACTATTAGGGGGAAACTCCCCTATTCGGTGAAACCGGGGTAGATCTTGTCACAACATGTTCAGAAACATGGTTTTAAATAATCACATGACCTAACCAAGCATAAAACAAGTGAGGGCTACACCGGGCTACCCCTGTCAGAAGAAAGTCTAGGGTGGTAGACGATCCGAGGCCCGCGGATCAGGGTTCCATAGGAAGAAGTGCTTCGGGGCATCAGAACACATCCAAACCATGCATGTGACCCAAGAATGTGTAATGAAGTGTGGTGGCATGCTCAAAACTCCTAAACCTGGTTCCCAAGTGTGGCCCCCTTCGCAGACATGCGCTGTCCCCTAAAAACAAAGTGTCTGCAATCTGACTATTAGGGGGAACTCCCCGTTTCGGTGAAACCGGGGTAGATCTTATCACAACATGTTCCCAAACAAGGTTTTACATCATCACATGACCTAACCAAGACTAAAACAAGTGAGGGCTACACCGGGCTACCCCTGTTAGAAGAAAGTCTAGGGGGTAGATGATCCGAGGCCCGCGGATCAGGGTTCCGCAGGAAGAAGCGCTTCGGGGCATCGGAACACATCCAAACCATGCATGTGACCCAAGAATGTGTAATGAAGTGTGGTGGCATGCTCAAAAATCCTAAACCTGGTTCCCAAGTGTGACCCCCTTCGCAGACATGCGCTGTCCCCTAAAAATAAAGTGTGTGCAATCTGACTATTAGGGGGAAACTCCCCGTTTCGGTGAAACCGGGGTAGATCTTTTCACAACATGTTCCCAAACATGGTTTTACATCATCACATGACCTAACCAAGCCTAAAACAAGTGAGGGATACACCGGGCTACCCCTGTTAGAAGAAAGTCTAGGGGGGTAGATGATCCGAGGCCCGCGGATCAGGGTTCCGCAGGAAGAAGCCCTTCGGGGCTTCGGAACACATCCAAACCATGCATGTGAACCAAGCATGTGTAATGAAGTGTGGTGGCATGCTCAAAACTCCTAAAACTGGTTCCCAAGTGTGATCCCCTTCGTAGACATGCGATGTCCCCTAAAAACAAAGTGTCTGCAATCTGACTATTAGGGGGAAACTCCCCGTTTCGGTGAAACCGGGGTAGATCTTGTCACAACATGTTCAGAAACATGGTTTTACATAATCACATGACCTAAGCAAGCATAAAACAAGTGAGGGCTACACCGGGCTACCCCTGTCAGAAGAAAGTCTAGGGTGGGTAGACGATCTGAGGCCCGCGGATCAGGGTTCCACAGGAAGAAGTGCTTCGGGGCATCGGAACACATCCAAACCATGCATGTGACCCAAGCATGTGTAATGAAGTGTGGTGGCATGCTCAAAACTCCTAAACCTGGTTCCCAAGTGTGGCCCCGTTCGCAGACATGCGCTGTCCTCTAAAAACAAAGTGTCTGCAATCTGACTATTAGGGGGAAACTCCCCGTTTCGGTGAAACCGGGGTAGATCTTATCACAACATGTTCCCAAACATGGTTTTACATCATCACATGACCTAACAAAGACTAAAACAAGTGAGGGCTACACCGGGCTACCCCTGTTAGAAGAAAGTCTAGGGGGGTAGATGATCCGAGGCCCGCGGATCAGGGTTCCGCAGGAAGAAGCGCTTCGGGGCTTTGGAACACATCCAAACCATGCATGTGACCCAATCATGTGTAATGAAGTGTGGTGGCATGCTCAAAACTCCTAAAACTGGTTCCCAAGTGTGATCCCCTTCGTAGACATGCGATGTCCGCTAAAAACAAAGTGTCTGCAATCTGACTATTAGGGGGAAACTCCCCGTTTCGGTGAAACCGGGGTAGATCTTGTCACAACATGTTCAGAAACATGGTTTTACATAATCACATGCCATAACCAAGCATGAAACAAGTGAGGTCTACACCGGGCTACCCCTGTCAGAAGAAAGTCTAGGGGGGTAGACGATCCAAGGCCCGCGGATCAGGGTTCCGCAGGAAGAAGCGCTTCGGGGCATCGGAACAGCTCCAAACCATGCATGTGACACTAGAATGTGTAATTAAGTGTGGTGGCATGCTCAAAACTCCTAAACCTGGTTCCCAAGTGTGACCCCTTCGCAGACATGCGATGTCCCCTAAAAACAAAGTGTCTGCAATCTGACTATTAGGGGGAAACTCCACGTTTCGGTGAAAACGGGGTAGATCTTGTCACAACATGTTCCCAAACATGGTGTTACATCATAACATGACCTAACCAAACCTAAAACAAGTGAGGTCTACACCGGGCTACCCCTGTCAGAAGAAAGTCTAGGGGGTAGGCGATCCGAGGCCCGCGGATCAGGGTTCCGCAGGAAGAAGCGCTTCGGGGCATCGGAACACCTCCAAACCATGCATGTGACACTAGAATGTGTAATGAAGTGTGGTGGCATGCTCAAAACTCCTAAACCTGGTTCTCAAGTGTGACCCCCTTCGCAGACATGCGCTGTCCCCTAAAAACAAAGTGTCTGCAATCTGACTATTAGGGGGAAACTCCCCGTTTCGGTGAAACCGGGTAGATCTTGTCACAACATGTTCCCAAACATGGTTTTACATCATCACATGACCTAACCAAGCCTAAAACAAGTGAGGGATACACCGGGCTACCCCTGTTAGAAGAAAGTCTAGGGGGTAGATGATCCGAGGCCCGCGGATCAGGGTTCCGCAGGAAGAAGCGCTTCGGGGCTTCGGAACACATCCAAACTATGCATGTGACCCAAGCATGTGTAATGAAGTGTGGTGGCATTCTCAAAATTCCTAAACCTGGTTCCCAAGTCTGACCCCCTTCGCAGACATGCGCTGTCCCCTAAAAACAAAGTGTCTGCAATCTGACTATTAGGGGGAAACTCCCCGTTTTGGTGAAACCGGGGTAGATCTTGTCACAACATGTTCCCAAACATGATTTTACATCATCACATGACCTAACCAAGACTAAAACAAGTGAGGGCTACACCGGGCTACCCCTGTCAGAAGAAAGTCTAGGGAGGTAGACGATCAGAGGCCCGCGGATCAGGGTTCTGCAGGAAGAAGCGCTTCGGGGCATCGGAACACATCCAAACCATTCATGTGACTCAAGCATGTGTAATGAATTGTGGTGGCATGCTCAAAACTCCTAAACCTGGTTTCCAAGTGTGGCCCCCTTCGCAGACATGCGCTGTCCCTTAAAAACAAAGTGTCTGCAATCTGACTATTAGGGAGAAACTCCCTGTTTCGGTGAAACCGGGGTAGATCTTGTCACAACATGTCCCCAAACATGGTTTTACATCATCACATGACCTAACCAAGCCTAAAACAAGTGAGGGCTACACCGGGCTACCCTTGTTAGAAGAAAGTCTAGGGGGGTAGACGATCCGAGGCCCGCGGATCAGGGTTCCGCAGGAAGAAGCGCTTCGGGGCATCATAACACATCCAAACTATGCATGTGACCCAAGCATGTGTAATGAAGTGTGGTGGAATGCTCAAAACTCCTAAACCTGGTTCCCAAGTGTGACCCCCTTCGCAGACATGCGCTGTCCCCTAAAAACAAAGTGTTTGCAATCTGACTATTAGGCGAAACTCCCCGTTTCGGTGAAACCGGGGTAGATCTTGTCACAACATGTTCCCAAACATGGTTTTACATCATCACATGACCTAACCAAGCCTAAAACAAGTGAGGGCTACACCGGGCTACCCCTGTCAGAAGAAAGTCTAGGGGGGTAGGCGATCCGAGGCCCGCGGATCACGGTTCCGCAGGAAGAAGCGCTTCGGGGCATCGGAACACCTCCAAACCATGCATGTGACACTAGAATGTGTAATGAAGTGTGGAGGCATGCTCAAAACTCCTAAACCTGGTTCCCAAGTGTGACCCCCTTCGCAGACATGCGCTGTCCCCTAAAAACAAAGTGTCTGCAATCTGACTATTAGGGGGAAACTCCCCGTTTCGGTGAAACCGGGGTAGATCTTGTCACAACATGTTCCCAAACATGGTTTTACATCATCACATGACCTAACCAAGCCTAAAACAAGTGAGGGATACACCGGGCTACCCCTGTTAGAAGAAAGTCTAGGGGGGTAGATGATCCGAGGCCCGCGGATCAGGGTTCCGCAGGAAGAAGCGCTTCGGGGCTTCGGAACACATCCAAACCATGCATGTGAACCAAGCATGTGTAATGAAGTGTGGTGGCATGCTTAAAACTCCTAAAACTGGTTCCCAAGTGTGATCCCCTTCGTACACATGCGATGTCCCCTAAAAACAAAGTGTCTGCAATCTGACTATTAGGGGGAAACTCCCCGTTTCGGTGAAACCGGGGTAGATCTTGTCACAACATGTTCAGAAACATGGTTTTAAATAATCACATGACCTAACCAAGCATAAAACAAGTGAGGGCTACACCGGGCTACCCCTGTCAGAAGAAAGTCTAGGGTGGTAGACGATCCGAGGCCCGCGGATCAGGGTTCCACAGGAAGAAGTGCTTCGGGGCATCAGAACACATCCAAACCATGCATGTGACCCAAGCATGTGTAATGAAGTGTGGTGGCATGCTCAAAACTCCTAAACCATGTTCCCAAGTGTGGCCCCCTTCGCAGACATGCGCTGTCCCCTAAAAACAAAGTGTCTGCAATCTGACTATTAGGGGGAACTCCCCGTTTCGGTGAAACCGGGGTAGATCTTTTCACAACATGTTCCCAAACATGGTTTTACATCATCACATGACCTAACCAAGACTAAAACAAGTGAGGGCTACACCGGGCTACCCCTGTTAGAAGAAAGTCTAGGGGGTAGATGATCCGAGGCCCACGGATCAGGGTTCCGCAGGAAGAAGCGCTTCGGGGCATCGGAACACATCCAAACCATGCATGTGACCCAAGAATGTGTAATGAAGTGTGGTGGCATGCTCAAAAATCCTAAACCTGGTTCCCAAGTGTGACCCCCTTCGCAGACATGCGCTGTCCCCTAAAAACAAAGTGTGTGCAATCTGACTATTAGGGGGAAACTCCCCGTTTCGGTGAAACCGGGGTAGATCTTTTCACAACATGTTCCCAAACATGGTTTTACATCATCACATGACCTAACCAAGCCTAAAACAAGTGAGGGATACACCGGGCTACCCCTGTTAGAAGAAAGTCTAGGGGGGTAGATGATCCGAGGCCCGCGGATCAGGGTTCCGCAGGAAGAAGCCCTTCGGGGCTTCGGAACACATCCAAACCATGCATGTGAACCAAGCATGTGTAATGAAGTGTGGTGGCATGCTCAAAACTCCTAAAACTGGTTCCCAAGTGTGATCCCCTTCGTAGACATGCGATGTCCCCTAAAAACAAAGTGTCTGCAATCTGACTATTAGGGGGAAACTCCCCGTTTCGGTGAAACCGGGGTAGATCTTGTCACAACATGTTCAGAAACATGGTTTTACATAATCACATGACCTAAGCAAGCATAAAACAAGTGAGGGCTACACCGGGCTACCCCTGTCAGAAGAAAGTCTAGGGTGGGTAGACGATCTGAGGCCCGCGGATCAGGGTTCCACAGGAAGAAGTGCTTCGGGGCATCGGAACACATCCAAACCATGCATGTGACCCAAGCATGTGTAATGAAGTGTGGTGGCATGCTCAAAACTCCTAAACCTGGTTCCCAAGTGTGGCCCCGTTCGCAGACATGCGCTGTCCTCTAAAAACAAAGTGTCTGCAATCTGACTATTAGGGGGAAACTCGCCGTTTCGGTGAAACCGGGGTAGATCTTATCACAACATGTTCCCAAACATGGTTTTACATCATCACATGACCTAACAAAGACTAAAACAAGTGAGGGCTACACCGGGCTACCCCTGTTAGAAGAAAGTCTAGGGGGGTAGATGATCCGAGGCCCGCGGATCAGGGTTCCGCAGGAAGAAGCGCTTCGGGGCTTTGGAACACATCCAAACCATGCATGTGACCCAAGCATGTGTAATGAAGTGTGGTGGCATGCTCAAAACTCCTAAAACTGGTTCCCAAGTGTGATCCCCTTCGTAGACATGCGATGTCCCCTAAAAACAAAGTGTCTGCAATCTGACTATTAGGGGGAAACTCCCCGTTTCGGTGAAACCGGGGTAGATCTTGTCACAACATGTTCAGAAACATGGTTTTACATAATCACATGCCATAACCAAGCATGAAACAAGTGAGGTCTACACCGGGCTACCCCTCTCAGAAGAAAGTCTAGGGGGGTAGACGATCCGAGGCCCGCGGATCAGGGTTCCGCAGGAAGAAGCGCTTCGGGGCATCGAAACAGCTCCAAACCATGCATGTGACACTAGAATGTGTAATGAAGTGTGGTAGCATGCTCAAAACTCCTAAACCTGGTTCCCAAGTGTGACCCCCTTCGCAGACATGCGATGTCCCCTAAAAACAAAGTGTCTGCAATCTGACTATTAGGGGGAAACTCCCCGTTTCGGTGAAAACGGGGTAGATCTTGTCACAACATGTTCCGAAACATGGTTTTACATCATAACATGACCTAACCAAACCTAAAACAAGTGAGGGATACACCGGGCTACCCCTGTCAGAAGAAAGTCTAGGGGGGTAGATGATCCGAGGCCCGCGGATCAGGGTTCCGCAGGAAGAAGCGCTTCGGGGCATCGGAACACATCCAAACCATGCATGTGACCCAGTCATGTGTAATGAAGTGTGGTGGCATGCTCAAAAATCCTAAACCTGGTTCCCAAGTGTGACCCCCTTCGCAGACATGCGCTGTCCCCTAAAAACAAAGTGTGTGCAATCTGACTATTAGGGGGAAACTCCCCGTTTCGGTGAAACCGGGGTAGATCTTGTCACAACATGTTCCCAAACATGGTTTTACATCATCACATGACCTAACCAAGCCAAAAACAAGTGAGGGATACACCGGGCTACCCCTTTCAGAAGAAAGTCTAGGGGGTAGACGATCCGAGGCCCGTGGATCAGGGTTCCGCAGGAAGAAGCGCTTCAGGGCATCGGAACACCTCCAAACCATGCATGTGACACTAGAATGTGTAATGAAGTGTGGTGGTATGCTCAAAACTCCTAAACCTGGTTCCCAAGTGTGACCCCCTTTGCAGACATGCGATGTCCACTAAAAACAAAGTGTCTGCAATCTGACTATTAGGGGGAAACTCCCCGTTTCTTGAAAACGGGGTAGATCTTGTCACAACATGTTCCCAAACATGGTTTTACATCATAACATGACCTAACCAAACCTAAAACAAGTGAGGGATACACCGGGCTACCCCTGTCAGAAGAAAGTCTAGGGTGGTAGACGATCCAAGGCCCGCGGATCAGGGTTCCGCAGGAAGAAGCGCTTGGGGGCATCGGAACAAATCCAAACCATGCATGTGACCCAAGCATGTGTAATGAAGTGTGGTGGCATGCTCAAAACTCCTAAACCTGGTTCCCAAGTGTGACCCCCTTCGCAGACATGCGATGTCCCCTAAAAACAAAGTGTCTGCAATCTGACTATTAGGGGGAAACTCCCCGTTTCGCTGAAACCTGGGTAGATCTTGTCACAACATGTTCCCAAACATGGTTTTACATCATCACATGACCTAACCAAGCCTAAAACAAGTGAGGGATACACCGGGCTACCCCTGTCAGAAGAAAGTCTAGGGGGGTAGACGATCTGAGGCCCGCGGATCAGGGTTCCGCAGGAAGAAGCGCTTCGGGGCATCGGAACACATCCAAACCATGAATGTGACCCAAGCATGTGTAATTAAGTGTGGTGGCATGCTCAAAACTCCTAAACCTGGTTCCCAAGTGTGAGCCCCTTCGCAGACATGCGCTGTCCCCTAAAAACAAAGTGTCTGCAATCTGACTATTAGGGGGAAACTCCCCGTTTCGGTGAAACCGGGGTAGATCTTGTCACAACATGTTCCCAAACATGGTTTTACATCATCACATGACCTAACCAAGCCTAAAAAAAGTGATGGCTACACCGGGCTACCCCCGTCAGAAGAAAGTCTAGGGGGGTAGATGATCCGAGGCCCGCGGATCAGGGTTCCGCATTAAGAAGCGCTTCGGGGCATCAGAGCACCTCCAAACCATGCATGTGACCCTAGCATGTGTAATGAAGTGTGGTGGCATGCTCAAAACTCCTAAACCTGGTTCCCAAGTGTGACCCCCTTCGCAGACATGCGCTGTCCCCTAAAAACAAAGTGTCTGCAATCTGACTATTAGGGGGAAACTCCCCGTTTCGGTGAAACCGGGGAAGATCTTGTCACAACATGTTCCCAAACATGGTTTTATATCATCACATGACCTAACCAAGCCTGAAACAAGTGAGGGGTACACCGGGATACCCCTGTCAGAAGAAAGTCTAGGGGGGTAGACGATCCGAGGCCCGCGGATCAGGGTTCCGCAGGAAGAAGCGCTTCGGGGCATCGGAACAGCTCCAAAACCATGCATGTGACACTAGAATGTGTAATGAAGTGTGGTGGCATGCTCAAAACTCCTAAACCTGGTTCCCAAGTGTGACCCCCTTCGCAGACATGCGATGTCCCCTAAAAACAAAGTGTCTGCAATCTGACTATTAGGGGGAAACTCCCCGTTTCGGTGAAAACGGGGTAGATCTTGTCACAACATGTTCCGAAACATGGTTTTACATCATAACATGACCTAACCAAACCTAAAACAAGTGAGGGATACACCGGGCTACCCCTGTCAGAAGAAAGTCTAGGGTGGTAGACGATCCGAGGCCCGCGGATCAGGGTTCCACAGGAAGAAGCGCTTCGGGGCATCGGAACACATCCAAACCATGCATGTGACCCAAGCATGTTTAATTAAGTGTGGTGGCATGCTCAAAACTCCTAAACCTGGTTCCCAAGTGTGACCCCCTTCGCAGACATGCGATGTCCCCTAAAAACAAAGTGTCTGCCATCTGACTATTAGGGGGAAACTCCCCGTTTCGGTGAAACCGGGGTAGATCTTGTCACAACATGTTTCCAAACATGGTTTCACATCATCACATGACCTAACCAAGCCTAAAACAAGTGAGGGCTACAGCGGGATACCCCTGTCAGAAGAAATTCTAGGGGGGTAGACGATCGGAGGCCCGCAGATCAGGGTTCCGCATGAAGAAGCGCTTCGGGGCATCAGAACACATCCAAACCATGCATGTGACCCAAGCATGTGTAATGAAGTGTGGTGGAATGTTCAAAACTCCTAAACCTGGTTCCCAAGTGTGACCCCCTTCGCAGACATGCGCTGTCCCCAAAAAACAAAGTGTCTGCAATCTGACTATTAGGGGGAAACTCCCTGTTTCGGTGAAAACGGGGTAGATCTTGTCACAACATGTTCCCAAACATGGTTTTACATCATAACATGACCTAACCAAACCTAAAACAAGTGAGGGCTACACCGGGCTACCCCTGTCAGAAGAAAGTCTAGGGTGGTAGACGATCCGAGGCCCGCGGATCAGGGTTCCGCAGGAAGAAGCGCTTCGGGGCATCGGAACAGCTCCAAACCATGCATGTGACCCAAGAATGTGTAATGAAGTGTGGTGGCATGCTCAAAACTCCTAAACCTGGTTCCCAAGTGTGACCCCCTTCGCAGACATGCGATGTCCCCTAAAAACAAAGTGTCTGCAATCTGACTATTAGGGGGAAACTCCCCGTTTCGCTGAAACCGGGGTAGATCTTGTCACAACATGTTCCCAAACATGGTTTTACATCATCACATGACCTAACCAAGCCTAAAACAAGTGAGGGATACACCGGGCTACCACTGTCAGAAGAAAGTCTAGGGGGTAGACGATCTGAGGCCCGCAGATCAGGGTTCCGCAGGAAGAAGTGCTTCGGGGCATCGGAACACATCCAAACCATGCATGTGACCCAAGCATGTGTAATTAAGTGTGGTGGCATGCTCAAAACTCCTAAACCTGGTTCCCAAGTGTGACCCCCTTCGCAGACATGCGATGTCCCCTAAAAACAAAGTGTCTGCCATCTGACTATTAGGGGGAAACTCCCCGTTTCGGTGAAACCGGGGTAGATCTTGTCAAAACATGTTCCCAAACATGGTTTCACATCATCACATGACCTAACCAAGCCTAAAACAAGTGAGGGCTACAGCGGGATACCCCTGTCAGAAGAAATTCTAGGGGCGTAGACGATCGGAGGCCCGCAGATCAGGGTTCCGCAGGAAGAAGCGCTTCGGGGCATCAGAACACATCCAAACCATGCATGTGACCCAAGCATGTGTAATGAAGTGTGGTGGCATGTTCAAAACTCCTAAACCTGGTTCCCAAGTGTGACCCCCTTCGCAGACATGCGCTGTCCCCAAAAAACAAAGTGTCTGCAATCTGACTATTAGGGGGAAACTCCCTGTTTCGGTGAAAACGGGGTAGATCTTGTCACAACATGTTCCCAAACATGGTTTTACATCATAACATGACCTAACCAAACCTAAAACAAGTGAGGGCTACACCGGGCTACCCCTGTCAGAAGAAAGTCTAGGGTGGTAGACGATCCAAGGCCCGCGGATCAGGGTTCCGCAGGAAGAAGCGCTTGGGGGCATCGGAACACATCCAAACCATGCATGTGACCCAAGAATGTGTAATGAAGTGTGGTGGCATGATCAAAACTCCTAAACCTGGTTCCCAAGTGTGACCCCCTTCGCAGACATGCGATGTCCCCTAAAAACAAAGTGTCTGCAATCTGACTATTAGGTGAAACTCCCCGTTTCGCTGAAACCGGGGTAGATCTTGTCACAACATGTTCCCAAACATGGTTTTACATAATCACATGACCTAACCAAGCCTAAAACAAGTGAGGGATACACCGGGCTACCCCTGTCAGAAGAAAGTCTAGGGGGTAGACGATCTGAGGCCCGCGGATCAGGGTTCCGCAGGAAGAAGCGCTTCGGGGCATCGGAACACATCCAAACCATGCATGTGACCCAAGCATGTGTAATTAAGTGTGGTGGCATGCTCAAAACTCCTAAACCTGGTTCCCAAGTGTGACCCCCTTCGCAGACATGCGATGTCCCCTAAAAACAAAGTGTCTGCCATCTGACTATTAGGGGGAAACTCCCCGTTTCGGTGAAACCGGGGTAGATCTTGTCACAACATGTTCCCAAACATGGTTTCACATCATCACATGACCTAACCAAGCCTAAAACAAGTGAGGGCTACAGCGGGATACCCCTGTCAGAAGAAATTCTAGGGGGGTAGACGATCGGAGGCCCTCAGATCAGGGTTCCGCATGAAGAAGCGCTTCGGGGCATCAGAACACATCCAAACCATGCATGTGACCCAAGCATGTGTAATGAAGTGTGGTGGCATGTTCAAAACTCCTAAACCTGGTTCCCAAGTGTGACCCCCTTCGCAGACATGCGCTGTCCCCAAAAAACAAAGTGTCTGCAATCTGACTATTAGGGGGAAACTCCCTGTTTCGGTGAAAACGGGGTAGATCTTGTCACAACATGTTCCCAAACATGGTTTTACATCATAACATGACCTAACCAAACCTAAAACAAGTGAGGGCTACACTGGGCTACCCCTGTCAGAAGAAAGTCTAGGGTGGTAGACGATCCGAGGCCCGCGGATCAGGGTTCCGCAGGAAGAAGCGCTTCGGGGCATCGGAACAGCTCCAAACCATGCATGTGACCCAAGAATGTGTAATGAAGTGTGGTGGCATGATCAAAACTCCTAAACCTGGTTCCCAAGTGTGACCCCCTTCGCAGACATGCGATGTCCCCTAAAAACAAAGTGTCTGCAATCTGACTATTAGATGGAAACTCCCCGTTTCGCTGAAACCGGGGTAGATCTTGTCACAACATGTTCCCAAACATGGTTTTACATCATCACATGACCTAACCAAGCCTAAAACAAGTGAGGGATACACCGGGCTACCACTGTCAGAAGAAAGTCTAGGGGGTAGACGATCTGAGGCCCGCGGATCAGGGTTCCGCAGGAAGAAGCGCTTCGGGGCATCGGAACACATCCAAACCATGCATGTGACCCAAGAATGTGTAATTAAGTGTGGTGGCATGCTCAAAACTCCTAAACCTGGTTCCCAAGTGTGACCCCCTTCGCAGACATGCGATGTCCCCTAAAAACAAAGTGTCTGCCATCTGACTATTAGGGGGAAACTCCCCGTTTCGGTGAAACCGGGGTAGATCTTGTCAAAACATGTTCCCAAACATGGTTTCACATCATCACATGACCTAACCAAGCCTAAAACAAGTGAGGGCTACAGCGGGATACCCCTGTCAGAAGAAATTCTAGGGGCGTAGACGATCGGAGGCCCGCAGATCAGGGTTCCGCAGGAAGAAGCGCTTCGGGGCATCAGAACACATCCAAACCATGCATGTGACCCAAGCATGTGTAATGAAGTGTGGTGGCATGTTCAAAACTCCTAAACCTGGTTCCCAAGTGTGACCCCCTTGGCAGACATGCGCTATCCCCAAAAAACAAAGTGTCTGCAATCTGACTATTAGGGGGAAACTCCCTGTTTCGGTGAAAACGGGGTAGATCTTGTCACAACATATTCCCAAACATGGTTTTACATAATAACATGACCTAACCAAACCTAAAACAAGTGAGGGCTACACCGGGCTACCCCTGTCAGAAGAAAGTCTAGGGTGGTAGACGATCCAAGGCCCGCGGATCAGGGTTCCGCAGGAAGAAGCGCTTGGGGGCATCGGAACACATCCAAACCATGCATGTAACCCAAGAATGTGTAATGAAGTGTGGTGGCATGCTCAAAACTCCTAAACCTGGTTCCCAAGTGTGACCCCCATCGCAGACATGCGATGTCCCCTAAAAACAAAGTGTCTGCAATCTGACTATTAGGTGAAACTCCCCGTTTCGCTGAAACCGGGGTAGATCTTGTCACAACATGTTCCCAAACATGGTTTTACATCATCACATGACCTAACCAAGCCTAAAACAAGTGAGGGATACACCGGGCTACCCCTGTCAGAAGAAAGTCTAGGGGGTAGACGATCTGAGGCCCGCGGATCAGGGTTCCGCAGGAAGAAGCGCTTCGGGGCATCGGAACACATCCAAACCATGCATGTGACCCAAGCATGTGTAATTAAGTGTGGTGGCATGCTCAAAACTCCTAAACCTGGTTCCCAAGTGTGACCCTCTTCGCAGACATGCGATGTCCCCTAAAAACAAAGTGTCTGCCATCTGACTATTAGGGGGAAACTCCCCGTTTCGGTGAAACCGGGGTAGATCTTGTCACAACATGTTCCCAAACATGGTTTCACATCATCACATGACCTAACCAAGCCTAAAACAAGTGAGGGCTACAGCGGGATACCCCTGTCAGAAGAAATTCTAGGGGGGTAGACGATCGGAGGCCCGCAGATCAGGGTTCCGCATGAAGAAGCGCTTCGGGGCATCAGAACACATCCAAACCATGCATGTGACCCAAGAATGTGTAATGAAGTGTGGTGGCATGTTCAAAACTCCTAAACCTGGTTCCCAAGTGTGACCCCCTTCGCAGACATGCGCTGTCCCCAAAAAACAAAGTGTCTGCAATCTGACTATTAGGGGGAAACTCCCTGTTTTGGTGAAAACGGGGTAGATCTTGTCACAACATGTTCCCAAACATGGTTTTACATAATAACATGACCTAACCAAACCTAAAACAAGTGAGGGCTACACCGGGCTACCCCTGTCAGAAGAAATTCTAGGGTGGTAGACGATCCGAGGCCCGCGGATCAGGGTTCCGCAGGAAGAAGCGCTTCGGGGCATCGGAACAGCTCCAAACCATGCATGTGACCCAAGAATGTGTAATGAAGTGTGGTGGCATGCTCAAAACTCCTAAAGCTGGTTCCCAAGTGTGACCCCCTTCGCAGACATGCGATGTCCCCTAAAAACAAAGTGTCTGCAATCTGACTATTAGGGGGAAACTCCCCGTTTCGCTGAAACCGGGGAAGATCTTGTCACAACATGTTCCCAAACATGGTTTTACATCATCACATGACCTAACCAAGCCTACAACAAGTGAGGGATACACCGGGCTACCACTGTCAGAAGAAAGTCTAGGGGGTAGACGATCTGAGGCCCGCGGATCAGGGTTCCGCAGGAAGAAGCGCTTCGGGGCATCGGAACACATCCAAACCATGCATGTGACCCAAGAATGTGTAATTAAGTGTGGTGGCATGCTCAAAACTCCTAAACCTGGTTCCCAAGTGTGACCCCCTTCGCAGACATGCGATGTCCCCTAAAAACAAAGTGTCTGCCATCTGACTATTAGGGGGAAACTCCCCGTTTCGGTGAAACCGGGGTAGATCTTGTCAAAACATGTTCCGAAACATGGTTTCACATCATCACATGATCTAACCAAGCCTAAAACAAGTGAGGGCTACAGCGGGATACCCCTGTCAGAAGAAATTCTAGGGGCGTAGACGATCGGAGGCCCGCAGATCAGGGTTCCGCAGGAAGAAGCTCTTCGGGGCATCAGAACACATCCAAACCATGCATGTGACCCAAGCATGTGTAATGAAGTGTGGTGGCATGTTCAAAACTCCTAAACCTGGTTCCCAAGTGTGACCCCCTTCGCAGACATGCGCTGTCCCCAAAAAACAAAGTGTCTGCAATCTGACTATTAGGGGGAAACTCCCTGTTTCGGTGAAAACGGGGTAGATCTTGTCACAACATATTCCCAAACATGGTTTTACATAATAACATGACCTAACCAAACCTAAAACAAGTGAGGGCTACACCGGGCTACCCCTGTCAGAAGAAAGTCTAGGGTGGTAGACGATCCAAGGCCCGCGGATCAGGGTTCCGCAGGAACAAGCGCTTGGGGGCATCGGAACACATCCAAACCATGCATGTGACCCAAGAATGTGTAATGAAGTGTGGTGGCATGCTCAAAACTCCTAAACCTGGTTCCCAAGTGTGACCCCCATCGCAGACATGCGATGTCCCCTAAAAACAAAGTGTCTGCAATCTGACTATTAGGTGAAACTCCCCGTTTCGCTGAAACCGGGGTAGATCTTGTCACAACATGTTCCCAAACATGGTTTTACATCATCACATCACCTAACCAAGCCTAAAACAAGTGAGGGATACACCGGGCTACCCCTGTCAGAAGAAAGTCTAGGGGGTAGACGATCTGAGGCCCGCGGATCAGGGTTCCGCAGGAAGAAGCGCTTCGGGGCATCGGAACACATCCAAACCATGCATGTGAGCCAAGCATGTGTAATGAAGTGTGGTGGAATGCTCAAAACTCCTAAACCTGGTTCCCAAGTGTGACCCTCTTCGCAGACATGCGATGTCCCCTAAAAACAAAGTGTCTGACATCTGACTATTAGGGGGAAACTCCCCGTTTCGGTGAAACCGGGGTAGATCGTGTCACAACATGTTCCCAAACATGGTTTCACATCATCACATGACCTAACCAAGCCTAAAACAAGTGAGGGCTACAGCGGGATACCCCTGTCAGAAGAAATTCTAGGGGGGTAGACGATCGGAGGCCCGCAGATCAGGGTTCCGCATGAAGAAGCGCTTCGGGGCATCAGAACACATCCAAACCATGCATGTGACCCAAGAATGTGTAATGAAGTGTGGTGGCATGTTCAAAACTCCTAAACCATGTTCCCAAGTGTGACCCCCTTCGCAGACATGCGCTGTCCCCAAAAAACAAAGTGTCTGCAATCTGACTATTAGGGGGAAACTCCCTGTTTCGGTGAAAACGGGGTAGATCTTGTCACAACATGTTCCCAAACATGGTTTTACATAATAACATGACCTAACCAAACCTAAAACAAGTGAGGGCTACACCGGGCTACCCCTGTCAGAAGAAATTCTAGGGTGGTAGACGATCCGAGGCCCGCGGATCAGGGTTCCGCAGGAAGAAGCGCTTCGGGGCATCGGAATAGCTCCAAACCATGCATGTGACCCAAGAATGTGTAATGAAGTGTGGTGGCATGCTCAAAACTCCTAAACCTGGTTCCCAAGTGTGACCCCCTTCGCAGACATGCGATGTCCCCTAAAAACAAAGTGTCTGCAATCTGACTATTAGGGGGAAACTCCCCGTTTCGCTGAAACCGGGGTAGATCTTGTCACAACATGTTCCCAAACATGGTTTTACATCATCACATGACCTAACCAATCCTACAACAAGTGAGGGATACACCGGGCTACCACTGTCAGAAGAAAGTCTAGGGGGTAGACGATCTGAGGCCCGCGGATCAGGGTTCCACAGGAAGAAGCGCTTCGGGGCATCGGAACACATCCAAACCATGCATGTGACCCAAGAATGTGTAATTAAGTGTGGTGGCATGCTCAAAACTCCTAAACCTGGTTCCCAAGTGTGACCCCCTTCGCAGACATGCGATGTCCCCTAAAAACAAAGTGTCTGCCATCTGACTATTAGGGGGAAACTCCCCGTTTCGGTGAAACCGGGGTAGATCTTGTCAAAACATGTTCCCAAACATGGTTTCACATCATCACATGACCTAACCAAGCCTAAAACAAGTGAGGGCTACAGCGGGATACCCCTGTCAGAAGAAATTCTAGGGGCGTAGACAATCGGAGGCCCGCAGATCAGGGTTCCGCAGGAAGAAGCGCTTCGGGGCATCAGAACACATCCAAACCATGCATGTGACCCAAGCATGTGTAATGAAGTGTGGTGGCATGTTCAAAACTACTAAACCTGGTTCCCAAGTGTGACCCCCTTCGCAGACATGCGCTGTCCCCAAAAAACAAAGTGTCTGCAATCTGACTATTAGGGGGAAACTCCCTGTTTCGGTGAAAACGGGGTAGATCTTGTCACAACATATTCCCAAACATGGTTTTACATCATAACATGACCTAACCAAACCTAAAACAAGTGAGGGCTACACCGGGCTACCCCTGTCAGAAGAAAGTCTAGGGTGGTAGACGATCCAAGGCCCGCGGATCAGGGTTCCGCAGGAAGAAGCGCTTGGGGGCATAGGAACACATCCAAACCATGCATGTGACCCAAGAATGTGTAATGAAGTGTGGTGGCATTCTCAAAACTCCTAAACCTGGTTCCCAAGTGTGACCCCCTTCGCAGACATGCGATGTCCCCTAAAAACAAAGTGTCTGCAATCTGACTATTAGGGGGAAACTCCCCGTTTCGCTGAAACCGGGGTAGATCTTGTCACAACATGTTCCCAAACATGGTTTTACATCATCACATGACCTAACCAAGCCTAAAACAAGTGAGGGATACACCGGGCTACCCCTGTCAGAAGAAAGTCTAGGGGGTAGACGATCTGAGGCCCGCGGATCAGGGTTCCGCAGGAAGAAGCGCTTCGGGGCATCGGAACACATCCAAACCATGCATGTGACCCAAGCATGTGTAATTAAGTGTGGTGGCATGCTCAAAACTCCTAAACCTGGTTCCCAAGTGTGACCCTCTTCGCAGACATGCGATGTCCCCTAAAAACAAAGTGTCTGCCATCTGACTATTAGGGGGAAACTCCCCGTTTCGGTGAAACCGGGGTAGATCTTGTCACAACATGTTCCCAAACATGGTTTCACATCATCACATGACCTAACCAAGCCTAAAACAAGTGAGGGCTACAGCGGGATACCCCTGTCAGAAGAAATTCTAGGGGGGTAGACGATAGGAGGCCCGCAGATCAGGGTTCCGCAGGAAGAAGCGCTTCGGGGCATCAGAACACATCCAAACCATGCATGTGACCCAAGCATGTGTAATGAAGTGTGGTGGCATGTTCAAAACTCCTAAACCTGGTTCCCAAGTGTGACCCCCTTCGCAGACATGCGCTGTCCCCAAAAAACAAAGTGTCTGCAATATGACTATTAGGGGGAAACTCCCCGTTTCGGTGAAACCGGGGAAGATCTTGTCACAACATGTTCCCAAACATGGTTTTATATCATCACATGACCTAACCAAGCCTAAAACAAGTGAGGGGTACACCGGGATACCCCTGTCAGAAGAAAGTCTAGGGGGGTAGACGATCCGAGGCCCGCGGATCAGGGTTCCGCAGGAAGAAGCGCTTGGGGGCATCGGAACAGCTCCAAACCATGCATGTGACACTAGAATGTGTAATGAAGTGTGGTGGCATGCTCAAAACTCCTAAACCTGGTTCCCAAGTGTGACCCCCTTCGCAGACATGCGATGTCCCCTAAAAACAAAGTGTCTGCAATCTGACTATTAGGGGGAAACTCCTCGTTTCGGTGAAAACAGGGTAGATCTTGTCACAACATGTTCCCAAACATGGTTTTACATCATCACATGACCTAACCAAACCTAAACAAGTGAGGGATACACCAGGCTACCCCTGTCAGAAGAAAGTCTAGGGTGGTAGACGATTTGAGGCCCGCGGATCAGGGTTCCGCAGGAAGAAGCGCTTGGGGGCATCGGAACACATCCAAACCATGCATGTGACCCAAGCATGTGTAATTAAGTGTGGTGGCATGCTCAAAACTCCTAAACCTGGTTCCCAAGTGTGACCCCCTTCGCAGACATGCGATGTCCCCTAAAAACAAAGTGTCTGCCATCTGACTATTAGGGGGAAACTCCCCGTTTCGGTGAAACCGGGGTAGATCTTGTCAAAACATGTTCCCAAACATGGTTTCACATCATCACATGACCTAACCAAGCCTAAAACAAGTGAGGGCTACAGCGGGATACCCCTGTCAGAAGAAATTCTAGGGGCGTAGACGATCGGAGGCCCGCAGATCAGGGTTCCGCAGGAAGAAGCGCTTCGGGGCATCAGAACACATCCAAACCATGCATGTGACCCAAGCATGTGTAATGAAGTGTGGTGGCATGTTCAAAACTACTAAACCTGGTTCCCAAGTGTGACCCCCTTCGCAGACATGCGCTGTCCCCAAAAAACAAAGTGTCTGCAATCTGACTATTAGGGGGAAACTCCCTGTTTCGGTGAAAACGGGGTAGATCTTGTCACAACATATTCCCAAACATGGTTTTACATCATAACATGACCTAACCAAACCTAAAACAAGTGAGGGCTACACCGGGCTACCAGAAGAAAGTCTAGGGTGGTAGACGATCCAAGGCCCGTGGATCAGGGTTCCGCAGGAAGAAGCGCTTGGGGGCATCGGAACACATCCAAACCATGCATGTGACCCAAGAATGTGTAATGAAGTGTGGTGGCATGCTCAAAACTCCTAAACCTGGTTCCCAAGTGTGACCCCCTTCGCAGACATGCGATGTCCCCTTAAAACAAAGTGTCTGCAATCTGACTATTAGGGGGAAACTCCCCGTTTCGCTGAAACCGGGGTAGATCTTGTCACAACATGTTCCCAAACATGGTTTTACATCATCACATGACCTAACCAAGCCTAAAACAAGTGAGGGATACACCGGGCTACCCCTGTCAGAAGAAAGTCTAGGGGGTAGACGATCTGAGGCCCGCGGATCAGGGTTCCGCAGGAAGAAGCGCTTCGGGGCATCGGAACACATCCAAACCATGCATGTGACCCAAGCATGTGTAATTAAGTGTGGTGGCATGCTCAAAACTCCTAAACCTGGTTCCCAAGTGTGACCCTCTTCGCAGACATGCGATGTCCCCTAAAAACAAAGTGTCTGCCATCTGACTATTAGGGGGAAACTCCCCGTTTCGGTGAAACCGGGGTAGATCTTGTCACAACATGTTCCCAAACATGGTTTCACATCATCACATGACCTAACCAAGCCTAAAACAAGTGAGGGCTACAGCAGGATACCCCTGTCAGAAGAAATTCTAGGGGGGTAGACGATAGGAGGCCCGCAGATCAGGGTTCCGCAGGAAGAAGCGCTTCGGGGCATCAGAACACATCCAAACCATGCATGTGACCCAAGCATGTGTAATGAAGTGTGGTGGCATGTTCAAAACTCCTAAACCTGGTTCCCAAGAGTGACCCCCTTCGCAGACATGCGCTGTCCCCAAAAAACAAAGTGTCTGCAATCTGACTATTAGGGGGAAACTCCCCGTTTCGGTGAAACCGGGGAAGATCTTGTCACAACATGTTCCCAAACATGGTTTTATATCATCACATGACCTAACCAAGCCTAAAACAAGTGAGGGGTACACCGGGATACCCCTGTCAGAAGAAAGTCTAGGGGGGTAGACGATCCGAGGCCCGCGGATCAGGGTTCCGCAGGAAGAAGCGCTTGGGGGCATCGGAACAGCTCCAAACCATGCATGTGACACTAGAATGTGTAATGAAGTGTGGTGGCATGCTCAAAACTCCTAAACCTTGCTCCCAAGTGTGACCCCCTTCGCAGACATGCGATGTCCCCTAAAAACAAAGTGTCTGCAATCTGACTATTAGGGGGAAACTCCTCGTTTCGGTGAAAACAGGGTAGATCTTGTCACAACATGTTCCCAAACATGGTTTTACATCATCACATGACCTAACCAAACCTAAACAAGTGAGGGATACACCGGGCTACCCCTATCAGAAGAAAGTCTAGGGTGGTAGACGATTTGAGGCCCGCGGATCAGGGTTCCGCAGGAAGAAGCGCTTGGGGGCATCGGAACACATCCAAACCATGCATGTGACCCAAGCATGTGTAATTAAGTGTGGTGGCATGCTCAAAACTCCTAAACCTGGTTCCCAAGTGTGACCCCCTTCGCAGACATGCGATGTCCCCTAAAAACAAAGTGTCTGCCATCTGACTATTAGGGGGAAACTCCCCGTTTCGGTGAAACCGGGGTAGATCTTGTCACAACATGTTCCCAAACATGGTTTTACATCATAACATGACCTAACCAAACCTAAAACAAGTGAGGGCTACACCAGGCTACCCCTGTCAGAAGAAAGTCTAGGGTGGTAGACGATCCGAGGCCCGCGGATCAGGGTTCCGCATGAAGAAGCGCTTCGGGGCGTCGGAACAGCTCCAAACCATGCATGTGGCCCAAGAATGTGTAATGAAGTGTGGTGGCATGCTCAAAACTCCTAAACCTGGTTCCCAAGTGTGACCCCCTTCGCAGACATGCGATGTCCCCTAAAAACAAAGTGTCTGCAATCTGACTATTAGGGGGAAACTCCCCGTTTCGCTGAAACCGGGGTAGATCTTGTCACAACATGTTCCCAAACATGGTTTTACATCATCACATGACCTAACCAAGCCTAAAACAAGTGAGGGATACACCGGGCTACCACGGTCAGAAGAAAGTCTAGGGGGTAGACGATCTGAGGCCCGCGGATCAGGGTTCCGCAAGAAGAAGCGCTTCGGGGCATCGGAACACATCCAAACCATGCATGTGACCCAAGCATGTGTAATTAAGTGTGGTGGCATGCTCAAAACTCCTAAACCTGGTTCCCAAGTGTGAGCCCCTTCGCAGACATGCGCTGTCCCCTAAAAACAAAGTGTCTGCAATCTGACTATTAGGGGGCAACTCCCCGTTTCGGTGAAACCGGGGTAGATCTTGTCACAACATGTTCCCAAACATGGTTTTACATCATCACATGACCTAACCAAGCCTAAAAAAAGTGAGGGCTACACCGGGCTACCCCTGTCAGAAGAAAGTCTAGGGGGGTAGATAATCCGAGGCCCGCGGATCAGGGTTCCGCAGAAAGAAGCGCTTCGGGGCATCGGAATACCTCCAAACCATGCATGTGACCCTAGCATGTGTAATGAAGTGTGGTGGCATGATCAAAACTCCTAAACCTGGTTCCCAAGTGTGACCCCCTTCGCAGACATGCGCTGTCCCCTAAAAACAAAGTGTCTGCAATCTGACTATTAGGGGGAAACTCCCCGTTTCGGTGAAACCGGGGAAGATCTTGTCACAACATGTTCCCAAACATGGTTTTATATCATCACATGACCTAACCAAGCCTAAAACAAGTGAGGGGTACACCGGGATACCCCTATCAGAAGAAAGTCTAGGGGGTAGACGATCCGAGGCCCGCGGATCAGGGTTCCGCAGGAAGAAGCGCTTGCGGGCATCGGAACAGCTCCAAACCATGCATGTGACACTAGAATGTGTAATGAAGTGTGGTGGCATGCTCAAAACTCCTAAACCTGGTTCCCAAGTGTGACCCCCTTCGCAGACATGCGATGTCCCCTAAAAACAAAGTGTCTGCAATCTGACTATTAGGGGGAAACTCCCCGTTTCGGTGAAAACGGGGTAGATCTTGTCACAACATGTTCCCAAACATGGTTTTACATCATCACATGACCTAACCAAACCTAAACAAGTGAGGGATACACCGGGCTACCCCTGTCAGAAGAAAGTCTAGGGTGGTAGACGATTTGAGGCCCGCGGATCAGGGTTCCGCAGGAAGAAGCGCTTGGGGGCATCGGAACACATCCAAACCATGCATGTGACCCAAGCATGTGTAATTAAGTGTGGTGGCATGCTCAAAACTCCTAAACCTGGTTCCCAAGTGTGACCCCCTTCGCAGACATGCGATGTCCCCAAAAAACAAAGTGTCTACCATCTGACTATTAGGGGGAAACTCCCCGTTTCGGTGAAACCGGGGTAGATCTTGTCACAACATGTTCCCAAACATGGTTTCACATAATCACATGACCTAACCAAGCCTAAAACAAGTGAGGGCTACAGCGGGATAACCCTGTCAGAAGAAATTCTAGGGGGGTAGACGATAGGAGGCCCGCAGATCAGGGTTCCGCAGGAAGAAGCGCTTCGGGGCATCAGAACACATCCAAACCATGCATGTGACCCAAGAATGTGTAATGAAGTGTGGTGGCATGTTCAAAACTCCTAAACCTGGTTCCCAAGTGTGACCCCCTTCGCAGACATGCGCTGTCCCCAAAAAACAAAGTGTCGGCAATCTGACTATTAGGGGGAAACTCCCTGTTTCGGTGAAAACGGGGTAGATCTTGTCACAACATGTTCCCAAATATGGTTTTATATCATAACATGACCTAACCAAACCTAAAACAAGTGAGGGCTACACCGGGCTACCCCTGTCAGAAGAAAGTCTAGGGTGGTAGACGATCCGAGGCCCACGGATCAGGGTTCCGCAGGAAGAAGCGCTTCGGGGCATCGAAACAGCTCCAAACCATGCATGTGACCCAAGCATGTGTAATGAAGTGTGGTGGAATGCTCAAAACTCCTAAACCTGGTTCCCAAGTGTGACCCCCTTCGCAGACATGCGATGTCGCCTAAAAACAAAGTGTCTGCAATCTGACTATTAGGGGGAAACTCCCCGTTTCGCTGAAACCGGGGTAGATCTTGTCACAACATGTTCCCAAACATGGTTTTACATCATCACATGACCTAACCAAGCCTAAAACAAGTGAGGGATACACCAGGCTACCCCTGTCAGAAGAAAGTCTAGGGGGGTAGACGATCTGAGGCCCGCGGATCAGGGTTCCGCAGGAAGAAACGCTTCGGGGCATCGGAACACATCCAAACCATGCATGTGACCCAAGCATGTGTAATTAAGTGTGGTGGCATGCTCAAAACTCCTAAACCTGGTTCCCAAGTGTGAGCCCCTTCGCAGACATGCGTTGTCCCCTAAAAACAAAGTGTCTGCAATCTGACTATTAGGGGGCAACTCCCCGTTTCGGTGAAACCGGGGTAGATCTTGTCACAACATGTTCCCAAACATGGTTTTACATCATCACATGACCTAACCAAGCCTAAAAAAAGTGAGGGCTACACCGGGCTACCCCTGTCAGAAGAAAGTCTAGGGGGGTAGATAATCCGAGGCCCGCGGATCAGGGTTCCGCAGGAAGAAGCGCTTCGGGGCATCGGAATACCTCCAAACCATGCATGTGACCCTAGCATGTGTAATGAAGTGTGGTGGCATGCTCAAAAATCCTAAACCTGGTTCCCAAGTGTGACCCCCTTCGCAGACATGCGCTGTCCCCTAAAAACAAAGTGTCTGCAATCTGACTATTAGGGGGAAACTCCCCGTTTCGGTGAAACCGGGGAAGATCTTGTCACAACATGTTCCCAAACATGGTTTTATATCATCACATGACCTAACCAAGCCTAAAACAAGTGAGGGGTACACCGGGATACCCCTGTCGGAAGAAAGTCTAGGGGGGTAGACGATCCGAGGCCCGCGGATCAGGGTTCCGCAGGAAGAAGCGCTTCGGGGCATCGGAACAGCTCCAAACCATGCATGTGACACTAGAATGTGTAATGAAGTGTGGTGGCATGCTCAAAACTCCTAAACCTGGTTCCCAAGTGTGACCCCCTTCGCAGACATGCGATGTCCCCTAAAAACAAAGTGTCTGCAATCTGACTATTAGGGGGAAACTCCCCGTTTCGGTGAAAACGGGGTAGATCTTGTCACAACATGTTCCCAAACATGGTTTTACATCATAAAATGACCTAACCAAACCTAAACAAGTGAGGGCTATACCGGGCTGCCCCTGTCAGAAGAAAGTCTAGGGTGGTAGACGATCCAAGGCTCGCGGATCAGGGTTCCGCAGGAAGAAGCGCTTGGGGGCATCGGAACACATCCAAACCATGCATGTGACCCAGGCATGTGTAATGAAGTGTGGTGGCATGCTCAAAACTCCTAAACCTGGTTCCCAAGTGTGACCCCCTTCGCAGACATGCGATGTCCCCTAAAAACAAAGTGTCTGCAATCTGACTATTAGGGGGAAACACCCCGTTTCGGTGAAACCGGGGTAGATCTTGTCACAACATGTTCCCAAACATGGTTTTACATCATCACATGACCTAACCAAGCCTAAAACAAGTGAGGGATACACCGGGCTACCCCTGTTAGAAGAAATTCTAGGGGGTAGACGATCCGAGGCCCGTGGATCAGGGTTCCGCAGGAAGAAGCGCTTCGGGGCATCGGAACACATCCAAACCATGCATGTGACCCAAGCATGTGTAATGAAGTGTGGTGGCATGCTCAAAACTCCTAAACCTGGTTCCCAAGTGTGACCCCCTTCGCAGACATGCGATGTCCCGTAAAAACAAAGTGTCTGCAATCTGACTATTAGGGGGAAACTCCCTGTTTCGGTGAAACCGGGGTAGATCTTGTCACAAAATGTTCCCAAACATGGATTTACATCATCACATGACCTACCAAGCCTAAAACAAGTGAGGGCTACACCGGGCTTCCCCTGTCAGAAGAAATTCTAGGGGGGTAGATGATCCGAGGCCCGCGGATCAGGGTTCCGCAGGAAGAAGCGCTTCGGGGCATCGGAACACATCCAAACCATGCATGTGACCCAAGCATGTGTAATGAAGTGTGGTGGCATGCTCAAAACTCCTAAACCTGGTTCCCAAGTGTGAGCCCCTTCGCAGACATGCGCTGTCCCCTAAAAACAAAGTGTCTGCAATCTGACTATTAGGGGGAAACTCCCCGTTTCGGTGAAACCGGGGTAGATCTTGTCACAACATGTCCCAAACATGGTTTTACATCATCACATGACCTAACCAAGCCTAAAACAAGTGAGGGCTACACCGGGCTACCCCTGTCAGAAGAAAGTCTAGGGGGGTAGATGATCCGAGGCCCGCGGATCAGGGTTCCGCAGGAAGAAGCGCTTCGGGGCATCAGAACACCTCCAAACCATGCATGTGACCCTAGCATGTGTAATGAAATGTGGTGGCATGCTCAAAACTCCTAAACCTGGTTCCCAAGTGTGACCCCCTTCGCAGACATGCGCTGTCCCCTAAAAACAAAGTGTCTGCAATCTGACTATTAGGGGGAAACTCCCCGTTTCGGTGAAACCGGGGAAGATCTTGTCACAACATGTTCCCAAACATGGTTTTATATCATCACATGACCTAACCAAGCCTAAAACAAGTGAGGGGTACGCCGGGATACCCCTATCAGAAGAAAGTCTAGGGGGGTAGACGATCCGAGGCCCGCGGATCAGGGTTCCGCAGGAAGAAGCGCTTCGAGGCATCGGAACAGCTCCAAACCATGCATGTGACACTAGAATGTGTAATTAAGTGTGGTGGCATGCTCAAAACTCCTAAACCTGGTTCCCAAGTGTGACCCCCTTCACAGACATGCGATGTCCCCTAAAAACAAAGTGTCTGCAATCTGACTATTAGGGGGAAACTCCCCGTTTCGGTGAAAACGGGGTAGATCTTGTCACAACATGTTCCCAAACATGGTTTTACATCATAACATGACCTAACCAAACCTAAAACAAGTGAGGGATACACCGGGCTACCCCTGTCAGAAGAAAGTCTAGGGTGGTAGACGATCCAAGGCCCACGGATCAGGGTTCCGCAGGAAGAAGCGCTTGGGGGCATCGGAACACATCCAAACCATGCATGTGATCCAGTCATGTGTAATGAAGTGTGGTGGAATGCTCAAAACTCCTAAACCAGGTTCCCAAGTGTGACCCCCTTCGCAGACATGCGATGTCCCCTAAAAACAAAGTGTCTGCAATCTAACTATTAGGGGGAAACTCCCCGTTTCGCTGAAACCGGGGTAGATCTTGTCACAACATGTTCCCAAACATGGTTTTACATCATCACATGACCTAACCAAGCCTAAAACAAGTGAGGGATACACCGGGCTACCCCTTTCAGAAGAAAGTCTAGGGGGGTAGACGATCCGAGGCCCGCAGATCAGGGTTCCGCAGGAAGAAGCGCTTCGGGGCATCGGAACACCTCCAAACCATGCATGTGACACTAGAATGTGTAATGAAGTGTGGTGGAATGCTCAAAACTCCTAAACCTGGTTCCCAAGTGTGACCCCCTTCGCAGACATGCGATGTCCCCTAAAAACAAAGTGTCTGCAATCTGACTATTAGGGGGAACTCCCCGTTTTGGTGAAAACAGGGTAGATCTTGTCACAACATGTTCCCAAACATGGTTTTACATCATAACATGACCTAACCAAACCTAAAACAAGTGAGGGCTACACCGGGCTACCCCTGTCAGAAGAAAGCCTAGGGTGGTAGACGATCCAAGGCCCGCGGATCAGGGTTCCGCAGGAAGAAGCGCTTGGGGGCATCGGAACACATCCAAACCATGCATGTGACCCAAGCATGTGTAATGAAGTGTGGTGGCATGCTCAAAACTCCTAAACCTGGTTCCCAAGTGTGACCCCCTTCGCAGACATGCGATGTCCCCTAAAAACAAAGTGTCTGCAATCTGACTATTAGGGGGAAACTCCCCGTTTCGCTGAAACCGGGGTAGATCTTGTCACAACATGTTCCCAAACATGGTTTTACATCATCACATGACCTAAACAAGCCTAAAACAAGTGAGGGATACACCGGGCTACCACTGTCAGAAGAAAGTCTAGGGGGTAGACGATCTGAGGCCCGCGGATCAGGGTTCCGCAGGAAGAAGCGCTTCGGGGCATCGGAACACATCCAAACCATGCATGTCACCCAAGCATGTGTAATTAAGTGTGGTGGCATGCTCAAAACTCCTAAACCTGGTTTCCAAGTGTGACCCCCTTCGCAGACATGCGATGTCCCCTAAAAACAAAGTGTCTGCCATCTGACTATTAGGGGGAAACTCCCCGTTTCGGTGAAACCGGGGTAGATCTTGTCACAACATGTTCCCAAACATGGTTTCACATCATCACATGACCTAACCAAGCCTAAAACAAGTGAGGGCTACAGCGGGATACCCCTGTCAGAAGATATTCTAGGGGGGTAGACGATCGGAGGCCCGCATATCAGGGTTCCGCAGGAAGAAGCGCTTCGGGGCATCAGAACACATCCAAACCATGCATGTGACCCAAGCATGTGTAATGAAGTGTGGTGGCATGTCCAAAACTCCTAAACCTGGTTCCCAAGTGTGACCCCCTTCGCAGACATGCGCTGTCCCCAAAAAACAAAGTGTCTGCAATCTGACTATTAGGGGGAAACTCCCCGTTTTGGTGAAACCGGGGTAGATCTTGTTACAACATGTTCCCAAACATGGTTTTATATTATCACATGACCTAAACAAGACTAAAACAAGTGAGGGGTACACGGGATACCCCTGTCAGAAGAAAGTCTAGGGGGGTAGACGACTCGAGGCCCGCGCATCAGGGTTCCGCAGGAAGAAGCGCTTCGGGGCATCGGAACACCTCCAAACCATGCATGTGACACTAGAATGTGTAATGAGGTGTGGTGGCATGCTCAAAACTCCTAAACCTGGTTCCCAAGTGTGACCCCCTTCGCAGACATGCGATGTCCCCTAAAAACAAAGTGTCTGCAATCTGACTATTAGGGGGAAACTCCCCGTTTCAGTGAAAACCGGGTAGATCTTGTCACAACATGTTTCTAAACATGGTTTTTCATCATAACATGACCTAACCAAACCTAAAACAAGTGAGGGATACACCGGGCTACCCCTGTCAGAAGAAAGTCTAGGGTGGTAGACGATCCAAGGCCCGCGGATCAGGGTTCCGCAGGAAGAAGCGCTTGGGGGCATCGGAACACATCCAAACCATGCATGTGACCCAGTCATGTGTAATGAAGTGTGGTGGCATGCTCAAAACTCCTAAACCTGTTCCCAAGTGTGACCCCCTTCGCAGACATGCGATGTCCCCTAAAAACAAAGTGTCTGCAATCTGACTATTAGGGGGAAACTCCCCGTTTCGGTGAAACTGGGGAAGATCTTGTCACAACATGTTCCCAGACATGGTTTTATATCATCACATGACCTAACCAAGCCTAAAACAAGTGAGGGGTACACCGGGATACCCCTGTCAGAAGAAAGTCTAGGGGGGTAGACGATCCGAGGCTCGCGGATCAGGGTTCCGCAGGAAGAAGCGCTTCGGGGCATCGGAACAGCTCCAAACCATGCATGTGACACTAGAATGTGTAATGAAGTGTGGTGGCATGCTCAAAACTCCTAAACCTGGTTCCCAAGTGTGACCCCCTTCGCAGATATGCGATGTCCCCTACAAACAAAGTGTCTGCAATCTGACTATTAGGGGGAACTCCCCGTTTCGGTGAAACCGGGGTAGATCTTGTCACAACATGTTCCCAAACATGGTTTCGCATCATCACATGACCTAACCAAGCCTAAAACAAGTGAGGGCTACAGCGGGATACCCCTGTCAGAAGAAATTCTAGGGGGGTAGACGATCAGAGGCCCGCGGATCAGGGTTCCGCAGGAAGAAGCGCTTCGGGGCATCGGAACACATCCAAACCATGCATGTGACCCAAGCATTTGTAATGAAGTGTGGTGGCATGCTCAAAACTCCTAAACCTGGTTCCCAAGTGTGACCCCCTTCGCAGACATGCGCTGTCCCCAAAAAACAAAGTGTCTGCAATCTGACTATTAGGGGGAAACTCCCCGTTTTGGTGAAACCGGGGTAGATCTTGTTACAAAATGTTCCCGAACATGGTTTTATATCATCACATGACCTAACCAAGCCTAAAACAAGTGAGGGGTACACCGGGATACCCCTGTCAGAAGAAAGTCTAGGGGGGTAGACGATCCGAGGCCCGTGGATCAGGGTTCCGCAGGAAGAAGCGCTTCGGGGCATCAGAACACATCCAAACCATGCATGTGACCCTAGCATGTGTAATGAAGTGTGGTGGCATGCTCAAAACTCCTAAACATGGTTCCCAAGTGTGACCCCCCTCGCAGACATGCGATGTCCCCTAAAAACAAAGTGTCTGCAATCTGACTATTAGGGGGAAACTCCCCATTTTGGTGAAACCGGGGTAGATCTTGTCACAACATGTTCCCAAACATGGTTTTACATCATCACATGACCTAACCAATCCTAAAACAAGTGAGGGCTACACCGGGCTACCCCTGTCAGAAGAAAGTCTAGGGGGGTAGATGATCTGAGGCCCGCGGATCAGGGTTCCGCAGGAAGAAACGCTTCGGGGCATCGGAACACATACAAACCATGCATATGACCCAAGCATGTGTAATGAAGTGTGGTGGCATGCTCAAAACTCCTAAACCTGGTTCCCAAGTGTGACCCCCCTCGCAGACATGCGATGTCCCCTAAAAACAAAGTGTCTACAATCTGACTATTGGGGGGAAACTCCCCGTTTCGGTGAAACCGGGGTAGATCTTGTCACAACATGTTCCCAAACATGGTTTTACATCATCACATGAATTAACCAAGCCTAAAAAAAGTGAGGGCTACACCGGGCTACCCCTGTCAGAAAAAGTCTAGGGGGGTAGACGATCCGAGGCCCGCGGATCAGGGTTCCGCAGGAAGAAGCGCTTCGGGGCATCGGAACACATCCAAACCATGCATGTGGAATGCTCAAAACTCCTAAACCTGGTTCACAAGTGTGACCCCCTTCACAGACATGCACTGTCCCCTAAAAACAAAGTGTCTGCAATCTGACTATTAGGGGGAAACTCCCCGTCTCGGTGAAACCGGGGTAGATCTTGTCACAACATGTTCCCAAACATGGTTTTACATCATCACATGACCTAACCAAGCATAAAACAAGTGAGGGCTACACCGGGCTACCCCTGTCAGAAGAAAGTCTAGGGTGGTAGACGATCCGAGGCCCACGGATCAGGGTTCCACAGGAAGAAGCGCTTCGGAGTATCGGAACACATCCAAACCATGCATGTGACCCAAGCATGTGTAATGAAGTGTGGTGGCATTCTCAAAACTCCTAAACCTGGTTCCCAAGTGTGGCCCCCTTCACAGACATGCGCTGTCCCCTAAAAACAAAGTGTCTGCAATCTGACTATTAGGGGGAAACTTCCTGTTTTGGTGAAACCGGGGTAGATCTTGTCACAACATGTTCCCAAACATGGTTTTACGTCATCACATGAGCTAACCAAGCCTAAAACAAGTGAGGGCTACACCGGGCTACCCCTGTTAGAAGAAAGTCTAGGGGGGTAGACGATCCGAGGCCCGCGGATCAGGGTTCCGCAGGAAGAAGCGCTTCGGGGCATCGAAACAAATCCAAACCATGCATGTGACCCAAGCATGTGTAATGAAGTGTGGTGGCATGCTCAAAACTCCTAAACCTGGTTCCCAAGTGTGACCCCCTTCGCAGACATGCGATGTCCCCTAAAAACAAAGTATCTGCAATCTGACTATTAGGGGGAAACACCCCGTTTCGGTGAAACCGGGATAGATCTTGTCACAACATGTTCCCAAACATGGTTTTACATCATCACATGACCTAACCAAGCCTAAAACAAGTGAGGGATACACCGGGCTACCCCTGTCAGAAGAAATTCTAGGGGGGTAGACGATCCGAGGCCCGGGGATCAGGGTTCCGCAGGAAGAAGCGCTTCGGGGCATCGGAACACATCCAAACCATGCATGTGACCCAAGCATGTGTAATGAAGTGTGGTGGCATGCTCAAAACTCCTAAACCTGGTTCCCAAGTGTGACCCCCTTCGCAGACATGCGATGTCCCGTAAAAACAAAGTGTCTGCAATCTGACTATTAGGGGGAAACTCCCAGTTTCGGTGAAACCGGGGTAGATCTTGTCACAAAATGTTCCCAAACATGGATTTACATCATCACATGACCTACCAAGCCTAAAACAAGTGAGGGCTACACCGGGCTTCCCCTGTCAGAAGAAATTCAAGGGGGGTAGATGATCCGAGGCCCGCGGATCAGGGTTCCGCAGGAAGAAGCGCTTCGGGGCATCGGAACACATCCAAACCATGCATGTGACCCAAGCATGTGTAATGAAGTGTGGTGTCATGCTCAAAACTCCTAAACCTGGTTCCCAAGTGTGACCCCCTTCGCAGACATGCGATGTCCCCTAAAAACAAAGTGTCCTGAATCTGACTATTAGGGGGAAACTCCCCGTTTCGGTGAAACCAGGGTAGATCTTGTTACAACATGTTCCCAAACATGGTTTTACATCATCACATGACCTAACCAAGCCTAAAACAAGTGAGGGCTACACCGGGCTACCCCTGTCAGTAGAAAGTCTAGGGGGGTAGACGATCTGAGGCCCGCGGATCAGGGTTCCGCAGGAAGAAGCGCTTCGGGGCATCGGAACACATCGAAACCATGCATGTGACCCAAGCATGTGTAATGAAGTGTGGTGGCATGCTCAAAACTCCTAAACCTGGTTCCCAAGTGTGACCCCCTTCGCAGACATGCGATGTCCCCTAAAAACAAGGTGTCTGCAATCTGACTATTAGGGGGAAACTCCCCGTTTCGGTGAAACCGGGGTAGATCTTGTCACAACATGTTCCCAAACATGGTTTTACATCATCACATGACCTAACCAAGCCTAAAACAAGTGAGGGCTACACCGGGCTACCCCTGTCAGAAGAAAGTCTAGGGTGGTAGACGATCCGAGGCCCACGGATCTGGGTTCCACAGGAAGAAGCGCTTCGGATCATCGGAACACATCCAAACCATGCATGTGACCCAAGCATGTGTAATGAAGTGTGGTGGCATTCTCAAAACTCCTAAACCTGGTTCCCAAGTGTGGCCCCCTTCGCAGACATGCGCTGTCCCCTAAAAACAAAGTGTCTGCAATCTGACTATTAGGGGGAAACTCCCTGTTTTGGTGAAACCGGGGTAGATCTTGTCACAACATGTTCCCAAACATGGTTTTACATCATCACATGACCTAACCAAGCCTAAAACAAGTGAGGGATACACCGGGCTACCCCTGTTAGAAGAAAGTCTAGGGGGGTAGACGATCCGAGGCCCGCGGATCAGGGTTCCGCAGGAAGAAGCGCTTCGGGGCATCGAAACAAATCCAAACCATGCATGTGACCCAAGAATGTGTAATGAAGTGTGGTGGCATGCTCAAAACTCCTAAACCTGGTTCCCAAGTGTGACCCCCTTCGCAGACATGCGATGTCCCCTAAAAACAAAGTGTCTGCAATCTGACTATTAGGGGGAAACACCCCGTTTCGGTGAAACCGGGGTAGATCTTGTCACAACATGTTCCCAAACATTGTTTTACATCATCACATGACCTAACCAAGCCTAAAACAAGTGAGGGCTACACCGGGCTACCCCTGTCAGAAGAAAGTCTCGGGGGGTAGACGATCCGAGGCCCGCGGATCAGGGTTCCGCAGGAAGAAGCGCTTCGGGGCATCGAAACACATCCAAACCACGCATGTGGCATGCTCAAAACTCCTAAACCTGGTTCCCAAGTGTGACCCCCTTCGCAGACATGCGATGTCCCCTAAAAACAAAGTGTCCTGAATCTGACTATTAGGGGGAAACTCCCCGTTTCGGTGAAACCAGGGTAGATCTTGTTACAACATGTTCGCAAACATGGTTTTACATCATCACATGACCTAACCAAGCCTAAAACAAGTGAGGGCTACACCGGGCTACCCCTGTCAGTAGAAAGTCTAGGGGGGTAGACGATCCGAGGCCCGCGGATCAGGGTTCCGCAGGAAGAAGCGCTTCGGGGCATCGGAACACATCGAAACCATGCATGTGACACAAGCATGTGTAATGAAGTGTGGTGGCATGCTCAAAACTCCTAAACCTGGTTCCCAAGTGTGACCCCCTTCGCAGACATGCGATGTCCCCTAAAAACAAAGTGTCTGCAATCTGACTATTAGGGGGAAACTCCCCGTTTCAGTGAAACCGGGGTAGATCTTGTCACAACATGTTCCCAAACATGGTTTTACATCATCACATGACCTAACCAAGCCTAAAACAAGTGAGGGCTACACCGGGATACCCCTGTCAGAAGAAAGTCTAGGGTGGTAGACGATCCGAGGCCCACGGATCTGGGTTCCACAGGAAGAAGCGCTTCGGATCATCGGAACACATCCAAACCATGCATGTGACCCAAGCATGTGTAATGAAGTGTGGTGGCATTCTCAAAACTCCTAAACCTGGTTCCCAAGTGTGGCCCCCTTCGCAGACATGCGCTGTCCCCTAAAAACAAAGTGTCTGCAATCTGACTATTAGGGGGAAACTCCCTGTTTTGGTGAAACCGGGGTAGATCTTGTCACAACATGTTCCCAAACATGGTTTTACATCATCACATGACCTAACCAAGCCTAAAACAAGTGAGGGATACACCGGGCTACCCCTGTTAGAAGAAAGTCTAGGGGGGTAGACGATCCGAGGCCCGCGGATCAGAGTTCCGCAGGAAGAAGCGCTTCGGGGCATCGAAACAAATCCAAACCATGCATGTGACCCAAGAATGTGTAATGAAGTGTGGTGGCATGCTCAAAACTCCTAAACCTGGTTCCCAAGTGTGACCCCCTTCGCAGACATGCGATGTCCCCTAAAAACAAAGTGTCTGCAATCTGACTATTAGGGGGAAACACCCCGTTTCGGTGAAACCGGGGTAGATCTTGTCACAACATGTTCCCAAACATGGTTTTACATCATCACATGACCTAACCAAGCCTAAAACAAGTGAGGGCTACACCAGGCTACCCCTGTCAGAAGAAAGTCTAGGGGGGTAGACGATCCGAGGCCCGCGGATCAGGGTTCCGCAGGAAGAAGCGCTTCGGGGCATCGGAATACATCGAAACCATGCATGTGACCCAAGCATGTGTAATGAAGTGTGGTGGCATGCTCAAAACTCCTAAACCTGGTTCCCAAGTGTGACCCCCTTCACAGACATGCGATGTCCCCTAAAAACAAAGTGTCTGCAATCTGACTATTAGGGGGAAACTCCCCGTTTCGGTGAAACCGGGGTAGATCTTGTCACAACATGTTCCCAAACATGGTTTTACATCATCACATGACCTAACCAAGCCTAAAACAAGTGAGGGCTACACCGGGCTACCCCTGTCAGAAGAAATTCTAGGGGGGTAGACGATCGGAGGCCCGCGTATCAGGGTTCCGTAGGAAGAAGCGCTTCGGGGCATCGGAACACATCCAAACCATGCATGTGACCCAAGCATGTGTAATGAAGTGTGGTGGCATGCTCAAAACTCCTAAACCTGGTTCCCAAGTGTGACCCCCTTCACAGACATGCGCTGTCCCCAAAAAACAAAGTGTCTGCAATCTGACTATTAGGGGGAAACTCCCCGTTTCGGTGAAACCGGGTAGATCTTGTTACAAAATGTTCCCAAACATGGTTTTATATCATCACATGACCTAACCAAGCCTAAAACAAGTGAGGGCTACACCGGGATGCCCCTGTTAGAAGAAAGTCTAGGGGGGTAGACGATCCGAGGCCCGCGGATCAGGGTTCCGCAGGAAGAAGCGCTTCGGGGCATCGGAACACATCCAAACCATGCATGTGACCCTAGCATGTGTAATGAAGTGTGGTGGCATGCTAAAAACTCCTAAACCTGGTTCCCAAGTGTGACCCCCTTCGCAGACATGCAATGTCCCCTAAAAACAAAGTGTCTGCAATCTGACTATTAGGGGGAAACTCCCCGTTTTGGTGAAACCGGGGTAGATATTGTCACAACAGGTTCCCAAACATGGTTTTATATCATCACATGACCTAACCAATCCTAAAACAAGTGAGGGATACACCGGGCTACCCCTGTCAGAAGAAAGTCTAGGGGGGTAGACGATCTGAGGCCCGCGGATCAGGGTTCCGCAGGAAGAAACGCTTCGGGGCATCGGAACACATCTAAACCATGCATGTGACCCAAGCATGTGTAATGAAGTGTGGTGGCATGCTCAAAACTCCTAAACCTGGTTCCCAAGTGTGACCCCCTTCGCAGACATGCGATGTCCCCTAAAAACAAAGTGTCTGCAATCTGACTATTAGGGGGAAACTCCCTGTTTCGGTGAAACGGGGTAGATCTTGTCACAACATGTTCCCAAACATGGTTTTACATCATCACATGACCTAACCAAGCCTAAAACAAGTGAGGGCTACACTGCGCTACCCCTGTCAAAAGAAACTCTAGGGGGGTAGACGATCCGAGGCCTGCCGATCAGGGTTCCGCAGGAAGAAGCGCTTCGGGGCATCGGAACACATCCAAACCATGCATGTGGCATGCTCAAAACTCCTAAACCTGGTTCCCAAGTGTGACCCCCTTCTCAGACATGCACTGTCCCCTAAAAACAAAGTGTCTACAATCTGACTATTAGGGGGAAACTCCCCGTCTCGGTGAAACTGGGGTAGCACAACATGTTCCCAAACATGGTTTTACATCATCACATGACGTAACCAAGCCTAAAACAAGTGAGGGCTACACAGGGCTACCCCTGTCAGAAGAAAGTCTAGGGGGTAGACAATCCGAGGCCCGGGGATCAGGGTTCCGCAGGAAGAAGCGCTTCGCGGCGGAACACATCCAAACCATGCATGTGACCCAAGCATGTGTAATGAATTGTGGTGGCATGCTCAATACTCCTAAACCTGGATCCCAAGTGTGACCCCCTTCGCAGACATGCGCTGTCCCCTAAAAACAAAGTGTCTGCAATCTGACTATTAGGGGGAAACTCCCCGTTTCGGTGAAACCGGGGAAGATCTTGTCACAACAGGTTCCTAAACATGGTTTTACATCATCACATGACCTAACCAAGCCTAAAACAAGTGAGAGCTACACCGGGCTACCCCTGTTAGAAGAAAGTCTAGGGTGGTAGATGATCCAAGGCCCGCGGATCAGGGTTCCGCAGGAAGAAGCGCTTGGGGGCATCAGAACACATCCAAACCATGCATGTGACCCAAGCATGTGTAATGAAGTGTGGTGGCATGCTCAAAACTCCTAAACCTGGTTCCCAAGTGTGACCCCGTCATAGACATCCAATGTCCCCTAAAAACAAAGTGTCTGCAATCTGACTATTAGGGAGAAACTCCCCGTTTCGCTGAAACCGGGGTAGATCTTGTCACAACATGTTCCCAAACATGGATTTACATCATCACATGACCTAACCAAGCCTAAAACAAGTGAGGGATACACTGGGCTACCCCTGTCAGAAGAAAGTCTAGGGAGGTAGACGATCCGAGGCCCACGGATCAGGGTTCCACAGGAAGAAGCGCTTCGGGGCATCGAAACAAATCCAAACCATGCATGTGACCCAAGCATGTGTAATGAAGTGTGGTGGCATGCTCAAAACTCCTAAACCTGGTCCCCAAGTGTGACCCCCTTCGCAGACATGCGATGTCCCCTAAAAACAAAGTGTCTGCAATCTGACTATTAGGGGGAAACTCCCTGTTTCGGTGAAACCGGGGTAGATCTTGTCACAACATGTTACCAAACATGGTTTTACATCATCACATGACCTAACCAAGCCTAAAACAAGTGAGGGCTACACCGGGCTACCCCTGTCAGAAGAAATTCTAGGGGGGTAGACGATCGGAGGCCCGCGGATCAGGGTTCCACAGGAAGAAGCGCTTCGGGGCATCGGAACACATCCAAACCATGCATGTGATCCAAGCATGTGTAATGAAGTGTGGTGGCATGCTCAAAACTCCTAAACCTGGTTCCCAAGTGTGACCCCCTTCGCAGACAAGCGTTGTCCCCAAAAAACAAAGTGTATGCAATCTGACTATTAGGGGGAAACTCCCCGTTTCGGTGAAACCGGGGTAGATCTTGTTACAAAATGTTCCAAAACATGGTTTTATATCATCACATGACCTAACCAAGCCTAAAACAAGTGAGGGCTACACCAGGATACCCCTGTCAGAAGAAAGTCTAGGGGGGTAGACGATCTGAGGCCCGCGAATCAGGGTTTCGCAGGAAGAAGCGCTTCGAGGCATCGGAACACATCCAAACCATGCATGTGACCCAAGCATGTGTAATGAAGTGTGGTGGCATGCTCAAAACTCCTAAACCTGGTTCCCAAGTGTGACCCCCTTCGCAGACATGCGATGTCCCCTAAAAACAAAGTGTCTACAATGTGACTATTAGGGGGAAACTCCCCGTTTCGGTGAAACCGGGGTAGATCTTGTCACAACATGTTCCCAAACATGGTTTTACATCATCACATGACATAACCAAGCCTAAAACAAGTGAGGGCTACACCGGGCTACCCCTGTCAGAAGAAAGTTTAGGGGGGTAGACGATCCGAGGCCCGCGGATCAGGGTTCCACAGGAAGAAGCGCTTCGGGGCGTCGAAACTCATCCAAACCATGCATGTGGCATGCTCAAAACTCCTAAGCCTGGTTCCCAAGTGTGACCCCCTTCGCAGACATGCACTGTCCCCTAACAACAAAGTGTCTACAATCTGACTATTAGGGGGAAACTCCCCGTCTCGGTGAAACCGGGGTAGCACAACTTGTTCCCAAACATGGTTTTACATCATCACATGACGTAACCAAGCCTAAAACAAGTGAGGGCTACACCGGGCTACCCCTGTCAAAAGAAAGTCTAGGGGGTAGACGATCCAAGGCCCGTGGATCAGGGTTCCGCAGGAAGAAGCGCTTCGGGGCATCGGAACATATCCAAACTATGCATGTGACCCAAGAATGTGTAATGAATTGTGGTGGCATGCTCAAAACTCCTAAACCTGGTTCCCAAGTGTGACCCCCTTCACAGACATGCGTTGTCCCCTAAAAATAAAGTGTCTGCAAACTGACTATTAGGGGGAAACTCCCCGTTTCGGTGAAACCGGGGTAGATCTTGTCACAACATGTTCCCAAACATGGTTTTACATCATCACATGACCTAACCAAGCCTAAAAAGTGTGAGGGCTACACCGGGCTACCCCTGTCAGAAGAAAGTCTAGGGGGTAGATGATCCGAGGCCCGCGGATCAGGGTTCCGCAGGAAGAAGCGCTTCGGGGCATCGAAACACATCCAAACTATGCATGTGACCCAAGAATGTGTAATGAATTGTCGTGGCATGCTCAAAACTCCTAAACCTGGTTCCCAAGTGTGACCCCCTTGGCAGACATGCGCTGTCCCCTAAAAACAAAGTGTTTGCAATCTGACTATTAGGGGGAAACTCCCTGTTTCGGTGAAACCGGGGTCCTCTTGTCACAACATGTTCCTAAACATGGTTTTACATCATCACATGACATAACCAAGCATAAAACAAGTGAGGGCTACACCGGGATACCCCTGTCAGAAGAAAGTCTAGGGTGGTAGACGATCTGAGGCCTGCGGATCAGGGTTCCACAGGAAGAAGCGCTTCGGGGCACCGGAACACATCCAAACCATGCATGTGACCCAAGCATGTGTAATGAAGTGTGGTGGCATGCTCAAAACTCCTAAACCTGGTTCCCAAGTGTGGCCCCCTTTGCAGACATGCGCTGTCCCCTAAAAACAAAGTGTCTGCAATCTGACTATTAGGGGGAAAGTCCCTGTTTCTGTGAAACCGGGGTAGATCTTATCACAACATGTTCCCAAACATGGTTTTACATCATCACATGACCTAACCAAGCCTAAAACAAGTGAGGGCTACACCGGGCTACCCCTGTTAGAAGAAAGTCTAGGGGGGTAGATGATCCGAGGCCCGTGGATCAGGGTTCCGCAGGAAGAAGCGCTTCGGGGCATCGGAACACATCCAAACCATGCACCTGACCCAAGCATGTGTAATGAAGTGTGGTGGCATGCTAAAAACTCCTAAACCTGGTTCCCAAGTGTGACCCCCTTCGTAGACATGCGCTGCCCCTAAAAACAAAGTGTCTGCAATTTGACTATTAGGGGGAAACTCCACGTTTCGGTGAAACCGGGGTAGATATTTTCACAACATGTTCCCAAACATGGTTTTACATCATCACATGACCTAACCAAGCCTAAAACAAGTGAAGGCTACACCGGGCTACCCCTGTCAGAAGAAAGTCTAGGGGGGTAGACGATCCGAGGCCCGCGGATCAGGGTTCCGCAGGAAGAAGCGCTTCGGGGCATCGGAACACCTCCAAACCATGCACGTGACACTAGAATGTGTAATGAAGTGTGGTGGCATGCTCAAAACTCCTAAACCTGGTTCCCAAGTGTGACCCCCTTCGCAGACATGCGCTGTCCCCTAAAAACAAAGTGTCCGCAATTTGACTATTAGGGGGAAACTCCCCGTTTCGGTGAAACCGGGGTAGATCTTGTCACAGCATGTTCCCAAACATGGTTTTACATCATCAAATGACCTAACCAAGCCTAAAACAAGTGAGGGATACACCGGGCTACCCCTATCAGAAGAAAGTCTAGGGGGGTAGATGATCCGAGGCCCGCGGATCAGGGTTCCACAGGAAGAAGCGCTTCGGCGCATCGGAACACATCCAAACCATGCATGTGACCCAAGCATGTGTAATGAAGTGTGGTGGCATGCTCAAAACTCCTAAACCTGGTTGTCAAGTGTGACCCCCTTCGCAGACATGCGATGTCACCTAAAAACAAAGTGTCTGCAATCTGACTATTAGGGGGAAACACTCCGTTTTGGTGAAACCGGGGTAGATCTTGTCACAACATGTCCCCAAACATGGTTTTACATCATCACATGATCTAACCAAGCCTAAAACAAGTGAGGGCTACACGGGGCTACCCCTGTTAGAAGAAAGTCTAGGGGGGTAGACGATCCGATGCCCGCGGATCAGGGTTCCGCAGGAAGAAGTGCTTCGGGGCATCGGAACACATCCATACCATGCATGTGACCCAAGCATGTGTAATGAAGTGTGGTGGCATGCTCAAAACTCCTAAATCTGGTACGCAAGTGTGACCCCCTTTTCGTAGACATGCGATGTCCCCTAAAAACAAAGTGTCTGCAATCTGACTATTAGGGGGAAACTCCCCGTTTCGGTGAAACCGGGGTAGATCTTGTCACAACATGTTCCCAAACATGGTTTTAAATCATCACATGACCGAACCAAGCCTAAAACAAGTGAGGGATACACCGGTCTACCCCTGTCAGAAGAAAGTCTAGGGGGGTAGATGATCCGAGGCCTGCGGATCAGGGTTCCACAAGAAGAAGCGCTTCGGGGCATCGGAACACATCCAAACCACGCATGTGACCCAATCATGTGTAATGAAGTGTAGTGGCATGCTCAAAACTCCTAAACCTGGTTCCCCAGTGTGACCCCCTTCGCAGTCATGCGATGTCCCCTAAAAACAAAGTGTCTGCAATCTGACTATTAGGGGGAAACTCTCTGTTTCGGTGAAACCGGGGTAGATCTTGTCAGAACATGTTCCCTAACATGGTTTTACATAATCACATGACCTAACCAAGCCTAAAGCAAGTGAGGGATACACCGGGATACTCCTGTCAGAAGAAAGTCTAGGGGAGTAGACGATCCGAGGCCCGCGGATCAGCGTTCCGCAGGAAGAAGCGCTTTGGGGCATCGGAACACATCCAAACCATGCATGTGACCCTAGCATGTGTAATGAAGTGTGGTGGCATGCTCAAAACTCCTAAACCTGGTTCCCAAGTGTGACCCCCTTCGCAGACATGCGCTGTCCCCTAAAAACAAAGTGTCTGCAATCTGACTATTAGGGGGAAACTCCACGTTTCGGTGAAACCGGGGTAGATATTTTCACAACATGTTCCCAAACATGGTTTTACATCATCACATGACCTAACCAAGCCTAAAACAAGTGAGGGATACACCGGGCTACCCTTGTCAGAAGAAAGTCTAGGGGGGTAGACGATCCGAGGCCCGCGGATCAGGGTTCCGCAGGAAGAAGCGCTTCGGGGCATCGGAACACCTCCAAACCATGCAAGTGACACTAGAATGTGTAATGAAGTGTGGTGGCATGCTCAAAACTCCTAAACCTGGTTCCCAAGTGTGACCCCCTTCGCAGACATGCGCTGTCCCCTAAAAACAAAGTGTCCGCAATTTGACTATTAGGGGGAAACTCCCCGTTTCGGTGAAACCGGGGTAGATCTTGTCACAACATGTTCCCAAACATGGTTTTACATCATCACATGACCTAACCGAGCCTAAAACAAGTGAGGGCTACACCGGGCTACCCCTATCAGAAGAAAGTCTAGGGGGTAGATGATCCGAGGCCCGCGGATCAGGGTTCCACAGGAAGAAGCGCTTCGGGGCATCGGAACACATCCAAACCATGCATGTGACCCAAGCATGTGTAATGAAGTGTGGTGGCATGCTCAAAACTCCTAAACCTGGTTCTCAAGTGTGACCCCCTTCGGAGACATGCGATGTCCCCTAAAAACAAAGTGTCTACAATCTGACTATTAGGGGGAAACTCTCCGTTTCGGTGAAACCGGGGTAGATCTTGTCACAACATGTCCCCAAACATGGTTTTACATCATCACATGATCTAACCAAGCCTAAAACAAGTGAGGGCTACACGGGGCTACCCCTGTTAGAAGAAAGTCTAGGGGGTAGACGATCCGATGCCCGCGGATCAGGGTTCCGCAGGAAGAAGCGCTTCGGGGCATCGGAACACATCCAGACCATGCATGTGACCCAAGCATGTGTAATGAAGTGTGGTGTCATGCTCAAAACTCCTAAATCTGGTTCGCAAGTGTGACCCCCTTCGTAGACATGCGATGTCCCCTAAAAACAAAGTGTCTGCAATCTGACTATTAGGGGGAAACTCCCCGTTTCGGTGAAACCGGGGTAGATCTTGTCACAACATGTTCCCAAACATGGTTTTAAATCATCACATGACCTAACCAAGACTAAAACAAGTGAGGGATACACCGGTCTACCCCTGTCAGAAGAAAGTCTTGGGGGGTAGATGATCCGAGGCCTGCGGATCAGGGTTCCACAAGAAGAAGCGCTTCGGGGCATCGGAACACATCCAAACCATGCATGTGACCCAATCATGTGTAATGAAGTGTAGTGGAATGCTCAAAACTCCTAAACCTGGTTCCCAAGTGTGACCCCCTTCGCAGCCATGCGATGTCCCCTAAAAACAAAGTGTCTGCAATCTGACTATTAGGGGGAAACTCTCTGTTTCGGTGAAACCGGGGTAGATCTTGTCAGAACATGTTCCCTAACATGGTTTCACATCATCACATGACCTAACCAAGCCTAAAGAAAGTGAGGGATACACCGGGATACTCCTGTCAGAAGAAAGTCTAGGGGAGTAGACGATCCGAGGCCCGCGGATCAGGGTTCCGCAGGAAGAAGCGCTTCGGGGCATCGGAACACATCCAAGCCATGCATATGACCCAAGCATGTGTAATGAAGTGTAGTGGCATGCTAAAAACTCCTAAACCTGGTTCCCAAGTGTGACCCCCTTCGCAGACATGCACTGTCCCGTAAAAATAAAGTGCCTGCAATCTGACTATTAGGGGGAAACTCCCCGTTTCGGTGAAACCGGGGTAGATCTTGTCACAACATGTTCCCAAACATGGTTTTACATCATCACATGACCTAACCAAGCCTAAAACAAGTGAGGTCTACACTAGGGTACCCCTGTCAGAAGAAATTCTAGGGGGTAGATGATCCAAGGCCCACGGATCAGGGTTCGGCAGGAAGAAGCGCTTCGGGGCATCAGAACACATCCAAACCATGCATGTAAACCAAGCATGTGTAATGAAGTGTGGTGGCATGCTCAAAACTCCTAAACCTGGTTCCCAAGTGTGACTCCCTTCGCAGACATGCGATGTCCCCTAAAAACAAAGTGTCTAAAATCTGACTATTAGGGGGAAACTCCCCGTTTCGGTGAAACCGGGGTAGATCTTGTCACAACATGTTCCCAAACATGGTTTTACATCATCACATGTCCTAACCAAGCCTAAAACAAGTGAGGGATACACCAGGCTACCACTGTCAGAAGAAAGTCTAGGGGGTAGACGATCCGAGGCCCATGGATCAGGGTTCCGCAGGAAGAAGCGCTTCGGGGCATCGGAACACATCCAAACCATGCATGTGGCATGCTCAAAACTCCTAAACCTGGTTCCCAAGTGTGACCCCCTTCGCAGACATGCACTGTCCCCTAAATACAAAGTGTCTGCAATCTGACTATTAGCGGGAAACTCCCCGTTTCGGTGAAACCGGGGTAGATCTTGTCACAACATGTTCCCAAACATGGTTTTACATCATCACATGACCTAACCAAGCCTAAAACAAGTGGGAGATACACCGGTCTACCCCTGTCAGACGAAAGCCTAGGGGGCAGATGATCCGAGGCCCGCGGATCAGGGTTCCGCAGGAAGAAGCACTTCAGGGCATCGGAACACATCCAAACCATGCATGTGACCCTAGAATGTGTAATGAAGTGTGGTGGCATGCTCAAAACTCCTAAACCTGGTTCCCAAGTGTGACCCCCTTCGCAGACATGCAATGTCCCCTAAAAACAAAGTGTCTGCAATCTGACTATTAGGGGGAAACTCCCCGTTTCTGTGAAACCAGGGTAGATCTTGTCACAACATGTTCCCAAACATGGTTTTACATCATCACATGACCTAAACAAGCCTAAAACAAGTGAGGGCTACACCGGGCTACCCCTGTTAGAAGAAAGTCTTGGGGGGTAGACAATCCGAGGCCCACGGATCAGGGTTCCGCAGGAAGAAGCGCTTCAGGGCATCGGAACACATCCAAACCATGCATGTGACCCAAGAATGTGTAATGAAGTGTGGTGGCATGCCCAAAACTCCTAAACCTGGTTCCCAAGTGTGGCCCCCTTCGCAGACATGCGCTGTCCCCTAAAAACAAAGTGTCGCAATCTGACTATTAGGGGGAAACTCCCCGTTTCGATGAAACCGGGGTAGATCTTGTCACAACATGTTCCCAAACATGGTTTTACATCATCACATGACCTAACCAAGCCTAAAACAAGTGAGGGCTACGCCGGGCTACCCCTGTCAGAAGAAAGTCTAGGGGGGTAGATGATCCGAGGCCCGCGGATCAGGGTTCCGCAGGCAGAAGCGCTTTGGGGCATCGGAACACCTCCAAACCATGCATGTGACCCTACCATGTGTAATGAAGTGTGGTGGCATGCTCAAAACTCCAAAACCTGGTTCCCAAGTGTGACCCCCTTCGCAGACATGCGCTGTCCCCTAAAAACAAAGTGTCCGCAATCTGACTATTAGGGGGAAACTCCCCGTTTCGATGAAACCGGGTTAGATCTTGTCACAACATGTTCCCAAACATGGTTTTACATCACAACATGACCTAACCAAGCATAAAACAAGTGAGGGATACACCGGGCTACCCCTGTCAGAAGAAAGTCTAGGGTGGTAGACGATCCAAGGCCCATGGATCAGGGTTCCATAGGAAGAAGCGCTTCGGGGCATCGGAACACATCAAAACCATGCATGTGACCCAAGCATGTGTAATGAAGTGTGGTGGCATGCTCAAAACTCCTAAACCTGGTTCCCAAGTGTGACCCCCTTCGCAGACATGCGCTGTCCCCTAAAAACAAAGTGTCTGCAATCTGACTATTAGGGGGAAACTCCCCGTTTCGGTGAAACCGGGGTAGATCTTGTCACAACATGTTCCCAAACATGGTTTTACATCATCACATGACCTAACCAAGCCTAAAACAAGTGAGGGATACACCAGGCTACCCCTGTCAGAAGAAAGAATAGGGGGGTAGGCGATCTGAGGCCCTCGGATCAGGGTTCCGCAGGAAGACGCGCTTCGGGGCATCAGAACATATCCAAACCATGCATGTGACCCTAGCATATGTACTGAAGTGTGGTGGAATGCTAAAAACTCCTAAACCTGGTTCCGAAGTGTGACCCCCTTCGCAGACATGCGATGTCCCCTAAAAACAAAGTGTCTGCAATCTGACTATTAGGGGGAAACTCCCCGTTTCGGTGAAACCGGGGTAGATCTTGTCACAACATTTTCCCAAACATGGTTTTACATAATCACATGACCTAACCAAGCCTAAAACAAGTGAGGGATACACCGGTCTACCCCTTTCAGAAGAAAGTCTAGGGGGTAGACGATCCGAGGCCCGCGGATCAGGGTTCCGCAGGAAGAAGCGCTTCGGGGCATCGGAACACATCCAAACCATGCATGTGACCCAATCATGTGTAATGAAGTGTAGTGGCATGCTCAAAACTCCTAAACCTGGTTCCCAAGTGTGACCCCCTTCGCAGACATGCGATGTCCCCTAAAAACAAAGTGTCTGCAATCTGACTATTAGGGGGAAACTCCCCGTTTCGGTGAAACCGGGGTAGATCTTGTCACAACATGTTCCCAAACATGGTTTTACATCATCACATGACCTAACCAAGCCTAAAACAAGTGAGTGATACACCGGGCTACCCCTGTTAGAAGAAAGTCTAGGGGGGTAGACGATCCGAGGCCCGCAGATCAGGGTTCCGCAGGAAGAAGCGCTTCGGGGCATCGGAACACATCCAAACCATGCATGTGACCCTAGCATGTGTAATGAAGCGTGGTGGCATGCTCAAAACTCCTAAAACTGGTTCCCAAGTGTGACCCCTTCGCAGACATGCGATGTCCCCTAAAACCAAAGTGTCTGCAATCTGACTATTAGGGGGAAACTCCCCGTTTCGGTGAAACCGGGGTAGATCTTGTCACAACATGTTCCCAAACATGGTTTTACATCATCACATGACCTAACCAATCCTAAAACAAGTGAGGGCTACACCGGGCTACCCCTATCAGAAGAAAGTCTAGGGTGTTAGACGATCCGAGGCCCGCGGATCAGGGTTCCGCAGGAAGAAACGCTTCGGGGCATCGGAACACATCCAAACCATGCATGTGACCCAAGCATGTGTAATGAAGTGTGGTGGCATGCTCAAAACTCCTAAACCTGGTTCCCAATTGTGACCCCCTTCGCAGACATGCGATGTCCCCTAAAAACAAAGTGTCTGCAATCTGACTATCAGGGGGAAACTCCTCGTTTCGGTGAAACTGGGGTAGATCTTGTCACAACATGTTCCCAAACATGGTTTTACATCATCACATGACCTAACCAAGCCTAAAACAAGTGAGGGCTACCGGGCTACCCCTGTCAGAAGAAAGTCTAGGGTGGTAGACGATCCGAGGCCCGTGGATCAGGGTTCTGCAGGAAGAAGCGCTTCGGGGCATCGGAACACCTCCAAACCATGCATGTGACCCTAGCATGTGTAATGAAGTGTGGTGGCATGCTAAAACTCCTAAACCTGGTTCCCAAGTGTGACCCCCTTCGCAGACATGCGCTGTCCCCTAAAAACAAAGTGTCTGCAATCTGACTATTAGGGGGAAACTCCCCGTTTCGGTGAAACCGGGGTAGATCTTGTCACAACATGTTCCCAAACATGGTTTTACATCATCACATGACCTAACCAAGCATAAAACAAGTGAGGGCTACACCGGGCTACCCCTGTCAGAAGAAAGTCTAGGGTGGTAGACGATCCAAGGCCCACGGATCAGGGTTCCACAGGAAGAAGCGCTTCGGGGCATCGGAACGCCTCCAAACCATGCATGTGACCCAAGCATGTGTAATGAAGTGTTGTGGCATGCTCAAAACTCCTAAACCTGGTTCCCAAGTGTGGCCCCTTCGCAGACATGCGTTGTCCCCTAAAAACAAAGTGTCTGCAATCTGACTATTAGGGGGAAACTCCCCGTTTCGGTGAAACCGGGGTAGATCTTGTCACAACATGTTCCCAAACATGGTTTTACATCATCACATGACCTAACCAATCCTAAAACAAGTGAGGGCTACACCGGGCTACCCCTGTTAGAAGAAAGTCTAGGGGGTAGACGATCCGAGGCCCGCGGATCAGGGTTCCGCAGGAAGAAGCGCGTCGGGGCATCGGAACACATCCAAACCATGCATGTGACCCAAGCATGTGTATTGAAGTGTGGTGGCATGCTCAAAACTCCTAAACCTGGTTCCCAAGTGTGGCCCCCTTCGCAGACATGCGCTGTCCCCTAAAAACAAAGTGTCGCAATCTGCCTAATAGGGGGAAACTCCCCGTTTCGGTGAAACCGGGGTAGATCTTGTCACAACATGTTCCCAAACATGGTTTTACATCATCACATGACCTAACCAATCGTAAAAAAAGTGAGGGCTACACCGGGCTACCCCTGTCAGAAGAAAGTCTAGGGGGGTAGATGATCCGAGGCCCACGGATCAGGGTTCCACAGGCAGAAGCGCTTTGGGGCATCGGAACACCTCCAAACCATGCATGTGACCCTAGCATGTGTAATGAAGTGTGGTGGCATGCTCAAAACTCCTAAACCTCGTTCCCAAGTGTGACACCCTTCGCAGACATGCGCTGCCCCCTAAAAACAAAGTGTCTGCAATCTGACTATTAGGGGAAAACTCCCCGTGTCGATGAAACCGGGGTAGATCTTGTCACAACATGTTCCCAAACATGGTTTTACATCATCACATGACCTAACCAAGCATAAAACAAGTGAGGGCTACACCGGGCTACCCCTGTCAGAAGAAAGTCTAGGGTGGTAGACGATCCAAGGCCCATGGATCAGGGTTCCATAGGAAGAAGCGCTTCGGGGCATCGGAACACATCCAAACCATGCATGTGACCCAAGCATGTGTAATGAAGTGTGGTGGCATGCTCAAAACTCCTAAACCTGGTTCCCAAGTGTGGCCCCCTTCGCAGACATGCGATGTCCCCTAAAAACAAAGTGTCTGCAATCTGACTATTAGGGGGAAACTCCTCGTTTCGGTCAAACCGGGGTAGACCTTGTCACAACATGTTCCCAAACATGGTTTTACATCATCACATGACCTAGACAAGCCTAAAACAAGTGAGGGCTACACCGGGCTACCCCTGTTAGAAGAAAGTCTAGGGGGTTGACGATCCGAGGCTCGCGGATCAGGGTTCCGCAGGAAGAAGCGCTTCGGGGCATCGGAACACATCCAAAACATGAATGTGAGCCAAGCATGTGTAATGAAGTGTAGTGGCATGCTCAAAACTCCTAAACCTGGTTCCCAAGTATGACCCCCTTCGCAGACATGCGATGTCCCCTAAAAACAAATTGTCTGCAATCTGACTATTAGGGGGAAACTCCCCATTTCGGTGAAACCGGGGTAGATCTTGTCACAACATGTTCCCAAACATGGTTTTACATCATCACATGACCTAACCAAGCCTAAAACAAGTGAGGGATACACCGGGCTACCCCTGTCAGAAGAAAGTCTAGGGGGCTAGACGATCCGAGGCCCGGGGATCACGGTTCCGCAGGAAGAAGCGCTTCGGGGCATCGGAACGCATCCAACCCATGCATGTGACCCAAGCATGTGTAATGAAGTGTGGTGACATGCTCAAAACTCCTAAACCTGGTTCCCAAGTGTGGCCCCCTTCGCAGACATGCCCTGTCCCCTAAAAACAAAGTGTCTGCAATCTAACTATTAGGGGGAAACTCCCCGTTTCGGTGAAACTGGGGTAGATCTTGTCACAACATGTTCCCAAACATGGTTTTACATCATCACATGACCTAACCAATCCTAAAACAAGTGAGGGCTACACCGGGCTACCCCTGTTAGAAGAAAGTCTAGGGGGTAGACGATCCGAGGCCCGCGGATCAGGGTTCCACAGGAAGAAGCGCTTCGGGGCATCGGAACACATCCAAACCATGCATGTGACCCAAGAATGTGTAATGAAGTGTGGTGGCATGCTCAAAACTCCTAAAGCTGGTTCCCAAGTGTGGCCCCCTTCGCAGATATGCGCTGTCCCCTAAAAACAAAGTGTCTGCAATCTGACTATTAGGGGGAAACTCCCTGTTTCGGTGAAACCGGGGTAGATCTTGTCACAACATGTTCCCAAACATGGTTTGACATCATCACATGACCTAAACAAGCCTAAAACAAGTTTGGGCTACACCGGGCTACCCCTGTTAGAAGAAAGTCTAGGGGGGTAGACGATCCGAGGCTCGCGGATCAGGGTTCCGCAGGAAGAAGCGCTTCGGGGCATCGGAACACATCTAAACCATGAATGTGACCCAAGCATGTGTAATGAAGTGTGGTGGCATGCTCAAAACTCCTAAACCTGGTTCCCAAGGGTGACCCCCTTCGCAGACATGCGATGTCCCCTAAAAACAAAGTGTCTGCAATCTGACTATTAGGGGGAAACTCCCCGTTTCGGTGAAACCGGGGTAGATCTTGTCACAACATGTTCGCAAACATGGTTTTACATCATCACATGACCTAACCAAGCCTAAAACAAGTGAGGGATACACCGGGCTACCCCTGTCAGAAGAAAGTCTAGGGGGGTAGACGATCCGAAGCCCGCGGATCAGGGTTCCGCAGGAAGAAGCGCTTCGGGGCATCGGAACACGTCCAAACCATGCATGTGACCCAAGCATGTGTAATGAAGTGTGGTGACATGCTCAAAACTCCTAAACCCGGTTCCCAAGTGTGGCCCCCTTCGCAGATATGCGCTGTCCCCTAAAAACAAAGTGTCTGCAATCTGACTATTAGGGGGAAAGTCCCTGTTTCGGTGAAACCGGGGTAGATCTTGTCACAACATGTTCCCAAACATGGTTTTACATCATCACATGACCTAAACAAGCCTAAAACAAGTGAGGGCTACACCGGGCTACCCCTGTTAGAAGAAAGTCTAGGGGGTAGACGATCCGAGGCCCACGGATCAGGGTTCCGCAGGAAGAAGCGCTTCGGGGCATCGGAACACATCCAAACCATGAATGTGACCCAAGCATGTATAATGAAGTGTGGTGGCATGCTAAAAACTCCTAAACCTGGTTCCCAAGTGTGACCCCCTTCGCATACATGCGATGTCCCCTAAAAACAAAGTGTCTGCAATCTGACTATTAGGGGGAAACTCCCCGTTTTGGTGAAACCGGGGTAGATCTTGTCACACCATGTTCCCAAACATGGTTTTACATCATCACATGACCTAACCAAGCCTAAAACAAGTGAGGGATACACCGGGCTACCCCTATCAGAAGAAAGTCTAGGGGGGTAGACGATCCGAGGCCCGCGGATCAGGGTTCCGCAGGAAGAAACGCTTCGGGGCATCGGAACACATCCAAACCATGCATGTGACCCAAGCATGTGTAATGAAGTGTGGTGGAATGCTCAAAACTCCTAAACCTGGTTCCCAAGTGTGACCCCCTTCGCAGACATGCGATGTCCCCTAAAAACAAAGTGTCTGCAATCTGACTATTAGGGGGAAACTCCCCGTTTCGGTGAAACCGGGGTAGATCTTGTTACAACATGTTCCCAAACATGGTTTTATATCATCACATGACCTAACCAAGCCTAAAACAAGTGAGGGCTACACCGGGCTACCCCTGTCAGAAGAAAGTCTAGGGGGGTAGACGATCCGAGGACCGCGGATCAGGGTTCCGCAGGAAGAAGTGCTTTGGGGCATCGGAACACATCCAAACCATGCATGTGACCCTAGCATGTGTAATGAAGTGTGGTGGCATGCCTAAAACTCCTAAACCTGGTTCCCAAGTGTGACCCCCTTCGCAGACATGCGTTGTCCCCTAAAAACAAAGTGTCTGCAATCTGACTATTAGGGGGAAACTCCTCGTTTCGGTGAAACCGGGGTAGATCTTGTCACAACATGTTCCCAAACGTGGTTTTACATCATCACATTACCTAAACAAGCCTAAAACAAGTGAGGGCTACACCGGGCTACCCCTGTTAGAAGAAAGTCTAGGGGGGTAGGCGATCCGAGGCCCGCGGATCAGGGTTCCGCAGGAAGAAGCGCTTCGGGGCATCGGAACACATCCAAACCATAATTGTGACCCAAGCATGTGTAATGAAGTGTGGTGGCATGCTAAAAACTCCTAAACCTGGTTCCCAAGTGTGATCCCCTTCGCAGACATGCGATGTCCCCTAAAAACAAAGTGTCTACAATCTGACTATTAGGGGGAAACTCCCCGTTTCGGTGAAACCGGGGTAGATCTTGTCACAACATGTTCCCAAACATGGTTTTACATCATCACATGACCTAACCAAGCCTAAAACAAGTGAGGGATACACCGGGCTACCCCTATCATAAGAAAGTCTAGGGGGTAGACGATCCGAGGCCCGCGGATCAAGGTTCCGCAGGAAGAAGCGCTTTGGGGCATCGGAACCCATCCAAACCATGCATGTGACCCAAGCATGTGTAATGAAGTGTGGTCGCATGCTCAAAACTCCTAAACCTGGTTCGCAAGTGTGACCCCCTTCGCAGACATGCACTGTCCCCTAAAAACAAACTGTCTGCAATCTGACTATTAGGGGGAAACTCCCCGTTTCGGTGAAACCGGGGTAGATCTTGTTACAACATGTTCCCAAACATGGTTTTATATAATTACATGACCTAACCAAGCCTAAAACAAGTGAGGGCTACACCGAGCTACCCCTGTCAGAAGAAAGTCTAGGGGGGTAGACGATCCGAGGCCCGCGGATCAGGGTTCCGCAGGAAGAAACGCTTCGGGGCATCGAAACACATCCAAACCATGCATGTGACCCAAGCATGTGTAATGAAGTGTGGTGGCATTATCCAAACTCCTAAACCTGGTTCCCAAGTGTGGGCCCCTTCGCAGACATGCGTTGTCCCCTAAAAACAAAGTGTCTGCAATCTGACTATTAGGGGGAAACTCCTCGTTTCGGTGAAACCGGGGTAGATATTGTCACAACATGTTCCCAAACATGGTTTTACATCATCACATGACCTAAACAAGCCTAAAACAAGTGAGGGCTACACCGGGCTACCCCTGTTAGAAGAAAGTCTAGGGGGGTAGACGATCCGAGGCTCGCGGATCAGGGTTCCGAAGGAAGAAGCGCTTCGGGGCATCGGAACATATCCAAACCATGAATGTGACCCAAGCATGTGTAATGAAGTGTGGTGGCATGCTCAAAACTCCTAAACCTGGTTCCCAAGTGTGACCCCCTTCGCAGACATGCGATGTCCCCTAAAAACAAAGTGTCTGCAATCTGACTATTAGGGGGAAACTCCCCGTTTCGGTGAAACCGGGGTAGATCTTGTCACAACATTTTCCCAAACATGGTTTTACATAATCACATGACCTAACCAAGCCTAAAACAAGTGAGGGATACACCGGTCTACCCCTGTCAGAAGAAAGTCTAGGGGGTAGACGATCTGAGGCCCGCGGATCAGGGTTCCGCAGGAAGAAGCGCTTCGGGGCATCGGAACACATCCAAACCATGCATGTGACCCAATCATGTGTAATGAAGTGTAGTGGCATGCTCAAAACTCCTAAACCTGGTTCCCAAGTGTGACCCCCTTCGCAGACATGCGATGTCCCCTAAAAACAAAGTGTCTGCAATCTGACTATTAGGGGGAAACTCCCCGTTTCGGTGAAACCGGGGTAGATCTTGTCACAACATGTTCCCAAACATGGTTTTACATCATCACATGACCTAACCAAGCCTAAAACAAGTGAGTGCTACACCGGGCTACCCCTGTTAGAAGAAAGTCTAGGGGGGTAGACGATCCGAGGCCCGCAGATCAGGGTTCCTCAGGAAGAAGCACTTCGGGGCATCGGAACACATCCAAACCATGCATGTGAACCAAGCATGTGTAATGAAGTGTGGTGGCATGCTCAAAACTCCTAAACCTGGTTCCCAAGTGTGACCCCCTTCGCAGACATGCGCTGTACCCTAAAAACAAAGTGTCTGCAATCCGACTATTAGGGGGAAACTCCCCGTTTCGGTGAAACCGGGGTAGATCATGTTACAACAAGTTCCCAAACATGGTTTTATATCATCACATGAGCTAACCAAGCCTAAAACAAGTGAGGGCTACACCGGGCAACCCCTGTCAGAAGAAAGTCTAGGGGGGTAGACGATCCGAGGCCCGCAGATCAGGGTTCCGCAGGAAGAAGCGCTTCGGGGCATCGGAACACATCCAAACCATGCATGTGACCCTAGCATGTGTAATGAAGCGTGGTGGCATGCTCAAAACTCCTAAAACTGGTTCCCAAGTGTGACCCCTTCGCAGACATGCGATGTCCCCTAAAACCAAAGTGTCTGCAATCTGACTATTAGGGGGAAACTCCCCGTTTCGGTGAAACCGGGGTAGATCTTGTCACAACATGTTCCCAAACATGGTTTTACATCATCACATGACCTAACCAATCCTAAAACAAGTGAGGGCTACACCGGGCTACCCCTATCAGAAGAAAGTCTAGGGTGTTAGACGATCCGAGGCCCGCGGATCAGGGTTCCGCAGGAAGAAACGCTTCGGGGCATCGGAACACATCCAAACCATGCATGTGACCCAAGCATGTGTAATGAAGTGTGGTGGCATGCTCAAAACTCCTAAACCTGGTTCCCAAGGGTGACCCCCTTCGCAGACATGCGATGTCCCCTAAAAACAAAGTGTCTGCAATCTGACTATTAGGGGGAAACTCCCCGTTTCGGTGAAACCGGGGTAGATCTTGTCACAACATGTTCGCAAACATGGTTTTACATCATCACATGACCTAACCAAGCCTAAAACAAGTGAGGGATACACCGGGCTACCCCTGTCAGAAGAAAGTCTAGGGGGGTAGACGATCCGAAGCCCGCGGATCAGGGTTCCGCAGGAAGAAGCGCTTCGGGGCATCGGAACACGTCCAAACCATGCATGTGACCCAAGCATGTGTAATGAAGTGTGGTGACATGCTCAAAACTCCTAAACCCGGTTCCCAAGTGTGGCCCCCTTCGCAGATATGCGCTGTCCCCTAAAAACAAAGTGTCTGCAATCTGACTATTAGGGGGAAAGTCCCTGTTTCGGTGAAACCGGGGTAGATCTTGTCACAACATGTTCCCAAACATGGTTTTACATCATCACATGACCTAAACAAGCCTAAAACAAGTGAGGGCTACACCGGGCTACCCCTGTTAGAAGAAAGTCTAGGGGGTAGACGATCCGAGGCCCACGGATCAGGGTTCCGCAGGAAGAAGCGCTTCGGGGCATCGGAACACATCCAAACCATGAATGTGACCCAAGCATGTATAATGAAGTGTGGTGGCATGCTAAAAACTCCTAAACCTGGTTCCCAAGTGTGACCCCCTTCGCATACATGCGATGTCCCCTAAAAACAAAGTGTCTGCAATCTGACTATTAGGGGGAAACTCCCCGTTTTGGTGAAACCGGGGTAGATCTTGTCACACCATGTTCCCAAACATGGTTTTACATCATCACATGACCTAACCAAGCCTAAAACAAGTGAGGGATACACCGGGCTACCCCTATCAGAAGAAAGTCTAGGGGGGTAGACGATCCGAGGCCCGCGGATCAGGGTTCCGCAGGAAGAAACGCTTCGGGGCATCGGAACACATCCAAACCATGCATGTGACCCAAGCATGTGTAATGAAGTGTGGTGGAATGCTCAAAACTCCTAAACCTGGTTCCCAAGTGTGACCCCCTTCGCAGACATGCGATGTCCCCTAAAAACAAAGTGTCTGCAATCTGACTATTAGGGGGAAACTCCCCGTTTCGGTGAAACCGGGGTAGATCTTGTTACAACATGTTCCCAAACATGGTTTTATATCATCACATGACCTAACCAAGCCTAAAACAAGTGAGGGCTACACCGGGCTACCCCTGTCAGAAGAAAGTCTAGGGGGGTAGACGATCCGAGGACCGCGGATCAGGGTTCCGCAGGAAGAAGTGCTTTGGGGCATCGGAACACATCCAAACCATGCATGTGACCCTAGCATGTGTAATGAAGTGTGGTGGCATGCCTAAAACTCCTAAACCTGGTTCCCAAGTGTGACCCCCTTCGCAGACATGCGTTGTCCCCTAAAAACAAAGTGTCTGCAATCTGACTATTAGGGGGAAACTCCTCGTTTCGGTGAAACCGGGGTAGATCTTGTCACAACATGTTCCCAAACGTGGTTTTACATCATCACATTACCTAAACAAGCCTAAAACAAGTGAGGGCTACACCGGGCTACCCCTGTTAGAAGAAAGTCTAGGGGGGTAGGCGATCCGAGGCCCGCGGATCAGGGTTCCGCAGGAAGAAGCGCTTCGGGGCATCGGAACACATCCAAACCATAATTGTGACCCAAGCATGTGTAATGAAGTGTGGTGGCATGCTAAAAACTCCTAAACCTGGTTCCCAAGTGTGATCCCCTTCGCAGACATGCGATGTCCCCTAAAAACAAAGTGTCTACAATCTGACTATTAGGGGGAAACTCCCCGTTTCGGTGAAACCGGGGTAGATCTTGTCACAACATGTTCCCAAACATGGTTTTACATCATCACATGACCTAACCAAGCCTAAAACAAGTGAGGGATACACCGGGCTACCCCTATCATAAGAAAGTCTAGGGGGTAGACGATCCGAGGCCCGCGGATCAAGGTTCCGCAGGAAGAAGCGCTTTGGGGCATCGGAACCCATCCAAACCATGCATGTGACCCAAGCATGTGTAATGAAGTGTGGTCGCATGCTCAAAACTCCTAAACCTGGTTCGCAAGTGTGACCCCCTTCGCAGACATGCACTGTCCCCTAAAAACAAACTGTCTGCAATCTGACTATTAGGGGGAAACTCCCCGTTTCGGTGAAACCGGGGTAGATCTTGTTACAACATGTTCCCAAACATGGTTTTATATAATTACATGACCTAACCAAGCCTAAAACAAGTGAGGGCTACACCGAGCTACCCCTGTCAGAAGAAAGTCTAGGGGGGTAGACGATCCGAGGCCCGCGGATCAGGGTTCCGCAGGAAGAAACGCTTCGGGGCATCGAAACACATCCAAACCATGCATGTGACCCAAGCATGTGTAATGAAGTGTGGTGGCATTATCCAAACTCCTAAACCTGGTTCCCAAGTGTGGGCCCCTTCGCAGACATGCGTTGTCCCCTAAAAACAAAGTGTCTGCAATCTGACTATTAGGGGGAAACTCCTCGTTTCGGTGAAACCGGGGTAGATATTGTCACAACATGTTCCCAAACATGGTTTTACATCATCACATGACCTAAACAAGCCTAAAACAAGTGAGGGCTACACCGGGCTACCCCTGTTAGAAGAAAGTCTAGGGGGGTAGACGATCCGAGGCTCGCGGATCAGGGTTCCGCAGGAAGAAGCGCTTCGGGGCATCGGAACATATCCAAACCATGAATGTGACCCAAGCATGTGTAATGAAGTGTGGTGGCATGCTCAAAACTCCTAAACCTGGTTCCCAAGTGTGACCCCCTTCGCAGACATGCGATGTCCCCTAAAAACAAAGTGTCTGCAATCTGACTATTAGGGGGAAACTCCCCGTTTCGGTGAAACCGGGGTAGATCTTGTCACAACATTTTCCCAAACATGGTTTTACATAATCACATGACCTAACCAAGCCTAAAACAAGTGAGGGATACACCGGTCTACCCCTGTCAGAAGAAAGTCTAGGGGGTAGACGATCTGAGGCCCGCGGATCAGGGTTCCGCAGGAAGAAGCGCTTCGGGGCATCGGAACACATCCAAACCATGCATGTGACCCAATCATGTGTAATGAAGTGTAGTGGCATGCTCAAAACTCCTAAACCTGGTTCCCAAGTGTGACCCCCTTCGCAGACATGCGATGTCCCCTAAAAACAAAGTGTCTGCAATCTGACTATTAGGGGGAAACTCCCCGTTTCGGTGAAACCGGGGTAGATCTTGTCACAACATGTTCCCAAACATGGTTTTACATCATCACATGACCTAACCAAGCCTAAAACAAGTGAGTGCTACACCGGGCTACCCCTGTTAGAAGAAAGTCTAGGGGGGTAGACGATCCGAGGCCCGCAGATCAGGGTTCCTCAGGAAGAAGCACTTCGGGGCATCGGAACACATCCAAACCATGCATGTGAACCAAGCATGTGTAATGAAGTGTGGTGGCATGCTCAAAACTCCTAAACCTGGTTCCCAAGTGTGACCCCCTTCGCAGACATGCGCTGTACCCTAAAAACAAAGTGTCTGCAATCCGACTATTAGGGGGAAACTCCCCGTTTCGGTGAAACCGGGGTAGATCATGTTACAACAAGTTCCCAAACATGGTTTTATATCATCACATGAGCTAACCAAGCCTAAAACAAGTGAGGGCTACACCGGGCAACCCCTGTCAGAAGAAAGTCTAGGGGGGTAGACGATCCGAGGCCCGCAGATCAGGGTTCCGCAGGAAGAAGCGCTTCGGGGCATCGGAACACATCCAAACCATGCATGTGACCCTAGCATGTGTAATGAAGCGTGGTGGCATGCTCAAAACTCCTAAAACTGGTTCCCAAGTGTGACCCCTTCGCAGACATGCGATGTCCCCTAAAACCAAAGTGTCTGCAATCTGACTATTAGGGGGAAACTCCCCGTTTCGGTGAAACCGGGGTAGATCTTGTCACAACATGTTCCCAAACATGGTTTTACATCATCACATGACCTAACCAATCCTAAAACAAGTGAGGGCTACACCGGGCTACCCCTATCAGAAGAAAGTCTAGGGTGTTAGACGATCCGAGGCCCGCGGATCAGGGTTCCGCAGGAAGAAACGCTTCGGGGCATCGGAACACATCCAAACCATGCATGTGACCCAAGCATGTGTAATGAAGTGTGGTGGCATGCTCAAAACTCCTAAACCTGGTTCCCAATTGTGACCCCCTTCGCAGACATGCGATGTCCCCTAAAAACAAAGTGTCTGCAATCTGACTATCAGGGGGAAACTCCTCGTTTCGGTGAAACTGGGGTAGATCTTGTCACAACATGTTCCCAAACATGGTTTTACATCATCACATGACCTAACCAAGCATAAAACAAGTGAGGGCTACCGGGCTACCCCTGTCAGAAGAAAGTCTAGGGTGGTAGACGATCCGAGGCCCGTGGATCAGGGTTCTGCAGGAAGAAGCGCTTCGGGGCATCGGAACACCTCCAAACCATGCATGTGACCCTAGCATGTGTAATGAAGTGTGGTGGCATGCTAAAACTCCTAAACCTGGTTCCCAAGTGTGACCCCCTTCGCAGACATGCGCTGTCCCCTAAAAACAAAGTGTCTGCAATCTGACTATTAGGGGGAAACTCCCCGTTTCGGTGAAACCGGGGTAGATCTTGTCACAACATGTTCCCAAACATGGTTTTACATCATCACATGACCTAACCAAGCATAAAACAAGTGAGGGCTACACCGGGCTACCCCTGTCAGAAGAAAGTCTAGGGTGGTAGACGATCCAAGGCCCACGGATCAGGGTTCCACAGGAAGAAGCGCTTCGGGGCATCGGAACGCCTCCAAACCATGCATGTGACCCAAGCATGTGTAATGAAGTGTTGTGGCATGCTCAAAACTCCTAAACCTGGTTCCCAAGTGTGGCCCCTTCGCAGACATGCGTTGTCCCCTAAAAACAAAGTGTCTGCAATCTGACTATTAGGGGGAAACTCCCCGTTTCGGTGAAACCGGGGTAGATCTTGTCACAACATGTTCCCAAACATGGTTTTACATCATCACATGACCTAACCAATCCTAAAACAAGTGAGGGCTACACCGGGCTACCCCTGTTAGAAGAAAGTCTAGGGGGTAGACGATCCGAGGCCCGCGGATCAGGGTTCCGCAGGAAGAAGCGCGTCGGGGCATCGGAACACATCCAAACCATGCATGTGACCCAAGCATGTGTATTGAAGTGTGGTGGCATGCTCAAAACTCCTAAACCTGGTTCCCAAGTGTGGCCCCCTTCGCAGACATGCGCTGTCCCCTAAAAACAAAGTGTCGCAATCTGACTATTAGGGGGAAACTCCCCGTTTCGGTGAAACCGGGGTAGATCTTGTCACAACATGTTCCCAAACATGGTTTTACATCATCACATGACCTAACCAATCGTAAAACAAGTGAGGGCTACACCGGGCTACCCCTGTCAGAAGAAAGTCTAGGGGGGTAGATGATCCGAGGCCCACGGATCAGGGTTCCGCAAGCAGAAGCGCTTTGGGGCATCGGAACACCTCCAAACCTTGCATGTGACCCTAGCATGTGTAATGAAGTGTGGTGGCATGCTCAAAACTCCTAAACCTCGTTCCCAAGTGTGACACCCTTCGCAGACATGCGCTGCCCCCTAAAAACAAAGTGTCTGCAATCTGACTATTAGGGGGAAACTCCCCGTGTCGATGAAACCGGGGTAGATCTTGTCACAACATGTTCCCAAACATGGTTTTACATCATCACATGACCTAACCAAGCATAAAACAAGTGAGGGCTACACCGGGCTACCCCTGTCAGAAGAAAGTCTAGGGTGGTAGACGATCCAAGGCCCATGGATCAGGGTTCCATAGGAAGAAGCGCTTCGGGGCATCGGAACACATCCAAACCATGCATGTGACCCAAGCATGTGTAATGAAGTGTGGTGGCATGCTCAAAACTCCTAAACCTGGTTCCCAAGTGTGGCCCCCTTCGCAGACATGCGATGTCCCCTAAAAACAAAGTGTCTGCAATCTGACTATTAGGGGGAAACTCCTCGTTTCGGTCAAACCGGGGTAGACCTTGTCACAACATGTTCCCAAACATGGTTTTACATCATCACATGACTTAGACAAGCCTAAAACAAGTGAGGGCTACACCGGGCTACCCCTGTTAGAAGAAAGTCTAGGGGGTTGACGATCCGAGGCTCGCGGATCAGGGTTCCGCAGGAAGAAGCGCTTCGGGGCATCGGAACACATCCAAAACATGAATGTGAGCCAAGCATGTGTAATGAAGTGTAGTGGCATGCTCAAAACTCCTAAACCTGGTTCCCAAGTATGACCCCCTTCGCAGACATGCGATGTCCCCTAAAAACAAATTGTCTGCAATCTGACTATTAGGGGGAAACTCCCCATTTCGGTGAAACCGGGGTAGATCTTGTCACAACATGTTCCCAAACATGGTTTTAAATCATCACATGACCTAACCAAGCCTAAAACAAGTGAGTGATACACCGGGCTACCCCTGTCAGAAGAAAGTCTAGGGGGGTAGACGTTCCGAGGCCCGGGGATCACGGTTCCGCAGGAAGAAGCGCTTCGGGGCATCGGAACGCATCCAACCCATGCATGTGACCCAAGCATGTGTAATGAAGTGTGGTGACATGCTCAAAACTCCTAAACCTGGTTCCCAAGTGTGGCCCCCTTCGCAGACATGCCCTGTCCCCTAAAAACAAAGTGTCTGCAATCTAACTATTAGGGGGAAACTCCCCGTTTCGGTGAAACTGGGGTAGATCTTGTCACAACATGTTCCCAAACATGGTTTTACATCATAACATGACCTAACCAATCCTAAAACAAGTGAGGGCTACACCGGGCTACCCCTGTTAGAAGAAAGTCTAGGGGGGTAGACGATCCGAGGCCCGCGGATCAGGGTTCCACAGGAAGAAGCGCTTCGGGGCATCGGAACACATCCAAACCATGCATGTGACCCAAGAATGTGTAATGTAGTGTGGTGGCATGCTCAAAACTCCTAAAGATGGTTCCCAAGTGTGGCCCCCTTCGCAGATATGCGCTGTCCCCTAAAAACAAAGTGTCTGCAATCTGACTATTAGGGGGAAACTCCCTGTTTCGGTGAAACCGGGGTAGATCTTGTCACAACATGTTCCCAAACATGGTTTTACATCATCACATGACCTAAACAAGCCTAAAACAAGTTTGGGCTACACCGGGCTACCCCTGTTAGAAGAAAGTCTAGGGGGGTAGACGATCCGAGGCTCGCGGATCAGGGTTCCGCAGGAAGAAGCGCTTCGGGGCATCGGAACACATCTAAACCATGAATGTGACCCAAGCATGTGTAATGCAGTGTGGTGGCATGCTCAAAACTCCTAAACCTGGTTCCCAAGGGTGACCCCCTTCGCAGACATGCGATGTCCCCTAAAAACAAAGTGTCTGCAATCTGACTATTAGGGGGAAACTCCCCGTTTCGGTGAAACCGGGGTAGATCTTGTCACAACATGTTCCCAAACATGGTTTTACATCATCACATGACCTAACCAAGCCTAAAACAAGTGAGGGCTACACCGGGCTACCCCTGTTAGAAGAAAGTCTAGGGGGGTAGACGATCCGAAGCCCGCGGATCAGGGTTCCGCAGGAAGAAGCGCTTCGGGGCATCGGAACACATCCAAACCATGCATGTGAACCAAGAATGTGTAATGAAGTGTGGTGGCATGCTCAAAACTCCTAAACCTGGTTCCCAAGTGTGGCCCCCTTCGCAGACATGCGCTGTCCCCTAAAAACAAAGTGTCGCAATCTGACTATTAGGGGGAAACTCCCCGTTTCGGTGAAACCGGGGTAGATCTTGTCACAACATGTTCCCAAACATGGTTTTACATCATCACATGACCTAACCAAGCCTAAAACAAGTGAGGGCTACACCGGGCTACCCCTGTCAGAATAAAGTCTAGGGGGGTAGATGATCCGAGGCCCGCGGATCAGGGTTCCGCAGGCAGAAGCGCTTTGGGGCATCGGAACACCTCCAAACCATGCATGTGACCCTAGCATGTGTAATTAAGTGTGGTAGCATGCTCAAAACTCCTAAACCTGGTTCCCAAGTGTGACCCCCTTCGCAGACATGCGCTGTCCCCTAAAAACAAAGTGTCTGCAATCTGACTATTAGGGGGAAACTCCCCGTTTCGATGAAACCGGGGTAGATCTTGTCACAACATGTTCCCAAACATGGTTTTACATCATCACATGACCTAACCAAGCATAAAACAAGTGAGGTCTACACCGGGCTACCCCTGTCAGAAGAAAGTCTAGGGTGGTAGACGATCCAAGGCCCATGGATCAGGGTTCCATAGGAAGAAGCGCTTCGGGGCATCGGAACACATCCAAACCATGCATGTGACCCAAGCATGTGTAATGATGTGTGGTGGCATGCTCAAAACTCCTAAACCTGGTTCCCAAGTGTGCCCCCCTTCGCAGACATGCGTTATCCAATAAAAACAAAGTGTCTGCAATCTGACTATTAGGGGGAAACTCCTCGTTTCGGAGAAACCGGGATAGATCTTGTCACAACATGTTCCCAAACATGGTTTTACATCATCACATGACCTAAACAAGCCTAAAACAAGTGAGGTCTACACCGGGATACCCCTGTTAGAAGAAAGTCTAGGAGGGTAGACGATCCGAGGCCCGCGGATCAGGGTTCCGCAGGAAGAAGCGCTTCGGGGCATCGGAACACATCCAAACCATGCATGTGAACCAAGAATGTGTAATGAAGTGTGGTGACATGCTCAAAACTCCTAAACCTGGTTCCCAAGTGTGGCCCCCTTCGCAGACATGCGCTGTCCCCTAAAAACAAAGTGTCGCAATCTGACTATTAGGGGGAAACTCCCCGTTTCGATGAAACCGGGGTAGATCTTGTCACAACATGTTCCCAAACATGGTTTTACATCATCACATGACCTAACCAAGCCTAAAACAAGTGAGGGCTACACCGGGCTACCCCTGTCAGAATAAAGTCTAGGGGGGTAGATGATCCGAGGCCCGCGGATCAGGGTTCCGCAGGCAGAAGCGCTTTGGGGCATCGGAACACCTCCAAACCATGCATGTGACCCTAGCATGTGTAATTAAGTGTGGTAGCATGCTCAAAACTCCTAAACCTGGTTCCCAAGTGTGACCCCCTTCGCAGACATGCGCTGTCCCCTAAAAACAAAGTGTCTGCAATCTGACTATTAGGGGGAAACTCCCCGTTTCGATGAAACCGGGGTAGATCTTGTCACAACATGTTCCCAAACATGGTTTTACATCATCACATGACCTAACCAAGCATAAAACAAGTGAGGTCTACACCGGGCTACCCCTGTCAGAAGAAAGTCTAGGGTGGTAGACGATCCAAGGCCCATGGATCAGGGTTCCATAGGAAGAAGCGCTTCGGGGCATCGGAACACATCCAAACCATGCATGTGACCCAAGCATGTGTAATGATGTGTGGTGGCATGCTCAAAACTCCTAAACCTGGTTCCCAAGTGTGCCCCCCTTCGCAGACATGCGTTATCCAATAAAAACAAAGTGTCTGCAATCTGACTATTAGGGGGAAACTCCTCGTTTCGGGGAAACCGGGATAGATCTTGTCACAACATGTTCCCAAACATGGTTTTACATCATCACATGACCTAAACAAGCCTAAAACAAGTGAGGTCTACACCGGGATACCCCTGTTAGAAGAAAGTCTAGGAGGGTAGACGATCCGAGGCCCGCGGATCAGGGTTCCGCAGGAAGAAGCGCTTCGGGGCATCGGAACACATCCAAACCATGCATGTGACCCAAGCATGTGTAATGAAGTGTGGCCGCATGCTCAAAACTCCTAAACCTGGTTCCCAAGTGTGATCCCCTTCGCAGACATGCGCTGTCCGCTAAAAACAAACTGTCTGCAATCTGACTATTAGGGGGAAACTCCCCGTTTCGGTGAAACCGGGGTAGATCTTGTTACAACATGTTCCCAAACATGGTTTTATATCATCACATGACCTAACCAAGCCTAAAACAAGTGAGGGCTACACCGGGCTACCCCTGTTAGAAGAAAGTCTAGGGGGGTAGACGATCCGAGGCTCGCGGATCAGGGTTCCGCAGGAAGAAGCGCTTCGGGGCATCGGAACATATCCAAACCATGAATGTGACCCAAGCATGTGTAATGAAGTGTGGTGGCATGCTCAAAACTCCTAAACCTGGTTCCCAAGTGTGACCCCCTTCGCAGACATGCGATGTCCCCTAAAAACAAAGTGTCGGCAATCTGACTATTAGGGGGAAACTCCCCGTTTCGGTGAAACCGGGGTAGATCTTGTCACAACATGTTCCCAAACATGGTTTTACATCATCACATGACCTAACCAAGCCTAAGACAAGTGAGGGATACACCGGGCTACCCCTGTCAGAAGAAAGTCTAGGGGGTAGACGATCCGAGGCCTGCGGATCAGGGTTCCATAGGAAGAAGCGCTTCGGGGCATCGGAACGCATCCAAACCATGCATGTGACCCAAGCATGTGTAATGAAGTGTGGTGACATGCTCAAAACTCCTAAACCTGGTTCCCAAGTGTGGCCCCCTTCGCAGACATGCGCTGTCCCCTAAAAACAAAGTGTCTGCAATCTGACTATTAGGGGGAAACTCCCCGTTTCGGTGAAACCGGGGTAGATATTGTCACAACATGTTCCCAAACATGGTTTTACATCATCACATGACCTAAACAAGCCTAAAACAAGTGAGGGCTACACCGGGCTACCCCTGTTAGAAGAAAGTCTAGGGGGGTAGACGATCCGAGGCCCGCGGATCAGGCTTCCGCAGGAAGAAGCGCTTCGGGGCATCGGAACACATCCAAACCATGAATGTGACCCAAGCATGTGTAATGAAGTGTGGTGGCATGCTCAAAACTCCTAAACCTGGTTCTCAAGTGTGACCCCCTTTGCAGACATGCGTTGTCCCCTAAAAACAAAGCGTCTGCAATCTGACTATTAGGGGGAAACTCCCCGTTTCGGTGAAACCGGGGTAGATCTTGTCACAACATGTTCCCAAACATGGTTTTACATCATCACATGACCTAACCAAGCCTAAAACAAGTGAGGGATACACCGGGCTACCCCTCTCAGAAGAAAGTCTAGGGGGGTAGACGATCCGAGGCCCGCGGATCAGGGTTCCGCAGGAAGAAGCGCTTCGGGGCATCGGAACACATCCAAACCATGCATGTGACCCAAGCATGTGTAATGAAGTGTGGTGGCATCCTCAAAACTCCTAAACCTGGTTCCCAAGTGTGACCCCCTTCGCAGACATGCGCTGTCCCCTAAAAACAAATTGTCTGCAATCTGACTATTCGGGGGAAACTCCCCGTTTCGGTGAAACCGGGGTAGATCTTGTTACAACATGTTCCCAAACATGGTTTTATATCATAACATGACCTAACCAAGCCTAAAACAAGTGAGGGCTACACCGGGCTACCCCTGTCAGAAGAAAGTCTAGGGGGGTAGACGATCCGAGGCCCGCAGATCAGGGTTCCGCAGGAAGAAGCGCTTCGGGGCATCGGAACACATCCAAACCATGAATGTGACCCAAGCATGTGTAATGAAGCGTGGTGGCATGCTAAAAACTCCTAAACCTGGTTCCCAAGTGTGACCCCCTTCGCAGACATGCGATGTCCCCTAAAAACAAAGTGTCTGCAATCTGACTATTAGGGGGAAACTCCCCGTTTCGGTGAAACCGGGGTAGATCTTGTCACAACATGTTCCCAAACATGGTTTTACATCATCACATGACCTAAACAAGCCTAAAACAAGTGAGGGCTACACCGGGCTACCCCTGTTAGAAGAAAGTCTAGGGGGTAGACGATCCGAGGCTCGCGGATCAGGGTTCCGTAGGAAGAAGCGCTTCGGGGCATCGGAACGCATCCAAACCATGCATGTGACCCAAGCATGTGTAATGAAGTGTGGTGACATGCTCAAAACTCCTAAACCTGGTTCCCAAGTGTGCCCCCCTTCGCAGACATGCGATGTCCCCTAAAAACAAAGTGTCTGCAATCTGACTATTAGGGGGAAACTCCTCGTTTCGGTGAAATCGGGGTAGATCTTGTCACAACATGTTCCCAAACATGGTTTTACATCATCACATGACCTACCCAAGCCTAAAACAAGTGAGGGATACACCGGGCTACCCCTGTTTGAAGAAAGTCTAGGGGGGTAGACGATCCGAGGCCCGCGGATCAGGGTTCCGCAGGAAGAAACGCTTTGGGGCATCAGAACACATCCAAACCATGCCTGTGACCCTAGCATGTGTAATGAAGTGTGGTGGCATGCTCAAAACTCCTAAACCTGGTTCCCAAGTGTGACCCCCTTCGTAGACATGCGATGTCCCCTAAAAACAAAGTGTCTGCAATCTCACTATTAGGGGGAAACTCCCCGTTTCGATGAAACCAGGGTAGATCTTGTCACAACATGTTCCCAAACATGGTTTTACATCATAACATGACCTAACCAATCCTAAAACAAGTGAGGGCTACACCGGGCTACCCCTATCATTAGAAATTCTAGGGGGGTAGACGATCCGAGGCCCGCGGATCAGGGTTCCGCAGGAAGAAGCGCTTCGGGGCATCGGAACACATCCAAACCATGCATGTGACCCAAGCATGTGTAATGAAGTGTGGTCGCATGCTCAAAACTCTTAAACCTGGTTCCTAAGTGTGACCCCCTTCGCAGACATGCGCTGTCCCCTAAAAACAAACTGTCTGCAATCTGACTATTAGGGGGAAACTCCCCGTTTCGGTGAAACCGGGGTAGATCTTGTTACAACATGTTCCCAAACATGGTTTTATATCATCACATGACCTAACCAAGCCTAAAACAAGTGAGGGCTACACCGGGCTTCCCCTGTCAGAAGAAAGTCTAGGTGGGTAGACGATCCAAGGCCCGCGGATGAGGGTTCCGCAGGAAGAAGCCCTTTGGGGCATCGGAACACATCCAAACCATTCATGTGACCCTAGCATGTGTAATGAAGTGTGGTGGCATGCTCAAAACTCCTAAACCTGGTTCCCAAGTGTGACCCCCTTCGCAGACATGCGATGTCCCCTAAAAACAAAGTGTCTGCAATCTCACTATTAGGGGGAAACTCCCCGTTTCGGTGAAACCGGGGTAGATCTTGTCACAACATGTTCCCAAACATGGTTTTACATCATCACATGACCTAACCAATCCTAAAACAAGTGAGGGCTGCACCGGGATACCCCTATCAGAAGAAATTCTAGGGGGGTAGACGATCCGAGGCCCGCATTTCAGGGTTCCGCAGGAAGAAACGCTTTGGGGCATCGAAACACATCCAAACCATGCATGTGACCCAAGCATGTGTAATGATGTGTGGTGGCATGCTCAAAACTCCTAAACCTGGTTCCCAAGTGTGACCCCCTTCGCAGACATGCGATGTCCCCTAAAAACAAAGTGTCTGCAATCTGACTATTGGGGGGAAACTCCTCGTTTCGGTGAAAACGGGGTAGATCTTGTCACATGTTCCCAAACATGGTTTTACATCATCACATGACCTAACCAAGCCTAAAACAAGTGAGGGATACACCGGGCTACCCCTGTCAGAAGAAAGTCTAGGGGGTAGACGATCCGAGGCCCGCGGATCAGGGTTCCGCAGGAAGAAGCGCTTCGGGGCATCGGAACACATCCAAACCATGCATGTGACCCAAGCATGTGTAATGAAGTGTGGTCGCATGCTAAAAACTCCTAAACCTGGTTCCCAAGTGTGACCCCCTTCGCAGACATGCGCTGTCCCCTAAAAACAAAGTGTCTGCAATCTGACTATTAGGGGGAAACTCCCCGTTTCGGTGAAACCGGGGTAGATCTTGTTACAACATGTTCCCAAACATGGTTTTATATCATCACATGACCTAACCAAGCCTAAAACAAGTGAGGGCTACACCGGGCTACCCCTGTCAGAAGAAAGTCTAGGGGGGTCGACGATCCGAGGCCCGCGGATCAGGGTTTCGCAGGAAGAAGCGCTTCGGGGCATCGGAACACATCCAAACCATGAATGTGACCCAAGCATGTGTAAAGAAGTGTGGTGGCATGCTAAAAACTCCTAAACCTGGTTCCCAAGTGTGACCTCCTTCGCAGAAATGCGATGTCCCCTAAAAACAAAGTGTCTGCAATCTGACTATTAGGGGGAAACTCCCCGTTTCGGTGAAACCGGGGTAGATCTTGTCACAACATGTTGCCAAACATGGTTTTACATCATCACATGACCTAACCAAACCTAAAACAAGTGAGGGCTACACCGGGCTACCCCTGTCAGAAGAAAGTATAGGGGGGTAGATGATCCGAGGCCCGCGGATCACGGTTCCGCAGGCAGAAGCGCTTTGGGGCATCGGAACACCTCCAAACCATGCATGTGACCCTAGCATGTGTAATGAAGTGTGGTGGCATGCTCAAAACTCCTAAACCTGGTTCCCAAGTGTGACCCCCTTCGCAGACATGCGCTGTCCCCTAAAAACAAAGTGTCTGCAATCTGACTATTAGGGGGAAACTCCCCGTTTCGATGAAACCGGGGTAGATCTTGTCACAACATGTTCCCAAACATGGTTTTACATCATCACATGACCTAACCAAGCATAAAACAAGTGAGGGCTACACCGGGCTACCCCTGTCAGAAGAAAGTCTAGGGTGGTAGACGATCCAAGGCCCATGGATCAGGGTTCCATAGGAAGAAGCGCTTCGGGGCATCAGAACACATCCAAACCATGAATGTGACCCAAGCATGTGTAATGAAGTGTGGTGGAATGCTCAAAACTCCTAAACCTGGTTCCCAAGTGTGGCCCCCTTCGCAGACATGCGCTGTCCCCTAAAAACAAAGTGTCTGCAATCTGACTATTAGGGGGAAACTCCTCGTTTCGGTGAAACCGGGGTAGATCTTGTCACAACATGTTCCCAAACATGGTTTTACATCATCACATGACCTAAACAAGCCTAAAACAAGTGAGGGCTACACCGGGCTACCCCTGTTAGAAGAAAGTCTAGGGGGGTAGACGATCCGAGGCCCGCGGATCAGGCTTCCGCAGGAAGAAGCGCTTCGGGGCATCGGAACACATCCAAACCATGAATGTGACCCAAGCATGTGTAATGAAGTGTGGTGGCATGCTAAAAACTCCTAAACCTGGTTCTCAAGTGTGACCCCCTTCGCAGACATGCGATGTCCGCTAAAAACAAAGTGTCTGCAATCTGACTATTAGGGGGAAACTCCCCGTTTCGGTGAAACCGGGGTAGATCTTGTCACAACATGTTCCCAAACATGGTTTTACATCATCACATGACCTAACCAAGCCTAAAACAAGTGAGGGATACACCGGGCTACCCCTCTCAGAAGAAAGTCTAGGGGGGTAGACGATCCGAGGCCCGCGGATCAGGGTTCCGCAGGAAGAAGCGCTTCGGGGCATCGGAACACATCCAAACCATGCATGTGACCCAAGCATGTGTAATGAAGTGTGGTCGCATCCTCAAAACTCCTAAACCTGGTTCCCAAGTGTGACCCCCTTCGCAGACATGCGCTGTCCCCTAAAAACAAATTGTCTGCAATCTGACTATTCGGGGGAAACTCCCCGTTTCGGTGAAACCGGGGTAGATCTTGTTACAACATGTTCCCAAACATGGTTTTATATCATAACATGACCTAACCAAGCCTAAAACAAGTGAGGGCTACACCGGGCTACCCCTGTCAGAAGAAAGTCTAGGGGGGTAGACGATCCGAGGCCCGCAGATCAGGGTTCCGCAGGAAGAAGCGCTTCGGGGCATCGGAACACATCCAAACCATGAATGTGACCCAAGCATGTGTAATGAAGTGTGGTGGCATGCTAAAAACTCCTAAACCTGGTTCCCAAGTGTGACCCCCTTCGCAGACATGCGATGTCCCCTAAAAACAAAGTGTCTGCAATCTGACTATTAGGGGGAAACTCCCCGTTTCGGTGAAACCGGGGTAGATCTTGTCACAACATGTTCCCAAACATGGTTTTACATCATCACATGACCTAAACAAGCCTAAAACAAGTGAGGGCTACACCGGGCTACCCCTGTTAGAAGAAAGTCTAGGGGGTAGACGATCCGAGGCTCGCGGATCAGGGTTCCGTAGGAAGAAGCGCTTCGGGGCATCGGAACGCATCCAAACCATGCATGTGACCCAAGCATGTGTAATGAAGTGTGGTGACATGCTCAAAACTCCTAAACCTGGTTCCCAAGTGTGCCCCCCTTCGCAGACATGCGATGTCCCCTAAAAACAAAGTGTCTGCAATCTGACTATTAGGGGGAAACTCCACGTTTCGGTGAAACCGGGGTAGATCTTGTCACAACATGTTCCCAAACATGGTTTTACATCATCACATGACCTACCCAAGCCTAAAACAAGTGAGGGATACACCGGGCTACCCCTGTTTGAAGAAAGTCTAGGGGGGTAGACGTTCCGACGCCCGCGGATCAGGGTTCCGCAGGAAGAAGCGCTTCGGGGCATCGGAACACATCCAAACCATGCATGTGACCCAAGAATGTGTAATGAAGTGTGGTGGCATGCTCAAAACTCCTAAACCTGGTTCCCAAGTGTGACCCCCTTCGCAGACATGCGCTGTCCCCTAAAAACAAACTGTCTGCAATCTGACTATTAGGGGGAAACTCCCCGTTTCGGTCAAACCGGGGTAGATCTTGTTACAACATGTTCCCAAACATGGTTTTATATCAACACATGACCTAACCAAGCCTAAAACAAGTGAGGGATACACCGGGCTACCCCTGTCAGAAGAAAGTCTAGGGGGGTAGACGATCCGAGGCCCGCGGATCAGGGTTCCGCAGGAAGAAACGCTTTGGGGCATCAGAACACATCCAAACCATGCCTGTGACCCTAGCATGTGTAATGAAGTGTGGTGGCATGCTCAAAACTCCTAAACCTGGTTCCCAAGTGTGACCCCCTTCGTAGACATGCGATGTCCCCTAAAAACAAAGTGTCTGCAATCTCACTATTAGGGGGAAACTCCCCGTTTCGATGAAACCAGGGTAGATCTTGTCACAACATGTTCCCAAACATGGTTTTACATCATAACATGACCTAACCAATCCTAAAACAAGTGAGGGCTACACCGGGCTACCCCTATCATTAGAAATTCTAGGGGGGTAGACGATCCGAGGCCCGCGGATCAGGGTTGCGCAGGAAGAAACGCTTCGGGGCATCGGAACACATCCAAACCATGCATGTGACCCAAGCATGTGTAATGAAGTGTGGTGGCATGCTCAAAACTCCTAAACCTGGTTCCCAAGTGTTACCCCCTTCGCAGACATGTGATGTCCCCTAAAAACAAAGTGTCTGCAATTTGACTATTAGGGGGAAACTCCTCGTTTCGGTGAAACCGGGGTAGATCTTGTTACAACATGTTCCCAAACATGGTTTTACATCATCACATGACCTAACCAAGCCTAAAACAAGTGAGGGCTACACCGGGCTACCCCTGTCAGAAGAAAGTCTAGGTGGGTAGACGATCCAAGGCCCGCGGATGAGGGTTCCGCAGGAAGAAGCGCTTCGGGGCATCGGAACACATCCAAACCATGAATGTGACCCAAGCATGTGTAATGAAGTGTGGTGGCATGCTAAAAACTCCTAAACCTGGTTCCCAAGTGTGACCCCCTTCGCAGACATGCGATGTCCCCTAAAAACAAAGTGTCTGCAATCTGACTATTAGGGGGAAACTCCCCGTTTCGGTGAAACCGGGGTAGATCTTGTCACAACATGTTCCCAAACATGGTTTTACATCATCACATGACCTAACCAATCCTAAAACAAGTGAGGGCTGCACCGGGATACCCCTATCAGAAGAAATTCTAGGGGGGTAGACGATCCGAGGCCCGCATTTCAGGGTTCCGCAGGAAGAAACGCTTTGGGGCATCGAAACACATCCAAACCATGCATGTGACCCAAGAATGTGTAATGAAGTGTGGTGGCATGCTCAAAACTCCTAAACCTGGTTCCCAAGTGTGACCCCCTTCGCAGACATGCGATGTCCCCTAAAAACAAAGTGTCTGCAATCTGACTATTAGGGGGAAACTCCCCGTTTCGGTGAAACCGGGGTAGATCTTGTCACAACATGTTCCCAAACATGGTTTTACATCATCACATGACCTAACCAAGCCTAAAACAAGTGAGGGCTACACCGGGCTACCCCTGTCAGAAGAAAGTCTAGGGGGGTAAACGATCCGAGGCCCGCGGATCAGGGTTCCGTAGGAAGAAGCGCTTCGGGGCATCGGAACACATCCAAACCATGAATGTGACCCAAGCATGTGTAATGAAGTGTGGTGGCATGCTAAAAACTCCTAAACCTGGTTCCCAAGTGTGACCCCCTTCGCAGACATGCGATGTCCCCTAAAAACAAAGTGTCTGCAATCTGACTATTAGGGGGAAACTCCCCGTTTCGGTGAAACCAGGGTAGATCTTGTCACAACATGTTCCCAAACATGGTTTTACATCATCACATGACCTAACCAAGACTAAAACAAGTGAGGGGTACACCGGGCTACCCCTATCAGAAGAAAGTCTAGGGGGGTAGACGATCCGAGGCCCGCGGATCAGGGTTCCGCAGGAAGAAGCGCTTCGGGGCATCGGAACACATCCAAACCATGCATGTGACCCAAGAATGTGTAATGAAGTGTGGTGGCATGCTGAAAACTCCTAAACCTGGTTCCCAAGTGTGGCCCCCTTCGCAGACATGCGCTGTCCCCTAAAACCAAAGTGTCGCAATCTGACTATTAGGGGGAAACTCCCCGTTTCGGTGAAACCGGGGTAGATCTTGTCACAACATGTTCCCAAACATGGTTTTACATCATCACATGACCTAACCAAGCCTAAAACAAGTGAGGGCTACACCGGGCTACCCCTGTCAGAAGAAAGTCTAGGGGGGTAAACGATCCGAGGCCCGCGGATCAGGGTTCCGTAGGAAGAAGCGCTTCGGGGCATCGGAACACATCCAAACCATGAATGTGACCCAAGCATGTGTAATGAAGTGTGGTGGCATGCTAAAAACTCCTAAACCTGGTTCCCAAGTGTCACCCCCTTCGCAGACATGCGATGTCCCCTAAAAACAAAGTGTCTGCAATCTGACTATTAGGGGGAAACTCCCCGTTTCGGTGAAACCGGGGTAGATCTTGTCACAACATGTTCCCAAACATGGTTTTACATCATCACATGACCTAACCAAGCCTAAAACAAGTTAGGGATACACCGGGCTACCCCTATCAGAAGAAAGCCTAGGGGGGTAGACGATCCGAGGCCCGCGGATCAGGGTTCCGCAGGAAGAAGCGCTTCGGGGAATCGGAACACATCCAAACCATGAATGTGACCCAAGCATGTGTAATGAAGTGTGGTGGCATGCTAAAAACTCCTAAACCTGGTTCCCAAGTGTGACCCCCTTCGCAGACATGCGATGTCCCCTAAAAACAAACTGTCTGCAATCTGACTATTAGGGGGAAACTCCCCGTTTCGGTGAAACCGGGGTAGATCTTGTCACAACATGTTCCCAAACATGGTTTTACATAATCACATGACCTAACCAAGCCTAAAACAAGTGAGGGATACACCGGGCTACCCCTATCAGAAGAAAGTCTAGGGGGTAGACGATCCGAGGCCCGCGGATCAGGGTTCCGCAGGAAGAAGCGCTTCGAGGCATCAGAACACATCCAAACCATGCATGTGACCCAAGCATGTGTAATGAAGTGTGGTCGCATGCTCAAAACTCCTAAACCTGGTTCCCAAGTGTGACCCCCTTCGCAGACATGCGCTGTCCCCTAAAAACAAACTGTCTGCAATCTGACTATTAGGGGGAAACTCCCCGTTTTGGTGAAACCGGGGTAGATCTTGTTACAACATGTTCCCAAACATGGTTTTATCATCACATGACCTAACCAAGCCTAAAACAAGTGAGGGCTACACCGGGCTACCCCTGTCAGAAGAAAGTCTAGGGGGGTAGACGATCCGAGGCCCGCTGATCAGGGTTCCGCAGGAAGAAGCGCTTCGGGGCATCGGAACACATCCGAACCATGCATGTGACCCTAGCATGTGTAATGAAGTGTGGTGGCATGCTCAAAACTCCTAAACCTAGTTCCCAAGTGTGACCCCCTTCGCAGACATGCGATGTCCCCTAAAAACAAAGTGTCTACAATTTGACTATTAGGGGGAAACTCCTCGTTTCGGTGAAACCGGGGTAGATCTTGTCACAACATGTTCCCAAACATGGTTTTACATCATCACATGACCTAACCAAGCCTAAAACAAGTGAGGGATACACCGGGCTACCCCTGTCAGAAGAAAGTCTAGGGGGGTAGACGATCCGAGGCCCGCGGATCAGGGTTCCGCAGGAAGAAGCGCTTCGGGGCATCGGAACACATCCAAACCATGCATGTGACCCAAGCATGTGTAATGAAGTGTGGTCACATGCTCAAAACTCCTAAACCTAGTTCCCAAGTGTGACCCCCTTCGCAGACATGCGCTGTCCCCTAAAAACAAACTGTCTGCAATCTGACTATTAGGAGGAAACTCCCCGTTTCGGTGAAACCGGGGAAGATCTTGTTACGACATGTTCCCAAACATGGTTTTATATCATCACATGACCTAACCAAGCCTAAAACAAGTGAGGGATACACCGGGCTACCCCTGTCAGAAGAAAGTCTAGGGGGTAGACGATCCGAGGCCCGCGGATCAGGGTTCCGCAGGAAGAAGCGCTTCGGGGCATCGGAACACATCCAAACCATGAATGTGACCCAAGCATGTGTAATGAATTGTGGTGGCATGCTAAAAACTCCTAAACCTGGTTCCCAAGTGTGACCCCCTTCGCAGACATGCGATGTCCCCTAAAAACAAAGTGTCTGCAATCTGACTATTAGGGGGAAACTCCCCGTTTCGGTGAAATCGGGGTAGATCTTGTCACAACATGTTCCCAAACATGGTTTTACATCATCACATGACCTAACCAATCCTAAAACAAGTGAGGGATACACCGGGCTACCCCTGTCAGAAGAAAGTCTAGGGGGGTAGACGATCCGAGGCCCGCGGATCAGGGTTCCGCAGGAAGAAGCGCTTCGGGGCATCGGAACACATCCAAACCATGCATGTGACCCAAGCATGTGTAATGAAGTGTGGTCGCATGCTCAAAACTCCTAAACCTGGTTCCCAAGTGTGACCCCCTTCGCAGACATGCGCTGTCCCCTAAAAACAAACTGTCTGCAATCTGACTATTAGGGGGAAACTCCCCATTTCGGTGAAACCGGGGTAGAACTTGTTACAACATGTTCCCAAACATGGTTTTATATCATCACGTGACCTAACCAAACCTAAAACAAGTGAGGGCTACACCGGGCTACCCCTGTCAGAAGAAAGTCTAGGGGGGTAGACGATCCGAGGCCCGCGGATCAGGGTTCCGCAGGAAGAAGCGCTTTGGGGCATCGGAACACATCCAAACCATGCATGTGACCCTAGCATGTGTAATGAAGTGTGGTGGCATGCTCAAAACTCCTAAACCTGGTTCCCAAGTGTGACCCCCTTCGCAGACATGTGATGTCCCCTAAAAACAAAGTGTCTGCAATCTCACTATTAGGGGGAAACTCCCCGTTTCGGTGAAACCGGGGTAGATCTTGTCACAACATGTTCCCAAACATGGTTTTACATCATCACATGACCTAACCAATCCTAAAACAAGTGAGGGCTACACCGGGCTACCCCTATCAGAAGAAATTCTAGGGGGGTAGACGATCCGAGGCCCGCGGATCAGGGTTCCGCAGGAAGAAACGCTTCGGGGCATCGGAACACATCCAAACCATGCATGTAACCCAAGCATGTGTAATGAAGTGTGGTGGCATGCTCAAAACTCCTAAACCTTGTTCCCAAGTGTGACCCCCTTCGCAGACATGCGATGTCCCCTAAAAACAAAGTGTCTGCAATCTGACTATTAGGGGGAAACTCCTTGTTTCGGTGAAACCGGGGTAGATCTTGTCACAACATGTTCCCAAACATGGTTTTACATCATCACATGACCTAACCAAGCCTAAAACAAGTGAGGGATACACCGGGCTACCCCTGTCAGAAGAAAGTCTAGGGGGGTAGACGATCCGAGGCCCGCGGATCAGGGTTCCGCAGGAAGAAGCGCTTCGGGGCATCAGAACACATCCAAACCATGCATGTGACCCAAGCATGTGTAAGGAAGTGTGGTCGCATGCTAAAAACTCCAAAACCTGGTTCCCAAGTGTGACCCCCTTCGCAGACATGCGCTGTCCCCTAAAAACAAACTGTCTGCAATCTGACTATTAGGGGGAAACTCCCCGTTTCGGTGAAACCGGGGTAGATCTTGTTACAACATGTTCCCAAACATGGTTTTATATCATCACATGACCTAACCAAGCCTAAAACAAGTGAGGGCTACACCGGGCTACCCCTGTCAGAAGAAAGTCTAGGGGGTAGACGATCCGAGGCGCGCGGATCAGGGTCCCGCAGGAAGAAGCGCTTCGAGGCATCGGAACACATCCAAACCATGCATGTGACACTAGAATGTGTAATGAAGTGTGGTGGCATCCTCAAAACTCCTAAACCTGGTTCCCAAGTGTGACCCCCTTCGCAGACATGCGCTGTCCCCTAAAAACAAATTATCTGCAATCTGACTATTAGGGGGAAACTCCCCGTTTCGGTGAAACCGGGGTAGATCTTGTTACAACATGTTCCCAAACATGGTTTTATATCATCACATGACCTAACCAAGCCTAAAACAAGTGAGGGCTACACCGGGCTACCCCTGTTAGAAGAAAGTCTAGGGGGGTAGACGATCCGAGGCTCGTGGATCAGGGTTCCGCAGGAAGAAGCGCTTCGGGGCATCGGAATGCATGCAAACCATGCATGTGACCCAAGCATGTGTAATGAAGTGTGGTGACATGCTCAAAACTCATAAACCTGGTTCCCAAGTGTGCCCCCCTTCGTAGACATGCGATGTCCCCTAAAAACAAAGTGTCTGCAATCTGACTATTAGGGGGAAACTCCCCGTTTCGGTGAAACCGGGGTAGATCTTGTCACAACATGTTCCCAAACATGGTTTTACATCATCACATGACCTAAACAAGCCTAAAACAAGTGAGGGATACACCGGGCTACCCCTGTTTGAAGAAAGTCTAGGGGGTAGACGATCCGAGGCCCGCGGATATGGGTTCCGCAGGAAGAAGCGCTTCGGGGCATCGGAACACATTCAAACCATGCATGTGACCCAAGAATGTGTAATGAAGTGTGGTGGCATGCTCAAAACTCCTAAACCTGGTTCCCAAGTGTGACCCCCTTCGCAGACATGCGCTGTCCCCTAAAAACAAACTGTCTGCAATCTGACTATTAGGGGGAAACTCCCCGTTTCGGTGAAACCGGGGTAGATCTTGTTACAACATGTTCCCAAACATGGTTTTATATCATCACATGACCTAACCAAGCCTAAAACAAGTGAGGGCTACACCGGGCTACCCCTGTCAGAAGAAAGTCTAGGGGGGTAGACGATCCGAGGCCCGCGGATCAGGGTTCCGCAGGAAGAAACGCTTTGGGGCATCAGAACACATCCAAACCATGCATGTGACCCTAGCATGTGTAATGAAGTTTTGTGGCATGCTCAAAACTCCTATACCTGGTTCCCAAGTGTGACCCTTTTCGTAGACATGCGATCTCCCCTAAAAACAAAGTGTCTGCAATCTCACTATTAGGGGGAAACTCCCCGTTTCGATGAAACCGGGGTAGATCTTGTCACAACATGTTCCCAAACATGGTTTTACATCATCACATGACCTAACCAATCCTAAAACAAGTGAGGGATACACCGGGCTACCCCTATCAGAAGAAAGTCTAGGGGGGTAGACGATCCGAGGCCCGCGGATCAGGGTTCCGCAGGAAGAAGCGCTTCGGGGCATCGGAATACATCCAAACCATGAATGTGACCCAAGCATGTGTAATGAAGTGTGGTGGCATGCTAAAAACTCCTAAACCTGGTTCCCAAGTGTGACCCACTTCGCAGACATGCGATGTCACCTAAAAACAAAGTGTCTGCAATCTGACTATTAGGGGGAAACTCCCCGTTTCGGTGAAACCAGGGTAGATCTTGTCACAACATGTTCCCAAACATGGTTTTACATCATCACATGACCTAACCAAGCCTAAAACAAGTGAGGGATACACCGGGCTACCCCTATCAGAAGAAAGTCTAGGGGGGTAGACGATCCGAGGCCCGCGGATCAGGGTTCCGCAGGAAGAAGCGCTTCGGGGCATCGGAACACATCCAAACCATGCATCTGACCCAAGCATGTGTAATGAATTGTGGTGACATGCTCAAAACTCCTAAACCTGGTTCCCAAGTGTGGCCCCCTTCGCAGACATGCGCTGTCCCCTAAAAACAAAGTGTCGCAATCTGACTATTAGGGGGAAACTCCCCGTTTCGGTGAAACCGGGGTAGATCTTGTCACAACATGTTCCCAAACATGGTTTTACATCATCACATGACCTAACCAAGCCTAAAACAAGTGAGGGATACACCGGGCTACCCCTGTCAGAAGAAAGTCTAGGGGGGTAGACGATCCGAGGCCCGCGGATCAGGGTTCCGCAGGAAGAAGCGCTTCGGGGCATCGGAACACATCCAAACCATGCATGTGACCCAAGAATGTGTAATGAAGTGTGGTGGCATGCTGAAAACTCCTAAACCTGGTTCCCAAGTGTGGCCCCCTTCGCAGACATGCGCTGTCCCCTAAAAACAAAGTGTCGCAATCTGACTATTAGGGGGAAACTCCCCGTTTCGGTGAAATCGGGGTAGATCTTGTCACAACATGTTCCCAAACATGGTTTTACATCATCACATGACCTAACCAAGCCTAAAACAAGTGAGGGCTACACCGGGCTACCCCTGTCAGAAGAAAGTCTAGGGGGGTAGACGATCCGAGGCCCGCAGATCAGGGTTCCGCAGGAAGAAGCGCTTCGGGGCATCGGAACACATCCAAACCATGAATATGACCCAAGCATGTGTAATGAAGTGTGGTGGCATCCTCAAAACTCCTAAACCTGGTTCCCAAGTGTGACCCCCTTCGCAGACATGCGATGTCCCCTAAAAACAAAGTGTCTGCAATCTGACTATTAGGGGGAAACTCCCCGTTTCGGTGAAACCGGGGTAGATCTTGTCACAACATGTTCCCAAACATGGTTTTACATCATCACATGACCTAACCAAGCCTAAAACAAGTGAGGGATACACCGGGCTACCCCTATCAGAAGAAAGTCTAGGGGGGTAGACGATCCGAGGCCCGCGGATCAGGGTTCCGCAGGAAGAAGCGCTTCGGGGCATCGGAACACATCCAAACCATGAATGTGACCCAAGCATGTGTAATTAAGTGTGGTGGCATGCTAAAAAATCCTAAACCTGGTTCCAAGTGTGACCCCCTTCGCAGACATGCGATGTCCCCTAAAAACAAAGTGTCTGCAATCTGACTATTAGGGGGAAACTCCCCGTTTCGGTGAAACCGGGGTAGATCTTGTCACAACATGTTCCCAAACATGGTTTTACATCATCACATGACCTAACCAAGCCTAAAACAAGTGAGGGATACACCGGGCTACCCCTATCAGAAGAAACTCTAGGGGGTAGACGATCCGAGGCCCGCGGATCAGGGTTCCGCAGGAAGAAGCGCTTCGGGGCATCAGAACACATCCAAACCATGCATGTGACCCAAGCATGTGTAATGAAGTGTGGTCGCATGCTCAAAACTCCTAAACCTGGTTCCCAAGTGTGACCCCCTTCGCAGACATGCGCTGTCCCCTAAAAACAAACTGTCTGCAATCTGACTATTAGGGGGAAACTCCCCGTTTCGGTGAAACCGGGGTAGATCTTGTTACAACATGTTCCCAAACATGGTTTTATCATCACATGACCTAACCAAGCCTAAAACAAGTGAGGGCTACACCGGGCTACCCCTGTTAGAAGAAAGTCTAGGGGGGTAGACGATCCGAGGCCCGCGGATCAGGGTTCCGCAGGAAGAAACGCTTTGGGGCATCAGAACACATCCAAACCATGCATGTGACCCTAGCATGTGTAATGAAGTGTGGTGGCATGCTCAAAACTCCTAAACCTGGTTCCCAAGTGTGACCCCCTTCGTAGACATGCGATGTCCCCTAAAAACAAAGTGTCTGCAATCTCACTATTAGGGGGAAACTCCCCGTTTCGATGAAACTGGGGTAGATCTTGTCACAACATGTTCCCAAACATGGTTTTATCATCACATGACCTAACCAAGCCTAAAACAAGTGAGGGATACACCGGGCTACCCCTATCAGAAGAAAGTCTAGGGGGGTAGACGATCCGAGGCCCGCGGATCAGGGTTCCGCAGGAAGAAGCGCTTCGGGGCATCGGAACACTTACAAACCATGCATGTGACCCAAGCATGTGTAATGAATTGTGGTGACATGCTCAAAACTCCTAAACCTGGTTCCCAAGTGTGGCCCCCTTCGCAGACATGCGCTGTCCCCTAAAAACAAAGTGTCGCAATCTGACTATTAGGGGGAAACTCCCCGTTTCGGTGAAACCGGGGTAGATCTTGTCACAACATGTTCCCAAACATGGTTTTACATCATCACATGACCTAACCAAGCCTAAAACAAGTGAGGGATACACCGGGCTACCCCTATCAGAAGAAAGTCTAGGGGGGGTAGACGATCCGAGGCCGCGGATCAGGGTTCCGCAGGAAGAAGCGCTTCGGGGCATCGGAACACATCCAAACCTTGCATGTGACCCAAGCATGTGTAATGAATTGTGGTGACATGCTCAAAACTCCTAAACCTGGTTCCCAAGTGTGGCCCCCTTCGCAGACATGCGCTGTCCCCTAAAAACAAAGTGTCGCAATCTGACTATTAGGGGGAAACTCCCCGTTTCGGTGAAACCGGGGTAGATCTTGTCACAACATGTTCCCAAACATGGTTTTACATCATCACATGACCTAACCAAGCCTAAAACAAGTGAGGGCTACACCGGGCTACCCCTGTTAGAAGAAAGTCTAGGGGGGTAGACCATCTGAGGCCCGCGGATCAGGGTTCCGCAGGAAGAAGCGCTTCGGGGCATCGGAACACATCCAAACCATGCATGTGACCCAAGAATGTGTAATGAAGTGTGGTGGCATGCTGAAAACTCCTAAACCTGGTTCCCAAGTGTGGCCCCCTTCGCAGACATGCGCTGTCCCCTAAAAACAAAGTGTCACAATCTGACTATTAGGGGGAAACTCCCCGTTTCGGTGAAACCGGGGTAGATCTTGTCACAACATGTTCCCAAACATGGTTTTACATCATCACATGACCTAACCAAGCCTAAAACAAGTGAGGGCTACACCGGGCTACCCCTGTCAGAAGAAAGTCTAGGGGGGTAGACGATCCGAGGCCCGCATATCAGGGTTCCGCAGGAAGAAGCGCTTCGGGGCATCGGAACACATCCAAACCATGAATATGACCCAAGCATGTGTAATGAAGTGTGGTGGCATGCTAAAAACTCCTAAACCTGGTCCCAAGTGTGACCCCCTTCGCAGACATGCGATGTCCCCTAAAAACAAAGTGTCTGCAATCTGACTATTAGGGGGAAACTCCCCGTTTCGGTGAAACCGGGGTAGATCTTGTCACAACATGTTCCCAAACATGGTTTTACATCATCACATGACCTAACCAAGCCTAAAACAAGTGAGGGATACACCGGGCTACCCCTATCAGAAGAAAGTCTAGGGGGGTAGACGATCCGAGGCCCGCGGATCAGGGTTCCGCAGGAAGAAGCGCTTCGGGGCATCGGAACACATCCAAACCATGAATGTGACCCAAGCATGTGTAATTAAGTGTGGTGGCATGCTAAAAACTCCTAAACCTGGTTCCCAAGTGTGACCCCCTTCGCAGACATGCGATGTCCCCTAAAAACAAAGTGTCTGCAATCTGACTATTAGGGGGAAACTCCCCGTTTCGGTGAAACCGGGGTAGATCTTGTCACAACATGTTCCCAAACATGGTTTTACATCATCACATGACCTAACCAAGCCTAAAACAAGTGAGGGATACACCGGGCTACCCCTATCAGAAGAAAGTCTAGGGGGTAGACGATCCGAGGCCCGCGGATCAGGGTTCCGCAGGAAGAAGCGCTTCGGGGCATCAGAACACATCCAAACCATGCATGTGACCCAAGCATGTGTAATGAAGTGTGGTCGCATGCTCAAAACTCCTAAACCTGGTTCCCAAGTGTGACCCCCGTCGCAGACATGCGCTGTCCCCTAAAAACAAACTGTCTGCAATCTGACTATTAGGGGGAAACTCCCCGTTTCGGTGAAACCGGGGTAGATCTTGTTACAACATGTTCCCAAACATGGTTTTATCATCACATGACCTAACCAAGCCTAAAACAAGTGAGGGCTACACCGGGCTACCCCTGTTAGAAGAAAGTCTAGGGGGGTAGACGATCCGAGGCCCGCGGATCAGGGTTCCGCAGGAAGAAACGCTTTGGGGCATCAGAACACATCCAAACCATGCATGTGACCCTAGCATGTGTAATGAAGTGTGGTGGCATGCTCAAAACTCCTAAACCTGGTTCCCAAGTGTGACCCCCTTCGTAGACATGCGATGTCCCCTAAAAACAAAGTGTCTGCAATCTCACTATTAGGGGGAAACTCCCCGTTTCGATGAAACTGGGGTAGATCTTGTCAAAACATGTTCCCAAACATGGTTTTATCATCACATGACCTAACCAAGCCTAAAACAAGTGAGGGATACACCGGGCTACCCCTATTAGAAGAAAGTCTAGGGGGGTAGACGATCCGAGGCCCGCGGATCAGGGTTCCGCAGGAAGAAGCGCTTCGGGGCATCGGAACACATCCAAACCATGCATGTGACCCAAGCATGTGTAATGAATTGTGGTGACATGCTCAAAACTCCTAAACCTGGTTCCCAAGTGTGGCCCCCTTCGCAGACATGCGCTGTCCCCTAAAAACAAAGTGTCGCAATCTGACTATTAGGGGGAAACTCCCCGTTTCGGTGAAACCGGGGTAGATCTTGTCACAACATGTTCCCAAACATGGTTTTACATCATCACATGACCTAACCAAGCCTAAAACAAGTGAGGGCTACACCGGGCTACCCCTGTTAGAAGAAAGTCTAGGGGGGTAGACCATCTGAGGCCCGCGGATCAGGGTTCCGCAGGAAGAAGCGCTTCGGGGCCTCGGAACACATCCAAACCATGCATGTGACCCAAGAATGTGTAATGAAGTGTGGTGGCATGCTGAAAACTCCTAAACCTGGTTCCCAAGTGTGGCCCCCTTCGCAGACATGCGCTGTCCCCTAAAAACAAAGTGTCGCAATCTGACTATTAGGGGGAAACTCCCCGTTTCGGTGAAACCGGGGTAGATCTTGTCACAACATGTTCCCAAACATGGTTTTACATCATCACATGACCTAACCAAGCCTAAAACAAGTGAGGGCTACACCGGGCTACCCCTGTCAGAAGAAAGTCTAGGGGGGTAGACGATCCGAGGCTCGCGGATCAGAGTTCCGCAGGAAGAAGCGCTTCGGGGCATCGGAACACATCCAAACCATGAATATGACCCAAGCATGTGTAATGAAGTGTGGTGGCATGCTAAAAACTCCTAAACCTGGTTCCCAAGTGTGACCCCCTTCGCAGACATGCGATGTCCCCTAAAAACAAAGTGTCTGCAATCTGACTATTAGGGGGAAACTCCCCGTTTCGGTGAAACCGGGGTAGATCTTGTCACAACATGTTCCCAAACATGGTTTTACATCATCACATGACCTAACCAAGCCTAAAACAAGTGAGGGATACACCGGGCTACCCCTATCAGAAGAAAGTCTAGGGGGGTAGACGATCCGAGGCCCGCGGATCAGGGTTCCGCAGGAAGAAGCGCTTCGGGGCATCGGAACACATCCAAACCATGAATGTGACCCAAGCATGTGTAATTAAGTGTGGTGGCATGCTAAAAACTCCTAAACCTGGTTCCCAAGTGTGACCCCCTTCGCAGACATGCGATGTCCCCTAAAAACAAAGTGTCTGCAATCTGACTATTAGGGGGAAACTCCCCGTTTCGGTGAAACCGGGGTAGATCTTGTCACAACATGTTCCCAAACATGGTTTTACATCATCACATGACCTAACCAAGCCTAAAACAAGTGAGGGATACACCGGGCTACCCCTATCAGAAGAAAGTCTAGGGGGTAGACGATCCGAGGCCTGCGGATCAGGGTTCCGCAGGAAGAAGCGCTTCGGGGCATCAGAACACATCCAAACCATGCATGTGACCCAAGCATGTGTAATGAAGTGTGGTCGCATGCTCAAAACTCCTAAACCTGGTTCCCAAGTGTGACCCCCTTCGCAGACATGCGATGTCCCCTAAAAACAAACTGTCTGCAATCTGACTATTAGGGGGAAACTCCCCGTTTCGGTGAAACCGGGGTAGATCTTGTTACAACATGTTCCCAAACATGGTTTTATCATCACATGACCTAACCAAGCCTAAAACAAGTGAGGGCTACACCGGGCTACCCCTGTTAGAAGAAAGTCTAGGGGGGTAGACGATCCGAGGCCCGCGGATCAGGGTTCCGCAGGAAGAAACGCTTTGGGGCATCAGAACACATCCAAACCATGCATGTGACCCTAGCATGTGTAATGAAGTGTTGTGGCATGCTCAAAACTCCTAAACCTGGTTCCCAAGTGTGACCCCCTTCGTAGACATGCGATGTCCCCTAAAAACAAAGTGTCTGCAATCTCACTATTAGGGGGAAACTCCCCGTTTCGATGAAACTGGGGTAGATCTTGTCACAACATGTTCCCAAACATGGTTTTACATCATCACATGACCTAACCAATCCTAAAACAAGTGAGGGCTACACCGGGCTACCCCTATCAGAAGAAATTCTAGGGGGGTAGACGATCCGAGGCCCGCGGATCAGGGTTCCGCAGGAAGAAACGCTTCGGGGCATCGGAACACATCCGAACCATGCATGTGACCCTAGCATGTGTAATGAAGTGTGGTGGCATGCTCAAAACTCCTAAACCTAGTTCCCAAGTGTGACCCCCTTCGCAGACATGCGATGTCCCCTAAAAACAAAGTGTCTACAATTTGACTATTAGGGGGAAACTCCTCGTTTCGGTGAAACCGGGGTAGATCTTGTCACAACATGTTCCCAAACATGGTTTTACATCATCACATGACCTAACCAAGCCTAAAACAAGTGAGGGATACACCGGGCTACCCCTGTCAGAAGAAAGTCTAGGGGGGTAGACGATCCGAGGCCCGCGGATCAGGGTTCCGCAGGAAGAAGCGCTTCGGGGCATCGGAACACATCCAAACCATGCATGTGACCCAAGCATGTGTAATGAAGTGTGGTCACATGCTCAAAACTCCTAAACCTAGTTCCCAAGTGTGACCCCCTTCGCAGACATGCGCTGTCCCCTAAAAACAAACTGTCTGCAATCTGACTATTAGGAGGAAACTCCCCGTTTCGGTGAAACCGGGGAAGATCTTGTTACGACATGTTCCCAAACATGGTTTTATATCATCACATGACCTAACCAAGCCTAAAACAAGTGAGGGATACACCGGGCTACCCCTGTCAGAAGAAAGTCTAGGGGGTAGACGATCCGAGGCCCGCGGATCAGGGTTCCGCAGGAAGAAGCGCTTCGGGGCATCGGAACACATCCAAACCATGAATGTGACCCAAGCATGTGTAATGAATTGTGGTGGCATGCTAAAAACTCCTAAACCTGGTTCCCAAGTGTGACCCCCTTCGCAGACATGCGATGTCCCCTAAAAACAAAGTGTCTGCAATCTGACTATTAGGGGGAAACTCCCCGTTTCGGTGAAATCGGGGTAGATCTTGTCACAACATGTTCCCAAACATGGTTTTACATCATCACATGACCTAACCAATCCTAAAACAAGTGAGGGATACACCGGGCTACCCCTGTCAGAAGAAAGTCTAGGGGGGTAGACGATCCGAGGCCCGCGGATCAGGGTTCCGCAGGAAGAAGCGCTTCGGGGCATCGGAACACATCCAAACCATGCATGTGACCCAAGCATGTGTAATGAAGTGTGGTCGCATGCTCAAAACTCCTAAACCTGGTTCCCAAGTGTGACCCCCTTCGCAGACATGCGCTGTCCCCTAAAAACAAACTGTCTGCAATCTGACTATTAGGGGGAAACTCCCCATTTCGGTGAAACCGGGGTAGAACTTGTTACAACATGTTCCCAAACATGGTTTTATATCATCACGTGACCTAACCAAACCTAAAACAAGTGAGGGCTACACCGGGCTACCCCTGTCAGAAGAAAGTCTAGGGGGGTAGACGATCCGAGGCCCGCGGATCAGGGTTCCGCAGGAAGAAGCGCTTTGGGGCATCGGAACACATCCAAACCATGCATGTGACCCTAGCATGTGTAATGAAGTGTGGTGGCATGCTCAAAACTCCTAAACCTGGTTCCCAAGTGTGACCCCCTTCGCAGACATGTGATGTCCCCTAAAAACAAAGTGTCTGCAATCTCACTATTAGGGGGAAACTCCCCGTTTCGGTGAAACCGGGGTAGATCTTGTCACAACATGTTCCCAAACATGGTTTTACATCATCACATGACCTAACCAATCCTAAAACAAGTGAGGGCTACACCGGGCTACCCCTATCAGAAGAAATTCTAGGGGGGTAGACGATCCGAGGCCCGCGGATCAGGGTTCCGCAGGAAGAAACGCTTCGGGGCATCGGAACACATCCAAACCATGCATGTAACCCAAGCATGTGTAATGAAGTGTGGTGGCATGCTCAAAACTCCTAAACCTTGTTCCCAAGTGTGACCCCCTTCGCAGACATGCGATGTCCCCTAAAAACAAAGTGTCTGCAATCTGACTATTAGGGGGAAACTCCTTGTTTCGGTCAAACCGGGGTAGATCTTGTCACAACATGTTCCCAAACATGGTTTTACATCATCACATGACCTAACCAAGCCTAAAACAAGTGAGGGATACACCGGGCTACCCCTGTCAGAAGAAAGTCTAGGGGGGTAGACGATCCGAGGCCCGCGGATCAGGGTTCCGCAGGAAGAAGCGCTTCGGGGCATCAGAACACATCCAAACCATGCATGTGACCCAAGCATGTGTAAGGAAGTGTGGTCGCATGCTAAAAACTCCAAAACCTGGTTCCCAAGTGTGACCCCCTTCGCAGACATGCGCTGTCCCCTAAAAACAAACTGTCTGCAATCTGACTATTAGGGGGAAACTCCCCGTTTCGGTGAAACCGGGGTAGATCTTGTTACAACATGTTCCCAAACATGGTTTTATATCATCACATGACCTAACCAAGCCTAAAACAAGTGAGGGCTACACCGGGCTACCCCTGTCAGAAGAAAGTCTAGGGGGTAGACGATCCGAGGCGCGCGGATCAGGGTCCCGCAGGAAGAAGCGCTTCGAGGCATCGGAACACATCCAAACCATGCATGTGACACTAGAATGTGTAATGAAGTGTGGTGGCATCCTCAAAACTCCTAAACCTGGTTCCCAAGTGTGACCCCCTTCGCAGACATGCGCTGTCCCCTAAAAACAAATTATCTGCAATCTGACTATTAGGGGGAAACTCCCCGTTTCGGTGAAACCGGGGTAGATCTTGTTACAACATGTTCCCAAACATGGTTTTATATCATCACATGACCTAACCAAGCCTAAAACAAGTGAGGGCTACACCGGGCTACCCCTGTTAGAAGAAAGTCTAGGGGGGTAGACGATCCGAGGCTCGTGGATCAGGGTTCCGCAGGAAGAAGCGCTTCGGGGCATCGGAATGCATGCAAACCATGCATGTGACCCAAGCATGTGTAATGAAGTGTGGTGACATGCTCAAAACTCATAAACCTGGTTCCCAAGTGTGCCCCCCTTCGTAGACATGCGATGTCCCCTAAAAACAAAGTGTCTGCAATCTGACTATTAGGGGGAAACTCCCCGTTTCGGTGAAACCGGGGTAGATCTTGTCACAACATGTTCCCAAACATGGTTTTACATCATCACATGACCTAAACAAGCCTAAAACAAGTGAGGGATACACCGGGCTACCCCTGTTTGAAGAAAGTCTAGGGGGTAGACGATCCGAGGCCCGCGGATATGGGTTCCGCAGGAAGAAGCGCTTCGGGGCATCGGAACACATTCAAACCATGCATGTGACCCAAGAATGTGTAATGAAGTGTGGTGGCATGCTCAAAACTCCTAAACCTGGTTCCCAAGTGTGACCCCCTTCGCAGACATGCGCTGTCCCCTAAAAACAAACTGTCTGCAATCTGACTATTAGGGGGAAACTCCCCGTTTCGGTGAAACCGGGGTAGATCTTGTTACAACATGTTCCCAAACATGGTTTTATATCATCACATGACCTAACCAAGCCTAAAACAAGTGAGGGCTACACCGGGCTACCCCTGTCAGAAGAAAGTCTAGGGGGGTAGACGATCCGAGGCCCGCGGATCAGGGTTCCGCAGGAAGAAACGCTTTGGGGCATCAGAACACATCCAAACCATGCATGTGAACCTAGCATGTGTAATGAAGTTTTGTGGCATGCTCAAAACTCCTATACCTGGTTCCCAAGTGTGACCCTTTTCGTAGACATGCGATCTCCCCTAAAAACAAAGTGTCTGCAATCTCACTATTAGGGGGAAACTCCCCGTTTCGATGAAACCGGGGTAGATCTTGTCACAACATGTTCCCAAACATGGTTTTACATCATCACATGACCTAACCAATCCTAAAACAAGTGAGGGATACACCGGGCTACCCCTATCAGAAGAAAGTCTAGGGGGGTAGACGATCCGAGGCCCGCGGATCAGGGTTCCGCAGGAAGAAGCGCTTCGGGGCATCGGAATACATCCAAACCATGAATGTGACCCAAGCATGTGTAATGAAGTGTGGTGGCATGCTAAAAACTCCTAAACCTGGTTCCCAAGTGTGACCCACTTCGCAGACATGCGATGTCACCTAAAAACAAAGTGTCTGCAATCTGACTATTAGGGGGAAACTCCCCGTTTCGGTGAAACCAGGGTAGATCTTGTCACAACATGTTCCCAAACATGGTTTTACATCATCACATGACCTAACCAAGCCTAAAACAAGTGAGGGATACACCGGGCTACCCCTATCAGAAGAAAGTCTAGGGGGGTAGACGATCCGAGGCCCGCGGATCAGGGTTCCGCAGGAAGAAGCGCTTCGGGGCATCGGAACACATCCAAACCATGCATCTGACCCAAGCATGTGTAATGAATTGTGGTGACATGCTCAAAACTCCTAAACCTGGTTCCCAAGTGTGGCCCCCTTCGCAGACATGCGCTGTCCCCTAAAAACAAAGTGTCGCAATCTGACTATTAGGGGGAAACTCCCCGTTTCGGTGAAACCGGGGTAGATCTTGTCACAACATGTTCCCAAACATGGTTTTACATCATCACATGACCTAACCAAGCCTAAAACAAGTGAGGGATACACCGGGCTACCCCTGTCAGAAGAAAGTCTAGGGGGGTAGACGATCCGAGGCCCGCGGATCAGGGTTCCGCAGGAAGAAGCGCTTCGGGGCATCAGAACACATCCAAACCATGCATGTGACCCAAGCATGTGTAAGGAAGTGTGGTCGCATGCTAAAAACTCCAAAACCTGGTTCCCAAGTGTGACCCCCTTCGCAGACATGCGCTGTCCCCTAAAAACAAACTGTCTGCAATCTGACTATTAGGGGGAAACTCCCCGTTTCGGTGAAACCGGGGTAGATCTTGTTACAACATGTTCCCAAACATGGTTTTATATCATCACATGACCTAACCAAGCCTAAAACAAGTGAGGGCTACACCGGGCTACCCCTGTCAGAAGAAAGTCTAGGGGGTAGACGATCCGAGGCGCGCGGATCAGGGTCCCGCAGGAAGAAGCGCTTCGAGGCATCGGAACACATCCAAACCATGCATGTGACACTAGAATGTGTAATGAAGTGTGGTGGCATCCTCAAAACTCCTAAACCTGGTTCCCAAGTGTGACCCCCTTCGCAGACATGCGCTGTCCCCTAAAAACAAATTGTCTGCAATCTGACTATTAGGGGGAAACTCCCCGTTTCGGTGAAACCGGGGTAGATCTTGTTACAACATGTTCCCAAACATGGTTTTATATCATCACATGACCTAACCAAGCCTAAAACAAGTGAGGGCTACACCGGGCTACCCCTGTTAGAAGAAAGTCTAGGGGGGTAGACGATCCGAGGCTCGTGGATCAGGGTTCCGCAGGAAGAAGCGCTTCGGGGCATCGGAATGCATGCAAACCATGCATGTGACCCAAGCATGTGTAATGAAGTGTGGTGACATGCTCAAAACTCATAAACCTGGTTCCCAAGTGTGCCCCCCTTCGTAGACATGCGATGTCCCCTAAAAACAAAGTGTCTGCAATCTGACTATTAGGGGGAAACTCCCCGTTTCGGTGAAACCGGGGTAGATCTTGTCACAACATGTTCCCAAACATGGTTTTACATCATCACATGACCTAAACAAGCCTAAAACAAGTGAGGGATACACCGGGCTACCCCTGTTTGAAGAAAGTCTAGGGGGTAGACGATCCGAGGCCCGCGGATATGGGTTCCGCAGGAAGAAGCGCTTCGGGGCATCGGAACACATTCAAACCATGCATGTGACCCAAGAATGTGTAATGAAGTGTGGTGGCATGCTCAAAACTCCTAAACCTGGTTCCCAAGTGTGACCCCCTTCGCAGACATGCGCTGTCCCCTAAAAACAAACTGTCTGCAATCTGACTATTAGGGGGAAACTCCCCGTTTCGGTGAAACCGGGGTAGATCTTGTTACAACATGTTCCCAAACATGGTTTTATATCATCACATGACCTAACCAAGCCTAAAACAAGTGAGGGCTACACCGGGCTACCCCTGTCAGAAGAAAGTCTAGGGGGGTAGACGATCCGAGGCCCGCGGATCAGGGTTCCGCAGGAAGAAACGCTTTGGGGCATCAGAACACATCCAAACCATGCATGTGACCCTAGCATGTGTAATGAAGTTTTGTGGCATGCTCAAAACTCCTATACCTGGTTCCCAAGTGTGACCCTTTTCGTAGACATGCGATCTCCCCTAAAAACAAAGTGTCTGCAATCTCACTATTAGGGGGAAACTCCCCGTTTCGATGAAACCGGGGTAGATCTTGTCACAACATGTTCCCAAACATGGTTTTACATCATCACATGACCTAACCAATCCTAAAACAAGTGAGGGATACACCGGGCTACCCCTATCAGAAGAAAGTCTAGGGGGGTAGACGATCCGAGGCCCGCGGATCAGGGTTCCGCAGGAAGAAGCGCTTCGGGGCATCGGAATACATCCAAACCATGAATGTGACCCAAGCATGTGTAATGAAGTGTGGTGGCATGCTAAAAACTCCTAAACCTGGTTCCCAAGTGTGACCCACTTCGCAGACATGCGATGTCACCTAAAAACAAAGTGTCTGCAATCTGACTATTAGGGGGAAACTCCCCGTTTCGGTGAAACCAGGGTAGATCTTGTCACAACATGTTCCCAAACATGGTTTTACATCATCACATGACCTAACCAAGCCTAAAACAAGTGAGGGATACACCGGGCTACCCCTATCAGAAGAAAGTCTAGGGGGGTAGACGATCCGAGGCCCGCGGATCAGGGTTCCGCAGGAAGAAGCGCTTCGGGGCATCGGAACACATCCAAACCATGCATCTGACCCAAGCATGTGTAATGAATTGTGGTGACATGCTCAAAACTCCTAAACCTGGTTCCCAAGTGTGGCCCCCTTCGCAGACATGCGCTGTCCCCTAAAAACAAAGTGTCGCAATCTGACTATTAGGGGGAAACTCCCCGTTTCGGTGAAACCGGGGTAGATCTTGTCACAACATGTTCCCAAACATGGTTTTACATCATCACATGACCTAACCAAGCCTAAAACAAGTGAGGGCTACACCGGGCTACCCCTGTTAGAAGAAAGTCTAGGGGGGTAGACCATCTGAGGCCCGCGGATCAGGGTTCCGCAGGAAGAAGCGCTTCGGGGCATCGGAACACATCCAAACCATGCATGTGACCCAAGAATGTGTAATGAAGTGTGGTGGCATGCTGAAAACTCCTAAACCTGGTTCCCAAGTGTGGCCCCCTTCGCAGACATGCGCTGTCCCCTAAAAACAAAGTGTCGCAATCTGACTATTAGGGGGAAACTCCCCGTTTCGGTGAAATCGGGGTAGATCTTGTCACAACATGTTCCCAAACATGGTTTTACATCATCACATGACCTAACCAAGCCTAAAACAAGTGAGGGCTACACCGGGCTACCCCTGTCAGAAGAAAGTCTAGGGGGGTAGACGATCCGAGGCCCGCAGATCAGGGTTCCGCAGGAAGAAGCGCTTCGGGGCATCGGAACACATCCAAACCATGAATATGACCCAAGCATGTGTAATGAAGTGTGGTGGCATGCTGAAAACTCCTAAACCTGGTTCCCAAGTGTGACCCCCTTCGCAGACATGCGATGTCCCCTAAAAACAAAGTGTCTGCAATCTGACTATTAGGGGGAAACTCCCCGTTTCGGTGAAACCGGGGTAGATCTTGTCACAACATGTTCCCAAACATGGTTTTACATCATCACATGACCTAACCAAGCCTAAAACAAGTGAGGGATACACCGGGCTACCCCTATCAGAAGAAAGTCTAGGGGGGTAGACGATCCGAGGCCCGCGGATCAGGGTTCCGCAGGAAGAAGCGCTTCGGGGCATCGGAACACATCCAAACCATGAATGTGACCCAAGCATGTGTAATTAAGTGTGGTGGCATGCTAAAAAATCCTAAACCTGGTTCCCAAGTGTGACCCCCTTCGCAGACATGCGATGTCCCCTAAAAACAAAGTGTCTGCAATCTGACTATTAGGGGAAAACTCCCCGTTTCGGTGAAACCGGGGTAGATCTTGTCACAACATGTTCCCAAACATGGTTTTACATCATCACATGACCTAACCAAGCCTAAAACAAGTGAGGGATACACCGGGCTACCCCTATCAGAAGAAACTCTAGGGGGTAGACGATCCGAGGCCCGCGGATCAGGGTTCCGCAGGAAGAAGCGCTTCGGGGCATCAGAACACATCCAAACCATGCATGTGACCCAAGCATGTGTAATGAAGTGTGGTCGCATGCTCAAAACTCCTAAACCTGGTTCCCAAGTGTGACCCCCTTCGCAGACATGCGCTGTCCCCTAAAAACAAACTGTCTGCAATCTGACTATTAGGGGGAAACTCCCCGTTTCGGTGAAACCGGGGTAGATCTTGTTACAACATGTTCCCAAACATGGTTTTATCATCACATGACCTAACCAAGCCTAAAACAAGTGAGGGCTACACCGGGCTACCCCTGTTAGAAGAAAGTCTAGGGGGGTAGACGATCCGAGGCCCGCGGATCAGGGTTCCGCAGGAAGAAACGCTTTGGGGCATCAGAACACATCCAAACCATGCATGTGACCCTAGCATGTGTAATGAAGTGTGGTGGCATGCTCAAAACTCCTAAACCTGGTTCCCAAGTGTGACCCCCTTCGTAGACATGCGATGTCCCCTAAAAACAAAGTGTCTGCAATCTCACTATTAGGGGGAAACTCCCCGTTTCGATGAAACTGGGGTAGATCTTGTCACAACATGTTCCCAAACATGGTTTTATCATCACATGACCTAACCAAGCCTAAAACAAGTGAGGGATACACCGGGCTACCCCTATCAGAAGAAAGTCTAGGGGGGTAGACGATCCGAGGCCCGCGGATCAGGGTTCCGCAGGAAGAAGCGCTTCGGGGCATCGGAACACTTACAAACCATGCATGTGACCCAAGCATGTGTAATGAATTGTGGTGACATGCTCAAAACTCCTAAACCTGGTTCCCAAGTGTGGCCCCCTTCGCAGACATGCGCTGTCCCCTAAAAACAAAGTGTCGCAATCTGACTATTAGGGGGAAACTCCCCGTTTCGGTGAAACCGGGGTAGATCTTGTCACAACATGTTCCCAAACATGGTTTTACATCATCACATGACCTAACCAAGCCTAAAACAAGTGAGGGATACACCGGGCTACCCCTATCAGAAGAAAGTCTAGGGGGGGTAGACGATCCGAGGCCGCGGATCAGGGTTCCGCAGGAAGAAGCGCTTCGGGGCATCGGAACACATCCAAACCTTGCATGTGACCCAAGCATGTGTAATGAATTGTGGTGACATGCTCAAAACTCCTAAACCTGGTTCCCAAGTGTGGCCCCCTTCGCAGACATGCGCTGTCCCCTAAAAACAAAGTGTCGCAATCTGACTATTAGGGGGAAACTCCCCGTTTCGGTGAAACCGGGGTAGATCTTGTCACAACATGTTCCCAAACATGGTTTTACATCATCACATGACCTAACCAAGCCTAAAACAAGTGAGGGCTACACCGGGCTACCCCTGTTAGAAGAAAGTCTAGGGGGGTAGACCATCTGAGGCCCGCGGATCAGGGTTCCGCAGGAAGAAGCGCTTCGGGGCATCGGAACACATCCAAACCATGCATGTGACCCAAGAATGTGTAATGAAGTGTGGTGGCATGCTGAAAACTCCTAAACCTGGTTCCCAAGTGTGGCCCCCTTCGCAGACATGCGCTGTCCCCTAAAAACAAAGTGTCGCAATCTGACTATTAGGGGGAAACTCCCCGTTTCGGTGAAACCGGGGTAGATCTTGTCACAACATGTTCCCAAACATGGTTTTACATCATCACATGACCTAACCAAGCCTAAAACAAGTGAGGGCTACACCAGGCTACCCCTGTCAGAAGAAAGTCTAGGGGGGTAGACGATCCGAGGCCCGCATATCAGGGTTCCGCAGGAAGAAGCGCTTCGGGGCATCGGAACACATCCAAACCATGAATATGACCCAAGCATGTGTAATGAAGTGTGGTGGCATGCTAAAAACTCCTAAACCTGGTCCCAAGTGTGACCCCCTTCGCAGACATGCGATGTCCCCTAAAAACAAAGTGTCTGCAATCTGACTATTAGGGGGAAACTCCCCGTTTCGGTGAAACCGGGGTAGATCTTGTCACAACATGTTCCCAAACATGGTTTTACATCATCACATGACCTAACCAAGCCTAAAACAAGTGAGGGATACACCGGGCTACCCCTATCAGAAGAAAGTCTAGGGGGGTAGACGATCCGAGGCCCGCGGATCAGGGTTCCGCAGGAAGAAGCGCTTCGGGGCATCGGAACACATCCAAACCATGAATGTGACCCAAGCATGTGTAATTAAGTGTGGTGGCATGCTAAAAACTCCTAAACCTGGTTCCCAAGTGTGACCCCCTTCGCAGACATGCGATGTCCCCTAAAAACAAAGTGTCTGCAATCTGACTATTAGGGGGAAACTCCCCGTTTCGGTGAAACCGGGGTAGATCTTGTCACAACATGTTCCCAAACATGGTTTTACATCATCACATGACCTAACCAAGCCTAAAACAAGTGAGGGATACACCGGGCTACCCCTATCAGAAGAAAGTCTAGGGGGTAGACGATCCGAGGCCCGCGGATCAGGGTTCCGCAGGAAGAAGCGCTTCGGGGCATCAGAACACATCCAAACCATGCATGTGACCCAAGCATGTGTAATGAAGTGTGGTCGCATGCTCAAAACTCCTAAACCTGGTTCCCAAGTGTGACCCCCGTCGCAGACATGCGCTGTCCCCTAAAAACAAACTGTCTGCAATCTGACTATTAGGGGGAAACTCCCCGTTTCGGTGAAACCGGGGTAGATCTTGTTACAACATGTTCCCAAACATGGTTTTATCATCACATGACCTAACCAAGCCTAAAACAAGTGAGGGCTACACCGGGCTACCCCTGTTAGAAGAAAGTCTAGGGGGGTAGACGATCCGAGGCCCGCGGATCAGGGTTCCGCAGGAAGAAACGCTTTGGGGCATCAGAACACATCCAAACCATGCATGTGACCCTAGCATGTGTAATGAAGTGTGGTGGCATGCTCAAAACTCCTAAACCTGGTTCCCAAGTGTGACCCCCTTCGTAGACATGCGATGTCCCCTAAAAACAAAGTGTCTGCAATCTCACTATTAGGGGGAAACTCCCCGTTTCGATGAAACTGGGGTAGATCTTGTCAAAACATGTTCCCAAACATGGTTTTATCATCACATGACCTAACCAAGCCTAAAACAAGTGAGGGATACACCGGGCTACCCCTATTAGAAGAAAGTCTAGGGGGGTAGACGATCCGAGGCCCGCGGATCAGGGTTCCGCAGGAAGAAGCGCTTCGGGGCATCGGAACACATCCAAACCATGCATGTGACCCAAGCATGTGTAATGAATTGTGGTGACATGCTCAAAACTCCTAAACCTGGTTCCCAAGTGTGGCCCCCTTCGCAGACATGCGCTGTCCCCTAAAAACAAAGTGTCGCAATCTGACTATTAGGGGGAAACTCCCCGTTTCGGTGAAACCGGGGTAGATCTTGTCACAACATGTTCCCAAACATGGTTTTACATCATCACATGACCTAACCAAGCCTAAAACAAGTGAGGGCTACACCGGGCTACCCCTGTTAGAAGAAAGTCTAGGGGGGTAGACCATCTGAGGCCCGCGGATCAGGGTTCCGCAGGAAGAAGCGCTTCGGGGCATCGGAACACATCCAAACCATGCAGGTGACCCAAGAATGTGTAATGAAGTGTGGTGGCATGCTGAAAACTCCTAAACCTGGTTCCCAAGTGTGGCCCCCTTCGCAGACATGCGCTGTCCCCTAAAAACAAAGTGTCGCAATCTGACTATTAGGGGGAACTCCCCGTTTCGGTGAAACCGGGGTAGATCTTGTCACAACATGTTCCCAAACATGGTTTTACATCATCACATGACCTAACCAAGCCTAAAACAAGTGAGGGCTACACCGGGCTACCCCTGTCAGAAGAAAGTCTAGGGGGGTAGACGATCCGAGGCTCGCGGATCAGAGTTCCGCAGGAAGAAGCGCTTCGGGGCATCGGAACACATACAAACCATGAATATGACCCAAGCATGTGTAATGAAGTGTGGTGGCATGCTAAAAACTCCTAAACCTGGTTCCCAAGTGTGACCCCCTTCGCAGACATGCGATGTCCCCTAAAAACAAAGTGTCTGCAATCTGACTATTAGGGGGAAACTCCCCGTTTCGGTGAAACCGGGGTAGATCTTGTCACAACATGTTCCCAAACATGGTTTTACATCATCACATGACCTAACCAAGCCTAAAACAAGTGAGGGATACACCGGGCTACCCCTATCAGAAGAAAGTCTAGGGGGGTAGACGATCCGAGGCCCGCGGATCAGGGTTCCGCAGGAAGAAGCGCTTCGGGGCATCGGAACACATCCAAACCATGAATGTGACCCAAGCATGTGTAATTAAGTGTGGTGGCATGCTAAAAACTCCTAAACCTGGTTCCCAAGTGTGACCCCCTTCGCAGACATGCGATGTCCCCTAAAAACAAAGTGTCTGCAATCTGACTATTAGGGGGAAACTCCCCGTTTCGGTGAAACCGGGGTAGATCTTGTCACAACATGTTCCCAAACATGGTTTTACATCATCACATGACCTAACCAAGCCTAAAACAAGTGAGGGATACACCGGGCTACCCCTATCAGAAGAAAGTCTAGGGGGTAGACGATCCGAGGCCTGCGGATCAGGGTTCCGCAGGAAGAAGCGCTTCGGGGCATCAGAACACATCCAAACCATGCATGTGACCCAAGCATGTGTAATGAAGTGTGGTCGCATGCTCAAAACTCCTAAACCTGGTTCCCAAGTGTGACCCCCTTCGCAGACATGCGACGTCCCCTAAAAACAAACTGTCTGCAATCTGACTATTAGGGGGAAACTCCCCGTTTCGGTGAAACCGGGGTAGATCTTGTTACAACATGTTCCCAAACATGGTTTTATCATCACATGACCTAACCAAGCCTAAAACAAGTGAGGGCTACACCGGGCTACCCCTGTTAGAAGAAAGTCTAGGGGGGTAGACGATCCGAGGCCCGCGGATCAGGGTTCCGCAGGAAGAAACGCTTTGGGGCATCAGAACACATCCAAACCATGCATGTGACCCTAGCATGTGTAATGAAGTGTTGTGGCATGCTCAAAACTCCTAAACCTGGTTCCCAAGTGTGACCCCCTTCGTAGACATGCGATGTCCCCTAAAAACAAAGTGTCTGCAATCTCACTATTAGGGGGAAACTCCCCGTTTCGATGAAACTGGGGTAGATCTTGTCACAACATGTTCCCAAACATGGTTTTACATCATCACATGACCTAACCAATCCTAAAACAAGTGAGGGCTACACCGGGCTACCCCTATCAGAAGAAATTCTAGGGGGGTAGACGATCCGAGGCCCGCGGATCAGGGTTCCGCAGGAAGAAACGCTTCGGGGCATCGGAACACATCCAAACCATGCATGTGACCCAAGCATGTGTAATGAAGTGTAGTGGCATGCTCAAAACTCCTAAACCTGGTTCCCAAGTGTGACCCCCTTCGCAGACATGCGATGTCCCCTAAAAACAAAGTGTCTGCAATTTGACTATTAGGGGGAAACTCCTCGTTTCGGTGAAACCGGGGTAGATCTTGTCACAACATGTTCCCAAACATGGTTTTACATCATCACATGACCTAACCAAGCCTAAAACAAGTGAGGGATACACCGGGCTACCCCTGTCAGAAGAAAGTCTAGGGGGGTAGACGATCTAAGGCCCGCGGATCAGGGTTCCGCAGGAAGAAGCGCTTCGGGGCATCGGAACACATCCAAACCATGCATGTGACCCAAGCATGTGTAATGAAGTGTGGTCACATGCTCAAAACTCCTAAACCTGGTTCCCAAGTGTGACCCCCTTCGCAGACATGCGCTGTCCCCTAAAAACAAACTGTCTGCAATCTGACTATTAGGAGGAAACTCCCCGTTTCGGTGAAACCGGGGAAGATCTTGTTACGACATGTTCCCAAACATGGTTTTATATCATCACATGACCTAACCAATCATAAAACAAGTGAGGGATACACCGGGCTACCCTTGTCAGAAGAAAGTCTAGGGGGTAGACGATCCGAGGCCCGCGGATCAGGGTTCCGCAGGAAGAAGCGCTTCGGGGCATCGGAACACATCCAAACCATGGATGTGACCCAAGCATGTGTAATGAAGTGTGGTGGCATGCTAAAAACTCCTAAACCTGGTTCCCAAGTGTGACCCCCTTCGCAGACATGCGCTGTCCCCTAAAAACAAACTGTCTGCAATCTGACTATTAGGGTGAAACTCCCCGTTTCGGTGAAACCGGGGTAGATCTTGTCACAACATGTTCCCAAACATGGTTTTACATCATCACATGACCTAACCAAGCCTAAAACAAGTGAGGGATACACCGGGCTACCCCTGTCAGAAGAAAGTCTAGGGGGGTAGACGATCCGAGGCCCGCGGATCAGGGTTCCGCAGGAAGAAGCGCTTCGGGGCATCGGAACACATCCAAACCATGCATGTGACCCAAGCATGTGTAATGAAGTGTGGTCGCATGCTCAAAACTCCTAAACCTGGTTCCCAAGTGTGACCCCCTTCGCAGACATGCGCTGTCCCCTAAAAACAAACTGTCTGCAATCTGACTATTAGGGGGAAACTCCCCATTTCGGTGAAACCGGGGTAGAACTTGTTACAACATGTTCCCAAACATGGTTTTATATCATCATGTTACCTAACCAAGCCTAAAACAAGTGAGGGCTACACCGGGCTACCCCTGTCAGAACAAAGTCTAGGGGGGTAGACGATCCGAGGCCCGCGGATCAGGGTTTCGCAGGAAGAAGCGCTTTGGGGCATCGGAACACATCCAAACCATGCATGTGACCCTAGCATGTGTAATGAAGTGTGGTGGCATGCTCAAAACTCCTAAACCTGGTTCCCAAGTGTGACCCCCTTCGCAGACATGTGATGTCCCCTAAAAACAAAGTGTCTGCAATCTCACTATTAGGGGGAAACTCCCCGTTTCGGTGAAACCGGGGTAGATCTTGTCACAACATGTTCCCAAACATGGTTTTACATCATCACATGACCTAACCAATCCTAAAACAAGTGAGGGCTACACCGGGCTACCCCTATCAGAAGAAATTCTAGGGGGGTAGACGATCCGAGGCCCGGGGATCAGGGTTCCGCAGGAAGAAACGCTTCGGGGAATCGGAACACATCCCAACCATGCATGTGACCCAAGCATGTGTAATGAAGTGTGGTCGCATGCTCAAAACTCCTAAACCTGGTTCCCAAGTGTGACCCCCTTCGCAGACATGCGCTGTCCCCTAAAAACAAACTGTCTGCAATCTGACTATTAGGGGGAAACTCCTCGTTTCGGTGAAACCGGGGTAGATCTTGTCACAACATGTTACCAAACATGGTTTTACATCATCACATGACCTAACCAAGCCTAAAACGAGTGAGGGATACACCGGGCTACCCCTGTCAGAAGAAAGTCTAGGGGGGTAGACGATCCGAGGCCTGCGGATCAGGGTTCCGCAGGAAGAAGCGCTTCGGGGCATCAGAACACATCCAAACCATGCATGTGACCCAAGCATGTGTAATGAAGTGTGGTCGCATGCTCAAAACTCCAAAACCTGGTTCCCAAGTGTGACCCCCTTCGCAGACATGCGCTGTCCCCTAAAAACAAACTGTCTGCAATCTGACTATTAGGGGGAAACTCCACGTTTCGGTGAAACCGGGGTAGATCTTGTTACAACATGTTCCCAAACATGGTTTTATATCATCACATGACCTAACCAAGCCTAAAACAAGTGAGGGCTACACCGGGCTACCCCTGTCAGAAGAAAGTCTAGGGGGTAGACGATCCGAGGCGTGCGGATCAGGGTTCCGCAGGAAGAAGCGCTTCGGGGCATCGGAACACATCCAAACCATGCATGTGACACTAGAATGTGTAATGAAGTGTGGTGGCATGCTCAAAACTCCTAAACCTGGTTCCCAAGTGTGACCCCCTTCGCAGACATGCGTTGTCCCCTAAAAACAAAGTGTTTGCAATCTAACTGTTAGGGGGAAACTCCCCGTTTCGGTGAAACCGGGGTAGATCTTGTCACAACATGTTCCCAAACATGTTTTTACATCATCACATGACCTAACCAAGCCTAAAACAAGTGAGGGCTACCGGGCTACCCCTGACAGAAGAAAGTCTAGGGTGGTAGACGATCCGAGGCCCGCGGATCAGGGTTCTGCAGGAAGAAGCGCTTCGGGGCATCGGAACACCTCCAAACCATGCATGTGACCCTAGCATGTGTAATGAAGTGTGGTGGCATGCTAAAACTCCTAAACCTGGTTCCCAAGTGTGACCCCCTTCGCAGACATGCGCTGTCCCCTAAAAACAAAGTGTCTGCAATCTGACTATTAGGGGGAAACTCCCCGTTTCGGTGAAACCGGGGTAGATCTTGTCACAACATGTTCCCAAACATGGTTTTACATCATAAATGACCTAACCAAGCATAAAACAAGTGAGGGCTACACCGGGATACCCCTGTCAGAAGAAAGTCTAGGGTGGTAGACGATCCAAGGCCCACGGATCAGGGTTCCACAGGAAGAAGCGCTTCGGGGCATCGGGACGCATCCAAACCATGCATGTGACCCAAGCATGTGTAATGAAGTGTTGTGGCATGCTCAAAACTCCTAAACCTGGTTCCCAAGTGTGGCCCCTTCGCAGACATGCGTTGTCCCCTAAAAACAAAGTGTCTGCAATCTGACTATTAGGGGAAACTCCCCGTTTCGGTGAAACCGGGGTAGATCTTGTCACAACATGTTCCCAAACATGGTTTTACATCACCACATGACCTAACCAAGCCTAAAACAAGTGAGGGCTACACCGGGCTACCCCTGTTAGAAGAAAGTCTAGGGGGTAGACGATCCGAGGCCCGCGGATCAGGGTTCCGCAGGAAGAAGCGCTTTGGGGCATCGGAACACATCCAAACCATGCATGTGACCCAAGCATGTGTATTGAAGTGTGGTGGCATGCTCAAAACTCCTAAACCTGGTTCCCAAGTGTGGCCCCCTTCGCAGACATGCGCTGTCCCCTACAAACAAAGTGTCGCAATCTGACTATTAGGGGGAAACTCCCCGTTTCGGTGAAACCGGGGTAGATCTTGTCACAACATGTTCCCAAACATTTTTTTACATCATCACATGACCTAACCAATCCTAAAACAAGTGAGGGCTACACCGGGCTACCCCTGTCAGAAGAAAGTCTAGGGGGGTAGATGATCCGAGGCCCACAGATCAGGGTTCCGCAGGCAGAAGCGCTTTGGGGCATCGGAACACCTCCAAACCATGCATGTGACCCTAGCATGTGTAATGAAGTGTGGTGGCATGCTCAAAACTCCTAAACCTGGTTCCCAAGTGTGACACCCTTCGCAGACATGCGTTGTCCCCTAAAAACAAAGTGTCTGCAATCTGAATATTAGGGGGAAACTCCCCGTTTCGATGAAACCGGGGTAGATCTTGTCACAACATGTTCCCAAACATGGTTTTACATCATCACATGACCTAACCAAGCATAAAACAAGTGAGGGCTACACCGGGCTACCCCTGTCAGAAGAAAGTCTTGGGTGGTAGACGATCCAAGGCCCATGGATCAGGGTTCCATAGGAAGAAGCGCTTCGGGGCATCGGAACACATCCAAACCATGCATGTGACCCAAGCATGTGTAATGAAGTGTGGTGGCATGCTCAAAACTCCTAAACCTGGTTCCCAAGTGTGGCCCCCTTCGCAGACATGCGCTGTCCCCTAAAAACAAAGTGTCTGCAATCTGACTATTTGGGGGAAACTCCTCGTTTCGGTGAAACCGGGGTAGACCTTGTCACAACATGTTCCCAAACATGGTTTTACATCATCACATGACCTAAACAAGCCTAAAACAATTGAGGGCTACACCGGGCTACCCCTGTTAGAAGAAAGTCTAGGGGGTTGACGATCCGAGGCTCGCGGATCAGGGTTCCGCAGGAAGAAGCGCTTCGGGGCATCGGAACACATCCAAACCATGAATGTGAGCCAAGCATGTGTAATGAAGTGTGGTGGAATGCTCAAAACTCCTAAACCTGGTTCCCAAGTGTGACCCCTTTCGCAGACATGCGATGTCCCCTAAAAACAAATTGTCTGCAATCTGACTATTAGGGGGAAACTCCCCATTTCGGTGAAACCGGGGTAGATCTTGTCACAACATGTTCCCAAACATGGTTTTACATCATAACATGACCTAACCAAGCCTAAAACAAGTGAGGGATACACCGGGGTACCCCTGTCAGAAGAAAGTCTAGGGGGTAGACGATCCGAGGCCCGCGGATCAGGGTTCCGCAGGAAGAAGTGCTTCGGGGCATCGGAACGCATCCAACCCATGCATGTGACCCAAGCATGTGTAATGAAGTGTGGTGACATGCTCAAAACTCTTAAACCTGGTTCCCAAGTGTGGCCCCCTTCGCAGACATGCCCTGTCCCCTAAAAACAAAGTGTCTGCAATCTGACTATTAGGGGGAAACTCCCCGTTTCGGTGAAACCGGGGTAGATCTTGTTACAACATGTTCCCAAACATGGTTTTATATCATCAAATGACCTAACCAAGCCTAAAGCAAGTGAGGGCTACACCGGGCTACCCCTGTCAGAAGAAAGTCTAGGGGGGTAGACGATCCGAGGCCCGCGGATCAGGGTTCCGCAGGAAGAAACGCTTTGGGGCATCGGAACACATCCAAACCATGCATGTGACCCTAGGATGTGTAATGAAGTGTGGTGGCATGCTCAAAACTCTAAAACCTGGTTCCCAAGTGTCACCCCCTTCGCAGACATGCGTTGTCCCCTAAAAACAAAGTGTCTGCAATCTGACTATTAGGGGGAAACTCCTCGTTTCGGTGAAACCGGGGTAGATCTTGTCACAACATGTTCCCAAACATGGTTTTACATAATCACATGACCTAAACAAGCCTAAAACAAGTGAGGGCTACACCGGGCTACCCCTGTTAGAAGAAAGTCTAGGGGGGTAGGCGATCCGAGGCCCGCGGATCAGGGTTCCGCAGGAAGAAGCGCTTCGGGCATCGGAACACATCCAAACCATGATTGTGACCCAAGCATGTGTAATGAAGTGTGGTGGCATGCTAAAAACTCCTAAACCTGGTTCCCAAGTGTGACCCCCTTCGCAGACATGCGATGTCCCCTAGAAACAAAGTGTCTACAATCTGACTATTAGGGGGAAACTCCCCGTTTCGGTGAAACCGGGGTAGATCTTGTCACAACATGTTCCCAAACATGGTTTTACATCATCACATGACCTAACCAAGCCTAAAACAAGTGAGGGATACACCGGGCTACCCCTATCAGAAGAAAGTCTAGGGGGGTAGACGATCCGAGGCCCGCGGATCAAGGTTCCGCAGGAAGAAGCGCTTTGGGGCATCGGAACCCATCCAAACCATGCATGTGACCCAAGCATGTGTAATGATGTGTGGTCGCATTCTCAAAACTCCTAAACCTGGTTCGCAAGTGTGACCCCCTTCGCAGACATGCACTGTCCCCTAAAAACAAACTGTCTGCAATCTGACTATTAGGGGGAAACTCCCCGTTTCGGTGAAACCGGGGTAGATCTTGTTACAACATGTTCCCAAACATGGTTTTATATAATCACATGACCTAACCAAGCCTAAAACAAGTGAGGGCTACACCGGGCTACCCCTGTCAGAAGAAAGTCTAGGGGGGTAGACGATCCGAGGCCCGCGGATCAGGGTTCCGCAGGAAGAAACGCTTTGGGGCATCGGAACACATCCAAACCATGCATGTGACCCTCCCATGTGTAATGAAGTGTGGTGGCATGCTCAAAACTCCTAAAGCTGGTTCCCAAGTGTGACCCCCTTCGCAGACATGCGATGTCCCCTAAAAACAAAGTGTCTGCAATCTCACTATTAGGGGGAAACTCCTCGTTTCGGTGAAACCGGGGTAGATCTTGTCACAACATGTTCCCAAACATGGTTTTACATCATCACATGACCTAACCAATCCTAAAACAAGTGAGGGCTTCACCGGGCTACCCCCTATCAGAAGAAATTCTAGGGGGGTAGACGATCCAAGGCCCGCGGATCAGGGTTCCGCAGGAAGAAACGCTTCGGGGCATCGGAACACATCCAAACCATGCATGTGACCCAAGCATGTGTAATGAAGTGTGGTGGAATGCTCAAAACTCCTAATCCTGGTACCCAAGTGTGACCCCCTTCGCAGACATGCGATGTCCCCTAAAAACAAAGTGTCTGCAATCTGACTATTAGGGGGAAACTCCTCGTTTCGGTGAAACCGGGGTAGATCTTGTCACAACATGTTCCCAAACATGGTTTTACATCATCACAGGACCTAACCAAGCCTAAAACAAGTGAGGGCTACACCGGGCTACCCCTGTTAGAAGAAAGTCTAGGGTGGTAGACGATCCAAGGCCCACGGATCAGGGTTCCACATGAAGAAGTGCTTCTGGGCATCGGAACACATCCAAACCATGCATGTGACCCAAGCATGTGTAATGAAGTGTTGTGGCATGCCTAAAACTCCTAAACATGGTTCCCAAGTGTGGCCCCCTTCGCAGACATGCGTTGTCCCTTAAAAACAAAGTGTCTGCAATCTGACTATTAGGGGGAACTCCCCGTTTCGGTGAAACCGGGGTAGATCTTGTCACAACATGTTCCCAAACATGGTTTTACATCATCACATGACCTAAACAAGCCTAAAACAAGTGAGGGCTACACCGGGCTACCCCTGTTAGAAGAAAGTCTAGGGGGTAGACGATCCGAGGCCCGCGGATCAGGGTTCCGCAGGAAGAAGCGCTTCGGGGCATCGGAACACATCCAAACCATGCATGTGACCCAAGCATGTGTAATGAAGTGTGGTGGCATGCTCAAAACTCCTAAACCTGGTTCCCAAGTGTGGCCCCCTTCGCAGACATGCACTGTCCCCTAAAAACAAAGTGTCGCAATCTGACTATTAGGGGGAAACTCCCCGTTTCGGTGAAACCGGGGTAGATCTTGTCACAACATGTTCCCAAACATGGTTTTACATCATAACATGACCTAAAAAATCCTATAACAAGTGAGGGCTACATCGGGCTACCCCTGTCAGAAGAAAGTCTAGGGGGGTAGATGATCCGAGGCCCACGGATCAGGGTTCCGCAGGCAGAAGCGCTTTGGGGCATCGGAACACCTCCAAACCATGCATGTGACCCTAGCATGTGTAATGAAGTGTGGTTGCATGCTCAAAACTACTAAACCTGGTTCCCAAGTGTGACCCCCTTCGCAGACATGCGCTGTCCCCTAAAAACAAAGTGTCTGCAATCTGACTATTAGGGGGAAACTCCCCGTTTCGATGAAACCGGGGTAGATGTTGTCACAACATGTTCCCAAACATGGTTTTACATCATCACATGACCTAACCAAGCATAAAACAAGTGAGGGCTACACCGGGTTACCCCTGTCAGAAGAAAGTCTAGGGTGGTAGATGATCCAAGGCCCATGGATCAGGGTTCCATAGGAAGAAGCGCTTCGTGGCATCGAAACACATCCAAACCATGCATGTGACCCAAGCATGTGTAATGAAGTGTGGTGGCATGCTCAAAACTCCTAAACCTGGTTCCCAAGTGTGGGCCCCTTCGCAGACATGCGCTGTCCCCTAAAAACAAAGTGTCTGCAATCTGACTATTAGGGGGAAACTCCTCGTTTCGGTGAAACCGGGGTAGATCTTGTCACAACATGTTCCCAAACATGGTTTTACATCATCACATGACCTAAACAAGCCTAAAACAAGTGAGGGCTACACCGGGCTACCCCTGTTAGAAGAAAGTCTAGGGGGGTAGACGATCCGAGGCTCGCGGATCAGGGTTCCGCAGGAAGAAGCGCTTCGGGGCATCGGAACATATCCAAACCATGAATGTGACCCAAGCATGTGTAATGAAGTGTGGTGGCATGATCAAAACTCCTAAACCTGGTTCCCAAGTGTGACCCCCTTCGCAGACATGCGATGTCCCCTAAAAACAAAGTGTCTGCAATCTGACTATTAGGGGGAAACTCCCCGTTTCGGTGAAATCGGGGTAGATCTTGTCACAACATGTTACCAAACATGGTTTTACATCATCACATGACCTAACCAAGCCTAAGACAAGTGAGGGATACACCGGGCTACCCCTGTCAGAAGAAAGTCTAGGGGGTAGACAATCCGAGGCCCGCGGATCAGGGTTCCGCAGGAAGAAGCGCTTCGGGGCATCGGAACGCATCCAAACCATGCATGTGACCCAAGCATGTGTAATGAAGTGTGGTGACATGCTAAAAACTCCTAAACCTGGTTCCCAAGTGTGGCCCCCTTCGCAGACATGCGTTGTCCCCTAAAAACAAAGTGTCTGCAATCTGACTATTCGGGGGAAACTCCCCGTTTCGCTAAAACTGGGGTAGATATTGTCACAAAATGTTCCCAAACATGGTTTTACATCATCACATGACCTAACCAAGCCTAAAACAAGTGAGGGCTACACCGGGCTACCCCTGTTAGAAGAAAGTCTAGGGGGGTAGACGATCCGAGGCCCACGGATCAGGGTTCCGCAGGAAGAAGCGCTTCGGGGCATCCGAACACATCCAAACCATGCATGTGACCCAAGAATGTGTAATGAAGTGTGGTGGCATGCTCAAAACTCCTAAAGCTGGTTCCCAAGTGTGGCCCCCTTTGCAGACATGCGTTGTCCCCTAAAAATAAAGTGTCTGCAATCTGACTATTAGGGGGAAACTCCTCGTTTCGGTGAAACCGGGGTAGCTCTTATCACAACATGTTCCCAAACATGGTTTTACATCATCACATGACCTAAACAAGCCTAAAACAAGTGAGGGCTACACCGGGCTACCCCTGTTAGAAGATAGTCTAGGGGGGTAGACGATCCGAGGCTCGCGGATCAGGGTTCCGTAGGAAGAAGCGCTTCGCTGCATCGGAACACATCCAAACCATGAATGTGACCCAAGCATGTGTAATGAAGTGTGGTGGCATGCTCAAAACTCCTCAACCTGGTTCCCAAGTGTGACCCCCTTCGCAGACATGCGATGTCCCCTAAAAACAAAGTGTCTGCAATCTGACTATTAGGGGGAAACTCCCCGTTTCGGTGAAACCGGGGTAGATCTTGTCACAACATGTTCCCAAACATGGTTTTACATCATCACATGACCTAAACAAGCCTAAAACAAGTTTGGGCTACACCGGGCTACCCCTGTTAGAAGAAAGTCTAGGGGGGTAGACGATCCGAGGCTCGCGGATCAGGGTTCCGCAGCAAGAAGCGCTTCGGGGTATCGGAACACATCTAAACCATGAATGTGACCCAAGCATGTGTAATGAAGTGTGGTGGCATGCTCAAAAATCCTAAACCTGGTTCCCAAGGGTGACCCCCTTCGCAGACATGCGATGTCCCCTAAAAACAAAGTGTCTGCAATCTGACTATTAGGGGGAAACTCTCCCTTTCGGTGAAACCGGGGTAGATCTTGTCACAACATGTTCGCAAACATGGTTTTACATCATCACATGACCTCACCAAGCCTAAAACAAGTGAGGGATACACCGGGCTACCCCTGTCAGAAGAAAGTCTAGGGGGGTAGACGATCCGAAGCCCGCGGATCAGGGTTCCGCAGGAAGAAGCGCTTCGGGGCATCGGAACACATCCAAACCATGCATGTGACCCAAGCATGTGTAATGAAGTGTGGTGACATGCTCAAAACTCCTAAACCTGGTTCCCAAGTGTGGCCCCCTTCGCAGACATGCGCTGTCCCCTAAAAACAAAGTGTCTGCAATCTGACTATTAGGGGGAAACTCCCTGTTTCGGTGAAACCGGGGTAGATCTTGTCACAACATGTTCCCAAACATGGTTTTACATCATCAGATGACCGAAACAAGCCTAAAACAAGTGAGGGCTACACCGGGCTACCCCTGTTAGAAGAAAGTCTAGGGGGGTAGACGATCCGAGGCCCGCGGATCAGGGTTCCGCAAGAAGAAGCGCTTCGGGGCATCGGAACACATCCAAACCATGAATGTGACCCAAGCATGTGTAATGAAGTGTGGTGGCATGCTAAAAACTCCTAAACCTGGTTCCCAAGTGTGACCCCCTTCGCAGACATGCGATGTCCCCTAAAAACAAAGTGTCTGCAATCTGACTATTAGGGGGAAACTCCCCGTTTCGGTGAAACCGGGGTAGATCTTGTCACAACATGTTCCCAAACATGGTTTTACATCATCACATGACCTAACCAAGCCTAAAACAAGTGAGGGATACACCAGGCTACCCCTATCAGAAGAAAGTCTAGGGGGGTAGACGATCCGAGGCCCGCGGATCAGGGTTCCGCAGGAAGAAGCGCTTCGGGGCATCGGAACACATCCAAACCATGCATGTGACCCAAGCATGTGTAATGAAGTGTGGTCGCATGCTCAAAACTCCTAAACCTGGTTCCCAAGTGTGACCCCCTTCGTAGAAATGCGTTGTCCCCTAAAAACAAACTGTCTGCAATCTGACTATTAGGGGGAAACTCCCCGTTTCGGTGAAACCGGGGTAGATCTTGTTACAACATGTTCCCAAACATGGTTTTATATCATCAAATGACCTAACCAAGCCTAAAGCAAGTGAGGGCTACACCGGGCTACCCCTGTCAGAAGAAAGTCTAGGGGGGTAGACGATCCGAGGCCCGCGGATCAGGGTTCCGCAGGAAGAAACGCTTTGGGGCATCGGAACACATCCAAACCATGCATGTGACCCTAGGATGTGTAATGAAGTGTGGTGGCATGCTCAAAACTCTAAAACCTGGTTCCCAAGTGTGACCCCCTTCGCAGACATGCGTTGTCCCCTAAAAACAAAGTGTCTGCAATCTGACTATTAGGGGGAAACTCCTCGTTTCGGTGAAACCGGGGTAGATCTTGTCACAACATGTTCCCAAACATGGTTTTACATAATCACATGACCTAAACAAGCCTAAAACAAGTGAGGGCTACACCGGGCTACCCCTGTTAGAAGAAAGTCTAGGGGGGTAGGCGATCCGAGGCCCGCGGATCAGGGTTCCGCAGGAAGAAGCGCTTCGGGCATCGGAACACATCCAAACCATAATTGTGACCCAAGCATGTGTAATGAAGTGTGGTGGCATGCTAAAAAATCCTAAACCTGGTTCCCAAGTGTGACCCCCTTCGCAGACATGCGATGTCCCCTAGAAACAAAGTGTCTACAATCTGACTATTAGGGGGAAACTCCCCGTTTCGGTGAAACCGGGGTAGATCTTGTCACAACATGTTCCCAAACATGGTTTTACATCATCACATGACCTAACCAAGCCTAAAACAAGTGAGGGATACACCGGGCTACCCCTATCAGAAGAAAGTCTAGGGGGGTAGACGATCCGAGGCCCGCGGATCAAGGTTCCGCAGGAAGAAGCGCTTTGGGGCATCGGAACCCATCCAAACCATGCATGTGACCCAAGCATGTGTAATGATGTGTGGTCGCATTCTCAAAACTCCTAAACCTGGTTCGCAAGTGTGACCCCCTTCGCAGACATGCACTGTCCCCTAAAAACAAACTGTCTGCAATCTGACTATTAGGGGGAAACTCCCCGTTTCGGTGAAACCGGGGTAGATCTTGTTACAACATGTTCCCAAACATGGTTTTATATAATCACATGACCTAACCAAGCCTAAAACAAGTGAGGGCTACACCGGGCTACCCCTGTCAGAAGAAAGTCTAGGGGGGTAGACGATCCGAGGCCCGCGGATCAGGGTTCCGCAGGAAGAAACGCTTTGGGGCATCGGAACACATCCAAACCATGCATGTGACCCTCCCATGTGTAATGAAGTGTGGTGGCATGCTCAAAACTCCTAAAGCTGGTTCCCAAGTGTGACCCCCTTCGCAGACATGCGATGTCCCCTAAAAACAAAGTGTCTGCAATCTCACTATTAGGGGGAAACTCCTCGTTTCGGTGAAACCGGGGTAGATCTTGTCACAACATGTTCCCAAACATGGTTTTACATCATCACATGACCTAACCAATCCTAAAACAAGTGAGGGCTTCACCGGGCTACCCCCTATCAGAAGAAATTCTAGGGGGGTAGACGATCCAAGGCCCGCGGATCAGGGTTCCGCAGGAAGAAACGCTTCGGGGCATCGGAACACATCCAAACCATGCATGTGACCCAAGCATGTGTAATGAAGTGTGGTGGAATGCTCAAAACTCCTAATCCTGGTACCCAAGTGTGACCCCCTTCGCAGACATGCGATGTCCCCTAAAAACAAAGTGTCTGCAATCTGACTATTAGGGGGAAACTCCTCGTTTCGGTGAAACCGGGGTAGATCTTGTCACAACATGTTCCCAAACATGGTTTTACATCATCACAGGACCTAACCAAGCCTAAAACAAGTGAGGGCTACACCGGGCTACCCCTGTTAGAAGAAAGTCTAGGGTGGTAGACGATCCAAGGCCCACGGATCAGGGTTCCACATGAAGAAGTGCTTCTGGGCATCGGAACACATCCAAACCATGCATGTGACCCAAGCATGTGTAATGAAGTGTTGTGGCATGCCTAAAACTCCTAAACCTGGTTCCCAAGTGTGGCCCCCTTCGCAGACATGCGTTGTCCCCTAAAAACAAAGTGTCTGCAATCTGACTATTAGGGGGAACTCCCCGTTTCGGTGAAACCGGGGTAGATCTTGTCACAACATGTTCCCAAACATGGTTTTACATCATCACATGACCTAAACAAGCCTAAAACAAGTGAGGGCTACACCGGGCTACCCCTGTTAGAAGAAAGTCTAGGGGGTAGACGATCCGAGGCCCGCGGATCAGGGTTCCGCAGGAAGAAGCGCTTCGGGGCATCGGAACACATCCAAACCATGCATGTGACCCAAGCATGTGTAATGAAGTGTGGTGGCATGCTCAAAACTCCTAAACCTGGTTCCCAAGTGTGGCCCCCTTCACAGACATGCACTGTCCCCTAAAAACAAAGTGTCGCAATCTGACTATTAGGGGGAAACTCCCCGTTTCGGTGAAACCGGGGTAGATCTTGTCACAACATGTTCCCAAACATGGTTTTACATCATAACATGACCTAAAAAATCCTATAACAAGTGAGGGCTACATCGGGCTACCCCTGTCAGAAGAAAGTCTAGGGGGGTAGATGATCCGAGGCCCACGGATCAGGGTTCCGCAGGCAGAAGCGCTTTGGGGCATCGGAACACCTCCAAACCATGCATGTGACCCTAGCATGTGTAATGAAGTGTGGTGGCATGCTCAAAACTACTAAACCTGGTTCCCAAGTGTGACCCCCTTCGCAGACATGCGCTGTCCCCTAAAAACAAAGTGTCTGCAATCTGACTATTAGGGGGAAACTCCCCGTCTCGATGAAACCGGGGTAGATGTTGTCACAACATGTTCCCAAACATGGTTTTACATCATCACATGACCTAACCAAGCATAAAACAAGTGAGGGCTACACCGGGTTACCCCTGTCAGAAGAAAGTCTAGGGTGGTAGATGATCCAAGGCCCATGGATCAGGGTTCCATAGGAAGAAGCGCTTCGTGGCATCGAAACACATCCAAACCATGCATGTGACCCAAGCATGTGTAATGAAGTGTGGTGGCATGCTCAAAACTCCTAAACCTGGTTCCCAAGTGTGGGCCCCTTCGCAGACATGCGCTGTCCCCTAAAAACAAAGTGTCTGCAATCTGACTATTAGGGGGAAACTCCTCGTTTCGGTGAAACCGGGGTAGATCTTGTCACAACATGTTCCCAAACATGGTTTTACATCATCACATGACCTAAACAAGCCTAAAACAAGTGAGGGCTACACCGGGCTACCCCTGTTAGAAGAAAGTCTAGGGGGGTAGACGATCCGAGGCTCGCGGATCAGGGTTCCGCAGGAAGAAGCGCTTCGGGGCATCGGAACATATCCAAACCATGAATGTGACCCAAGCATGTGTAATGAAGTGTGGTGGCATCATCAAAACTCCTAAACCTGGTTCCCAAGTGTGACCCCCTTCGCAGACATGCGATGTCCCCTAAAAACAAAGTGTCTGCAATCTGACTATTAGGGGGAAACTCCCCGTTTCGGTGAAATCGGGGTAGATCTTGTCACAACATGTTCCCAAACATGGTTTTACATCATCACATGACCTAACCAAGCCTAAGACAAGTGAGGGATACACCGGGCTACCCCTGTCAGAAGAAAGTCTAGGGGGTAGACAATCCGAGGCCCGCGGATCAGGGTTCCGCAGGAAGAAGCGCTTCGGGGCATCGGAACGCATCCAAACCATGCATGTGACCCAAGCATGTGTAATGAAGTGTGGTGACATGCTAAAAACTCCTAAACCTGGTTCCCAAGTGTGGCCCCCTTCGCAGACATGCGCTGTCCCCTAAAAACAAAGTGTCTGCAATCTGACTATTCGGGGGAAACTCCCCGTTTCGCTAAAACTGGGGTAGATATTGTCACAACATGTTCCCAAACATGGTTTTACATCATCACATGACCTAACCAAGCCTAAAACAAGTGAGGGCTACACCGGGCTACCCCTGTTAGAAGAAAGTCTAGGGGGGTAGACGATCCGAGGCCCGCGGATCAGGGTTCCGCAGGAAGAAGCGCTTCGGGGCATCGGAACACATCCAAACCATGCATGTGACCCAAGAATGTGTAATGAAGTGTGGTGGCATGCTCAAAACTCCTAAAGCTGGTTCCCAAGTGTGGCCCCCTTTGCAGACATGCGTTGTCCCCTAAAAACAAAGTGTCTGCAATCTGACTATTAGGGGGAAACTCCTCGTTTCGGTGAAACCGGGGTAGCTCTTATCACAACATGTTCCCAAACATGGTTTTACATCATCACATGACCTAAACAAGCCTAAAACAAGTGAGGGCTACACCGGGTTACCCATGTTAGAAGATAGTCTAGGGGGGTAGACGATCCGAGGCTCGCGGATCAGGGTTCCGTAGGAAGAAGCGCTTCGCTGCATAGGAACACATCCAAACCATGAATGTGACCCAAGAATGTGTAATGAAGTGTGGTGGCATGCTCAAAACTCCTCAACCTGGTTCCCAAGTGTGACCCCCTTCGCAGACATGCGATGTCCCCTAAAAACAAAGTGTCTGCAATCTGACTATTAGGGGGAAACTCCCCGTTTCGGTGAAACCGGGGTAGATCTTGTCACAACATGTTCCCAAACATGGTTTTACATCATCACATGACCTAACCAAGCCTAAAACAAGTGAGGGATACACCGGGCCACCCCTGTTAGAAGAAAGTCTAGGGGGGTAGACGATCCGAGGCCCACGGATCAGGGTTCCGCAGGAAGAAGCGCTTCGGGGCATCGGAACACATCCAAACCATGCATGTGACCCAAGCATGTGTAATGAATTGTGGTGACATGCTCAAAACTCCTCAAACTGGTTCCCAAGTGTGCCCCCCTTCGCAGACATGCGCTGTCCCCTAAAAACAAAGTGTCTACAATCTGACTATTAGGGGGAAACTCCCCATTTCGGTGAAACCGGGGTAGATCTTGTCACAACATGTTCCCAAACATGGTTTTACATCATCACATGACCTAACCAATCCTAAAACAAGTGAGGGCTACACCGGGCTACCCCTGTCAGAAGAAAGTCTAGGGGGGTAGACGATCCGAGGCCCGCGGATCAGGGTTCCGCAGGAATAAGCGCTTCGGGGCATCGGAACACATCCAAACCATGCATGTGACCCAAGAATGTGTAATGAAGTGTGGTGGCATGCTCAAAACTCCTAAACCTGGTTCCCAAGTGTGGCCCCCTTCGCAGACATGCGCTGTCCCCTAAAAACAAAGTGTCGCAATCTGACTATTAGGGGGAAACTCCCCGTTTCGGTGAAACCGGGGTAGATCTTGTCACAACATGTTCCCAAACATGGTTTTACATCATCACATGACCTAACCAAGCCTAAAACAAGTGAGGGCTACACCGGGCTACCCTTGTCAGAAGAAAGTCTAGGGGGGTCGACGATCCGAGGCCCGCGGATCAGGGTTTCGCTGGAAGAAGCGCTTCGGGGCATCGGAACACATCCAAACCATGAATGTGACCCAAGCATGTGTAATGAAGTGTGGTGGCATGCTAAAAACTCCTAAACCTGGTTCCCAAGTGTGACCCCCTTCGCAGAAATGCGATGTCCCCTAAAAACAAAGTGTCTGCAATCTGACTATTAGGGGGAAACTCCCCGTTTCGGTGAAACCGGGGTAGATCTTGTCACAACATGTTCCCAAACATGGTTTTACATCATCACATGACCTAACCAAGCCTAAAACAAGTGAGGGATACAACGGGCTACCCCTATCAGAAGAAAGTCTAGGGGGTAGACGATCCGAGGCCCGCGGATCAGGGTTCCGCAGGAAGAAGCGCTTCGGGGCATCGGAACACATCCAAACCATGCATGTGACCCAAGAATGTGTAATGAAGTGTGGTGGCATGCTCAAAACTCCTAAAGCTGGTTCCCAAGTGTGGCACCCTTTGCAGACATGCGTTGTCCCCTAAAAACAAAGTGTCTGCAATCTGACTATTAGGGGGAAACTCCTCGTTTCGGTGAAACCGGGGTAGCTCTTATCACAACATGTTCCCAAACATGGTTTTACATCATCACATGACCTAAACAAGCCTAAAACAAGTGAGGGCTACACCGGGCTACCCCTGTTAGAAGATAGTCTAGGGGGGTAGACGATCCGAGGCTCGCGATCAGGGTTCCGTAGGAAGAAGCGCTTCGCTGCATCGGAACACATCCAAACCATGAATGTGACCCAAGCATGTGTAATGAAGTGTGGTGGCATGCTCAAAACTCCTCAACCTGGTTCCCAAGTGTGACCCCCTTCGCAGACATGCGATGTCCCCTAAAAACAAAGTGTCTGCAATCTGACTATTAGGGGGAAACTCCCCGTTTCGGTGAAACCGGGGTAGATCTTGTCACAACATGTTCCCAAACATGGTTTTACATCATCACATGACCTAACCAAGCCTAAAACAAGTGAGGGATACACCGGGCCACCCCTGTTAGAAGAAAGTCTAGGGGGGTAGACGATCCGAGGCCCGCGGATCAGGGTTCCATAGGAAGAAGCGCTTCGGGGCATCAGAACACATCCAAACCATGCATGTGACCCAAGCATGTGTAATGAATTGTGGTGACATGCTCAAAACTCCTCAAACTGGTTCCCAAGTGTGCCCCCCTTCGCAGACATGCGCTGTCCCCTAAAAACAAAGTGTCTACAATCTGAGTATTAGGGGGAAACTCCCCGTTTCGGTGAAACCGGGGTAGATCTTGTCACAACATGTTCCCAAACCTGGTTTTACATCATCACATGACCTAACCAAGCCTAAAACAAGTGAGGGCTACACCGGGCTACCCCTGTTAGAAGAAAGTCTAGGGGGGTAGACGATCCGAGGCCCGCGGATCAGGGTTCCGCAGGAAGAAGCGCTTCGGGGCATCGGAACACATCCAAACCATGCATGTGACCCAAGAATGTGTAATGAAGAGTGGTGGCATGCTCAAAACTCCTAAACCTGGTTCCCAAGTGTGGCCCCCTTCGCAGACATGCGCTGTCCCCTAAAAACAAAGTGTCGCAATCTGACTATTAGGGGGAAACTCCCCGTTTCGGTGAAACCGGGGTAGATCTTGTCACAACATGTTCCCAAACATGGTTTTACATCATCACATGACCTAACCAAGCCTAAAACAAGTGAGGGCTACACCGGGCTACCCCTGTCAGAAGAAAGTCTAGGGGGTCGACGATCCGAGGCCCGCGGATCAGGGTTTCGCAGGAAGAAGAGCTTCGGGGCATCGGAACACATCCAAACCATGAATGTGACCCAAGCATGTGTAATGAAGTGTGGTGGAATGCTCAAAACTCCTCAACCTGGTTCCCAAGTGTGACCCCCTTCGCAGAAATGCGATGTCCCCTAAAAACAAAGTGTCTGCAATCTGACTATTAGGGGGAAACTCCCCGTTTCGGTGAAACCGGGGTAGATCTTGTCACAACATGTTCCCAAACATGGTTTTACATCATCACATGACCTAACCAAGCCTAAAACAAGTGAGGGATACACCGGGCCACCCCTGTTAGAAGAAAGTCTAGGGGGGTAGACGATCCGAGGCCCGCGGATCAGGGTTCCGCAGGAAGAAGCGCTTCGGGGCATCGGAACACATCCAAACCATGCATGTGACCCAAGCATGTGTAATGAATTGTGGTGACATGCTCAAAACTCCTCAAACTGGTTCCCAAGTGTGCCCCCCTTCGCAGACATGCGCTGTCCCCTAAAAACAAAGTGTCTACAATCTGACTATTAGGGGGAAACTCCCCGTTTCGGTGAAACCGGGGTAGATCTTGTCACAACATGTTCCCAAACATGGTTTTACATCATCACATGACCTAACCAAGCCTAAAACAAGTGAGGGCTACACCGGGCTACCCCTGTCAGAAGAAAGTCTAGGGGGGTAGACGATCCGAGGCCCGCGGATCAGGGTTCCGCAGGAATAAGCGCTTCGGGGCATCGGAACACATCCAAACCATGCATGTGACCCAAGAATGTGTAATGAAGTGTGGTGGCATGCTCAAAACTCCTAAACCTGGTTCCCAAGTGTGGCCCCCTTCGCAGACATGCGCTGTCCCCTAAAAACAAAGTGTCGCAATCTGACTATTAGGGGGAAACTCCCCGTTTCGGTGAAACCGGGGTAGATCTTGTCACAACATGTTCCCAAACATGGTTTTACATCATCACATGACCTAACCAAGCCTAAAACAAGTGAGGGCTACACCGGGCTACCCCTGTCAGAAGAAAGTCTAGGGGGGTCGACGATCCGAGGCCCGCGGATCAGGGTTTCGCAGGAAGAAGCGCTTCGGGGCATCGGAACACATCCAAACCATGAATGTGACCCAAGCATGTGTAATGAAGTGTGGTGGCATGCTAAAAACTCCTAAACCTGGTTCCCAAGTGTGACCCCCTTCGCATAAATGCGATGTCCCCTAAAAACAAAGTGTCTGCAATCTGACTATTAGGGGGAAACTCCCCGTTTCGGTGAAACCGGTGTAGATCTTGTCACAACATGTTCCCAAACATGGTTTTACATCATCACATGACCTAACCAAGCCTAAAACAAGTGAGGGATACAACGGGCTACCCCTATCAGAAGAAAGTCTAGGGGGTAGACGATCCGAGGCCCGCGGATCAGGGTTCCGCAGGAAGAAGCGCTTCGGGGCATCGGAACACATCCAAACCATGCATGTGACCCAAGAATGTGTAATGAAGTGTGGTGGCATGCTCAAAACTCCTAAATCTGGTTCCCAAGTGTGGCCCCCTTCGCAGACATGCGTTGTCCCCTAAAAACAAAGTGTCTGCAATCTGACTATTAGGGGGAAACTCCTCGTTTCGGTGAAACCGGGGTAGCTCTTATCACAACATGTTCCCAAACATGGTTTTACATCATGACATGACCTAAACAAGCCTAAAACAAGTGAGGGCTACACCGGGCTACCCCTGTCAGAAGAAAGTCTAGGGGGTCGACGATCCGAGGCCCGCGGATCAGGGTTTCGCAGGAAGAAGAGCTTCGGGGCATCGGAACACATCCAAACCATGAATGTGACCCAAGCATGTGTAATGAAGTGTGGTGGAATGCTCAAAACTCCTCAACCTGGTTCCCAAGTGTGACCCCCTTCGCAGAAATGCGATGTCCCCTAAAAACAAAGTGTCTGCAATCTGACTATTAGGGGGAAACTCCCCGTTTCGGTGAAACCGGGGTAGATCTTGTCACAACATGTTCCCAAACATGGTTTTACATCATCACATGACCTAACCAAGCCTAAAACAAGTGAGGGATACACCGGGCCACCCCTGTTAGAAGAAAGTCTAGGGGGGTAGACGATCCGAGGCCCGCGGATCAGGGTTCCGCAGGAAGAAGCGCTTCGGGGCATCGGAACACATCCAAACCATGAATGTGACCCAAGCATGTGTAATGAATTGTGGTGACATGCTCAAAACTCCTCAAACTGGTTCCCAAGTGTGCCCCCCTTCGCAGACATGCGCTGTCCCCTAAAAACAAAGTGTCTACAATCTGACTATTAGGGGGAAACTCCCCGTTTCGGTGAAACCGGGGTAGATCTTGTCACAACATGTTCCCAAACATGGTTTTACATCATCACATGACCTAACCAAGCCTAAAACAAGTGAGGGCTACACCGGGCTACCCCTGTCAGAAGAAAGTCTAGGGGGGTAGACGATCCGAGGCCCGCGGATCAGGGTTCCGCAGGAATAAGCGCTTCGGGGCATCGGAACACATCCAAACCATGCATGTGACCCAAGAATGTGTAATGAAGTGTGATGGCATGCTCAAAACTCCTAAACCTGGTTCCCAAGTATGGCCCCCTTCGCAGACATGCGCTGTCCCCTAAAAACAAAGTGTCGCAATCTGACTATTAGGGGGAAACTCCCCGTTTCGGTGAAACCGGGGTAGATCTTGTCACAACATGTTCCCAAACATGGTTTTACATCATCACATGACCTAACCAAGCCTAAAACAAGTGAGGGCTACACCGGGCTACCCCTGTCAGAAGAAAGTCTAGGGGGGTCGACGATCCGAGGCCCGCGGATCAGGGTTTCGCAGGAAGAAGCGCTTCGGGGCATCGGAACACATCCAAACCATGAATGTGACCCAAGCATGTGTAATGAAGTGTGGTGGCATGCTAAAAACTCCTAAACCTGGTTCCCAAGTGTGACCCCCTTCGCAGAAATGCGATGTCCCCTAAAAACAAAGTGTCTGCAATCTGACTATTAGGGGGAAACTCCCCGTTTCGGTGAAACCGGTGTAGATCTTGTCACAACATGTTCCCAAACATGGTTTTACATCATCACATGACCTAACCAAGCCTAAAACAAGTGAGGGATACAACGGGCTACCCCTATCAGAAGAAAGTCTAGGGGGTAGACGATCCGAGGCCCGCGGATCAGGGTTCCGCAGGAAGAAGCGCTTCGGGGCATCGGAACACATCCAAACCATGCATGTGACCCAAGAATGTGTAATGAAGTGTGGTGGCATGCTCAAAACTCCTAAAGCTGGTTCCCAAGTGTGGCACCCTTTGCAGACATGCGTTGTCCCCTAAAAACAAAGTGTCTGCAATCTGACTATTAGGGGGAAACTCCTCGTTTCGGTGAAACCGGGTAGATCTTATCACAACATGTTCCCAAACATGGTTTTACATCATGACATGACCTAACCAAGCCTAAAACAAGTGAGGGCTACACCGGGCTACCCCTGTTAGAAGATAGTCTAGGGGGGTAGACGATCCGAGGCTCGCGATCAGGGTTCCGTAGGAAGAAGCGCTTCGCTGCATCGGAACACATCCAAACCATGAATGTGACCCAAGCATGTGTAATGAAGTGTGGTGGCATGCTCAAAACTCCTCAACCTGGTTCCCAAGTGTGACCCCCTTCGCAGACATGCGATGTCCCCTAAAAACAAAGTGTCTGCAATCTGACTATTAGGGGGAAACTCCCCGTTTCGGTGAAACCGGGGTAGATATTGTCACAACATGTTCCCAAACATGGTTTTACATCATCACATGACCTAACCAAGCCTAAAACAAGTGAGGGCTACACCGGGCCACCCCTGTCAGAAGAAAGTCTAGGGGGGTCGACGATCCGAGGCCCGCGGATCAGGGTTTCGTAGGAAGAAGCGCTTCGGGGCATCGGAACACATCCAAACCATGAATGTGACCCAAGCATGTGTAATGAATTGTGGTGGCATGCTAAAAACTCCTAAACCTGGTTCCCAAGTGTGACCCCCTTCGCAGAAATGCGATGTCCCCTAAAAACAAAGTGTCTGCAATCTGACTATTAGGGGGAAACTCCCCGTTTCGGTGAAACCGGGGTAGATCTTGTCACAACATGTTCCCAAACATGGTTTTACATCATCACATGACCTAACCAAGCCTAAAACAAGTGAGGGATACACCGGGCCACCCCTGTTAGAAGAAAGTCTAGGGGGTAGACGATCCGAGGCCCTCGGATCAGGGTTCCGCAGGAAGAAGCGCTTCGGGGCATCGGAATAAATCCAAACCATTCATGTGACCCAAGCATGTGTAATGAATTGTGGTGACATGCTCAAAACTCCTCAAACTGGTTCCCAAGTGTGCCCCCCTTCGCAGACATGTGCTGTCCCCTAAAAACAAAGTGTCTACAATCTGACTATTAGGGGGAAACTCCCCGTTTCGGTGAAACCGGGGTAGATCTTGTCACAACATGTTCCCAAACATGGTTTTACATCATCACATGACCTAACCAAGCCTAAAACAAGTGAGGGCTACACCGGGCTACCCCTGTCAGAAGAAAGTCTAGGGGGTCGACGATCCGAGGCCCGCGGATCAGGGTTTCGCAGGAAGAAGAGCTTCGGGGCATCGGAACACATCCAAACCATGAATGTGACCCAAGCATGTGTAATGAAGTGTGGTGGAATGCTCAAAACTCCTCAACCTGGTTCCCAAGTGTGACCCCCTTCGCAGAAATGCGATGTCCCCTAAAAACAAAGTGTCTGCAATCTGACTATTAGGGGGAAACTCCCCGTTTCGGTGAAACCGGGGTAGATCTTGTCACAACATGTTCCCAAACATGGTTTTACATCATCACATGACCTAACCAAGCCTAAAACAAGTGAGGGCTACACCGGGCTACCCCTGTCAGAAGAAAGTCTAGGGGGGTAGACGATCCGAGGCCCGCGGATCAGGGTTCCGCAGGAATAAGCGCTTCGGGGCATCGGAACACATCCAAACCATGCATGTGACCCAAGAATGTGTAATGAAGTGTGGTGGCATGCTCAAAACTCCTAAACCTGGTTCCCAAGTGTGGCCCCCTTCGCAGACATGCGCTGTCCCCTAAAAACAAAGTGTCGCAATCTGACTATTAGGGGGAAACTCCCCGTTTCGGTGAAACCGGGGTAGATCTTGTCACAACATGTTCCCAAACATGGTTTTACATCATCACATGACCTAACCAAGCCTAAAACAAGTGAGGGCTACACCGGGCTACCCCTGTCAGAAGAAAGTCTAGGGGGGTCGACGATCCGAGGCCCGCGGATCAGGGTTTCGCAGGAAGAAGCGCTTCGGGGCATCGGAACACATCCAAACCATGAATGTGACCCAAGCATGTGTAATGAAGTGTGGTGGCATGCTAAAAACTCCTAAACCTGGTTCCCAAGTGTGACCCCCTTCGCATAAATGCGATGTCCCCTAAAAACAAAGTGTCTGCAATCTGACTATTAGGGGGAAACTCCCCGTTTCGGTGAAACCGGTGTAGATCTTGTCACAACATGTTCCCAAACATGGTTTTACATCATCACATGACCTAACCAAGCCTAAAACAAGTGAGGGATACAACGGGCTACCCCTATCAGAAGAAAGTCTAGGGGGTAGACGATCCGAGGCCCGCGGATCAGGGTTCCGCAGGAAGAAGCGCTTCGGGGCATCGGAACACATCCAAACCATGCATGTGACCCAAGAATGTGTAATGAAGTGTGGTGGCATGCTCAAAACTCCTAAATCTGGTTCCCAAGTGTGGCCCCCTTCGCAGACATGCGTTGTCCCCTAAAAACAAAGTGTCTGCAATCTGACTATTAGGGGGAAACTCCTCGTTTCGGTGAAACCGGGGTAGCTCTTATCACAACATGTTCCCAAACATGGTTTTACATCATGACATGACCTAAACAAGCCTAAAACAAGTGAGGGCTACACCGGGCTACCCCTGTCAGAAGAAAGTCTAGGGGGTCGACGATCCGAGGCCCGCGGATCAGGGTTTCGCAGGAAGAAGAGCTTCGGGGCATCGGAACACATCCAAACCATGAATGTGACCCAAGCATGTGTAATGAAGTGTGGTGGAATGCTCAAAACTCCTCAACCTGGTTCCCAAGTGTGACCCCCTTCGCAGAAATGCGATGTCCCCTAAAAACAAAGTGTCTGCAATCTGACTATTAGGGGGAAACTCCCCGTTTCGGTGAAACCGGGGTAGATCTTGTCACAACATGTTCCCAAACATGGTTTTACATCATCACATGACCTAACCAAGCCTAAAACAAGTGAGGGATACACCGGGCTACCCCTGTCAGAAGAAAGTCTAGGGGGGTAGACGATCCGAGGCCCGCGGATCAGGGTTCCGCAGGAAGAAGCGCTTCGGGGCATCGGAACACATCCAAACCATGCATGTGACCCAAGCATGTGTAATGAATTGTGGTGACATGCTCAAAACTCCTCAAACTGGTTCCCAAGTGTGCCCCCCTTCGCAGACATGCGCTGTCCCCTAAAAACAAAGTGTCTACAATCTGACTATTAGGGGGAAACTCCCCGTTTCGGTGAAACCGGGGTAGATCTTGTCACAACATGTTCCCAAACATGGTTTTACATCATCACATGACCTAACCAAGCCTAAAACAAGTGAGGGCTACACCGGGCTACCCCTGTCAGAAGAAAGTCTAGGGGGGTAGACGATCCGAGGCCCGCGGATCAGGGTTCCGCAGGAATAAGCGCTTCGGGGCATCGGAACACATCCAAACCATGCATGTGACCCAAGAATGTGTAATGAAGTGTGGTGGCATGCTCAAAACTCCTAAACCTGGTTCCCAAGTGTGACCCCCTTCGCATAAATGCGATGTCCCCTAAAAACAAAGTGTCTGCAATCTGACTATTAGGGGGAAACTCCCCGTTTCGGTGAAACCGGTGTAGATCTTGTCACAACATGTTCCCAAACATGGTTTTACATCATCACATGACCTAACCAAGCCTAAAACAAGTGAGGGATACAACGGGCTACCCCTATCAGAAGAAAGTCTAGGGGGTAGACGATCCGAGGCCCGCGGATCAGGGTTCCGCAGGAAGAAGCGCTTCGGGGCATCGGAACACATCCAAACCATGCATGTGACCCAAGAATGTGTAATGAAGTGTGGTGGCATGCTCAAAACTCCTAAATCTGGTTCCCAAGTGTGGCCCCCTTCGCAGACATGCGTTGTCCCCTAAAAACAAAGTGTCTGCAATCTGACTATTAGGGGGAAACTCCTCGTTTCGGTGAAACCGGGGTAGCTCTTATCACAACATGTTCCCAAACATGGTTTTACATCATGACATGACCTAAACAAGCCTAAAACAAGTGAGGGCTACACCGGGCTACCCCTGTCAGAAGAAAGTCTAGGGGGTCGACGATCCGAGGCCCGCGGATCAGGGTTTCGCAGGAAGAAGAGCTTCGGGGCATCGGAACACATCCAAACCATGAATGTGACCCAAGCATGTGTAATGAAGTGTGGTGGAATGCTCAAAACTCCTCAACCTGGTTCCCAAGTGTGACCCCCTTCGCAGAAATGCGATGTCCCCTAAAAACAAAGTGTCTGCAATCTGACTATTAGGGGGAAACTCCCCGTTTCGGTGAAACCGGGGTAGATCTTGTCACAACATGTTCCCAAACATGGTTTTACATCATCACATGACCTAACCAAGCCTAAAACAAGTGAGGGATACACCGGGCCACCCCTGTTAGAAGAAAGTCTAGGGGGGTAGACGATCCGAGGCCCGCGGATCAGGGTTCCGCAGGAAGAAGCGCTTCGGGGCATCGGAACACATCCAAACCATGCATGTGACCCAAGCATGTGTAATGAATTGTGGTGACATGCTCAAAACTCCTCAAACTGGTTCCCAAGTGTGCCCCCCTTCGCAGACATGCGCTGTCCCCTAAAAACAAAGTGTCTACAATCTGACTATTAGGGGGAAACTCCCCGTTTCGGTGAAACCGGGGTAGATCTTGTCACAACATGTTCCCAAACATGGTTTTACATCATCACATGACCTAACCAAGCCTAAAACAAGTGAGGGCTACACCGGGCTACCCCTGTCAGAAGAAAGTCTAGGGGGGTAGACGATCCGAGGCCCGCGGATCAGGGTTCCGCAGGAATAAGCGCTTCGGGGCATCGGAACACATCCAAACCATGCATGTGACCCAAGAATGTGTAATGAAGTGTGGTGGCATGCTCAAAACTCCTAAACCTGGTTCCCAAGTGTGACCCCCTTCGCAGACATGCGCTGTCCCCTAAAAACAAAGTGTCGCAATCTGACTATTAGGGGGAAACTCCCCGTTTCGGTGAAACCGGGGTAGATCTTGTCACAACATGTTCCCAAACATGGTTTTACATCATCACATGACCTAACCAAGCCTAAAACAAGTGAGGGCTACACCGGGCTACCCCTATCAGAAGAAAGTCTAGGGGGTAGACGATCCGAGGCCCGCGGATCAGGGTTCCGCAGGAAGAAGCGCTTCGGGGCATCGGAACACATCCAAACCATGCATGTGACCCAAGAATGTGTAATGAAGTGTGGTGGCATGCTCAAAACTCCTAAACCTGGTTCCCAAGTGTGGCCCCCTTCGCAGACATGCGTTGTCCCCTAAAAACAAAGTGTCTGCAATCTGACTATTAGGGGGAAACTCCTCGTTTCGGTGAAACCGGGGTAGCTCTTATCACAACATGTTCCCAAACATGGTTTTACATCATGACATGACCTAAACAAGCCTAAAACAAGTGAGGGCTACACCGGGCTACCCCTGTCAGAAGAAAGTCTAGGGGGTCGACGATCCGAGGCCCGCGGATCAGGGTTTCGCAGGAAGAAGAGCTTCGGGGCATCGGAACACATCCAAACCATGAATGTGACCCAAGCATGTGTAATGAAGTGTGGTGGAATGCTCAAAACTCCTAAAGCTGGTTCCCAAGTGTGGCACCCTTTGCAGACATGCGTTGTCCCCTAAAAACAAAGTGTCTGCAATCTGACTATTAGGGGGAAACTCCTCGTTTCGGTGAAACCGGGGTAGATCTTATCACAACATGTTCCCAAACATGGTTTTACATCATGACATGACCTAACCAAGCCTAAAACAAGTGAGGGCTACACCGGGCTACCCCTGTTAGAAGATAGTCTAGGGGGGTAGACGATCCGAGGCTCGCGATCAGGGTTCCGTAGGAAGAAGCGCTTCGCTGCATCGGAACACATCCAAACCATGAATGTGACCCAAGCATGTGTAATGAAGTGTGGTGGCATGCTCAAAACTCCTCAACCTGGTTCCCAAGTGTGACCCCCTTCGCAGACATGCGATGTCCCCTAAAAACAAAGTGTCTGCAATCTGACTATTAGGGGGAAACTCCCCGTTTCGGTGAAACCGGGGTAGATATTGTCACAACATGTTCCCAAACATGGTTTTACATCATCACATGACCTAACCAAGCCTAAAACAAGTGAGGGCTACACCGGGCCACCCCTGTCAGAAGAAAGTCTAGGGGGGTCGACGATCCGAGGCCCGCGGATCAGGGTTTCGTAGGAAGAAGCGCTTCGGGGCATCGGAACACATCCAAACCATGAATGTGACCCAAGCATGTGTAATGAATTGTGGTGGCATTCTAAAAACTCCTAAACCTGGTTCCCAAGTGTGACCCCCTTCGCAGAAATGCGATGTCCCCTAAAAACAAAGTGTCTGCAATCTGACTATTAGGGGGAAACTCCCCGTTTCGGTGAAACCGGGGTAGATCTTGTCACAACATGTTCCCAAACATGGTTTTACATCATCACATGACCTAACCAAGCCTAAAACAAGTGAGGGATACACCGGGCCACCCCTGTTAGAAGAAAGTCTAGGGGGTAGACGATCCGAGGCCCTCGGATCAGGGTTCCGCAGGAAGAAGCGCTTCGGGGCATCGGAATAAATCCAAACCATTCATGTGACCCAAGCATGTGTAATGAATTGTGGTGACATGCTCAAAACTCCTCAAACTGGTTCCCAAGTGTGCCCCCCTTCGTAGACATGCGCTGTCCCCTAAAAACAAAGTGTCTACAATCTGACTATTAGGGGGAAACTCCCCGTTTCGGTGAAACCGGGGTAGATCTTGTCACAACATGTTCCCAAACATGGTTTTACATCATCACATGACCTAACCAAGCCTAAAACAAGTGAGGGCTACACCGGGCTACCCCTGTTAGAAGAAAGTCTAGGGGGGTAGACGATCCGAGGCCCGCGGATCAGGGTTCCGCAGGAAGAAGCGCTTCGGGGCATCGGAACACATCCAAACCATGCATGTGACCCAAGAATGTGTAATGAAGTGTGGTGGCATGCTCAAAACTCCTAAACCTGGTTCCCAAGTGTGGCCCCCTTCGCAGACATGCGCTGTCCCCTAAAAACAAAGTGTCGCAATCTGACTATTAGGGGGAAACTCCCCGTTTCGGTGAAACCGGGGTAGATCTTGTCACAACATGTTCCCAAACATGGTTTTACATCATCACATGACCTAACCAAGCCTAAAACAAGTGAGGGCTACACCGGGCTACCCCTGTCACAAGAAAGTCTAGGGGGGTAGACGATCCGAGGCCCGCGGATCAGGGTTCCGCAGGAATAAGCGCTTCGGGGCATCGGAACACATCCAAACCATGCATGTGACCCAAGAATGTGTAATGAAGTGTGGTGGCATGCTCAAAACTCCTAAACCTGGTTCCCAAGTGTGGCCCCCTTCGCAGACATGCGCTGTCCCCTAAAAACAAAGTGTCGCAATCTGACTATTAGGGGGAAACTCCCCGTTTCGGTGAAACCGGGGTAGATCTTGTCACAACATGTTCCCAAACATGGTTTTACATCATCACATGACCTAACCAAGCCTAAAACAAGTGAGGGATACACCAGGCTACCCCTGTCAGAAGAAAGTCTAGGGGGCTCGACGATCCGAGGCCCGCGGATCAGGGTTTCGCAGGAAGAAGCGCTTCGGGGCATCGGAACACATCCAAACCATGAATGTGACCCAAGCATGTGTAATGAAGTGTGGTGGCATGCTAAAAACTCCTAAACCTGGTTCCCAAGTGTGACCCCCTTCGCAGAAATGCGATGTCCCCTAAAAACAAAGTGTCTGCAATCTGACTATTAGGGGGAAACTCCCCGTTTCGGTGAAACCGGTGTAGATCTTGTCACAACATGTTCCCAAACATGGTTTTACATCATCACATGACCTAACCAAGCCTAAAACAAGTGAGGGATACAACGGGCTACCCCTATCAGAAGAAAGTCTAGGGGGTAGACGATCCGAGGCCCGCGGATCAGGGTTCCGCAGGAAGAAGCGCTTCGGGGCATCGGAACACATCCAAACCATGCATGTGACCCAAGAATGTGTAATGAAGTGTGGTGGCATGCTCAAAACTCCTAAAGCTGGTTCCCAAGTGTGGCACCCTTTGCAGACATGCGTTGTCCCCTAAAAACAAAGTGTCTGCAATCTGACTATTAGGGGGAAACTCCTCGTTTCGGTGAAACCGGGGTAGATCTTATCACAACATGTTCCCAAACATGGTTTTACATCATGACATGACCTAACCAAGCCTAAAACAAGTGAGGGCTACACCGGGCTACCCCTGTTAGAAGATAGTCTAGGGGGGTAGACGATCCGAGGCTCGCGATCAGGGTTCCGTAGGAAGAAGCGCTTCGCTGCATCGGAACACATCCAAACCATGAATGTGACCCAAGCATGTGTAATGAAGTGTGGTGGCATGCTCAAAACTCCTCAACCTGGTTCCCAAGTGTGACCCCCTTCGCAGACATGCGATGTCCCCTAAAAACAAAGTGTCTGCAATCTGACTATTAGGGGGAAACTCCCCGTTTCGGTGAAACCGGGGTAGATATTGTCACAACATGTTCCCAAACATGGTTTTACATCATCACATGACCTAACCAAGCCTAAAACAAGTGAGGGATACACCGGGCCACCCCTGTTAGAAGAAAGTCTAGGGGGGTCGACGATCCGAGGCCCGCGGATCAGGGTTTCGAAGGAAGAAGCGCTTCGGGGCATCGGAACACATCCAAACCATGAATGTGACCCAAGCATGTGTAATGAATTGTGGTGGCATGCTAAAAACTCCTAAACCTGGTTCCCAAGTGTGACCCCCTTCGCAGAAATGCGATGTCCCCTAAAAACAAAGTGTCTGCAATCTGACTATTAGGGAGAAACTCCCCGTTTCGGTGAAACCGGGGTAGATCTTGTCACAACATGTTCCCAAACATGGTTTTACATCATCACATGACCTAACCAAGCCTAAAACAAGTGAGGGATACACCGGGCCACCCCTGTTAGAAGAAAGTCTAGGGGGGTAGACGATCCGAGGCCCTCGGATTAGGGTTCCGCAGGAAGAAGCGCTTCGGGGCATCGGAATAAATCCAAACCATTCATGTGACCCAAGCATGTGTAATGAATTGTGGTGACATGCTCAAAACTCCTCAAACTGGTTCCCAAGTGTGCCCCCCTTCGTAGACATGCGCTGTCCCCTAAAAACAAAGTGTCTACAATCTGACTATTAGGGGGAAACTCCCCGTTTCGGTGAAACCGGGGTAGATCTTGTCACAACATGTTCCCAAACATGGTTTTACATCATCACATGACCTAACCAAGCATAAAACAAGTGAGGGCTACACCGGGCTACCCCTGTTAGAAGAAAGTCTAGGGGGGTAGACGATCCGAGGCCCGCGGATCAGGGTTCCGCAGGAAGAAGCGCTTCGGGGCATCGGAACACATCCAAACCATGCATGTGACCCAAGAATGTGTAATGAAGTGTGGTGGCATGCTCAAAACTCCTAAACCTGGTTCCCAAGTGTGGCCCCCTTCGCAGACATGCGCTGTCCCCTAAAAATAAAGTGTCGCAATCTGACTATTAGGGGGAAACTCCCCGTTTCGGTGAAACCGGGGTAGATCTTGTCACAACATGTTCCCAAATATGGTTTTACATCTTCACATGACCTAACCAAGCCTAAAACAAGTGAGGGCTACACCGGGCTACGCCTGTCAGAAGAAAGTCTAGGGGGGTCGACGATCCGAGGCCCGCGGATCAGGGTTTCGCAGGAAGAAGCGCTTCGGGGCATCGGAACACATCCAAACCATGAATGTGACCCAAGCATGTGTAATGAAGTGTGGTGGCATGCTAAAAACTCCTAAACCTGGTTCCCAAGTGTGACCCCCTTCGCAGAAATGCGATGTCCCCTAAAAACAAAGTGTCTGCAATCTGACTATTAGGGGGAAACTCCCCGTTTCGGTGAAACCGGGGTAGATCTTGTCACAACATGTTCCCAAACATGGTTTTACATCATCACATGACCTAACCAAGCCTAAAACAAGTGAGGGATACACCGGGCTACCCCTATCAGAAGAAAGTCTAGGGGGGTAGATGATCCGAGGCCCGCGGATCAGGGTTCCGCAGGAAGAAGCGCTTTGGGGCATCGGAACACATCCAAACCATCCATGTGACCCAAGCATGTGTAATGAATTGTGGTGACATGCTCAAAACTCCTCAAACTGGTTCCCAAGTGTGCCCCCCTTCGCAGACATGCGCTGTCCCCTAAAAACAAAGTGTCTACAATCTGACTATTAGGGGGAAACTCCCCGTTTCGGTGAAACCGGGGTAGATCTTGTCACAACATGTTCCCAAACATGGTTTTACATCATCACATGACCTAACCAAGCCTAAAAAAAGTGAGGGCTACACCGGGCTACCCCTGTTAGAAGAAAGTCTAGGGGGGTAGACGATCCGAGGCCCGCGGATCAGGGTTCCGCAGGCAGAAGCGCTTCGGGGCATCGGAACACATCCAAACCATGCATGTGACCCAAGAATGTGTAATGAAGTGTGGTGGCATGCTCAAAACTCCTAAACCTGGTTCCCAAGTGTGGCCCCCTTCGCAGACATGCGTTGTCCCCTAAAAACAAAGTGTCGCAATCTGACTATTAGGGGGAAACTCCCCGTTTCGGTGAAACCGGGGTAGATCTTGTCACAAAATGTTCCCAAACATGGTTTTACATCATCACATGACCTAACCAAGCCTAAAACAAGTGAGGACTACACCGGGCTACCCCTGTCAGAAGAAAGTCTAGGGGGGTCGACGATCCGAGGCCCGCGGATCAGGGTTTCGCAGGAAGAAGCGCTTCGGGGCATCGGAACACATCCAAACCATGAATGTGACCCAAGCATGTGTAATGAAGTGTGGTGGCATGCTAAAAACTCCTATAACCTGGTTCCCAAGTGTGACCCCCTTCGCAGAAATGCGATGTCCCCTAAAAACAAAGTGTCTGCAATCTGACTATTAGGGGGAAACTCCCCGTTTCGGTGAAACCGGGGTAGATCTTGTCACAACATGTTCCCAAACATGGTTTTACATCATCACATGACCTAACCAAGCCTAAAACAAGTGAGGGATACACCGGGCTACCCCTATCAGAAGAAAGTCTAGGGGGGTAGACGATCCGAGGCCCGCGGATCAGGGTTCCGCAGGAAGAAGCGCTTCGGGGCATCGGAACACATCCAAACCATGCATGTGACCCAAGAATGTGTAATGAAGTGTGGTGGCATGCTCAAAACTCCTAAATCTGGTTCCCAAGTGTGGCCCCCTTTGCAGACATGCGTTGTCCCCTAAAAACAAAGTGTCCGCAATCTGACTATTAGGGGGAAACTCCTCGTTTCGGTGAAACCGGGGTAGCTCTTATCACAACATGTTCCCAAACATGGTTTTACATCATCACATGACCTAAACAAGCCTAAAACAAGTGAGGGCTACACCGGGCTACCCCTGTTAGAAGATAGTCTAGGGGGGTAGACGATCCGAGGCTCGCGGATCAGGGTTCCGTAGGAAGAAGCGCTTCGCTGCATCGGAACACATCCAAACCATGAATGTGACCCAAGCATGTGTAATGAAGTGTGGTGGCATGCTCAAAACTCCTAAAGCTGGTTCCCAAGTCTGATCCCCTTCACAGACATGCGATGTCCCCTAAAAACAAAGTGTCTGCAATCTGACTATTAGGGGGAAACTCCCCGTTTCGGTGAAACCGGGGTAGATCTTGTCACAACATGTTCCCAAACATGGTTTTACATCATCACATGACCTAACCAAGCTTAAAACAAGTGAGGGATACACCGGGCCACCCCTATTAGAAGAAAGTCTAGGGGGGTAGACGATCCGAGGCCCGCGGATCAGGGTTCCGCAGGAAGAAGGGCTTCGGGGCATTGGAACACATACAAACCATGCATGTGACCCAAGCATGTGTAATGAATTGTGGTGACATGCTCAAAACTCCTCAAACTGGTTCCCAAGTGTGCCCCCCTTCGCAGACATGCGCTGTCCCCTAAAAACAAAGTGTCTACAATCTGACTATTAGGGGGAAACTCCCCGTTTCGGTGAAACCGGGGTAGATCTTGTCACAACATGTTCCCAAACATGGTTTTACATCATCACATGACCTAACCAAGCCTAAAACAAGTGAGGGCTACACCGGGCTACCCCTGTTAGAAGAAAGTCTAGGGGGGTAGACGATCCGAGGCCCGCGGATCAGGGTTCCCCAGGAAGAAGCGCTTCGGGGCATCGGAACACATCCAAACCATGCATGTGACCCAAGAATGTGTAATGAAGTGTGGTGGCATTCTCAAAACTCCTAAACCTGGTTCCCAAGTGTGGCCCCCTTCGCAGACATGCGCTGTCCCCTAAAAACAAAGTGTCGCAATCTGACTATTAGGGGGAAACTCCCCGTTTCGGTGAAACCGGGGTAGATCTTGTCACAACATGTTCCCAAACATGGTTTTACAGCATCACATGACCTAACCAAGCCTAAAACAAGTGAGGGCTACACCGGGCTACCCCTGTCAGAAGAAAGTCTAGGGGGGTAGATGATCCGAGGCCCGCGGATCAGGGTTCCCCAGGAAGAAGCGCTTCGGGGCATCGGAACACATCCAAACCATGCATGTGACCCAAGAATGTGTTATGAAGTGTGGTGGCATTCACAAAACTCCTAAACCTGGTTCCCAAGTGTGGCCCCCTTCGCAGACATGCCTTGTCCCCTAAAAACAAAGTGTCGCAATCTGACTATTAGGGGGAAACTCCCCGTTTCGGTGAAACCGGGGTAGATCTTGTCACAACATGTTCCCAAACATGGTTTTACATAATCACATGACCTAACCAAGCCTAAAACAAGTGAGGGCTACACCGGGCTACCCCTATCAGAATAAAGTCTAGGGGGGTAGATGATCCGAGGCCCGCGGATCAGGGTTCCGCAGGCAGAAGCGCTTTGGGGCATCGGAACACCTCCAAACCATGCATGTGACCCTAGCATGTGTAATTAAGTGTGGTGGCATGCTAAAAACTCCTAATCCTGGTTCCCAAGTGTGACCCCCTTCGCAGACATGCGCTGTCCCCTAAAAACAAAGTGTCTGCAATGTGACTATTAGGGGGAAACTCCCCGTTTCGATGAAACCGGGGTAGATCTTGTCACAACATGTTCCCAAACATGGTTTTACATCATCACATGACCTAACCAAGAATAAAACAAGTGAGGGCTACACCGGGCTACCCCTGTCAGAAGAAAGTCTAGGGTGGTAGACGATCCAAGGCCCATGGATCAGGGTTCCATAGGAAGAAGCGCTTCGGGGCATCGGAACACATCCAAACCATGCATGTGACCCAAGCATGTGTAATGATGTGTGGTGGCATGCTCAAAACTCCTAAACCTGGTTCCCAAGTGTGGCCCCCTTCGCAGACATGCGTTATCCAATAAAAACAAAGTGTCTGCAATCTGACTATTAGGGGGAAACTCCTCGTTTCGGTGAAACCGGGGTAGATCTTGTCACAACATGTTCCCAAACATGGTTTTACATCATCACATGACCTAACCAAGCCTAAAACAAGTGAGGGATACACCGGGCTACCCCTATCAGAAGAAAGTCTAGGGCGGTAGACGATCCGAGGCCCGCGGATCGGGGTTCCGCAGGAAGAAGCGCTTCGGGGCATCGGAACACATCCAAACCATGCATGTGACCCAAGAATGTGTAATGAAGTGTGGTGGCATGCTCAAAACTCCTAAAGCTGGTTCCCAAGTGTGGCCCCCTTTGCAGACATGCGTTGTCCCCTAAAAACAAAGTGTCTGCAATCTGACTATTAGGGGGAAACTCCTCGTTTCGATGAAACCGGGTAGCTCTTATCACAACATGTTCCCAAACATGGTTTTACATCATCACATGACCTAAACAAGCCTAAAACAAGTGAGGGCTACACCGGGCTACCCCTGTTAGAAGATAGTCTAGGGGGGTAGACGATCCGAGGCTCGCGGATCAGGGTTCCGTAGGAAGAAGCGCTTCGCTGCATCGGAACACATCCAAACCATGAATGTGACCCAATCATGTGTAATGAAGTGTGGTGTCATGCTCAAAACTCCTCAACCTGGTTCCCAAGTGTGACCCCCTTCGTAGACATGCAATGTCCCCTAAAAACAAAGTGTCTGCAATCTGACTATTATGGGGAAACTCCCCGTTTCGGTGAAACCGGGGTAGATCTTGTCACAACATGTTCCCAAACATGGTTTTACATCATCACATGACCTAACCAAGCCTAAAACAAGTGAGGGATACACCGGGCCACCGCTGTTAGAAGAAAGTCTAGGGGGGTAGACGATCCGAGGCCCGCGGATCAGGGTTCCGCAGGAAGAAGCGCTTCGCGGCATCGGAACACATACAAACCATGCATGTGACCCAAGAATGTGTAATTAAGTGTGGTGGCATGCTCAAAACTCCTAAACCTGGTTCCCAAGTGTGGCCCCCTTCGCAGACATGCGCTGTCCCCTAAAAACAAAGTGTCGCAATCTGACTATTAGGGGGAAACTCCCCGTTTCGGTGAAACCGGGGTAGATCTTGTCACAACATGTTCCCAAACATGGTTTTACATCATCACATGACCTAACCAAGCCTAAAACAAGTGAGGGCTACACCGGGCTACCCCTGTCAGAAGAAAGTCTAGGGGGGTCGACGATCCGAGGCCCGCGGATCAGGGTTTCGCAGGAAGAAGCGCTTCGGGGCATCGGAACACATCCAAACCATGAATGTGACCCAAGCATGTGTTATGAAGTGTGGTGGCATGCTAAAAACTTCTAAACCTGGTTCCCAAGTGTGACCCCCTTCGCAGAAATGCGATGTCCCCTAAAAACAAAGTGTCTGCAATCTGACTATTAGGGGGAAACTCCCCGTTTCGGTGAAACCGGGGTAGATCTTGTCACAACATGTTCCCAAACATGGTTTTACATCATCACATGACCTAACCAAGCCTAAAACAAGTGAGGGATACACCGGGCTACCCCTATCAGAAGAAAGTCTAGGGGGGTAGACGATCTGAGGCCCGCGGATCAGGGTTCCGCAGGAAGAAGCGCTTCGGGGCATCGGAACACATCCAAACCATGCATGTGACCCAAGCATGTGTAATGAATTGTGGTGACATGCTCAAAACTCCTAAACCTGGTTCCCAAGTGTGGCCCCCTTCGCAGACATGCATTGTCCCCTAAAAACAAAGTGTCGCAATCTGACTATTAGGGGGAAACTCCCCGTTTCGGTGAAACCGGGGTAGATCTTGTCACAACATGTTCCCAAACATGGTTTTACATCATCACATGACCTAACCAAGCCTAAAACAAGTGAGGGCTACACCGGGCTACCCCTATCAGAATAAAGTCTAGGGGGGTAGATGATCCGAGGCCCGCGGATCAGGGTTCCGTAGGAAGAAGCGCTTTGGGGCATCGGAACACCTCCAAACCATGCATGTGACCCTAGCATGTGTAATTAAGTGTGGTGGCATGCTAAAAACTCCTAATCCTGGTTCCCAAGTGTGACCCCCTTCGCAGACATGCGCTGTCCCCTAAAAACAAAGTGTCTGCAATCTGACTATTAGGGGGAAACTCCCCGTTTCGATGAAACCGGGGTAGATCTTGTCACAACATGTTCCCAAACATGGTTTTACATCATCACATTACCTAACCAAGCATAAAACAAGTGAGGGCTACACCGGACTACCCCTGTCAGAAGAAAGTCTAGGGTGGTAGACGATCCAAGGCCCATGGATCAGGGTTCCATAGGAAGAAGCGCTTCGGGGCATCGGAACACATCCAAACCATGCATGTGACCCAAAAATGTGTAATGATGTGTGGTGGCATGCTCAAAACTCCTAAACCTGGTTCCCAAGTGTGGCCCCCTTCGCAGACATGCGTTATCCAATAAAAACAAAGTGTCTGCAATCTGACTATTAGGGGGAAACTCCTCGTTTCGGTGAAACCGGGGTAGATCTTGTCACAACATGTTCCCAAACATGGTTTTACATCATCACATGACCTAAACAAGCCTAAAACAAGTGAGGGCTACACCGGGATACCCCTGTCAGAAGAAAGTCTAGGGGGTAGACGATCCGAGGCCCGCGGATCAGGGTTCCGCAGGCAGAAGCGCTTCGGGGCATCGGAACACATCCAAACCATGCATGTGACCCAAGAATGTGTAATGAAGTGTGGTGGAATGCTCAAAACTCCTAAACCTGGTTCCCAAGTGTGGCCCCCTTCGCAGACATGCGCTGTCCCCTAAAAACAAAGTGTCGCAATCTGACTATTAGGGGGAAACTCCCCGTTTCGGTGAAACCGGGGTAGATCTTGTCACAACATGTTCCCAAACATGGTTTTACATCATCACATGACCTAACCAGGCCTAAAACAAGTGAGGGCTACACCGGGCTACCCCTGTCAGAAGAAAGTGTAGGGGGGTCGACGATCCGAGGCCCGCGGATCAGGGTTTCGCAGGAAGAAGCGCTTCGGGGCATCGGAACACATCCAAACCATGAATGTGACCCAAGCATGTGTAATGAAGTGTGGTGGCATGCTAAAAACTCCTAAACCTGGTTCCCAAGTGTGACCCCCTTCGCAGAAATGCGATGTCCCCTAAAAACAAAGTGTCTGCAATCTGACTATTAGGGGGAAACTCCCCGTTTCGGTGAAACCGGGGTAGATCTTGTCACAACATGTTCCCAAACATGGTTTTACATCATCACATGACCTAACCAAGCCTAAAACAAGTGAGGGATACACCGGGCTACCCCTATCAGAAGAAAGTCTAGGGGGGTAGACGATCCGAGGCCCGCGGATCAGGGTTCCGCAGGAAGAAGCGCTTCGGGGCATCGGAACACATCCAAACCATGCATGTGACCCAAGCATGTGTAATGAATTGTGGTGACATGCTCAAAACTCCTCAAACTGGTTCCCAAGTGTGCCCCCCTTTGCAGACATGCGCTGTCCCCTAAAAACAAAGTGTCTACAATCTGACTATTAGGGGGAAACTCCCCGTTTCGGTGAAACCGGGGTAGATCTTGTCACAACATGTTCCCAAACATGGTTTTACATCATCACATGACCTAACCAGGCCTAAAACAAGTGAGGGCTACACCGGGCTACCCCTGTTAGAAGAAAGTCTAGGGGGGTAGACGATCCGAGGCCCGCGGATCAGGGTTCCGCAGGCAGAAGCGCTTCGGGGCATCGGAACACATCCAAACCATGCATGTGACCCAAGAATGTGTAATGAAGTGTGGTGGCATGCTCAAAACTCCTAAACCTGGTTCCCAAGTGTGGCCCCCTTCGCAGACATGCGCTGTCCCCTAAAAACAAAGTGTCGCAATCTGACTATTAGGGGGAAACTCCCCGTTTCGGTGAAACCGGGGTAGATCTTGTCACAACATGTTCCCAAACATGGTTTTACATCATCACATGACCTAACCAAGCCTAAAACAAGGAGGGCTACACCGGGCTACCCCTGTCAGAAGAAAGTCTAGGGGGTCGACGATCCGAGGCCCGCGGATCAGGGTTTCGCAGGAAGAAGCGTTTCGGGGCATCGGAACACATCCAAACCATGAATGTGACCCAAGCATGTGTAATGAAGTGTGGTGGCATGCTAAAAACTCCTAAACCTGGTTCCCAAGTGTGACCCCCTTCGCAGAAATGCGATGTCCCCTAAAAACAAAGTGTCTGCAATCTGACTATTAGGGGGAAACTCCCCGTTTCGGTGAAACCGGGGTAGATCTTGTCACAACATGTTCCCAAACATGGTTTGACATCATCACATGACCTAACCAAGCCTAAAACAAGTGAGGGATACACCGGGCTGCCCCTATTAGAAGAAAGTCTAGGGGGGTAGACGATCCGAGGCCCGCGGATCAGGGTTCCCCAGGAAGAAGCGCTTCGGGGCATCGGAACACATCCAAACCATGCATGTGAAGCAACAATGTGTAATGAAGTGTGGTGGCATGCTCAAAACTCCTAAAGCTGGTTCCCAAGTGTGGCCCCCTTTGCAGACATGCGTTGTCCCCTAAAAACAAAGTGTCTGGAATCTGACTATTAGGGGGAAACTTCCTCGTTTCGGTGAAACCGGGGTAGCTCTTATCACAACATGTTCCCAAACATGGTTTTACATCATCACATGACCTAAACAAGCCTAAAACAAGTGAGGGCTACACCGGGCTACCCCTGTTAGAAGATAGTCTAGGGGGGTAGACGATCCGAGGCTCGCGGATCAGGGTTCCGTAGGAAGAAGCGCTTCGCTGCATCGGAACACATCCAAACCATGAATGTGACCCAAGCATGTGTAATGAAGTGTGGTGGCATGCTCAAAACTCCTCAACCTGGTTCCCAAGTGTGACCCCCTTCGCAGACATGCGATGTCCCCTAAAAACAAAGTGTCTGCAATCTGACTATTAGGGGGAAACTCCCCGTTTCGGTGAAACCGGGGTAGATCTTGTCACAACATGTTCCAAAACATGGTTTTACATCATCACATGACCTAACCAAGCCTAAAACAAGTGAGGGATACACCGGGCCACCCCTGTTAGAAGAAAGTCTAGGGGGGTAGACGATCCGAGGCCCGCGGATCAGGGTTCCGCAGGAAGAAGCGCTTCAGGGCATCGGAACACATCCAAACCATGCATGTGACCCAAGCATGTGTAATGAATTGTGGTGACATGCTCAAAACTCCTCAAACTGGTTCCCAAGTGTGCCCCCCTTCGCAGACATGCGCTGTCCCCTAAAAACAAAGTGTCTACAATCTGACTATTAGGGGGAAACTCCCCGTTTCGGTGAAAGCGGGGTAGATCTTGTCACAACATGTTCCCAAACATGGTTTTACATCATCACATGACCTAACCAGGCCTAAAACAAGTGAGGGCTACACCGGGCTACCCCTGTTAGAAGAAAGTCTAGGGGGGTAGATGATCCGAGGCCCGCGGATCAGGGTTCCGCAGGAAGAAGCGCTTCGGGGCATCGGAACACATACAAACCATGCATGTGACCCAACAATGTGTAATGAAGTGAGGTGGCATGCTCAAAACTCCTAAACCTGGTTCCCAAGTGTGGCCCCCTTCGCAGACATGCGCTGTCCCCTAAAAACAAAGTGTCGCAATCTGACTATTAGGGGGAAACTCCCCGTTTCGGTGAAACCGGGGTAGATCTTGTCACAACATGTTACCAAACATAGTTTTACATCATCACATGACCTAACCAAGCCTAAAACAAGTGAGGGCTACACCGGGCTACCCCTGTCAGAAGAAAGTCTAGGGGGGTCGACGATCCGAGGCCCGCGGATCAGGGTTTCGCAGGAAGAAGCGCTTCGGGGCATCGGAACACATCCAAACCATGAATGTGACCCAAGCATGTGTAATGAAGTGTGGTGGCATGCTAAAAACTCCTAAACCTGGTTCCCAAGTGTGACCCCCTTCGCAGAAATGCGATGTCCCCTAAAAACAAAGTGTCTGCAATCTGACTATTAGGGGGAAACTCCCCGTTTCGGTGAAACCGGGGTAGATCTTGTCACAACATGTTCCCAAACATGGTTTTACATCATCACATGACCTAACCAAGCCTAAAAAAAGTGAGGGATACACCGGGCTACCCCTATCAGAAGAAAGTCTAGGGGGGTAGACGATCCGAGGCCCGCGGATCAGGGTTCCGCAGGAAGAAGCGCTTCGGGGCATCGGAACACATCCAAACCATGCATGTGACCCAAGCATGTGTAATGAATTGTGGTGACATGCTCAAAACTCCTAAACCTGGTTCCCAAGTGTGGCCCCCTTCGCAGACATGCATTGTCCCCTAAAAACAAAGTGTCGCAATCTGACTATTAGGGGGAAACTCCCCGTTTCGGTGAAACCGGGGTAGATCTTGTCACAACATGTTCCCAAACATGGTTTTACATCATCACATGACCTAACCAAGCCTAAAACAAGTGAGGGCTACACCGGGCTACCCCTGTCAGAATAAAGACTAGGGGGGTAGATGATCCGAGGCCCGCGGATCAGGGTTCCGCAGGCAGAAGCGCTTTGGGGCATCGGAACACCTCCAAACCATGCATGTGACCCTAGCATGTGTAATTAAGTGTGGTGGCATGCTAAAAACTCCTAAACCTGGTTCCCAAGTGTGACCCCCTTCGCAGACATGCGTTGTCCCCTAAAAACAAAGTGTCTGCAATCTGACTATTAGGGGGAAACTCCCCGTTTCGATGAAACCGGGGTAGATCTTGTCACAACATGTTCCCAAACATGGTTTTACATCATCACATGACCTAACCAAGCATAAAACAAGTGAGGGCTACACCGGGCTACCCCTGTCAGAAGAAAGTCTAGGGTGGTAGACGATCCAAGGCCCATGGATCAGGGTTCCATAGGAAGAAGCGCTTCGGGGCATCGGAACACATCCAAACCATGCATGTGACCCAAGCATGTGTAATGATGTGTGGTGGCATGCTCAAAACTCCTAAACCTGGTTCCCAAGTGTGGCCCCCTTCGCAGACATGCGTTATCCAATAAAAACAAAGTGTCTGCAATCTGACTATTAGGGGGAAACTCCTCGTTTCGGTGAAACCGGGGTAGATCTTGTCACAACATGTTACCAAACATGGTTTTACATCATCACATGACCTAAACAAGCCTAAAACAAGTGAGGGCTACACCGGGATACCCCTGTTAGAAGAAAGTCTAGGAGGGTAGACGATCCGAGGCCCGCGGATCAGGGTTCCGCAGGAAGAAGCGCTTCGGGGCATCGGAACACATCCAAACCATGCATGTGATCCAAGCATGTGTAATGAAGTGTGGCCGCATGCTCAAAACTCCTAAACCCGGTTCCCAAGTGTGACCCCCTTCGCAGACATGCGCTGTCCCCTAAAAACAAACTGTCTGCAATCTGACTATTAGGGGGAAACTCCCCGTTTCGGTGAAACCGGGGTAGATCTTGTTACAACATGTTCCCAAACATGGTTTTATATCATCACATGACCTAACCAAGCCTAAAACAAGTGAGGGCTACACCGGGCTACCCCTGTCAGAAGAAAGTCTAGGGGGTAGACGATCCGAGGCCCGCGGATCAGGGTTCCGCAGGAAGAAACGCTTTGGGGCATCAGAACACATCCAAACCATGCATGTGACCCTAGCATGTGTAATGAAGTGTGGTGGAATGCTCAAAACTCCTAAACCTGGTTCCCAAGTGTGACCCCTTCGTAGACATGCGATGTCCCCTAAAAACAAAGTGTCTACAATCTCACTATTAGGGGGGAACTCCCCGTTTCGATGAAACCGAGGTAGATCTTGTCACAACATGTTCCCAAACATGGTTTTACATCATCACATGACCTAACCAATCCTAAAACAAGTGAGGGCTACACCGGGCTACCCCTATTAGAAGAAATTCTAGGGGGGTAGACGATCCGAGGCCCGCGGATCAGGGTTCCGCAGGAAGAAACGCTTCGGGGCATCGGAACACATCCAAACCATGCATGTGAGGCAAGCATGTGTAATGAAGTGTGGTGGCATGCTAAAAACTCCTAAACCTGGTTCCCAAGTGTGACCCCGTTCGCAGACATGCGATGTCCCCTAAAAACAAAGTGTCTGCAATCTGACTATTAGGGGGAAACTCCCCGTTTCGGTGAAACCGGGGTAGATCTTGTCACAACATGTTCCCAAACATGGTTTTACATCATCACATGACCTAACCAAGCCTAAATCAAGTGAGGGATACACCGCGCTACCCCTGTCAGAAGAAAGTCTAGGGGGGTAGACGATCCGAGGCCCGCAGATCAGGGTTCCGCAGGAAGAAGCGCTTCGGGGCATCGGAACACATCCAAACCATGCATGTGACCCAAGCATGTGTAATGATGTGTGGTCGCATGCTCAAAACTCCTAAAACTGGTTCCTAAGTGTGACCCCCTTCGCAGACATGCGCTGTCCCCTAAAAACAAATTGTCTGCAATCTGACTATTAGGGGGAAACTCCCCCTTTCGGTGAAACCGGGGTAGATCTTGTTACAACATGTTCCCAAACATGGTTTTATATCATCACATGACCTAACCAAGCCTACAACAAGTGAGGGCTACACCGGGCTTCCCCTGTCAGAAGAAAGTCTAGGGGGGTAGACGATCCGAGGCCCGCGGATCAGGGTTCCGCAGGAAGAAACGCTTCGGGGCATCGGAACACATCCAAACCATGCATGTGACCCAAGCATGTGTAATGAATTGTGGTGACATGCTCAAAACTCCTCAAACTGGTTCCCAAGTGTGCCCCCCTTTGCAGACATGCGCTGTCCCCTAAAAACAAAGTGTCTACAATCTGACTATTAGGGGGAAACTCCCCGTTTCGGTGAAACCGGGGTAGATCTTGTCACAACATGTTCCCAAACATGGTTTTACATCATCACATGACCTAACCAGGCCTAAAACAAGTGAGGGCTACACCGGGCTACCCCTGTTAGAAGAAAGTCTAGGGGGGTAGACGATCCGAGGCCCGCAGATCAGGGTTCCGCAGGAAGAAGCGCTTCGGGGCATCGGAACACATCCAAACCATGCATGTGACCCAAGCATGTGTAATGAAGTGTGGTCGCATGCTCAAAACTCCTAAACCTGGTTCCTAAGTGTGACCCCCTTCGCAGACATGCGATGTCCCCTAAAAACAAAGTGTCTGCAATCACACTATTAGGGGGAAACTCCCCGTTTCGGTGAAACCGGGGTAGATCTTGTCACAACATGTTCCCAAACATGGTTTTACATCATCACATGACCTAACCAATCCTAAAACAAGTGAGGGCTACACCGGGCTACCCCTATCAGAAGAAATTCTAGGGGGGTAGACGATCCGAGGCCCGCAGATCAGGGTTCCGCAGGAAGAAATGCTTCGGGGCATCGGAACACATCCAAACCATGCATGTGACCCAAGAATGTGTAATGAAGTGTGGTGGGATGCTCAAAACTCCTAAACCTGGTTCCCAAGTGTGACCCCCTTCGCAGACATGCGATGTCCCCTAAAAACAAAGTGTCTGCAATCTGACTATTGGGGGGAAACTCCTTGTTTCGGTGAAACCGGGGTAGATCTTGTCACAACATGTTCCGAAACATGGTTTTACATCATCACATGACCTAACCAATCCTAAAACAAGTGAGGGCTTCACCGGGCTACCCCTATCAGAAGAAATTCTAGGGGGGTAGACGATCCGAGGCACGCGGATCAGGGTTCCGCAGGAAGAAACGCTTCGGGGCATCGGAACACATCCAAACCATGCATGTGACCCAAGCATGTGTAATGAAGTGTGGTGGAATGCTCAAAACTCCTAAACCTGGTTCCCAAGTGTGACCCCCTTCGCAGACATGCGATATCCCCTAAAAACAAAGTGTCTGCAATCTCACTATTAGGGGGAAACTCCTCGTTTCGGTGAAACCGGGGTAGATCTTGTGACAACATGTTCCCAAACATGGTTTTACATCATCAAATGACCTAACCAATCCTAAAACAAGTGAGGGCTTCACTGGGCTACCCCTATCAGAAGAAATTCTAGGGGGTAGACGATCCGAGGCCCGCGGATCAGGGTTCCGCAGGAAGAAACGCTTCGGGGCATCGGAACACATCCAAACCATGCATGTGACCCAAGCATGTGTAATGAAGTGTGGTGGAATGCTCAAAACTCCTAAACCTGGTTCCCAAGTGTGACCCCCTTCGCAGACATGCGCTGTCCCCTAAAAACAAATTGTCTGCAATCTGACTATTAGGGGGAAACTCCCCGTTTCGCTGAAACCGGGGTAGATTTTGTTACAACATGTTCCCAAACATGGTTTTATATCATCACATGACCTAACCAAGCCTAAAACAAGTGAGGGCTACACCGGGCTTCCCCTGTCAGAAGAAAGTCTAGGGGGTAGACGATCCGAGGCCCGCGGATCAGGGTTCCGCAGGAAGAAGCGCTTTGGGGCATCGGAACACATCCAAACCATTCATGTGACCCTAGCATGTGTAATGAAGTGTGGTGGCATGCTCAAAACTCCTAAACCTGGTTCCCAAGTGTGACCCCCTTCGCAGACATGCGATGTCCCCTAAAAACAAAGTGTCTGCAATCACACTATTAGGGGGAAACTCCCCGTTTCGGTGAAACCGGGGTAGATCTTGTCACAACATGTTCCCAAACATGGTTTTACATCATCACATGACCTAACCAATCCTAAAACAAGTGAGGGCTACACCGGGCTACCCCTATCAGAAGAAATTCTAGGGGGGTAGACGATCCGAGGCCCGCAGATCAGGGTTCCGCAGGAAGAAACGCTTCGGGGCATCGGAACACATCCAAACCATGCATGTGACCCAAGCATGTGTAATGAAGTGTGGTGGCATGCTCAAAACTCCTAAACCTGGTTCCCAATTGTGACCCCCTTCGCAGACATGCGATGTCCCCTAAAAACAAAGTGTCTGCAATCTGACTATTGGGGGGAAACTCCTCGTTTCGGTGAAACCGGGGTAGATCTTGTCACAACATGTTCCCAAACATGGTTTTACATCATCACATGACCTAAGAAATCCTAAAACAAGTGAGGGCTTCACCGGGCTACCCCTATCAGAAGAAATTCTAGGGGGGTAGACGATCCGAGGCCCGCGGATCAGGGTTCCGCAGGAAGAAACGCTTCGGGGCATCGGAACACATCCAAACCATGCATGTGACCCAAGCATGTGTAATGAAGTGTGGTGGAATGCTCAAAACTCCTAAACCTGGTTCCCAAGTGTGACCCCCTTCGCAGACATGCGATGTCCCCTAAAAACAAAGTGTCTGCAATCTCACTATTAGGGGGAAACTCCTCGTTTCGGTGAAACCGGGGTAGATCTTGTCACAACATGTTCCCAAACATGGTTTTACATCATCACATGACCTAACCAATCCTAAAACAAGTGAGGGCTTCACTGGGCTACCCCTATCAGAAGAAATTCAAGGGGGTAGACGATCCGAGGCCCGCGGATCATGGTTCCGCAGGAAGAAACGCTTCGGAGCATCGGAACACATCCAAACCATGCATGTGACCCAAGCATGTGTAATGAAGTGTGGTGGAATGCTCAAAACTCCTAAACCTGGTTCCCAAGTGTGACCCCTTCGCAGACATGCGCTGTCCCCTAAAAACAAATTGTCTGCAATCTGACTATTAGGGGGAAACTCCCCGTTTCGGTGAAACCGGGGTAGATCTTGTTACAACATGTTCCCAAACATGGTTTTATATCATCACATGACCTAACCAAGCCTAAAACAAGTGAGGGCTACACTGGGCTTCCCCTGTCAGAAGAAAGTCTAGGGGGTAGACGATCCGAGGCCCGCGGATCAGGGTTCCGCAGGAAGAAGCGCTTTGGGGCATCGGAACACATCCAAACCATTCATGTGACCCTAGCATGTGTAATGAAGTGTGGTGGCATGCTCAAAACTCCTAAACCTGGTTCCCAAGTGTGACCCCCTTCGCAGACATGCGATGTCCCCTAAAAACAAAGTGTCTGCATTCTGACTATTGGGGGGAAACTCCTCGTTTCGGTGAAACCGGGGTAGATCTTGTCACAACATGTTCCCAAACATGGTTTTACATCATCACATGACCTAACCAATCCTAAAACAAGTGAGGGCTTCACCGGGCTACCCCTATCAGAAGAAATTCTAGGGGTGTAGACGATCCGAGGCCCGCGGATTAGGGTTCCGCAGGAAGAAACGCTTCGGGGCATCGGAACACATCCAAACCATGCATGTGACCCAAGCATGTGTAATGAAGTGTGGTGGAATGCTCAAAACTCCTAAACCTGGTTCCCAAGTGTGACCCCCTTCGCAGACATGCGATGTCCCCTAAAAACAAAGTGTCTGCAATCTCACTATTAGGGGGAAACTCCTTGTTTCGGTGAAACCGGGGTAGATCTTGTCACAACATGTTCCCAAACATGGTTTTACATCATCACATGACCTAACCAATCCTAAAAAAAGTGAGGGCTTCACTGGGCTACCCCTATCAGAAGATATTCTAGGGGGTAGACGATCCGAGGCCCGCGGATCAGGGTTCCGCAGGAAGAAACGCTTCGGGGCATCGAAACACATCCAAACCATGCATGTGACCCAAGCATGTGTAATGAAGTGTGGTGGAATGCTCAAAACTCCTAAACCTGGTTCCCAAGTGTGACCCCCTTCGCAGACATGCGATGTCCCCTAAAAACAAAGTGTCTGCAATATGACTATTAGGGGGAAACTCCTCGTTTCGGTGAAACCGGGGTAGATCTTGTCACAACATGTTCCCAAACATGGTTTTACATCATCACATGACCTAACCAAGCCTAAAACAAGTGAGGGCTACACCGGGCTATCCCTGTTAGAAGAAAGTCTAGGGTGGTAGACGATCCAAGGCCCACGGATCAGGGTTCCACAGGAAGAAGTGCTTCTGGGCATCGGAACACAACCAAACCATGCATGTGACCCAAGCATGTGTAATGAAGTGTTGTGGCATGCCTAAAACTCCTAAACCTGGTTCCCAAGTGTGGCCCCCTTCGCAGACATGCGTTGTCCCCTAAAAACAAAGTGTCTGCAATCTGACTATTAGGGGGAAACTCCCCGTTTCGGTGAAACCGGGGTAGATCTTGTCACAACATGTTCCCAAACATGGTTTTACATCATCACATGACCTAAACAAGCCTAAAACAAGTGAGGGATACACCGGGCTACCCCTGTTAGAAGAAAGTCTAGGGGGGTAGACGATCCGAGGCCCGCGGATCAGGGTTCCGTAGGAAGAAGCGCTTCGGGGCATCGGAACACATCCAAACCATGCATGTGACCCAAGCATGTGTAATGAAGTGTGGTGGCATGCTCAAAACTCCTAAACCTGGTTCCCAAGTGTGGCCCCCTTCGCAGACATGCACTGTCCCCTAAAAACAAGGTGTCGCAATCTGACTATTAGGGGGAAACTCCCCGTTTCGGTGAAACCGGGGTAGATCTTGTCACAACATGTTCCCAAACATGGTTTTACATCATCACATGACCTAAACAATCCTAAAACAAGTGAGGTCTACATCGGGCTACCCTTGTCAGAAGAAAGTCTAGGGGGGTAGATGATCCGAGGCCCACGGATCAGGGTTCCGCAGGCAGAAGCGCTTTGGGGCATCGGAACACCTCCAAACCATGCATGTGACCCTAGCATGTGTAATGAAGTGTGGTGGCATGCTCAAAACTACTAAACCTGGTTCCCAAGTGTGACCCCCTTCGCAGACATGCGCTGTCCCCTAAAAACAAAGTGTCTGCAATCTGACTATTAGGGGGAAACTCCCCGTTTCGATGAAACCGGGGTAGATCTTGTCACAACATGTTCCCAAACATGGTTTTACATCATCACATGACCTAACCAAGCATAAAACAAGTGAGGGCTACACCGGGCTACCCCTGTCAGAAGAAAGTCTAGGGTGGTAGACGATCCAAGGCCCATGGATCAGGGTTCCATAGGAAGAAGCGCTTCGGGGCATCGAAACACATCCAAACCATGCATGTGACCCAAGCATGTGTAATGAAGTGTGGTGGCATGCTCAAAACTCCTAAACCTGGTTCCCAAGTGTGGGCCCCTTCGCAGACATGCGCTGTCCCCTAAAAACAAAGTGTCTGCAATCTGACTATTAGGGGGAAACTCCTCGTTTCGGTGAAACCGGGGTAGATCTTGTCACAACATGTTCCCAAACATGGTTTTACATCATCACATGACCGAAAAAAGCCTAAAACAAGTGAGGGCTACACCGGGCTACCCCTGTTAGAAGAAAGTCTAGGGGGGTAGACGATCCGAGGCTCGCGGATCAGGGTTCCGCAGGAAGAAGCGCTTCGGGGCATCGGAACATATCCAAACCATGAATGTGACCCAAGCATGTGTAATGAAGTGTGGTGGCATGCTCAAAACTCCTAAACCTGGTTCCCAAGTGTGACCCCCTTCGCAGACATGCGATGTCCCCTAAAAACAAAGTGTCTGCAATCTGACTATTAGGGGGAAACTCCCCATTTCGGTGAAACGGGGGTAGATCTTGTCACAACATGTTCCCAAACATGGTTTTACATCATCAAATGACCTAACCAAGCCTAAGACAAGTGAGGGATACACCGGGCTACCCCTGTCAGAAGAAAGTCTAGGGGGTAGACGATCTGAGGCCTGCGGATCAGGGTTCCGCAGGAAGAAGCGCTTCGGGGCATCGGAACGCATCCAAACCATGCATGTGACCCAAGCATGTGTAATGAAGTGTGGTGACATGCTCAAAACTCCTAAACCTGGTTCCCAAGTGTGGCCCCCTTCGCAGACATGCGCTGTCCCCTAAAAACAAAGTGTCTGCAATCTGACTATTAGGGGGAAACTCCCCGTTTCGCTAAAACCGGGGTAGATATTGTCACAACATGTTCCCAAACATGGTTTTACATCATCACATGACCTAACCAAGCCTAAAACAAGTGAGGGCTACACCGGGCTACCCCTGTTAGAAGAAAGTCTAGGGGGGTAGACGATCCGAGGCCCGCGGATCAGAGTTCCGCAAGAAGAAGCGCTTCGGGGCATCGGAACACATCCAAACCATGCATGTGACCCAAGAATGTGTAATGAAGTGTGGTGGCATGCTCAAAACTCCTAAAGCTGGTTCCCAAGTGTGGCCCCCTTTGCAGACATGCGTTGTCCCCTAAAAACAAAGTGTCTGCAATCTGACTATTAGGGGGAAACTCCTCGTTTCGGTGAAACCGGGGTAGCTCTTATCACAACATGTTCCCAAATATGGTTTTACATCATCACATGACCTAAACAAGCCTAAAACAAGTGAGGGCTACACCGGGCTACCCCTGTTAGAAGATAGTCTAGGGGGTTAGACGATCCGAGGCTCGCGGATCAGGGTTCCGTAGGAAGAAGCGCTTCGCTGCATCGGAACACATCCAAACCATGAATGTGACCCAAGCATGTGTAATCAAGTGTGGTGGCATGCTCAAAACTCCTAAACCTGGTTCCCAAGTGTGACCCCCTTCGCAGACATGCGATGTCCCCTAAAAACAAAGTGTCTGCAATCTGACTATTAGGGGGAAACTCCCCGTTTCGGTGAAACCGGGGTAGATCTTGTCACAACATGTTCCCAAACATGGTTTTACATCATCACATGACCTAACCAAGCCTAAAACAAGTGAGGGATACACCGGGCCACCCCTGTTAGAAGAAAGTCTAGGGGGGTAGACGATCCGAGGCCCGCGGATCAGGGTTCCGCAGGAAGAAGCGCTTCGGGGCATCGGAACACATCCAAACCATGCATGTGACCCAAGCATGTGTAATGAATTGTGGTGACATGCTCAAAACTCCTCAACCTGGTTCCCAAGTGTGCCCCCCTTCGCAGACATGCGCTGTCCCCTAAAAACAAAGTGTCTACAATCTGACTATTAGGGGGAAACTCCCCGTTTCGGTGAAACCGGGGTAGATCTTGTCACAACATGTTCCCAAACATGGTTTTACATCATCACATGACCTAACCAAGCCTAAAACAAGTGAGGGCTACACCGAGCTACCCCTGTTAGAAGAAAGTCTATGGGGGTAGACGATGCGAGGCCCGCGGATCAGGGTTCCGCAGGAAGAAGCGCTTCGGGGCATCGGAACACATCCAAACCATGCATGTGACCCAAGAATGTGTAATGAAGTGTGGTGGCATGCTCAAAAATCCTAAACCTGGTTCCCAAGTGTGGCCCCCTTCGCAGACATGCGCTGTCCCCTAAAAACAAAGTGTCGCAATCTGACTATTAGGGGGAAACTCCCCGTTTCGGTGAAACCGGGGTAGATCTTGTCACAACATGTTCCCAAACATGGTTTTACATCATCACATGACCTAACCAAGCCTAAAACAAGTGAGGGCTACACCGGGCTACCCCTGTCAGAAGAAAGTCTAGGGGGGTCGACGATCCGAGGCCCGCGGATCAGGGTTTCGCAGGAAGAAGCGCTTCGAGGCATCGGAACACATCCAAACCATGAATGTGACCCAAGCATGTGTAATGAAGTGTGGTGGCATGCTAAAAACTCCTAAACCTGGTTCCCAAGTGTGACCCCCTTCGCAGAAATGCGATGTCCCCTAAAAACAAAGTGTCTGCAATCTGACTATTAGGGGGAAACTCCCCGTTTCGGTGAAACCGGGGTAGATCTTGTCACAACATGTTCCCAAACATGGTTTTACATCATCACATGACCTAACCAAGCCTAAAACAAGTGAGGGAGACACCGAGCTACCCCTATCAGAAGAAAGTCTAGGGGGGTAGACGATACGAGGCCCGCGGATCAGCGTTCCACAGGAAGAAGCGCTTCGGGGCATCGGAACACATCCAAACCATGCATGTGACCCAAGAATGTGTAATGAATTGTGGTGACATGCTCAAAACTCCTAAACCTGGTTCCCAAGTGTGGCCCCCTTCGCAGACATGCGTTGTCCCCTAAAAACAAAGTGTCGCAATCTGACTATTAGGGGGAAACTCCCCGTTTCGGTGAAACCGGGGTAGATCTTGTCACAACATGTTCCCAAACATGGTTTTACATCATCACATGACCTAACCAAGCCTAAAACAAGTGAGGGCTACACCGGGCTACCCCTGTCAGAATAAAGTCTAGGGGGGTAGATGATCCGAGGCCCGCGGATCAGGGTTCCGCAGGCAGAAGCGCTTTGGGGCATCGAAACACCTCCAAACCATGCATGTGACCCTAGCATGTGTAATTAAGTGTGGTGGCATGCTCAAAACTCCTAAACCTGGTTCCCAAGTGTGACCCCCTTCGCAGACATGCGCTGTCCCCTAAAAACAAAGTGTCTGCAATCTGACTATTAGGGGGAAACTCCCCGTTTCGATGAAACCGGGGTAGATCTTGTCACAACATGTTCCCAAACATGGTTTTACATCATCACATGACCTAACCAAGCATAAAACAAGTGAGGGCTACACCGGGCTACCCCTGTAAGAAGAAAGTCTAGGGTGGTAGACGATCCAAGGCCCATGGATCAGGGTTCCATAGGAAGAAGCGCTTCGGGGCATCGGAACACATCCAAACCATGCATGTGACCCAAGCATGTGTAATGATGTGTGGTGGCATGCTCAAAACTCCTAAACCTGGTTCCCAAGTGTGGCCCCCTTCGCAGACATGCGTTATCCAATAAAAACAAAGTGTCTGCAATCTGACTATTAGGGGGAAACTCCTCGTTTCGGTGAAACCGGGGTAGATCTTGTCACAACATGTTCCCAAACATGGTTTTACATCATCACATGACCTAAACAAGCCTAAAACAAGTGAGGGCTACACCGGGATACCCCTGTTAGAAGAAAGTCTAGGAGGGTAGACGATCCGAGGCCCGCGGATCAGGGTTCCGCAGGAAGAAGCGCTTCGGGGCATCGGAACACATCCAAACCATGCATGTGACCCAAGCATGTGTAATGAAGTGTGGCTGCATGCTCAAAACTCCTAAACCTGGTTCCCAAGTGTGACCCCCTTCGCAGACATGCGTTGTCCCCTAAAAACAAACTGTCTGCAATCTGACTATTAGGGGGAAACTCCCCGTTCGGTGAAACCGGGGTAGATCTTGTTACAACATGTTCCAAAACATGGTTTTATATCATCACATGACCTAACCAAGCCTAAAACAAGTGAGGGCTACACCGGGCTACCCCTGTCAGAAGAAAGTCTAGGGGTAGACGATCTGAGGCCCGCGGATCAGGGTTCCGCAGGAAGAAACGCTTTGGGGCATCAGAACACATCCAAACCATGCATGTGACCCTAGCATGTGTAATGAAGTGTGGTGGCATGCTCAAAACTCCTAAACCTGGTTCCCAAGTGTGACCCCCTTTGTAGACATGCGATGTCCCCTAAAAACAAAGTGTCTGCAATCTCACTATTAGGGGGAAACTCCCCGTTTCGATGAAACCGGGGTAGATCTTGTCAAAACATGTTCCCAAACATGGTTTTACATCATCACATGACCTAACCAATCCTAAAACAAGTGAGGGATACACCGGGCTACCCGTATCAGAAGAAATTCTAGGGGGGTAGACGATCCGAGGCCCGCAGATCAGGGTTCCGCAGGAAGAAACGCTTCGGGGCATCGGAACACATCCAAACCATGCATTTGACCCAAGCATGTGTAATGAAGTGTGGTGGCATGCTAAAAACTCCTAAACCTGGTTCCCAAGTGTGACCCCGTTCACAGACATGCGATGTCCCCTAAAAACAAAGTGTCTGCAATCTGACTATTAGGGGGAAACTCCCCGTTTCGGTGAAACCGGGGTAGATCTTGTCACAACATGTGCCCAAACATGGTTTTACATCATAAAATGACCTAACCAAGCCTAAAACAAGTGAGGGATACACCGCGCTACCCCTGCCAGAAGAAAGTCTAGGGGGGTAGACGATCCGAGGCCCGCAGATAAGGGTTCCGCAGGAAGAAGCGCTTCGGGGCATCGGAACACAGCCAAACCATGCATGTGACCCAAGCATGTGTAATGAAGTGTGGTCGCATGATCAAAACTCCTAAACCTGGTTCCTAAGTGTGACCCCCTTCGCAGACATGCGCTGTCCCATAAAAACAAACTGTCTGCAATCTGACTATTAGGGGGAAACTCCCCGTTTCGGTGAAACCGGGGTAGATCTTGTTACAACATGTTCCCAAACATGGTTTTATATCATCACATGACCTAAACAAGCCTAAAACAAGTGAGGGATACACCGGGCTACCCCTGCCAGAAGAAAGTCTAGGGGGTCGACGATCCGAGGCCCGCGGATCAGGGTTTCGCAGGAAGAAGCGCTTCGGGGCATCGGAACACATCCAAACCATGAATGTGACCCAAGCATGTGTAATGAAGTGTGGTGGCATGCTAAAAACTCCTAAACCTGGTTCCCAAGTGTGACCCCCTTCGCAGAAATGCGATGTCCCCTAAAAACAAAGTGTCTGCAATCTGACTATTAGGGGGAAACTCCGCGTTTCGGTGAAACCGGGGTAGATCTTGTCACAACATGTTGCCAAACATGGTTTTACATCATCACATGACCTAACCAAGCCTAAAACAAGTGAGGGCTACACCGGGCTACCCCTGTCAGAAGAAAGTCTAGGGGGGTAGATGATCCGAGGCCCGCGGATCACGGTTCCGCAGGCAGAAGCGCTTTGGGGCATCGGAACACCTCCAAACCATGCATGTGACCCTAGAATGTGTAATGAAGTGTGGTGGCATGCTCAAAACTCCTAAACCTGGTTCCCAAGTGTGACCCCCTTCGCAGACATGCGCTGTCCCCTAAAAACAAAGTGTCTGCAATCTGACTATTAGGGGGAAACTCCCCGTTTCGATGAAACCGGGGTAGATCTTGTCACAACATGTTCCCAAACATGGTTTTACATCATCACATGACCTAACCAAGCATAAAACAAGTGAGGGATACACCGGGCTACCCCTATCAGAAGAAATTCTAGGGGGGTAGACGATCCGAGGCCCGCGGATCAGGGTTCCGCAGGAAGAAACGCTTCGGGGCATCGGAACACATCCAAACCATGAATGTGACCCAAGCATGTGTAATGAAGTGTGGTGGCATGCTAAAAACTCCTAAACCTGGTTCCCAAGTGTGACCCCGTTCGCAGACATGCGATGTCCCCTAAAAACAAAGTGTCTGCAATCTGACTATTAGGGGGAAACTCCCCGTTTCGGTGAAACCGGGGTAGATCTTGTCACAACATGTTCCCAAACATGGTTTTACATCATAACATGACCTAACCAAGACTAAAACAAGTGAGGGATACACCGCGCTACCCCTGTCAGAAGAAAGTCTAGGGGGGTAGACGATCCGAGGCCCGCAGATCAGGGTTCCGCAGGAAGAAGCGCTTCGGGGCATCGGAACACAGCCAAACCATGCATGTGACCCAAGCATGTGTAATGAAGTGTGGTCGCATGCTCAAAACTCCTAAACCTGGTTCCTAAGTGTGACCCCCTTCGCAGACATGCGCTGTCCCCTAAAAACAAACTGTCTGCAATCTGACTATTAGGGGGAAACTCCCCGTTTCGGTGAAACCGGGGTAGATCTTGTTACAACATGTTCCCAAACATGGTTTTATATCATCACATGACCTAACCAAGCCTAAAACAAGTGAGGGCTACACCGGGCTTCCCCTGTCAGAAGAAAGTCTAGGGGGGTAGACGATCCGAGGCCCGCGGATCAGGGTTCCGCAGGAAGAAGCGCTTTGGGGCATCGGAACACATCCAAACCATGCATGTGACCCTAGCATGTGTAATGAAGTGTGGTGGCATGCTCAAAACTCCTAAACCTGGTTCCCAAGTGTGACCCCCTTCGCAGACATGCGATGTCCCCTAAAAACAAAGTGTCTGCAATCTCACTATTAGGGGGAAACTCCCCGTTTCGGTGAAACCGGGGTAGATCTTGTCACAACATGTTCCCAAACATGGTTTTACATCATAACATGACCTAACCAATCCTAAAACAAGTGAGGGCTACACCGGGCTACCCCTATCAGAAGAAATTCTAGGGGTAGATGATCCGAGGCCCGCAGATCAGGGTTCCGCAGGAAGAAACGCTTCGGGGCATCGGAACACATCCAAACCATGCATGTGACCCAAGCATGTGTAATGAAGTGTGGTGGCATGCTCAAAACTCCTAAACCTGGTTCCCAAGTGTGACCCCCTTCGCAGACATGCGATGTCCCCTAAAAACAAAGTGTCTGCAATCTGACTATTGGGGGGAAACTCCTCGTTTCGGTGAAACCGGGGTAGATCTTGTCACAACATGTTCCCAAACATGGTTTTACATCATCACATGACCTAACCAAGCCTAAAACAAGTGAGGGATACACCGGGCTACCCCTATCAGAAGAAAGTCTAGGGGGTAGACGATCCGAGGCCCGCGGGTCAGGGTTCCGCAGGAAGAAGCGCTTCGGGGCATCGGAACACATCCAAACCATGCATGTGACCCAAGCATGTGTAATGAAGTGTGGTCGCATGCTCAAAACTCCTAAACCTGGTTCCCAAGTGTGACCCCCTTCGCAGACATGCGCTGTCCCCTAAAAACAAACTGTCTGCAATGTGACTATTAGGGGGAAACTCCCCGTTTCGGTGAAACCGAGGTAGATCTTGTTACAACATGTTCCCAAACATGGTTTTATATCATCACATGACCTAAACAAGCCTAAAACAAGTGAGGGATACACCGGGCTACCCCTGTCAGAAGAAAGTCTAGGGGGGTCGACGATCCGAGGCCCGCGGATCAGGGTTTCGCAGGAAGAAGCGCTTCGGGGCATCGGAACACATCCAAACCATGAATGTGACCCAAGCATGTGTAATGAAGTGTGGTGGCATGCTAAAAACTCCTAAACCTGGTTCCCAAGTGTGACCCCCTTCGCAGAAATGCGATGTCCCCTAAAAACAAAGTGTCTGCAATCTGACTATTAGGGGGAAACTCCCCGTTTCGGTGAAACCGGGGTAGATCTTGTCACAACATGTTGCCAAACATGGTTTTACATCATCACATGACCTAACCAAGCCTAAAACAAGTGAGGGCTACACCGGGCTACCCCTGTCAGAAGAAAGTCTAGGGGGGTAGATGATCCGAGGCCCGCGGATCACGGTTCCACAGGCAGAAGCGCTTTGGGGCATCGGAACACCTCCAAACCATGCATGTGACCCTAGAATGTGTAATGAAGTGTGGTGGCATGCTCAAAACTCCTAAACCTGGTTCCCAAGTGTGACCCCCTTCGCAGACATGCGCTGTCCCCTAAAAACAAAGTGTCTGCAATCTGACTATTAGGGGGAAACTCCCCGTTTCGATGAAACCGGGGTAGATCTTGTCACAACATGTTCCCAAACATGGTTTTACATCATCACATGACCTAACCAAGCATAAAACAAGTGAGGGCTACACCGGGCTACCCCTGTCAGAAGAAAGTCTAGGGTGGTAGACGATCCAAGGCCCATGGATCAGGGTTCCATAGGAAGAAGCGCTTCGGGGCATCGAAACACATCCGAACCATGCATGTGACCCAAGCATGTGTAATGAAGTGTGGTGGCATGCTCAAAACTCCTAAACCTGGTTCCCAAGTGTGGGCCCCTTCGCAGACATGCGCTGTCCCCTAAAAACAAAGTGTCTGCAATCTGACTATTAGGGGGAAACTCCTCGTTTCGGTGAAACCGGGGTAGATCTTGTCACAACATGTTCCCAAACATGGTTTTACATCATCACATGACCTAAAAAAGCCTAAAACAAGTGAGGGCTACACCGGGCTACCCCTGTTAGAAGAAAGTCTAGGGGGGTAGACGATCCGAGGTTCGCGGATCAGGTTTCCGCAGGAAGAAGCGCTTCGGGGCATCGGAACACATCCAAACCATGAATGTGACCCAAGCATGTGTAATGAAGTGTGGTGGCATGCTCAAAACTCCTAAACCTGGTTCCCAAGTGTGACCCCCTTCGCAGACATGCGATGTCCCCTAAAAACAAAGTGTCTGCAATCTGACTATTAGGGGGAAACTCCCCGTTTCGGTGAAACGGGGGTATATCTTGTCACAACATGTTCCCAAACATGGTTTTACATCATCACATGACCTAACCAAGCCTAAGACAAGTGAGGGATACACCGGGCTACCCCTGTCAGAAGAAAGTCTAGGGGGTAGACGATCTGAGGCCTGCGGATCAGGGTTCCGCAGGAAGAAGCGCTTCGGGGCATCGGAACGCATCCAAACCATGCATGTGACCCAAGCATGTGTAATGAAGTGTGGTGACATGCTCAAAACTCCTAAACCTGGTTCCCAAGTGTGGCCCCCTTCGCAGACATGCGCTGTCCCCTAAAAACAAAGTGTCTGCAATCTGACTATTAGGGGGAAACTCCCCGTTTCGCTAAAACCGGGGTAGATATTGTCACAACATGTTCCCAAACATGGTTTTACATCATCACATGACCTAACCAAGCCTAAAACAAGTGAGGGCTACACCGGGCTACCCCTATTAGAAGAAAGTCTAGGGGGGTAGACGATCCGAGGCCCGCGGATCAGAGTTCCGCAGGAAGAAGCTTTTCGGGGCATCGGAACACATCCAAACCATGCATGTGACCCAAGAATGTGTAATGAAGTGTGGTGGCATGCTCAAAACTCCTAAAGCTGGTTCCCAAGTGTGGCCCCCTTTGCAGACATGCGTTGTCCCCTAAAAACAAAGTGTCTGCAATCTGACTATTAGGGGGAAACTCCTCGTTTCGGTGAAACCGGGGTAGCTCTTATCACAACATGTTCCCAAACATGGTTTTACATCATCACATGACCTAAACAAGCCTAAAACAAGTGAGGGCTACACCGGGCTACCCCTGTTAGAAGATAGTGTAGGGGGTTAGACGATCCGAGGCTCGCGGATCAGGGTTCCGTAAGAAGAAGCGCTTCGCTGCATCGGAACACATCCAAACCATGAATGTGACCCAAGCATGTGTAATGAAGTGTGGTGGCATGCTCAAAACTCCTAAACCTGGTTCCCAAGTGTGACCCCCTTCGCAGACATGCGATGTCCCCTAAAAACAAAGTGTCTGCAATCTGACTATTAGGGGGAAACTCCCCGTTTCGGTGAAACCGGGGTAGATCTTGTCACAACATGTTCCCAAACATGGTTTTACATCATCACATGACCTAACCAAGCCTAAAACAAGTGAGGGATACACCGGGCCACCCCTGTTAGAAGAAAATCTAGGGGGGTAGACGATCCGAGGCCCGCGGATCAGGGTTCCGCAGGAAGAAGCGCTTCGGGGCATCGGAACACATCCAAACCATGCATGTGACCCAAGCATGTGTAATGAATTGTGGTTACATGCTAAAAACTCCTCAACCTGGTTCCCAAGTGTTCCCCCCTTCGCAGACATGCGCTGTCCCCTAAAAACAAAGTGTCTACAATCTGACTATTAGGGGGAAACTCCCCGTTTCGGTGAAACCGGGGTAGATCTTGTCACAACATGTCCCCAAACATGGTTTTACATCATCACATGACCTAACCAAGCCTAAAACAAGTGAGGTCTACGCCGAGCTACCCCTGTTAGAAGAAAGTCTAGGGGGGTAGACGATGCGAGGCCCGCGGATCAGGGTTCCGCAGGAAGAAGCGCTTCGGGGCATCGGAACACATCCAAACCATGCATGTGACCCAAGAATGTGTAATGAAGTGTGGTGGCATGCTCAAAACTCCTAAACCTGGTTCCCAAGTGTGGCCCCCTTCGCAGACATGCGCTGTCCCCTAAAAACAAAGTGTCGCAATCTGACTATTAGGGGGAAACTCCCCGTTTCGATGAAACCGAGGTAGATCTTGTCACAACATGTTCCCAAACATGGTTTTACATCATCACATGACCTAACCAAGCATAAAACAAGTGAGGGCTACACCGGGCTACCCCTGTAAGAAGAAAGTCTAGGGTGGTAGACGATCCAAGGCCCATGGATCAGGGTTCCATAGGAAGAAGCGCTTCGGGGCATCGGAACACATCCAAACCATGCATGTGACCCAAGCATGTGTAATGATGTGTGGTGGCATGCTCAAAATTCCTAAACCTGGTTCCCAAGTGTGCCCCCTTTGCAGACGTGCGTTATCCAATAAAAACAAAGTGTCTGCAATCTGACTATTAGGGGGAAACTCCCCGTTTCGGTGAAACCGGGGTAGATCTTGTCACAACATGTTGCCAAACATGGTTTTACATCATCACATGACCTAACCAAGCCTAAAACAAGTGAGGGCTACACCGGGCTACCCCTGTCAGAAGAAAGTCTAGGGGGGTAGATGATCCGAGGCCCGCGGATCACGGTTCCGCAGGCAGAAGCGCTTTGGGGCATCGGAACACCTCCAAACCATGCATGCGACCCTAGAATGTGTAATGAAGTGTGGTGGCATGCTCAAAACTCCTAAACCTGGTTCCCAAGTGTGACCCCCTTCGCAGACATGCGCTGTCCCCTAAAAACAAAGTGTCTGCAATCTGACTATTAGGGGGAACTCCCCGTTTCGATGAAACCAGGGTAGATCTTGTCACAACATGTTCCCAAACATGGTTTTACATTATCACATGACCTAACCAAGCATAAAACAAGTGAGGGCTACACCGGGCTACCCCTGTCAGAAGAAAGTCTAGGGTGGTAGAGGATCCAAGGCCCATGGATCAGGGTTCCATAGGAAGAAGCGCTTCGGGGCATCGAAACACATCCAAACCATGCATGTGACCCAAGCATGTGTAATGAAGTGTGGTGGCATGCTCAAAACTCCTAAACCTGGTTCCCAAGTGTGGGCCCCTTCGCAGACATGCGCTGTCCCCTAAAAACAAAGTGTCTGCAATCTGACTATTAGGGGGAAACTCCTCGTTTCGGTGAAACCGGGGTAGATCTTGTCACAACATGTTCCCAAACATGGTTTTACATCATCACATGACCTAAACAAGCCTAAAAAAAGTGAGGGCTACACCGGGCTACCCCTGTTAGAAGAAAGTCTAGGGGGGTAGACGATCCGAGGCTCGCGGATCAGGGTTCCGCAGGAAGAAGCGCTTCGGGGCATCGGAACACATCCAAACCATGAATGTGACCCAAGCATGTGTAATGAAGTGTGGTGGCATGCTCAAAACTCCTAAACCTGGTTCCCAAGTGTGACCCCCTTCGCAGACATGCGATGTCCCCTAAAAACAAAGTGTCTGCAATCTGACTATTAGGGGGAAACTCCCCGTTTCGGTGAAACGGGGGTAGATCTTGTCACAACATGTTCCCAAACATGGTTTTACATCATCACATGACCTAACCAAGCCTAAGACAAGTGAGGGATACACCGGGCTACCCCTGTCAGAAGAAAGTCTAGGGGGTAGACGATCTGAGGCCTGCGGATCAGGGTTCCGCAGGAAGAAGCGCTTCGGGGCATCGGAACGCATCCAAACCATGCATGTGACCCAAGCATGTGTAATGAAGTGTGGTGACATGCTCAAAACTCCTAAACCTGGTTCCCAAGTGTGGCCCCCTTCGCAGACATGCGCTGTCCCCTAAAAACAAAGTGTCTGCAATCTGACTATTAGGGGGAAACCCCCCGTTTCGCTAAAACCGGGGTAGATATTGTCACAACATGTTCCCAAACATGGTTTTACATCATCACATGACCTAACCAAGCCTAAAACAAGTGAGGGCTACACCGGGCTACCCCTATTAGAAGAAAGTCTAGGGGGTAGACGATCCGAGGCCCGCGGATCAGAGTTCCGCAGGAAGAAGCGCTTCGGGGCATCGGAACACATCCAAACCATGCATGTGACCCAAGAATGTGTAATGAAGTGTGGTGGCATGCTCAAAACTCCTAAAGCTGGTTCCCAAGTGTGGCCCCCTTTGCAGACATGCGTTGTCCCCTAAAAACAAAGTGTCTGCAATCTGACTATTAGGGGGAAACTCCTCGTTTCGGTGAAACCGGGGTAGCTCTTATCACAACATGTTCCCAAACATGGTTTTACATCAACACATGACCTAAACAAGCCTAAAACAAGTGAGGGCTACACCGGGCTACCCCTGTTAGAAGATAGTGTAGGGGGTTAGACGATCCGAGGCTCGCGGATCAGGGTTCCGTAAGAAGAAGCGCTTCACTGCATCGGAACACATCCAAACCATGAATGTGACCCAAGCATGTGTAATGAAGTGTGGTGGCATGCTCAAAACTCCTAAACCTGGTTCCCAAGTGTGACCCCCTTCGCAGACATGCGATGTCCCCTAAAAACAAAGTGTCTGCAATCTGACTATTAGGGGGAAACTCCCCGTTTCGGTGAAACCGGGGTAGATCTTGTCACAACATGTTCCCAAACATGGTTTTACATCATCACATGACCTAACCAAGCCTAAAACAAGTGAGGGATACACCGGGCCACCCCTGTTAGAAGAAAGTCTAGGGGGGTAGACGATCCGAGGCCCGCGGATCAGGGTTCCGCAGGAAGAAGCGCTTCGGGGCATCGGAACAGATCCAAACCATGCATGTGACCCAAGCATGTGTAATGAATTGTGGTGACATGCTCAAAACTCCTCAACCTGGTTCCCAAGTGTGCCCCCCTTCGCAGACATGCGCTGTCCCCTAAAAACAAAGTGTCTACAATCTGACTATTAGGGGGAAACTCCCCGTTTCGGTGAAACCGGGGTAGATCTTGTCACAACATGTTCCCAAACATGGTTTTACATCATCACATGACCTAACCAAGCCTAAAACAAGTGAGGGCTACACCGAGCTACCCCTGTTAGAAGAAAGTCTAGGGGGGTAGACGATGCAAGGCCCGCGGATCAGGGTTCCGCAGGAAGAAGCGCTTCGGGGCATCGGAACACATCCAAACCATGCATGTGACCCAAGAATGTGTAATGAAGTGTGATGGCATGCTCAAAACTCCTAAACCTGGTTCCCAAGTGTGGCCCCCTTCGCAGACATGCGCTGTCCCCTAAAAACAAAGTGTCGCAATCTGACTATTAGGGGGAAACTCCCCGTTTCGGTGAAACCGGGGTAGATCTTGTCACAACATGTTCCCAAACATGGTTTTACATCATAACATGACCTAACCAAGCCTAAAACAAGTGAGGGCTACACCGGGCTACCCCTGTCAGAAGAAAGTCTAGGGGGGTCGACGATCCGAGGCCCGCGGATCAGGGTTTCGCAGGAAGAAGCGCTTCGGGGCATCGGAACACATCCAAACCATGAATGTGACCCAAGCATGTGTAATGAAGTGTGGTGGCATGCTAAAAACTCCTAAACCTGGTTCCCAAGTGTGACCCCCTTCGCAGAAATGCGATGTCCCCTAAAAACAAAGTGTCTGCAATCTGACTATTAGGGGGAAACTCCCCGTTTCGGTGAAACCGGGGTAGATCTTGTCACAACATGTTCCAAAACATGGTTTTACATCATCACATGACCTAACCAAGCCTAAAACAAGTGAGGGAGACACCGGGCTACCCCTATCAGAAGAAAGTCTAGGGGAGTAGACGATACGAGGCCCGCGGATCAGCGTTCCACAGGAAGAAGCGCTTCGGGGCATCGGAACACATCCAAACCATGCATGTGACCCAAGCATGTGTAATGAATTGTGGTGACATGCTCAAAACTCCTAAACCTGGTTCCCAAGTGTGGCCCCCTTCGCAGACATGCGTTGTCCCCTAAAAACAAAGTGTCGCAATCTGACTATTAGGGGGAAACTCCCCGTTTCGGTGAAACCGGGGTAGATCTTGTCACAACATGTTCCCAAACATGGTTTTACATCATCACATGACCTAACCAAGCCTAAAACAAGTGAGGGCTACACCGGGCTACCCCTGTCAGAATAAAGTCTAGGGTGGTAGATGATCCGAGGCCCGCGGATCAGGGTTCCGCAGGCAGAAGCGCTTTGGGGCATCAGAACACCTCCAAACCATGCATGTGACCCTAGCATGTGTAATTAAGTGTGGTGGCATGCTCAAAACTCCTAAACCTGGTTCCCAAGTGTGACCCCCTTCGCAGACATGCGCTGGCCCCTAAAAACAAAGTGTCTGCAATCTGACTATTAGGGGGAAACTCCCCGTTTCGTTGAAACCGGGGTAGATCTTGTCACAACATGTTCCCAAAAATAGTTTTACATCATCACATGACCTAACCAAGCATAAAACAAGTGAGGGCTACACCGGGCTACCCCTGTCAGAAGAAAGTCTAGGGTGGTAGACGATCCAAGGCCCATGGATCAGGGTTCCATAGGAAGAAGCGCTTCGGGGCATCGGAACACATCCAAACCATGCATGTGACCCAAGCATGTGTAATGATGTGTGGTGGCATGCTCAAAACTCCTAAACCTGGTTCCCAAGTGTGGCCCCCTTCGCAGACATGCGTTATCCAATAAAAACAAAGTGTCTGCAATCTGACTATTAGGGGGAAACTCCTCGTTTCGGTGAAACCGGGGTAGATCTTGTCACAACATGTTCCCAAACATGGTTTTACATCATCACATGACCTAAACAAGCCTAAAACAAGTGAGGGCTACACCGGGATACCCCTGTTAGAAGAAAGTCTAGGAGGGTAGACGATCCGAGGCCCGCGGATTAGGGTTCCACAGGAAGAAGCGCTTCGGGGCATCGGAACACATCCAAACCATGCATGTGACCCAAGCATGTGTAATGAAGTGTAGCCGCATGCTCAAAACTCCTAAACCTGGTTCCCAAGTGTGACCCCCTTCGCAGACATGCGCTGTCCCCTAAAAACAAACTGTCTGCAATCTGACTATTAGGGGGAAACTCCCCGTTCGGTGAAACCGGGGTAGATCTTGTTACAACATGTTCCCAAACATGGTTTTATATCATCACATGACCTAACCAAGCCTAAAACAAGTGAGGGCTACACCGGGCTACCCCTGTCAGAAGAAAGTCTAGGGGGTAGACGATCTGAGGCCCGCGGATCAGGGTTCCGCAGGAAGAAACGCTTTGGGGCATCAGAACACATCCAAACCATGCATGTGACCCTAGCATGTGTAATGAAGTGTGGTGGCATGCTCAAAACTCCTAAACCTGGTTCCCAAGTGTGACCCCCTTTGTAGACATGCGATGTCCCCTAAAAACAAAGTGTCTACAATCTCACTATTAGGGGGAAACTCCCCGTTTCGATGAAAACGGGGTAGATCTTGTCACAACATGTTCCCAAACATGGTTTTACATCATCACATGATCTAACCAATCCTAAAACAAGTGAGGGATACACCGGGCTACCCCTATCAGAAGAAATTCTAGGGGGGTAGACGATCCGAGGCCCGCGGATCAGGGTTCCGCAGGAAGAAACGCTTCGGGGCATCGGAACACATCCAAACCATGCATGTGACCCAAGCATGTGTAATGAAGTGTGGTGGCATGCTAAAAACTCCTAAACCTGGTTCCCAAGTGTGACCCCGTTCGCAGACATGCGATGTCCCCTAAAAACAAAGTGTCTGCAATCTGACTATTAGGGGGAAACTCCCCGTTTCGGTGAAACCGGGGTAGATCTTGTCACAACATGTTCCCAAACATGGTTTTACATCATAACATGACCTAACCAAGCCTAAAACAAGTGAGGGATACACCGCGCTACCCCTGTCAGAAGAAAGTCTAGGGGGGTAGACGATCCGAGGCCCGCAGATCAGGGTTCCGCAGGAAGAAGCGCTTCGGGGCATCGGAACACAGCCAAACCATGCATGTGACCCAAGCATGTGTAATGAAGTGTGGTCGCATGCTCAAAACTCCTAAACCTGGTTCCTAAGTGTGACCCCCTTCGCAGACATGCGCTGTCCCCTAAAAACAAACTGTCTGCAATCTGACTATTAGGGGGAAACTCCCCGTTTCGGTGAAACCGGGGTAGATCTTGTTACAACATGTTCCCAAACATGGTTTTATATCATCACATGACCTAACCAAGCCTAAAACAAGTGAGGGCTACACCGGGCTTCCCCTGTCAGAAGAAAGTCTAGGGGGGTAGACGATCCGAGGCCCGCGGATCAGGGTTCCGCAGGAAGAAGCGCTTTGGGGCATCGGAACACATCCAAACCATGCATGTGACCCTAGCATGTGTAATGAAGTGTGGTGGCATGCTCAAAACTCCTAAACCTGGTTCCCAAGTGTGACCCCCTTCGCAGACATGCGATGTCCCCTAAAAACAAAGTGTCTGCAATCTCACTATTAGGGGAAACTCCCCGTTTCGGTGAAACCGGGGTAGATCTTGTCACAACATGTTCCCAAACATGGTTTTACATCATCACATGACCTAACAAATCCTAAAACAAGTGAGGGCTACACCGGGCTACCCCTATCAGAAGAAATTCTAGGGGGTAGACGATCCGAGGCCCGCAGATCAGGGTTCCGCAGGAAGAAATGCTTCGGGGCATCGGAACACATCCAAACCATGCATGTGACCCAAGCATGTGTAATGAAGTGTGGTGGCATGCTCAAAACTCCTAAACCTGGTTCCCAAGTGTGACCCCCTTCGCAGACATGCGCTGTCCCCTAAAAACAAAGTGTCTGCAATCTGACTATTGGGGGGAAACTCCTCGTTTCGGTGAAACCGGGGTAGATCTTGTCACAACATGTTCCCAAACATGGTTTTACATCATCACATGACCTAACCAAGCCTAAAACAAGTGAGGGATACACCAGGCTACCCCTGTCAGAAGAAAGTCTAGGGGGTAGACGATCCGAGGCCCGCGGGTCAGGGTTCCGCAGGAAGAAGCGCTTCGGGGCATCGGAACACATCCAAACCATGCATGTGACCCAAGCATGTGTAATGAAGTGTGGTCGCATGCTCAAAACTCCTAAACCTGGTTCCGAAGTGTGACCCCCTTCGCAGACATGCGCTGTCCCCTAAAAACAAACTGTCTGCAATCTGACTATTAGGGGGAAACTCCCCGTTTCGGTGAAACCGGGGTAGATCTTGTTACAACATGTTCCCAAACATGGTTTTATATCATCACATGACCTAAACAAGCCTAAAACAAGTGAGGGATACACCGGGCTACCCCTGTCAGAAGAAAGTATAGGGGGGTCGACGATCCGAGGCCCGCGGATCAGGGTTTCGCAGGAAGAAGCGCTTCGGGGCATCGGAACACATCCAAACCATGAATGTGACCCAAGCATGTGTAATGAAGTGTTGTGGCATGCTAAAAACTCCTAAACCTGGTTCCCAAGTGTGACCCCCTTCGCAGAAATGCGATGTCCCCTAAAAACAAAGTGTCTGCAATCTGACTATTAGGGGGAAACTCCCCGTTTCGGTGAAACCGGGGTAGATCTTGTCACAACATGTTGCCAAACATGGTTTTACATCATCACATGACATAACCAAGCCTAAAACAAGTGAGGGCTACACCGGGCTACCCCTGTCAGAAGAAAGTCTAGGGGGGTAGATGATCCGAGGCGCGCGGATCACGGTTCCACAGGCAGAAGCGCTTTGGGGCATCGGAACACCTCCAAACCATGCATGTGACCCTAGAATGTGTAATGAAGTGTGGTGGAATGCTCAAAACTCCTAAACCTGGTTCCCAAGTGTGACCCCCTTCGCAGACATGCGCTGTCCCCTAAAAACAAAGTGTCTGCAATCTGACTATTAGGGGGAAACTCCCCGTTTCGATGAAACCGGGGTAGATCTTGTCACAACATGTTCCCAAACATGGTTTTACATCATCACATGACCTAACCAAGCATAAAACAAGTGAGGGCTACACCGGGCTACCCCTGTCAGAAGAAAGTCTAGGGTGGTAGACGATCCAAGGCCCATGGATCAGGATTCCATAGGAAGAAGCGCTTCGGGGCATCAGAACACATCCAATCCATGCATGTGACCCAAGCATGTGTAATGAAGTGTGGTGGCATGCTCAAAAATCCTAAACCTGGTTCCCAAGTGTGGCCCCCTTCGCAGACATGCACTGTCCCCTAAAAACAAAGTGTCTGCAATCTGACTATTAAGGGGAAACTCCTCGTTTCGGTGAAACCGGGGTAGATCTTGTCACAACATGTTCCCAAACATGGTTTTACATCATCACATGACCTAAACAAGCCTAAAACAAGTGAGGGCTACACCGGGCTACCCCTGTTAGAAGAAAGTCTAGGGGGGTAGACGATCCGAGGCCCGCAGATCAAGGTTCCGCAGGAAGAAACGCTTCGGGGCATCAGAACACATCCAAACCATGGATGTGACCCAAGCATGTGTAATGAAGTGTGGTGGCATGCTCAAAACTCCTAAACCTGGTTCCCAATTGTGACCCCCTTCGCAGACATGCGATGTCCCCTAAAAACAAAGTGTCTGCAATCTGACTATTGGGGGGAAACTCCTCGTTTCGGTGAAACCGGGGTAGATCTTGTCACAACATGTTCCCAAACATGGTTTTACATCATCACATAACCTAAGCAATCCTAAAACAAGTGAGGGATACACCGGGCTACCCCTATCAGAAGAAATTCTAGGGGGGTAGACGATCCGAGGCCCGCGGATCAGGGTTCCGCAGGAAGAAACGCTTCGGGGCATCGGAACACATCCAAACCATGCATGTGACCCAAGCATGTGTAATGAAGTGTGGTGGAATGCTCAAAACTCCTAAACCTGGTTCCCAAGTGTGACCCCCTTCGCAGACATGCGATGTCCCCTAAAAACAAAGTGTCTGCAATCTGACTATTAGGGGGAAACTCCTCGTTTCGGTGAAACCGGGGTAGATCTTGTCACAACATGTTCCCAAACATGGTTTTACATCATCACATGACCTAACCAATCCTAAAACAAGTGAGGGCTTCACTGGGCTACCCCTATCAAAAGAAATTCTAGGGGGTAGACGATCCGAGGCCCGCGGATCAGGGTTCCGCAGGAAGAAACGCTTCGGGGCATCGGAACACATCCAAACCATGCATGTGACCCAAGCATGTGTAATGAAGTGTGGTGGAATGCTAAAAACTCCTAAACCTGGTTCCCAAGTGTGACCCCCTTCGCAGACATGCGCTGTCCCCTAAAAACAAATTGTCTGCAATCTGACTATTAGGGGGAAACTCCCCGTTTCGGTGAAACCGGGGTAGATCTTGTTACAACATGTTCCCAAACATGGTTTTATATCATCACATGACCTAACCAAGCCTAAAACAAGTGAGGGCTACACCGGGCTACCCCTGTTAGAAGAAAGTCTAGGGGGGTAGACGATCCGAGGCTCGCGGATCAGGGTTCCGCAGGAAGAAGCGCTTCGGGGCATCGGAACGCATCCAAACCATGTGTAATGAAGTGTGGTTACATGCTCAAAACTCCTAAACCTGGTTCCCAAGTGTGCCCCCTTCGCAGACATGCGATGTCCCGTAAAAACAAAGTGTCTGCAATCTGACTATTAGGGGGAAACTCCCCGTTTCGGTGAAACCGGGGTAGATCTTGTCACAACATGTTCCTAAACATGGTTTTATATCATCACATGACCTAACCAAGCCTAAAACAAGTGAGGGATACACCGGGCTACCCCTGTTTGAAGAAAGTCTAGGGGGGTAGACGATCCGAGGCCCGCGGATCAGGGTTCCGCAGGAAGAAGCGCTTCGGGGCATCGGAACACATCCAAACCATGCATGTGACCCAAGAATGTGTAATGAAGTGTGGTGGCATGCTCAAAACTCCTAAACCTGGTTCCCAAGTGTGACCCCCTTCGCAGACATGCGCTGTCCCCTAAAAACAAATTGTCTGCAATCTGACTATTAGGGGGAAACTCCCCGTTTCGGTGAAACCGGGGTAGATCTTGTTACAACATGTTCCCAAACATGGTTTTATATCATCACATGACCTAACCAAGCCTAAAACAAGTGAGGGGTACACCGGGATACCCCTGTCAGAAGAAAGTCTAGGGGGGTAGACGATCCGAGGCCCGCGGATCAGGGTTCCGCAGGAAGAAACGCTTTGGGGCATCAGAACACATCCAAACCATGCATGTGACCCTAGCATGTGTAATGAAGTGTGGTGGCATGCTCAAAACTCCTAAACCTGGTTCCCAAGTGTGGCCCCCTTCGCAGACATGCGCTGTCCCCTAAAAACAAAGTGTCGCAATCTGACTATTAGGGGGAAACTCCCCGTTTCGATGAAACCGGGGTAGATCTTGTCACAACATGTTCCCAAACATGGTTTTACATCATCACATGACCTAGCCAAGCCTAAAACAAGTGAGGGCTACACCGGGCTACCCCTGTCAGAAGAAAGTCTAGGGGGGTCGACGATCCGAGGCCCGCGGATCAGGGTTTCGCAGGAAGAAACGCTTCGGGGCATCGGAACACATCCAAACCATGAATGTGACCCAAGCATGTGTAATGAAGTGTGGTGGCATGCTAAAAACTCCTAAACCTGGTTCCCAAGTGTGCCCCCCTTCGCAGACATGCGATGTCCCCTAAAAACAAAGTGTCTGCAATCTGACTATTAGGGGGAAACTCCCCGTTTCGGTGAAACCGGGGTATATCTTGTCTCAACATGTTCCCAAACATGGTTTTACATCATCACATGACCTAACCAAGCCTAAAACAAGTGAGGGATACACCGGGCTACCCCTGTTTGAAGAAAGTCTAGGGGTGTAGACGATCCGAGGCCCGCGGATCAGGGTTCCGCAGGAAGAAGCGCTTCGGGGCATCGGAACACATCCAAACCATGCATGTTACCCAAGAATGTGTAATGAAGTGTGGTGGCATGCTCAAAACTCCTAAACCTGGTTCCCAAGTGTGACCCCCTTCGCAGACATGCGCTGTCCCCTAAAAACAAACTGTGTGCAATCTGACTATTAGGGGGAAACTCCCCGTTTCGGTGAAACCGGGGTAGATCTTGTTACAACATGTTCCCAAACATGGTTTTATATCATCACATGACCTAACCAAGCCTAAAACAAGTGAGGGCTACACCGGGCTACCCCTGTTAGAAGAAAGTCTAGGGGGGTAGACGATCCGAGGCCCGCGGATCAGGGTTCCGCAGGAAGAAACGCTTTGGGGCATCAGAACACATCCAAACCATGCATGTGACCCTAGCATGTGTAATGAAGTGTGGTGGCATGCTCAAAACTCCTAAACCTGGTTCCCAAGTGTGAACCCCTTCGTAGACATGCGATGTCCCCTAAAAACAAAGTGTCTGCAATCTCACTATTAGGGGGAAACTCCCCATTTCGATGAAACCGGGGTAGATATTGTCACAACATGTTCCCAAACATGGTTTTACATCATAACATGACCTAACAAATCCTAAAACAAGTGAGGGCTACACCGGGCTACCCCTATCAGAAGAAATTCTAGGGGGGTAGACGATCCGAGGCCCGCGGATCAGGGTTGCGCAGGAAGAAACGCTTCGGGGCATCGGAACACATCCAAACCATGCATGTGACCCAAGCATGTGTAATGGAGTGTAGTGGCATGCTCAAAACTCCTAAACCTGGTTCCCAAGTGTGACCCCCTTCGCAGACATGTGATGTCCCCTAAAAACAAAGTGTCTGAAATTTGACTATTAGGGGGAAACTCCTCGTTTCGGTGAAACCGGGGTAGATCTTGTCACAACATGTTCCCAAACATGGTTTTACATCATCACATGACCTAACAAAGCCTAAAACAAGTGAGGGATACACCGGGCTACCCCTGTGAGAAGAAAGTCTAGGGGGGTAGACGATCCGAGGCCCGCGGATCAGGGTTCCGCAGGAAGAAGCGCTTCGGGGCATCGGAACACATCCAAACCATGAACGTGACCCAAGCATGTGTAATGAAGTGTGGTGGCATGCTAAAAACTCCTAAACCTGGTTCCCAAGTGTGACCCCCTTCGCAGACATGCGATGTCCCCTAAAAACAAAGTGTCTGCAATCTGACTATTAGGGGGAAACTCCCCGTTTCGGTGAAACCAGGGTAGATCTTGTCACAACATGTTCCCAAACATGGTTTACATCATCACATGACCTAACCAAGCCTAAAACATGTGAGGGATACACCGGGCTACCCCTATCAGAAGAAAGTCTAGGGGGGTTTTCACATCTCCCATGGTATCAAAGGCATTGCCATTTTCGAAACGCTTTCGAAGTTTTGGCTCTAGCCCATACAGTATGCCGCAATGAACTAAGTTGTGGTCCTCCTGATGAGTCACATAGACATTCTATTCCTCGTCAGGGGCATCAGGAGCTGGTGGGGGGCCTATCGGCGCATCTAGCACATATTGCTTTTATGCAGCAGTGAGGAGAATCCTCAAATTCATAGCCCAGTTGGTGAAGTTGCTACCATTCGCAACAAGTTTCTCTTTCTCCATGAACACATTGAAATTAAAAGCAGGTGGTGTCATCTACAACAGAATTTGTAAAGTTTATTTAGACTAAGTTTATGATAGATTGAGTTCAACTAATCCAAATTACTAATGAACTCCCACTCAAAAACGACACCCCTCATGCCTTTTTGGTGATTGCATGAACCAAATCCACTACACCAAGTCCGATCATCACGTGAGTCGGTGTAGCTTCAAAGGCAAGCATCTATATGGGCATCATATCAACCATATGACTCATGATTAACCTTTCTGTCCGTGTTCCGAGGCCATGTCTGTACATGCTAGGCTCGCCAAGTAAGAACCTTAGTACTCTCGTGTGTAAAACTGTCTTACACCCGTTGTACGAAAGCATAGAGTCGAGTACACCCGATCACCACGTGATGTCTCGAAACACGATCCATAGAACGGTGTATACTCAAGGAAGAACAAATTTTATCTTGATATCTAAATGAGGGATCATCTTACAATGCTACCAAAAACGCCAAACTAGCAGTATAAGATGCTAACATCTAATGTGTAAAGTGAGATGATATGGTCCATGCATTTGATCTCTATCATTTGCATCGTGGTATGATCTCTATCATTCCTTTGTGTGTAAGGCCAAGGTCTATGGAACTTACATGTTGAATGTGTTTTAAGAGTATCTATCATACATCTACTTACAACAATACCATATCAATACACTAGCCCAGCAACCATCTAAACTAGACGCCTCTAATTTATCAGTTGCAAGTTTTACGTGCCTTAGGGCTTTCGGAGATACAACCGTTCTTACCTACGAACATGAACCACAACGAGGATAACCAAGTTATTAGCAAGTCGTTGTAATCAGATATTGACTATAGTAGGAGAGACAGACACCGGCTAGCCACTTATGCAAAACATGTTGCATGTCAGTCGTGGAACCGATCTCATGTACGATGATATGTAAGGTTGGTCCGGGCTGCTTCATCCCACTATGCCACCAATATCCAAAATACATAGAAGATGCAATAACATGATCATCATCGCCCACATATAAACATATGTGTACTACCCGTGCAAAGCACCTACGCATAAATCTGGATCTGATACCACTGTTGTGTCCGCAGCATAGAAACCAAAAAATTTCCTATGATGAGAACTACATGCCAAGATCTATCTACTAGGTACAAAGCAACGGGTGGACATACATCCAACAAGAACTTACCCTCGAAGACAATGATTTTTGTTAACGAGTAGGAACTCGTGGTTGATGTAGTCGTACACTTGCCGATATCAAGATCGTGAGGAAGTCCGAGCGCCGCAACTCAGCAGCGCATCCGTACTTGCACAAACGTTCAAGCCACCGAACAACCTCCACCTCCTCGCTCTAGCGATCCAGCGGAAGCAGCAACTCCTTCCAGACGAAATGCCACCGGGAACATGTATCTCGCTAATCCGAGACCATGGGGAAATAATTCTAGAGGGGGAGAGAGACCTTCACAAGGAGGTGTGTGGATGAAGGAGGGAATGGGTGGCCTTTTATAGGAGGAGGGGGTACCCCGTCTCTCAATGGGCGGCGCATGGGGGGTGACCCCTCACCTCCCCCATTCATGTGGTGGTAACCCCTCCACATTAAAATGCCTCTTCACATTCCCTTTTAAAGTCTCCACTTTAAATGCATTAAAATTCTCCAAGTTTAATGCTCTGTCATTTAATAAAACTCTTTTATTAAATTTATTCATAATTTTGTTAATTACTTTAATTAACAAACATTCACAAATAGCCCCTTGCAATATTTCAATATCACATGCAGAACCACTTTCTGCAATTTCACCCGAAACAATTTCCGGTTTCTATCGAAACAATTCCTGCGCTTTGCAATACTTCCGTCTAAAACATATGTGCTCGAAAATGGTGTCCGGTAACTCTTAAGTTGTCACCCTATGGTTCGCGAATAATGCAGACGTGATTGAGACTCCTCTTAGATCAATAATCATAAGCGGGACCTGGAGATCCATACTGATTCCTACACATTCAACGATGACTTCTGTGATCATGAGAACCTTTAACGCTAGTAACTAAATCCCTTTGTCTCGTGATATATTACATGTCCGAGATTCGATCATTGGTATCTCCATACCTAGTTTGATCTCGTTACCGACATGCACTCTTTTCTCGTTCCTGTGATATAACATTCTAGTGATCACATTACTTGCTTGCAAGCTATCTCAATGTGATATCACCGAGAGGGCCCAGAGTATATCTATCCATCACTGGGATTGACAAATTCCACTCTTGATCCATGAGCCTCAACATAACACCTTTGTAGTACTGAGCCCATCTTTATAGTCACCCTGTTACGGTGTGACGTTTGATGTTATCAAGATACTCCTCAGGTGTTAGCAATTAACATGATCTCATGGTCTAAGGATAAAGATTACTTCGTATGATGTTACAGCAATATAAACATAATGACTTGATCATAATGCTATACTTCGGATGAATGTTCATCACATCATTCCACCAATGGTGTGACCTTGTTATTAACAACATCCAATGTCCATGATCAGGAAACCTTGATCATCTTGTTAATCAACAAGCTAGTCTATAAGAGAGGCATAACTAGGAACCCTTTTTTTTATTAAACACACATGTATTAATGTTTCCGATCAATACAATTCTAGCATGCAAAATAAACATCTATCATATATAAGGAATACATAATAACAACTTTATTATTGCCTCTCAGGGCATATTTCCTTCACTATTGCCCATAGTTTTTGGGTTCCAGGCGATTTTCATGGCTCGTAAGACCCAATACAAGTTTGAGACATATGACCAAAATCTCATCCTTTTTGCGATTTATGGCTGTTTTAATAAGGTAGTCCCATAGTTTTGCAGTTTTAGGACTATTTATAACGACCATGAAAGCTGATACAAGTTTGAGAGATATGACCAAAAAGTCGTCGTTTTCGCGTTTTATGGGTGTTTTCATCAGATATTGTCCACAGGTTTGGGGCTCTAGAGCGATTCACAACAATTGCATGTCTGGGTAAATGTTTGAGAGATATGACCAAAAACTCGTCGCTTTCGTGTTTTATGGCCGTTTTAATGAACCATTGCCCACCGTTTTGGGGTTCCAGAGCACTTTACAATGACCGTAAGCCATGATACATGTTTGAGGGTTAAGACCAAAAACTCGTCACTTCCGTGTTTTATGGCCATTTTCATGAGCTATTGTTCACATTTTTAGGGTTCCAGGGCAATTTACAACGACCGTAGGACCCGATAAATGTTTTTGAGATATGACAAAAAATTCGCCGTTTTCGCGCTTTATGGTCATTTTCATGAGCTATTTCCCATAGTTTTTGGGTTCTATGACGATTTACAACCACCATAGGACTCGATACATGTTTGAGAGCTATCACCAAAAACTTATCGTTTTCGCATTTTATGGCTATTGTCATGAGTTATTGCCCACGGTTTGGGGGTTCTAAAGATATTTACAACGACCATAAGACCCGGTATATGTTATGAGAGAAACTCGTTAATTTAACGCTTTATGGCCGTTTTCCTGAGCTATTGCCCATGGTTTTGGGGTTCCAGGCGACTTTCATGGCTCGTAAGACCCAACATAAGTTTGAGACATATGACCAAAATATCGTCCTTTTTGCGATTTCTGGCCGTTTTCATAAGCTATTGCCCATAGTTTTGGGGTTTTAGGGCTATTTACAACAACCACGAGACCCGATTCAAGTTTGAGAGATATGACCAAAAACTCATCATTTTTGTGTTTTATGGCCGTTTTCATAAGCTATTGCCCATAGATTTGGGGCTCTAGGTCGTTTCGCAATGACCGTTGTCGTCGGATTGAGGACAAGTATGCCATGAGGGGGTCATCGAGGCGTGCGGAAGAGAGGGGTGTGAGACGTACGGTGTTCTGGGATGGTGAGCATACAAGTTTACCCAGGTTCGAATCCGTCGGCTTTGGACGGATCCTACTCCTGCTAGCAATCCAGTAATACGGCAGAGCCGGAATATGGGTTACAAGAGTTTCGCCTGTGCGAGTTGAGATTGTAGACTATTGAGGTGTGCCCTAATGGCTCTCCCTATGACGACTTATATAGATATCCGGCCTAGGGTTTACAGGAGAGATCTATCCAGCTACGACTAAGAGTCGGTTACAGAGTACATCTTGAACTACAAGTAACATTATGGGCCTAAGTCGGTAAGTCTTTTGGGCCTTCCCGTAGCCGGATTGGACTCCGTCTTTCTCCCTAACTAGGCCGCCCGTGAAGCAAAGCTCTCCGAAGTGGGCCACCTTGGTGAGTCAGGAACTATGAGGATACCCGGAAAGTATATCCCCAACAGCAGCCCCCGGAGGCCTCCAAGATCCAAAGTCGGATTCATCATCGTCTAGCTTGATCTTCGGCTTGCAGAATTTTGAAGGGTTCCTGAAACTTCACAACAAAAAAAAAGATCTAGGTCTTAAAAATAAGTCGGACCTATTAACAGGTTACTCGGATTTTCCAGCTTGATTTCAAACTAAGCCGGAACTTTGTTCCTAACGCCACCTGACAGAAGTCATGGTCAAGTCACGTCATATTACAGGCATTCCGTCAACACCACCGTTGGTGGGTCCGCAGTTCGTGGAACCGAGGCGCCGTTTCAATGCGTGCGTGGAGATCGAGGCGACGTAATCATCGCGTGGGTCCTTCCCAGTTCCTTCCACGATGCGTGGCGGTTACGTTGTAGCATTTGCACAAATCTTGGCGCAGTTAGGTGGATATAAGGGGTTAGGATTTTCTCCTTCTCCTTTCACCACTCCTTTGCCTTTTCCTCTCCTCCCAATCTCGCTGTGCGCACAGAGCTCCCCCGTTCCTCCCCCACAGAACTCCCAGCATCGCCCCTTCTAGGTCAACTGCTCGCCGGAGAAATGGTTTCATCTTCCTCCTCCGGCCCTACGGTAGCGGCGGTGGCGGCGACAGCGACAGCGGAAGCGGTGGCGGAGAAAGAGAGCTTTCGCGGGCTCTGGATTCCCTGCGCGCTCAATGACGAGGGCCTCAAGAACATGGAGAAGGAAGGGCTCCTTGCCGCCGGCGACTGGCGGAGCGGCTTTGAGGAAAACTTCCCCAACCCGCGCGACAGCGAGCGGGTGCACTTCGGCACCCACCTCGACAGAGGTTTGTCTTTTCCTCCCCCGGAGTTCTTTTCCGAGGTGATTGATCATTACGAAGTTCAACTCCATCATCTTCCTCCCAACTCTCTCTTAGAGATGAGCGCGTACACTTTGTTGTGTGAGGGCTTTCTCGGCATTAGGCCGAGTTTGACTCTTTTCCGGTACTATTTTCATGTCCGGAGAAACTCCATTACAGCCGGTGTTCCTTATATCACCGGCACTATTAGTTTTTCGCTTAGACGCGAGCGCGCGTATCCCAAAATTCTAGCTAGTGACTCGGTCAAACAATGGCCAGTCACATTTTGCTATCATAGGGATATTCCGGATCCCGGCAAAGCTACTGCTTTGCCGGCTTTTGTTGATGGAGCTGCCACGGCCCAACCTTCTTGGGACGAGGCTGCTCCGGCTCACACCGATGATCTGATCCTCACTAAGAGGTGGATCGAATACTTGATCAAACACAAGGGACTGTAGGGATTTGACTTGGTCCAATGCTGGGTCTCACGCTGGATCCAGCTCCTTCAGTACCATGGGGATCGACTGATGTACTCCATCACGTCATCCAAAAAAGACTCCCTCCGCATCAGCCCGAAATCATACACCACTCAGGGCTACATAAGCCAGATCAAGTGGCTAATCAGGGAGCGGATCGAGAGGAGGATCCCGAAGGTTTCTCTGGATATGCATACAATGGAAAACCCCGTAGTGCTGGTAAGCTTCCATCAGTACACTTTTTATGTGTTTCAATCTTCGAGTTATACTGCAATACTGATATGTTTTCTTATTTTCAGCTTGCCGACCTTTCCGAGTCGGAACTTGCTCCGCTCGAAGGATATCCTCCTGAGTTTTCTCAGGAGACAGAGGTGGTCCCATTGCCGGACCTTGCGCTCAAGAAGCGTAAAGCTCCGACAGTGGTTGTTGGCACAAAGGAGGTGCCCGTCGTGAAGAGGTAACTTTCAATCACAACTCCGCCTTTGTAATTTCTCGAATTTCTTTCCGAGATGTAATGTTTCCGACTTTACTACATTCTCAGAGCAAAATCGATCATCAAGGGCAAGGGGAAGGGAACTTCTTCGAAGCCCCTGCGACAGACGAAGCTGACCATAGCTTCCCCCGCCGTGGCTCCTCCGACTCCTGCCCCTCAACCTTCTGCAACACCGGCGACTATTCCTTCCCTGATTGTCGCAGAAGATTCGGCTCCTTCAATGGAGTCCGTGATCCTTGAATCGCAAACTGACGTCACCATGGGTGAGTGAGATCTAGATAAGGGTGAACCCTCTTTGGGTAATGATCCCTAGGCAGAAACCTTTGCCGAAAACCTTATCAGCAATTTGGGACTTGCCAAGTTTGGCCTATCTCGGAAATCTGCTAAAGAAATCCAGCGGCTTGCCAAGCAATGCTTGGAGAAAAGTACTTTATCCGCCGAAGAAGAAGCGCAAGAAGCAGATGACGTCAAGTTCTCCAACCTTCTCGCCCAGGTGTGCCTTCATGACGAGAGAATTAGGACTGGTGAGCTTCCAACAGCCCCAGTGATTCCTCTAACTCTCGCCGAAAAGGTGGCCGCTGAAGTGAACGCGGGTTTGGATAAACTCACCCGCGAACAATATGTATGTCGGAATTCCAACTCCTATGTTTTCCTTTATTTTATATCAGATCCTCTAGCCCCCAAGCATGAAGTAGGATATATAATCCGGGTTTATGCTTCATTAGGATGCCAAAGAACGAATTAGTGTAGCCCCCAAGGCTCGTACTGATATTAGCAAAAATATTAGCCCGTGTCTTAAGTAGCTTTTTGACTTTGGGTATTCTGACTTACAGAAAGTATGTTCCTATAACTAGGATTTACTGAAGAATGTCTGTGATAAGCGAAGAGAGATCAAAGCTCACCGTCTTAAAAATGCTGACCTTAAAGTTGCCAAGGATGAGGCCGAAGGTAAACATTCTGAGACTCAAACCTTGTCTTTGTTATTTTCAATGTTGGATTTTTCCGAACTGTTATTCTTTTTGACTTAAAGTGCTGGTGAAACAATCATGCGCCATGATCGAAGAGGCCGAGAACCTCAAGACCTTGGTGGTGGAGAACAAGGAGCTTCGCCAAGAGCTGGACCAGCTCAAGGCAAATCATGAAAAGAGTATAGCTCAAGTCCTTGAATCCTCCTCCATGGCTACTGAAGAGCATGATCGCAAGATCGCTGCTCAAGATAAAATAATCTTGGACCTCATGAATGAGCTTAGCAGAGAGAGGGACCTTTCCCAGGCGCTCCGGGCTGAACTCCAAAGTCTGCAGGAGGAGAAGACCAAAATTGACGACGTCATTTTTGGTACGTTCCATCTGTCTGACTTTGTCTTTTTCTTTGACTTCTACGAATGTCGGATTTTTCTTAACTTGTTTTGTGTATAGGTCCTCTGAACTTGACGGACTCTTCTTCCACCGAGCCCCGCACCCACCGGCTTACCCAAGTCGGTGACCTGCTTCATGACTTCCGCCAATCCCTTGAGGACATCGGCGAAGCTCTCAAGATTCTGGACATGCACAACATGTCGGATTTTCAGGTACGAGACAAGGAAAAGGAGATTCCGCAACTTGTTCGGGACTAGAACATGTCCTACCCGTGTACTGCGGCGCAGAACGCTCTCACCATGGTCATGAGCCACCATGGAAACATGGAGATGAGGACGGCCAGGAGCAGGACCTTCAAGCCATCATGCACTCCTCCACAGGATATGGGTGTCACGTGGCTGACTTGACCAGCTACGAGACCCCTTTATTCACCCGCGTGGATACTCCGCCTCCTCCTCCAGAAGAGTTCGCAGAAATTTCTGATGATGAATGCACCACCTTGGATGCGGACATCTCAGAACGATACCAAGGCGGCGTAACCAGCTAGCCGGCAGCTCCTTCATCTCCTCCTGCATCATAGATCAGAAATTTTTGTATTATTCCGGAAAAACATGATGCGTCTGTAAATATGCAGTACTTTAACTTTGCTAGTGCTAAGCTTTTGATCTATTGAGCACTTTTTGGCTTTGAATTTTTTGTGTGCCTGAAATGTTTACACAAGCACCAGTATTTTTCATCTATACTTATCGTTTATCTGGCTTTCCGCCTCGTCCCTTTCGTGAGCCAGCTAAACCTTTTGCTGGAAACTTTGCCGAGCAACGGAGCTCAATTGCTAAACCAGTTTAAACTCGGAAACAAAGCCGGCTTCCAGTACCAACAATTCACTACTCGGAAAATGCCCGCATCCAGCAATCAGACAAATAACCAAAGTAAAGACTAGAAATTTTAGAGTTATACCCGAAGGTAGCAATTTTACAATCGGAAATCTAGACCAGAACGAACATGAGCATAAAGTACTTTCAAGCATTCTGGGATTTTCGACTATGACATGATCATTTGGAAATAAGATGGTAAAAATTTCTTAGAAAAACTTGAGGCAACCAAATTTTTTATTTCTCTCAGAACATGTACATATATATATATGTTTACAAAGAAGGATAAACTAAGAATAAAAGGGACGTAGCTGAGCAATATTCCACAGTCTGGCTAACTCATCCGGATTTGTACTACCTCCAGCTCTCTTTATCTTCTTAGTGCAGGTCTTTCTTTGACTTGCCTCATGTCAGTTAAGTAGTACGATCCATTGTGCAATACTCGACTAACTAAAAAGGGCCCTTCCCATACTAGGGAAAATTTGTGCTTTCTTTGTTGCACAAGCCGGAGAACCAAATCACCTTTATTGATATATCTATTTCGGACTCTCTGGCTATGATACTTGCGTAACTTCTGCTGATAGGCTGTAGATCTCATTTCAGCAACGATGCAAACCACTTCGACTAAGTCGAGATCATTTTGTCAAGAAATCTCGGCATCCTCTTTGATATATGCAGCCACTCTAGGAGAAGTGTGAAGAAAATCACTACGAAGAACTGCTTCTGCGCCATAGACCAAGAAGAAAGGTGTGTATCCGATTGACCTATTTGGAGTTGTTCGTAAACTCCAAATTACAGAGAGTAGTTCCTCTGCCCAAGCCCCCGCAGCACGTCGTAGTGGTGCTTCGAGTCTCGGTTTTAGGCCTTGTAGGATTAAACCATTTGCTCTTACTTGTACGTTAGCCTGTGGATGTGCGACTGACGCAATGTCATGCCGGATATTTTGCTCGTTGCAGAATTTAGCCAATTCTCCCATAGAGAAGTTACTCCCGTTGTCCGTGATAGTGCTATGCGGATAACCATACCGGATTATAACATCCTCGACAAATCTTTTGGCTGTTGATCCATCACAACTAGTGATAGGTTTAGCCTCAATCAATTTGGTGAATTTATCCACCATCACTAAGAGGTGAGTAAATCCACTTGGAGCTCGTTTAAATGGTCCTACCATATCAAGCCCCCAGACCGCAAAAGGCCATGTTATAGTTATTGTTCGCAGCTGATCAACTGAAACATGAGCTTGCTTGGCGTACTTTTGGCAGCCTTTGCACGTCTTGACTAATCGTTCGACATCTGCCTGAGCTGTAAGCCAGAAAAATCCATGTCTAAAAGCTTTTGCCACTAAAGATTTGGCTGCAGCGTGGTGACCACACTCGCCTTCGTGGATTTCTCTTAAGATTTCCACTCCTTCTTCCGAAGATACACAGCACTGAAAACCCCCAGAAACACTCCATTTATGGAGCTCACCTTTAATAATAGTATAGGCTTTTGCTCATCGGATAACCTACCGGCTTAGCACCTCGTCTTCGGGTAATTTGCCATCTACCAGATAATCTAGGTAGGGTTGAGTCCAGCTGGGAATTACAGCCAGAACTGCCATCAAAGGTGAGTCGGATTTGGTCGGATATTCCTCATCTACTCCTTTTATTGAGAGAACTTTGAGGTGCTCTAAAAAAGCGCCATCCGGGACCTCTTTCCGCGCAGAACCTATCCGTGATAGTGCGTCTGCTTCCTCATTTTCTGCTCGAGGGATGTGTTGAACTTCAAACCCTTCGAATGATTTAGATAGATCATCCACGATAGCTTTATATGCTACCATGTGTTTATCTGCATTACAAATATCTGACACTTGTTGAGCAACAAGATCCGAATCTCCGTAACACATCGAACATCGAATGCCAATATTCTTAGCAATCCGGATTCCATGTAGCAGTGCTTCATACTCGGCAATATTGTTGTCGCTGTGAAGTGGATCTGCAACATGTATAAAAGTTTATCTCCTTGGGGTGATTTGAGCACCACGCCATCCCCCGAGCCCCCTCGAGCCTTAGGCCGATCGAAAAAGAGGGTCCAATATTCCGACTCAAGGAGGATCATGTTCTCCTTCATCTATGTCCAATGAGCAACAAAGTCAGCAAGGATCTGGGATTTGATTGCTTTCTGAGGTTTATACTCAATATGAAAAGTTGAAAGCTCTATGCCCCATTTGGTGATACGTCCTGTGGCGCCACTGTTGTTGATTATATCTCTCATGGGAGTTGTGCTCACCACGGTAATTGGATGCTCCTAGAAGTAGTGTCGAAACTTACGTGATGCTAGAAAAACACCGTAAGACAACTTTTGATAGTGCGGATACCGCTGTTTTCATTCTATCAGGACCTCGCTGACAAAGTAAGTCGGACGCTGCACCAGGTGTTCCTGATTTTCCTCTGGTACCTCCACCACCATGACGATACTAACGACCTTATTTGTCGCAACAAGATATAGCAACATCGGTTCCTTAGGTTCCGGCGTTGCAAGGATAGGAGCAGAGGAGAGTAGTTTCTTCAGATCTTGTAGTGCAGCTTCATCTTCGTCAGTCCAAACAAAATCCTTGGTCTTTTTCAGGAGTTTGTATAATGGTGCGGCTCTTTCACCAAGCCGGCTTACAAATCGACTGACCGCAGCGATGCAACCAGTTAACCTTTGTATGTCCTTCAAGCGAGTTGGCCTGGAAATATTGAGTATAGCCTTGATTTTATCTCGGTTCACCTCTATGCCTCTTTGAGACACGATGAAACCTAACAATTTTCTGGCTGGTATTCCAAAGAAGCATTTCTTCGGGTTAAGCATGATGTTGTATTTTCATAGATTGGCAAATGTTTCCTCCAAGTCGAAAATCAGCGTTTCCTTCTTTTTGGACATTACCACGAAATCATCCACGTATGCATGTACATTGCGACCGAGTTGGTCATGGAGGTAACGCTGCATCTTGCGCTGGTACGTAGCTCCTGCGTTCTTCATCCCAAAAGGCATCGTAACAAAATAGAAGGTTCCGAAGGGGGTTATGAATGAAATTTTGACTTTGTCAGATTCCTTCATCCGGATTTGGTGATAACCGGAATATGCGTCGAGAAAACAGAGGAGTTCAGAGCCTGTCGTAGAATCGATAACTTGATCAATTCTAGGTAGAGCGAATGGATCTTTTGGACAAGCCTTTTTGAAGGCAGTATAATCAACACACATCCTTAAATCAGTGGTGTCCTTTTTGGGGACCATTACAGGATTGGCCGACCACTCAGTGTGGATGACCTCTTTTATGAATCCGGCTAATTCGAGCCGTGCTAGTTCCTTAGCTATTGCCTTCCGCTTTTCATCGCCAAACTGTTGTAGGGACTGTTTGACGGGTTTAGTGTTCGGGATTACATTTAGAGAGTGCTCGGCAAGTTCCCTAGGTACTCTGGTCATGTCATACAGCTACCATGCGAAGATATCTTGATTTGCTTGGAGGAACTTGATGAGCACGCTTTCCTATGCGCTACCTAGGCCTACGCCTATCTGGGTCACCTTGGAGCGGTCATCATCCTTCAACGGCGCTTTCTTCGTCTCTTCTGATGCCTCGAACTCCAGATTTGGCTTTGTCACCTCCTTCTTCGCAGCGAGCATCTCGGACGGATCTATGCTCTTCTTGATCTCCTGGTACTCCTGGGAGTGCAACACGACTTTAGCAAAGGTGGCATTTCGATCCTCGCACTCTCGCGCTTTCTTCGGGTCTCCCCTGATGATGGTCACGCCGTTGGGACCTGGAATTTTCATCATATTGTAAATGTAACACGGACGAGCCATAAAAGCCCCGTAAGCCGGACGTCCGAATATAGCATGGTATGCGCTCTTGAACGGGACCACTTCGAAGGAAAGTGCCTCCGTCCGATAATTCTTTGGAGTTCCAAAAGTAACATCCAAAGTAATCTCTCCCAGGGTATTAGCCTATCTTCCTGGGACAACTCCATGAAAGATCACAGAGCTATGGTTGAGCTGGGTTTCCGAGATCTTCATCTAGCGTAGCGTTTCGACATAAAGTATATTGATGCTGCTACCACCGTCCATGAGGGTCTTGGAGAAACCATAACCGTCAATAAGTGGATTGACGATTAAGGCGTATTTTCCTCGCCTGTGTAGCTTAGGCGGATGATCAGCGCGGACAAATGTGAGTGCCACTTCCGACCAGTCTAGATATTAGGAGACAGCCGGAACTGTTGCATTGAGCTCGTGGAGAACTGCTTTCTTGACCATTGCTGGTTGAGATCCGAGGAAAGTGACGTAAGTGTCCTTCTTGGTGGGAAAAGTCTTCTTCCCTTCCGGCTTGGGATTTGAAGCATCAGCTTCCTCCATGTCGGAATCTTCCTTGGTCTCTTTGTCCTTTTCAGGATTTTTCTTTCCCTTCTTCCACTTAGCTTTGTAGCCGGCGGTATCATCTCTTTTGATGTCATCATTAAAACGACATTCAGCGTTGGTGTGAGACGAGCCCCCATTGGCGTCTAGGTGATTCACACATGGGTTATTGGCAATGTCGGCCCAAGAGTAGGTTTTGCCTGGTTGTTATTCTCCTCTACCTTGGACCCTTGAAGTCCCACGGCCATGCCCGCGGCCTCCGCCGTGTCCTCCTCGTCCTCCAAACTTGGAAACAGTAGTAACCACCGCTGTTTCCGTGCTGGGTTTCTCTTCCGAGGTATCTTTGCGCTTCTGAGCTTGTTGCTTTGGTTGTCTTGCTGACTGAGGCATAGCTAGGACATTGAGTAATCCCTCTGCATCGTCGTCAGGATCTGCATACTTTCTCGCTGTTTCTATCATCTCTCCTAAGTCAGTGACCTTGTCACACTTCAAGCGGTGACGTAGTAGACCAATTGGGAGTCCTACGATGAAAGCTTCAATCGCGGTTTGATCGCTTACTCCTTCATAGGAGTTCTTGGTGTTGATCCATCATCCGAGGTAATCTCGGCAAGTTTCTCTAGCTTTCTGGGTGCAACGCTGTAGGTCTCCAACCGTACAGGGCCTCCGATATGTGCCTTCGAAATTCCGAAAGAACGCACTTTGCATGTCATACCTGTTATGGATGGTGTTCTCCGGAAGTTCATTGAGCCATGATCGCGCCGTCTTCCGCAACATAAGTGGGAGATATCAGGTTGCTACCAGGTTGTTGCCATCTTTGGCGATGCAGCAAGCTTGGAAAAAATCCCAAAGCCAGGTATCCAGCCGAGTAATGCCGTCGTAGGCTTGGATATGCCTTGAGATAGCAAATCCTTCCGGGAATCTTGTAGCTCTGATGAGTGGTCCAAAGCACTTTGGGCCCACGTAGATATTATCGTTTTCATAGAGCCGTGCCTCTATGTTCGAATTGATCCTGTGTCGGGCGTCATTCGGGGATAGAGATTGTCCCGAATGCCGGTTGTGGCTGCGGTGCCTTGGAGCCGGACTTCGGCTTCTGCCACCACCTCCTCCGCCTCGTAGTCCTCCTTGGGAGCCGTTGTGATGACTGCATGGTGGATAGGGTGGGGCAGCTGAATTGTTTCTGACTGATCGCCGGCCTCCGTCCGGAGCGTCATTATTCTGGTTCCGGGGAGGATCTTGACTACTTCGATTCCCGGCCGGCTTGTCCCAGCATTGTTTCCATCGTTCCTTCGTCCGTCGTTCCCACCACGGTGAGGCTCAGCCGGACGGCTTGCATGTCTAGGAGGTGGCATTTTCTGACAATCCTCCTCCCGACGTTTCTCTTTATCTTCTCCCCTTCGATCATTAGACTCTCGTAGGGGAGGATTCCTCGGATACAGTGCAACAATGGCCTCTTGCTCGGATGCTGGAGCGACGTTGCTCCAGTCACGTGCGGTTCTGTGATGCTGTCCTGACGATCCGGTTCTGGAGTGGTTATCTTCCCGTCGGTCGGAACGGTGACGTTGTTCCGGAACGTGTTGGGCCTTATATCATTCCAGGCTGAGTCCGTGTGACATTGGTTGGATTTCGAGACCAGTTTTCCACTTCCGGATTTCGCAGCCATCTGTTGCTCCAGACCCTTGGTGAGTAGCTTGATGCCCAAATTGAACCGGTTCTGGGCCTGGGTTATTGGATAGGATGTCTCGTGCTGCGACAGTGTTTTGTACCGGCATTGGGTACACCAGGTCGCCTTTGCTGTCGAGACGAGCCATCCCTGGATCTCCTTCAAAGAGGACCCTGTTCACTTCCAGAAACTTATCGTCACCTGTGTAACGTTTTCGGGTCTTCTGATGCAACCGAGACATGTAGTCCTGAGTTGCCATGCGTTTCTTCTCCTCCTCGATGTTTTTGGCTTCATCTAGGAGTTGTTGACGACGCGCTTCTAGGGCTTGGGCCCTTTCGTCCAGCTCTTCAGCTGTAAGTTCTACAGCTGTAGGGATAGGTGTGGTTAATGCAGAATCCATGAATTTACGTGCACCTTCGGTAATCACATGTCCATCCACCGATTCTTCTTTTTTTCGGCTCTTCTGGGATATGTGCTCCATCCGATTCTTCTTTGTATTCCTCGGCAATCACCTCCTCTGTCAGAGGGTCTTTTGCCAGGGTCTTGTTCTTCTTGTTCTTCTTCTTTGCCTTCTTGGCAGCGTCGGTAGCAAAGACGGCTTTGGGTCCATTTCCCGGAGTCAAGCTCTGAATGGTACTTTTGGACATCTGGACCTCGGGATTATCTCCGACGTCCATGTCATCCTACGCTTTGGGAGAGTGTTCCCCGGATCATTCATCCATGGCTTCTCCTTCCTCTACAGCTTTGGAGTTATACTCCTTTTCATATTCTGCAGAGAACTTTCGGAAATCTGCTGACATCATCGATTCATCCGAGGATGCGGGTACGTTGGCGTTAAAGCACAGAGTCGGTGTTTTCTCCAGCATCGGCAGAGCCTGATCCAGATTCCACGTATCCGACGAAGTGTGACACGTGCTTCCTGAGGTACCGGCGGCCTTCGCGATCAGCCATGTCGAAACTCTTGATGGTCTTGAGGATTGCATCCGCGCTTTCGCCTTGCAGTATCATGCGTCTAAGTGTATACCTCAGGAAAGGCCTGTCTGTCCCGGCGTCATCGGAGCCGGAATCAGTGTCGTTGTTATGCTCCTCCTGAATTTCGACTTCCACGGGTGGGTTCATCTGGGATCCGGCTTCTCCAGGGAGATCCACTCCAGATTCGACTTGGACCGCCAGGTCTTCTTCAGGCTCAGATTTCTCCACTATCTCCGCAACTAGTGTGGGCTGGGTGGGATTAGGGTTTTCTGAGATCCGGAACTCTGCCGCCTCCGCGGACGAAGGGGACATAGAATATTCTTCTGCCTCTATCATCACCGCTGGGTGGGTTGGGCAGGTTCAGCGAAACCGATGTAAACACCGATCTCGCCAAAAGACATGATTGTGTATGCAGTCACAACCTCCTTAGCCGGAATCCAAGTCTCGTCGAGAACAATGAGAGGGACGTCGCTGGCTTAGAGGATGCAACCGATGGCGATAGTCTCGCCGATTCCGATTCTTGTAGATTCCGCTTGGAACGCAGATCTGAAGCTCACTTGCCCCACGGTGGGCGCCAACTATCGTCGGATTTAGGACAAGTACGCCATGAGGGGGTCCTCGAGGCGTGCGGAAGAGAGGGGTGTGAGATTTACGGTGTTCCGGGACGGTGAGCACACAAGTTTACCCAGGTTCGAATCCGCTGGCTTTGGATGGATCCTACTCCTGCTAGCAATCCAGTAATACGGCAAAGTCGGAATATGGGTTACAAGGGTTTTGCCTGTGCGAGTTGAGATTGTAGACTATTGAGGTGTGCCCTAAAGGCTCTCCCTAGGACGGCTTATATAGATATCCGACCTAGGGTTTACAGGAGAGATCTATCTGGCTGCGACTAAGAGTCGGTTATAGAGTACATCTTGAACTACATGTAACATTATGGGCCTAAGTCGGTAAGTCTTCTGGGCCTTTCCATAGCCGGATTGGACTCCGTCTTTCTCCCTGACTGGGCCTCCCGTGAAGCAAAGCTCTAACCCGAAGTGGGCTACCTTGGTCAGTGAGGAACTGTGAGGATACCCGGAAAGTATATTCCCAACAACCGTAAGCCTTGGTAAATGTTTGAGAGATATGACACAAAACTCGTCATTTTCGTGTTTTATGGCCATTTTAATGAACTATTGCCCATAGTTTTGGGGTTCTAGAGCGATTTACAATGATCATAAGCCGTTATACATGTTTAAGGGTTAAGACCAAAAACTCGTCGCTTTCGTGTTTTATGGCCGTTTTCATCAGCTATTGTTCAAATTTTTGTGGTTCCAGGGCAATTTACAACGACACTAAGACCTCGTCGTTTTTGTGCTTTATGGTCGTTTTCATGAACTATTTCCCACAGTTCTGAGGTTCTAGGGCGATTTACAATGACGGTAAGACTAGATACATGTTTGAGAGTTCTCACCAAAAACTCGTCATTTTCACGTTTTATGGCCATTGTCATGAGCTATTGCCCACAGTTTTGGGGTTCTATAGAGATTTACAACAACCATATGACCCGCTATATGTTATGATAGAAACTCGTTGTTTTAGCATTTTATGGCCGTTTTCATGAGCTATTGCCCATAGTTTTTGGGTTCCAAGCGATTTTCATGGCTTGTAAGACCCAATACAAGTTTGAGACATATGACCAAAATCTCGTCCTTTTTGTGATTTATGGTTGTTTTCATAAGCTAGTCCTATAGTTTTGGGGTTTTAGGACTATTTATAACGACCATGAAACCCGATACAAATTTGAGAGATATGACCAAAAACTCGTCGTTTTCACGTTTTATGGGCGTTTTCATAAGCTATTGTCCACAGATTTGGGGCTCTAGGGCGATTCACAACAATTGCAAGTCTGGGTAAACGTTCGAGAGATATGACCAAAAACTCGTCGCTTTCGTGTTTTATGGCCATTTTAATGAACCATTGCCCACCGTTTAGGGGTTCCAGAGCACTTTACAATGACCGTAAGCCATGATACATGTTTGAGGGTTAAGACCAAAAACTCGTCTCTTCCGTGTTTTATGGCCGTTTTCATGAGGTATTGTTCACATTTTTGGGGTTCAAGGGCAATTTACTACGACCGTAAGACACAATAAATGTTTTTGAGATATGACGAAAAACTCGCCGTTTTCGCGCTTTATGGTCGTTTTCATGAGCTATTTCCCACAATTTTTGGGTTCTACGGCGATTTACAACGACCGTTGGACTCGATACATCCTTCAGAGCTATCACCAAAAACTTGTCGTTTTCGCGTTTTATGGCCGTTTTCCTGAGCTATTGCCCATAGTTTTGGGGTTCTAGGCGATTTTCATGGCTCGTAAGACCCAATATAAGTTTGAGACATATGACCAAAATATCGTCCTTTTTGTGATATCTAACCATTTGCATAAGCTATTTCCCATTGTTTTGGGGTTTTAGGGGTATTTACTACAACCGCGAGACCCGATTCAAGTTTGAGAGATATGACCAAAAACTCGTCATTTTCGTGTTTTATGGCCCTTTTCATAAGCTATTGCCCACAGATTTGGGGCTCTAGGTCGTTTAAAACGACCGTAAGCCCTGGTAAATATTTGAGAGATATGACACAAAACTCGTCATTTTCGTGTTTTATGGCCATTTTAATGAACTATTGCCCATAGTTTTGGGGTTCTAGAGCGATTTACAATGATCATAAGCCCTTATACATGTTTGAGGGTTAGGACCAAAAACTCGTCGTTTTCGTGTTTTATGGCCGTTTTCATCAGCTATTGTTCAAATTTTTGTGGTTCCAGGGCAATTTACAACGACGCTAAGACCCGATAAATGTTTGGGAGATATGACTAAAAGCTTGTCGTTTTCGTGCTTTATGGTCGTTTTCATGAACTATATCCCACAGTTCTCAGGTTCTAGGGTGATTTACAATGACCGTAAGACTAGATACATGTTTGAGAGTTATCACCAAAAACTCATCGTTTTCATGTTTTATGGCCGTTGTCATGAGCTATTTCCCACAGTTTTGGGGTTCGATAGAGATTTACAACAACCATATGACCCGGTATATGTTTTGACAAAAACTGGTTGTTTTAGCATTTTATGGCCATTTTCATGAGCTATTGCCCATTGTTTTTGGGTTCTAGGCGATTTTCATGGCTCGTAAGACCCAATAGAAGTTTGAGATATACGATTCACAACAATTGCAAGTCTGGGTTAATGTTTGAGATATATGACCCAAAACTCGTCATTTTCGTGTTTTATGGCTTACCAGGGTTTAACTCGTCAGTGCCCATTGTTATGGACTTGGGTTTTGGAGAAGGAGGGAGCGCTGGAGACATCTATCGGCTAGCAAACAAGCACACAGGGGACAAAGGATTTACCCAGGTTCAGGCCTCGTAGAGGTCCCTACTCCTGCTTGTCGGCTCGTAGAATTATCGAAGGTGTCCAAAGTTACAATGGTGTGCAGATGCAATCTGGCGGGGGTTGTGGAAACTAGGGTTGCGTGTGTCCTCCTCGCCGCCCCCTCCTAGCCTTTATATAGATAGGCTAGGTCTCGGGTAGCAGGTCGATTCGGTTACAAGTTAGGGTTTTCCCCTTCAAACTTTCTATATTTAGCTTCTTCTTGTCTTTCAAGCAATCGAGAGTCCGTAGGTTACTCGAGTCCCTCCATCCGGGCCTTGGCGACACCGTGGGCCTCTATGTATTTGGACCGTATATACCAAGCTCGAGTACCTGTAGGGTATACCCATGTCAATGTCCGTTTTAATGAACCATTGCCCACCGTTTTGGGGTTCCAGAGCACTTTACAATGATCGTAAGCCATGATACATGTTTGAGGGTTAAGACCAAAAAATCGTCGCTTCCGTGTTTTATGGCCGTTTTCATGAGCTATTGTTCACATTTTTGGGATTCCAGATCAATTTACAACGACCGTAAGACCCAATAAATGTTTTTGAGATATGACGAAAAACTCGCCGTTTTCGTGCTTTATGGTCATTTTCATGAGCTATTTCCCACAGTTTTTGGGTTCTACGGCGATTTACAACGACCTTTGGACTCGATACATGTTTCAGAGCTATCAACAAAAACTTGTCGTTTTCGTGTTTTATGGACGTTGCCATGAGTTATTGCCCACGGTTTGGGGGTACTAAAGAGATTTACAATGACCATAAGACCCGGTATATGTTATGAGAGTAACTCGTTATTTTAGCGCTTTATGGCCGTTTTCCTGAGCTATTGCCCATAGTTTTGGGGTTCTAGGCGATTTTCATGGCTCGTAAGACCCAATATAAGTTTGAGACATATGACCAAAATATCGTCCTTTTTGTGATATCTAACCATTTTCATAAGCTATTTCCCATTGTTTTGGGGTTTTAGGGGTATTTACTACAACCGCGAGACCCGATTCAAGTTTGAGAGATATGCCCAAAAACTCGTCATTTTCGTGTTTTATGGCCGTTTTCATAAGCTATTGCCCACAGATTTGGGGCTCTAGGTCGTTTCGCAACGATCATAAGCCCTGGTAAATATTTGAGAGATATGACACAGAACTCGTCATTTTCATGTTTATGGCCATTTTAATGAACTATTGCCCATAGTTTTGGGTGTCTAGAGCGATTTACAATGATCGTAAGCCCTTATACATGTTTGAGGGTTAGGACCAAAAACTTGTCGCTTTCGTGTTTTATGGCCGTTTTCATCAGCTATTGTTCAAATTTTTGTGGTTCCAGGGAAATTTACATTGACACTAAGACCCGATAAATGTTTGCGATATGACTAAAAGCTCGTCGTTTTCGTGCTTTATAGTCGTTTTCATGAACTATTTCCCATAGTTTTGAGGTTCTAGCGCGATTTACAATGACCGTAAGACTAGATACATGTTTGAGAGTTATCACCAAAAACTCATCGTTTTCATGTTTTATGGCGGTTGTCATGAGCTATTGCCCATAGTTTTGGGGTTCTATAGAGATTTACAACAACCATATGACCCGGTATATGTTTTGACAAAAACTGGCTGTTTTAGCATTTTATGGCCGTTTTCATGAGCTATTGCCCATAGTTTTTGAGTTCCAAGCGATTTTCTTGGCTCGTAAGACCCAATACAAGTTTTATGTGCGGTTTCATAAGCTATTGTCCACAGACTTGGGGCTCTAGGGCGATTCACAACAATTGCAAGTCTGGGTTAACGTTTGAGAGATATGACCCAAACCTAGTCATTTTCGTGTTTTATGGCCGTTTTAATGAACCATTGCCCACCGTTTTGGGGTTCGAGAGCACTTTACAATGACCATAAGCCATGATACATGTTTGAGGGTTAAGACCAAAACGTCGTCGCTTCCGTTTTTAATGGCTGTTTTCATGAGCTATTGTTCACATTTTTGGGGTTCCAGGGAAATTTACAACGACCGCAAGACCCAATAAATGTTTTTGAGATATGAAGAAAAACTCGCCGTTTTCGTGCTTTATGGTCGTTTTCATGAGCTATTTCCCACAATTTTTGGGTTCTACGGTGATTTACAACGACCGTTGGACTCGATACATGTTTCAGAGCTATCACCAAAAACTTGTCGTTTTCGCATTTTATGGCCGTTGTCATGAGTTATTGCCCACGGTTTAGGGTTTCTAAAGAGATTTACAACGACCATAAGACCCGGTATATGTTATGAGAGAAACTCGTTATTTTAGCACTTTATGGCCGTTTTCCTGAGCTATTGCCCATAGTTTTGGGGTTCTAGGCGATTTTCATGGCTCGTAAGACCCAATATAAGTTTGAGACATATGACCAAAATATTGTCCTTTTAGTGATTTCTGACCGTTTTCATAAGCTATTTCCCTTAGTTTTGGGGTTTTAGGGCTATTTACAACAACCGCGAGACCCGATTCAAGTTTGAGAGATATGGCCAAAAAATCGTCATTTTCGTGTTTTATGGCCGTTTTCATAAGCTATTGGTCATAGATTTAAGGCTCTAGGTTGTTTCACAACGACTGTAAGGCTTGGTAAATGTTTGAGAGATATGACACAAAACTTGTCATTTTCGTGTTTTATGGCCATTTTAATGAACTATTGCCTATAGTTTTGGGGTTCTAGAGCGATTTACAATGATCGTAAGCCCTTATACATGTTTGAGGGTTAAGACCAAAAACTCGCCGCTTTCGTGTTTTATGGCTGTTTTCATCAGCTATTGTTGAAATTTTTGTGGTTCCAGGGCCATTGCCCACCGTTTTGGGGTTCCAGAGCACTTTACAATGACCGTAAGCCATGATACATGTTTGAGGGTTAAGACCAAAAACTCGTCGCTTCCGTGTTTTAAGGCTATTTTCATGAGCTATTGTTCACATTTTTGGGGTTCCAGGGCAATTTACAACGACCGTAAGACCCAACAAATGTTTTTTTGATATGACGAAAAACTCGCCATTTTCGTACTTTATGGTCGTTTTCATGAGCTATTTCCCACAGTTTTGGGTTCTACGGCGATTTCCAATGACCGTAGGGCTCGATACATGTTTCAGAGCTGTCACCAAAAGCTTGTCGTTTTCGCGTTTTATCGCCGTTATCATGAGTTATTGCCCATGGTTTGGGGATTCTAAAGAGATTTACAACGACCATAAGACCCGGTATATGTTATGAGAGAAACTCGTTATTTTAGCGCTCTATGGCCGTTTTCCTGAGCTATTGCCCATAGTTTTGGGGTTCTAGGCTTTCATGGCTCGTAAGACCCAATATAAGTTTGAGACATATGACCAAAATATCGTATTTTTTGTGATTTCTGACCGTTTTCATAAGCTATTGCCCATAGTTTTGGGGATTTAGCGATATTTACAACAACAACCACGAGGCCCGGTTCAAGTTTGAGAGATATGACCAAAAACTCGTCATTTTCGTGTTTTATGGTCGTTTTCATAAGCTATTGCCCACAGATTTGGGGCTCTAGGTCATTTCGCAACGACCGTAAGCCTTGGTAAATGTTTGAGAGATATGACCCAAAACTCGTCATTTTCGTGTTTTATGGCCATTTTAATGAACTATTGCCAATAGTTTTGGGGTTCTAGAGCGATTTACAATGATCGTAAGCCCTTATACATGTTTGAGGGTTAAGACCAAAAACTCGTCTCTTTCGTGTTTTATGGCCATTTGCTGAGTTATTGTTCAAATTTTTGTGGTTCCAGGGCAATTTACAACGACACTAAGACCCCATAAATGTTTGAGAGACATGACTAAAAGCTCATCGTTTTCGTGCTTTATGGTCGTTTTCATGAACTATTTCCCATAGTTCCGAGGTTCTAGGGTGATTTACAATGACCGTAAGACTAGATACATGTTTGAGAGTTATCACCAAAAACTCGTCGTTTTCACGTTTTATGGCCGTTGTCATGAGCTATTGCCCACAGTTTTGGGGTTCTATAGAGATTTACAACAACCATATAACCCGGTATATGTTATGACAGAAACTCGTTGTTTTAGCATTTTATGGCTGTTTTCATGAGCTATTGCCCATAGTTTTTGCGTTCCAGGCGATTTTCATGGCTCGTAAGACCCAATACAAGTTTGAGACATATGACCAAAATCTCGTCCTTTTTGCGATTTATGGTTGTTTTCATAAGCTATTCCCATAGTTTCGCGGTTTTAGGACTATTTATAACGACCATGAAACCCGATACAAGTTTGAGAGATACGACCAAAAACTCATCATTTTCACGCTTTATGGGCGTTTTCATAAGCTATTTCCCACAGATTTGGGGCTCTAGGGAGATTCACAACAACTGTAAGTATGGGTAAACGTTTGAGAGATATGACCCAAAACTCGTCATTTTCTTGTTTTATGGCCGTTTTAATGAACCATTGCCCAAAGTTTTGGGGTTCCAGAGCACTTTACAATGACCGTAAGCCATGATACATGTTTGAGGGTTAAGACTAAAAACTCGTCGCTTCCGTGTTTTATGGCTGTTTTCATGATCTATTGTTCATATTTTTGGGGTTCCAGGGTAATTTACAACGACCGTAAGACCTGATAAATGTTTTTTAGATATGACGAAAAACTCGCCATTTTCGTGCTTTATGGTCGTTTTCGTGAGCTATTTCCCACAGTTTTGGGCTCTACGGCGATTTCCAATGACCGTAGGACTCGATACATGTTTCGGTGCTATCACCAAAAACTTGTCGTTTTCGCGTTTTATCGCCGTTATCATGAGTTATTGCCCATGGTTTGGGGATTCTAAAGAGATTTACAACGACCATAAGACCCGGTATATGTTATGAGAGAAACTCGTTATTTTAGCGCTCTATGGCCGTTTTCTTGAGCTATTGCCCATAGTTTTGGGGTTCTAGGCTTTCATGGCTCGTAAGGCCCAATATAAGTTTGAGACATATGACCAAAATATCGTATTTTTTGTGATTTCTGACCGTTTTCATAAGCTATTGCCCATAGTTTTGGGGCTTTAGCGATATTTACAACAACCACGAGACCCGGTTCAAGTTTGAGAGATATGACCAAAAACTCGTCATTTTCGTGTTTTATGGTCGTTTTCATAAGCTATTTCCCACAAATTTGGGGCTCTAGGTCGTTTCGCAACGACCGTAAGCCTTGGTAAATGTTTGAGAGATATGACCCAAAACTCGTCATTTTCGTGTTTTATGGCCATTTTAATGAACTATTGCCAATAGTTTTGGGGTTCTGGAGCGATTTACAAGGATCGTAAGCCCTTATACATGTTTGAGGGTTAAGACCAAAAACTCGTCTCTTTCGTGTTTTATGGCCATTTGCATGAGTTATTGTTCAAATTTTTGTGGTTCCAGGGCAATTTACAACGACACTAAGACCCCATAAATGTTTGAGAGACATGACTAAAAGCTCATTGTTTTCGTGCTTTATGGTCGTTTTCATGAACTATTTCCCATAGTTCTGAGGTTCTAGGGTGATTTACAATGACCGTAAGACTAGATACATGTTTGAGAGTTATCACCAAAAACTCGTCGTTTTCACGTTTTATGGCCGTTGTCATGAGCTATTGCCCACAGTTTTGGGGTTCTATAGAGATTTACATCAACCATATAACCCGGTATATGTTATGACAGAAACTCGTTGTTTTAGCATTTTATGGCTGTTTTCATGAGCTATTGCCCATAGTTTTTGCGTTCCAGGCGATTTTCATGGCTCGTAAGACCCAATACAAGTTTGAGACATATGACCAAAATCTCGTCCTTTTTGCGATTTATGGCTGTTTTCATAAGCTATTCCCATAGTTTTGCGGTTTTAGGACTATTTATAACGACCATGAAACCCGATACAAGTTTGAGAGATACGACCAAAAACTCATCGTTTTCGCGCTTTATGGGCGTTTTCATAAGCTATTTCCCACAGATTTGGGGCTCTAGGGAGATTCACAACAACTGTAAGTATGGGTAAACGTTTGAGAGATATGACCCAAAACTCGTCATTTTCTTGTTTTATGGCCGTTTTAATAAACCATTGCCCAAAGTTTTGGGGTTCCAGAGCACTTTACAATGACCATAAGCCATGATACATGTTTGAGGGTTAAGACCAAAAATTCGTCGCTTCCGTGTTTTATGGCTGTTTTCATGATCTATTGTTCATATTTTTGGGGTTCCAGGGCAATTTACAACGACCGTAAGACCTGATAAATGTTTTTTAGATATGACGAAAAACACGCCATTTTCGTGCTTTATGGTCGTTTTCATGAGCTATTTCCCATAGTTTTGGGTTCTACGGCGATTTCCAATGACCGTAGGACTCGATACATGTTTCAGACTAATCACCAAAAACTTGTCGTTTTCTCGTTTTATCGCCGTTATGATGAGTTATTGCCCACGGTTTGGGGATTCTAAAGAGATTTACAACGACCATAAGTGTCGGTATATGTTATGAGAGAAACTCGTTATTTTAGCGTTCTATGGCCGTTTTCCTGAGCTATTGCCCATAGTTTTGGGGTTGTAGGCGATTTTCATGGCTCGTAAGACCCAATATAAGTTTGAGACATATGACCAAAATATCGTATTTTTTGTGATTTCTGACCGTTTTCATAAGCTATTGCCCATAGTTTTGGAGCTTTACCGATATTTACAACAACCACGAGACCCGATTCAAGTTTGAGAGATATGACCAAAAACTCGTCATTTTCGTGTTTTATGGTCGTTTTCATAAGCTATTGCCCACAGATTTGGGGCTCTAGGTCGTTTCGCAACGACCGTAAGCCTTGGTAAATGTTTGAGAGATATGACCCAAAACTCGTCATTTTCGTGTTTTATGGCCATTTTAATGAACTATTGCCAATAGTTTTGGGGTTCTGGAGCGATTTACAATGATCGTAAGCCCTTATACATGTTTGAGGGTTAAGACCAAAAACTCGTCTCTTTCGTGTTTTATGGCCATTTTCATGAGTTATTGTTCAAATTTTGTGGTTCCAGGGCAATTTACAACGACACTAAGACCCCATAAATGTTTGAGAGACATGACTAAAATCTCATCTTTTTCGTGCTTTATGGTTGTTTTCATGGACTATTTCCCATAGTTCTGAGGTTCTAGGGTGATTTACAATGACCGTAAGACTAGATACATGTTTGAGAGTTATCACCAAAAACTCGTCGTTTTCACGTTTTATGGCCGTTGTCATGAGCTATTGCCCATAGTTTTGGGGTTCTATAGAGATTTACAACAACCATATAACCCGGTATATGTTATGACAGAAACTCGTTGTTTTAGCATTTTATGGCTGTTTTCATGAGCTATTGCCCATAGTTTTTGCGTTCCAGGCGATTTTCATGGCTCGTAAGACCCAATACAAGTTTGAGACATATGACCAAAATCTCGTCCTTTTTGCGATTTATGGCTGTTTTCATAAGCTATTCCCATAGTTTTGCGGTTTTAGGACTATTTATAACGACCAGGAAACCCGATACAAGTTTGAGAGATACGACCAAAAACTCATCGTTTTCGCGCTTTATGGGCGTTTTCATAAGCTATTTCCCACAGATTTGGGGCTCTAGGGAGATTCACAACAACTGTAAGTATGGGTAAACGTTTGAGAGATATGACCCAAAACTCGTCATTTTCTTGTTTTATGACCGTTTTAATGAACCATTGCCCAAAGTTTTGGGGTTCCAGAGCACTTTACAATGACCATAAGCCATGATACATGTTTGAGGGTTAAGACCAAAAATTCGTCGCTTCCGTGTTTTATGGCTGTTTTCATGATCTATTGTTCATATTTTTGGGGTTCCAGGGCAATTTACAACGACCGTAAGACCTGATAAATGTTTTTTAGATATGACGAAAAACTCGCCATTTTCTTGCTTTATGGTCGTTTTCATGAGCTATTTCCCATAGTTTTGGGTTCTACGGCGATTTCCAATGACCGTAGGACTCGATACATGTTTCAGAGCTATCACCAAAAACTTGTCGTTTTCTCGTTTTATCGCCGTTATGATGAGTTATTGCCCACGGTTTGGGGATTCTACAGAGATTCACAACGACCATAAGTGTCGGTATATGTTATGAGAGAAACTCGTTATTTTAGCGTTCTATGGCCGTTTTCCTGAGCTATTGCCCATAGTTTTGGGGTTGTAGGCGATTTTCATGGCTCGTAAGACCCAATATAAGTTTGAGACATATGACCAAAATATCGTATTTTTTGTGATTTCTGACCGTTTTCATAAGCTATTGCCCATAGTTTTGGGGCTTTAGCGATATTTACAACAACCACGAGACCCGGTTCATGTTTGAGAGATATGACCAAAAACTCGTCATTTTCGTGTTTTATGGTCGTTTTCATAAGCTATTTCCCACAAATTTGGGGCTCTAGGTCGTTTCGCAACGACCGTAAGCCTTGGTAAATGTTTGAGAGATATGACCCAAAACTCGTCATTTTCGTGTTTTATGGCCATTTTAATGAACTATTGCCAATAGTTTTGGGGTTCTGGAGCGATTTACAAGGATCGTAAGCCCTTATACATGTTTGAGGGTTAAGACCAAAAACTCGTCTCTTTCGTGTTTTATGGCCATTTGCATGAGTTATTGTTCAAATTTTTGTGGTTCCAGGGCAATTTACAACGACACTAAGACCCCATAAATGTTTGAGAGACATGACTAAAAGCTCATTGTTTTCGTGCTTTATGGTCGTTTTCATGAACTATTTCCCATAGTTCTGAGGTTCTAGGGTGATTTACAATGACCGTAAGACTAGATACATGTTTGAGAGTTATCACCAAAAACTCGTCGTTTTCACGTTTTATGGCCGTTGTCATGAGCTATTGCCCACAGTTTTGGGGTTCTATAGAGATTTACATCAACCATATAACCCGGTATATGTTATGACAGAAACTCGTTGTTTTAGCATTTTATGGCTGTTTTCATGAGCTATTGCCCATAGTTTTTGCGTTCCAGGCGATTTTCATGGCTCGTAAGACCCAATACAAGTTTGAGACATATGACCAAAATCTCGTCCTTTTTGCGATTTATGGCTGTTTTCATAAGCTATTCCCATAGTTTTGCGGTTTTAGGACTATTTATAACGACCATGAAACCCGATACAAGTTTGAGAGATACGACCAAAAACTCATCGTTTTCGCGCTTTATGGGCGTTTTCATAAGCTATTTCCCACAGATTTGGGGCTCTAGGGAGATTCACAACAACTGTAAGTATGGGTAAACGTTTGAGAGATATGACCCAAAACTCGTCATTTTCTTGTTTTATGGCCGTTTTAATAAACCATTGCCCAAAGTTTTGGGGTTCCAGAGCACTTTACAATGACCATAAGCCATGATACATGTTTGAGGGTTAAGACCAAAAATTCGTCGCTTCCGTGTTTTATGGCTGTTTTCATGATCTATTGTTCATATTTTTGGGGTTCCAGGGCAATTTACAACGACCGTAAGACCTGATAAATGTTTTTTAGATATGACGAAAAACACGCCATTTTCGTGCTTTATGGTCGTTTTCATGAGCTATTTCCCATAGTTTTGGGTTCTACGGCGATTTCCAATGACCGTAGGACTCGATACATGTTTCAGACTAATCACCAAAAACTTGTCGTTTTCTCGTTTTATCGCCGTTATGATGAGTTATTGCCCACGGTTTGGGGATTCTAAAGAGATTTACAACGACCATAAGTGTCGGTATATGTTATGAGAGAAACTCGTTATTTTAGCGTTCTATGGCCGTTTTCCTGAGCTATTGCCCATAGTTTTGGGGTTGTAGGCGATTTTCATGGCTCGTAAGACCCAATATAAGTTTGAGACATATGACCAAAATATCGTATTTTTTGTGATTTCTGACCGTTTTCATAAGCTATTGCCCATAGTTTTGGAGCTTTACCGATATTTACAACAACCACGAGACCCGATTCAAGTTTGAGAGATATGACCAAAAACTCGTCATTTTCGTGTTTTATGGTCGTTTTCATAAGCTATTGCCCACAGATTTGGGGCTCTAGGTCGTTTCGCAACGACCGTAAGCCTTGGTAAATGTTTGAGAGATATGACCCAAAACTCGTCATTTTCGTGTTTTATGGCCATTTTAATGAACTATTGCCAATAGTTTTGGGGTTCTGGAGCGATTTACAATGATCGTAAGCCCTTATACATGTTTGAGGGTTAAGACCAAAAACTCGTCTCTTTCGTGTTTTATGGCCATTTTCATGAGTTATTGTTCAAATTTTGTGGTTCCAGGGCAATTTACAACGACACTAAGACCCCATAAATGTTTGAGAGACATGACTAAAATCTCATCTTTTTCGTGCTTTATGGTTGTTTTCATGGACTATTTCCCATAGTTCTGAGGTTCTAGGGTGATTTACAATGACCGTAAGACTAGATACATGTTTGAGAGTTATCACCAAAAACTCGTCGTTTTCACGTTTTATGGCCGTTGTCATGAGCTATTGCCCATAGTTTTGGGGTTCTATAGAGATTTACAACAACCATATAACCCGGTATATGTTATGACAGAAACTCGTTGTTTTAGCATTTTATGGCTGTTTTCATGAGCTATTGCCCATAGTTTTTGCGTTCCAGGCGATTTTCATGGCTCGTAAGACCCAATACAAGTTTGAGACATATGACCAAAATCTCGTCCTTTTTGCGATTTATGGCTGTTTTCATAAGCTATTCCCATAGTTTTGCGGTTTTAGGACTATTTATAACGACCAGGAAACCCGATACAAGTTTGAGAGATACGACCAAAAACTCATCGTTTTCGCGCTTTATGGGCGTTTTCATAAGCTATTTCCCACAGATTTGGGGCTCTAGGGAGATTCACAACAACTGTAAGTATGGGTAAACGTTTGAGAGATATGACCCAAAACTCGTCATTTTCTTGTTTTATGACCGTTTTAATGAACCATTGCCCAAAGTTTTGGGGTTCCAGAGCACTTTACAATGACCATAAGCCATGATACATGTTTGAGGGTTAAGACCAAAAATTCGTCGCTTCCGTGTTTTATGGCTGTTTTCATGATCTATTGTTCATATTTTTGGGGTTCCAGGGCAATTTACAACGACCGTAAGACCTGATAAATGTTTTTTAGATATGACGAAAAACTCGCCATTTTCTTGCTTTATGGTCGTTTTCATGAGCTATTTCCCATAGTTTTGGGTTCTACGGCGATTTCCAATGACCGTAGGACTCGATACATGTTTCAGAGCTATCACCAAAAACTTGTCGTTTTCTCGTTTTATCGCCGTTATGATGAGTTATTGCCCACGGTTTGGGGATTCTACAGAGATTCACAACGACCATAAGTGTCGGTATATGTTATGAGAGAAACTCGTTATTTTAGCGTTCTATGGCCGTTTTCCTGAGCTATTGCCCATAGTTTTGGGGTTGTAGGCGATTTTCATGGCTCGTAAGACCCAATATAAGTTTGAGACATATGACCAAAATATCGTATTTTCTGTGAATTCTGACCGTTTTCATAAGCTATTGCCCATAGTTTTGGGGCTTTACCGATATTTACAACAACCACGAGACCCGATTCAAGTTTGAGAGATATGACCACAAACTCGTCATTTTCGTGTTTTATGGTCGTTTTCATAAGCTATTGCCCACAGATTTGGGGCTCTAGGTCGTTTCGCAACGACCATAAGCCTTGGTAAATGTTTGAGAGATATGACCCAAAACTCGTCATTTTCGTGTTTTATGGCCATTTTAATGAACTATTGCCAATAGTTTTGGGGTTCTGGAGCGATTTACAATGATCGTAAGCCCTTATACATGTTTGAGGGTTAAGACCAAAAGCTCGTCTCTTTCGTGTTTTATGGCCATTTTCATGAGTTATTGTTCAAATTTTGTGGTTCCAGGGCAATTTACAACGACACTAAGACCCCATAAATGTTTGAGAGACATGACTAAAAGCTCATCGTTTTCGTGCTTTATGGTCGTTTTCATGAACTATTTCCCATAGTTCTGAGATTCTAGGGTGATTTACAATGACCGTAAGACTAGATACATGTTTGAGAGTTATCACCAAAAACTCGTCGTTTTCACGTTTTATGGCCGTTGTCATGAGCTATTGCCCATAGTTTTGGGGTTCTATAGAGATTTACAACAACCATATAACCCGGTATATGTTATGACAGAAACTCGTTGTTTTAGCATTTTATGGCTGTTTTCATGAGCTATTGCCCATAGTTTTTGCGTTCCAGGCGATTTTCATGGCTCGTAAGACCCAATACAAGTTTGAGACATATGACCAAAATCTCGTCCTTTTTGCGATTTATGGCTGTTTTCATAAGCTATTCCCATAGTTTCGCGGTTTTAGGACTATTTATAACGACCATGAAACCCGATACAAGTTTGAGAGATACGACCAAAAACTCATCATTTTCACGCTTTATGGGCGTTTTCATAAGCTATTTCCCACAGATTTGGGGCTCTAGGGAGATTCACAACAACTGTAAGTATGGGTAAACGTTTGAGAGATATGACCCAAAACTCGTCATTTTCTTGTTTTATGACCGTTTTAATGAAATATTGCCCAAAGTTTTGGGGTTCCAGAGCACTTTACAATGACCATAAGCCATGATACATGTTTGAGGGTTAAGACCAAAAATTCGTCGCTTCCGTGTTTTATGGTTGTTTTCATGATCTATTGTTCATATTTTTGGGGTTCCAGGGCAATTTACAACGACCGTAAGACCTGATAAATGTTTTTTAGATATGACGAAAAACTCGCCATTTTCGTGCTTTATGGTCGTTTTCATGAGCTATTTCCCATAGTTTTGGGTTCTACGGCGATTTCCAATGACCGTAGGACTCGATACATGTTTCAGAGCTATCACCAAAAACTTGTCGTTTTCTCGTTTTATCGCCGTTATGATGAGTTATTGCCCACGGTTTGGGGATTCTAAAGAGATTTACAACGACCATAAGTGTCGGTATATGTTATGAGAGAAACTCGTTATTTTAGCGTTCTATGGCCGTTTTCCTGAGCTATTGCCCATAGTTTTGGGGTTGTAGGCGATTTTCATGGCCCGTAAGACCCAATATAAGTTTGAGACATATGACCAAAATATCGTATTTTTTGTGATTTCTGACCGTTTTCATAAGCTATTGCCCATAGTTTTGGAGCTTTACCGATATTTACAACAACCACGAGACCCGATTCAAGTTTGAGAGATATGACCAAAAACTCGTCATTTTCGTGTTTTATGGTCGTTTTCATAAGCTATTGCCCACAGATTTGGGGCTCTAGGTCGTTTCGCAACGACCGTAAGCCTTGGTAAATGTTTGAGAGATATGACCCAAAACTCGTCATTTTCGTGTTTTATGGCCATTTTAATGAACTATTGCCAATAGTTTTGGGGTTCTGGAGCGATTTACAATGATCGTAAGCCCTTATACATGTTTGAGGGTTAAGACCAAAAACTCGTCTCTTTCGTGTTTTATGGCCATTTTCATGAGTTATTGTTCAAATTTTGTGGTTCCAGGGCAATTTACAACGACACTAAGACCCCATAAATGTTTGAGAGACATGACTAAAAGCTCATCTTTTTCGTGCTTTATGGTCGTTTTCATGGACTATTTCCCATAGTTCTGAGGTTCTAGGGTGATTTACAATGACCGTAAGACTAGATACATGTTTGAGAGTTATCACCAAAAACTCGTCGTTTTCACGTTTTATGGCCGTTGTCATGAGCTATTGCCCATAGTTTTGGGGTTCTATAGAGATTTACAACAACCATATAACCCGGTATATGTTATGACAGAAATCGTTGTTTTAGCATTTTATGGCTGTTTTCATGAGCTATTGCCCATAGTTTTTGCGTTCCAGGCGATTTTCATGGCTCGTAAGACCCAATACAAGTTTGAGACATATGACCAAAATCTCGTCCTTTTTGCGATTTATGGCTGTTTTCATAAGCTATTCCCATAGTTTTGCGGTTTTAGGACTATTTATAACGACCAGGAAACCCGATACAAGTTTGAGAGATACGACCAAAAACTCATCGTTTTCGCGCTTTATGGGCGTTTTCATAAGCTATTTCCCACAGATTTGGGGCTCTAGGGAGATTCACAACAACTGTAAGTATGGGTAAACGTTTGAGAGATATGACCCAAAACTCGTCATTTTCTTGTTTTATGACCGTTTTAATGAACCATTGCCCAAAGTTTTGGGGTTCCAGAGCACTTTACAATGACCATAAGCCATGATACATGTTTGAGGGTTAAGACCAAAAATTCGTCGCTTCCGTGTTTTATGGCTGTTTTCATGATCTATTGTTCATATTTTTGGGGTTCCAGGGCAATTTACAACGACCGTAAGACCTGATAAATGTTTTTTAGATATGACGAAAAACTCGCCATTTTCTTGCTTTATGGTCGTTTTCATGAGCTATTTCCCATAGTTTTGGGTTCTACGGCGATTTCCAATGACCGTAGGACTCGATACATGTTTCAGAGCTATCACCAAAAACTTGTCATTTTCTCGTTTTATCGCCGTTATGATGAGTTATTGCCCACGGTTTGGGGATTCTACAGAGATTCACAACGACCATAAGTGTCGGTATATGTTATGAGAGAAACTCGTTATTTTAGCGTTCTATGGCCGTTTTCCTGAGCTATTGCCCATAGTTTTGGGGTTGTAGGCGATTTTCATGGCTCGTAAGACCCAATATAAGTTTGAGACATATGACCAAAATATCGTATTTTTTGTGATTTCTGACCGTTTTCATAAGCTATTGCCCATAGTTTTGGGGCTTTACCGATATTTACAACAACCACGAGACCCGATTCAAGTTTGAGAGATATGACCACAAACTCGTCATTTTCGTGTTTTATGGTCGTTTTCATAAGCTATTGCCCACAGATTTGGGGCTCTAGGTCGTTTCGCAACGACCATAAGCCTTGGTAAATGTTTGAGAGATATGACCCAAAACTCGTCATTTTCGTGTTTTATGGCCATTTTAATGAACTATTGCCAATAGTTTTGGGGTTCTGGAGCGATTTACAATGATCGTAAGCCCTTATACATGTTTGAGGGTTAAGACCAAAAGCTCGTCTCTTTCGTGTTTTATGGCCATTTTCATGAGTTATTGTTCAAATTTTGTGGTTCCAGGGCAATTTACAACGACACTAAGACCCCATAAATGTTTGAGAGACATGACTAAAAGCTCATCGTTTTCGTGCTTTATGGTCGTTTTCATGAACTATTTCCCATAGTTCTGAGATTCTAGGGTGATTTACAATGACCGTAAGACTAGATACATGTTTGAGAGTTATCACCAAAAACTCGTCGTTTTCACGTTTTATGGCCGTTGTCATGAGCTATTGCCCATAGTTTTGGGGTTCTATAGAGATTTACAACAACCATATAACCCGGTATATGTTATGACAGAAACTCGTTGTTTTAGCATTTTATGGCTGTTTTCATGAGCTATTGCCCATAGTTTTTGCGTTCCAGGCGATTTTCATGGCTCGTAAGACCCAATACAAGTTTGAGACATATGACCAAAATCTCGTCCTTTTTGCGATTTATGGCTGTTTTCATAAGCTATTCCCATAGTTTCGCGGTTTTAGGACTATTTATAACGACCATGAAACCCGATACAAGTTTGAGAGATACGACCAAAAACTCATCATTTTCACGCTTTATGGGCGTTTTCATAAGCTATTTCCCACATATTTGGGGCTCTAGGGAGATTCAGAACAACTGTAAGTATGGGTAAACGTTTGAGAGATATGACCCAAAACTCGTCATTTTCTTGTTTTATGACCGTTTTAATGAAATATTGCCCAAAGTTTTGGGGTTCCAGAGCACTTTACAATGACCATAAGCCATGATACATGTTTGAGGGTTAAGACCAAAAATTCGTCGCTTCCGTGTTTTATGGTTGTTTTCATGATCTATTGTTCATATTTTTGGGGTTCCAGGGCAATTTACAACGACCGTAAGACCTGATAAATGTTTTTTAGATATGACGAAAAACTCGCCATTTTCGTGCTTTATGGTCGTTTTCATGAGCTATTTCCCATAGTTTTGGGTTCTACGGCGATTTCCAATGACCGTAGGACTCGATACATGTTTCAGAGCTATCACCAAAAACTTGTCGTTTTCTCGTTTTATCGCCGTTATGATGAGTTATTGCCCACGGTTTGGGGATTCTAAAGAGATTTACAACGACCATAAGTGTCGGTATATGTTATGAGAGAAACTCGTTATTTTAGCGTTCTATGGCCGTTTTCCTGAGCTATTGCCCATAGTTTTGGGGTTGTAGGCGATTTTCATGGCTCGTAAGACCCAATATAAGTTTGAGACATATGACCAAAATATCGTATTTTTTGTGATTTCTGACCGTTTTCATAAGCTATTGCCCATAGTTTTGGAGCTTTACCGATATTTACAACAACCACGAGACCCGATTCAAGTTTGAGAGATATGACCAAAAACTCGTCATTTTCGTGTTTTATGGTCGTTTTCATAAGCTATTGCCCACAGATTTGGGGCTCTAGGTCGTTTCGCAACGACCGTAAGCCTTGGTAAATGTTTGAGAGATATGACCCAAAACTCGTCATTTTCGTGTTTTATGGCCATTTTAATGAACTATTGCCAATAGTTTTGGGGTTCTGGAGCGATTTACAATGATCGTAAGCCCTTATACATGTTTGAGGGTTAAGACCAAAAACTCGTCTCTTTCGTGTTTTATGGCCATTTTCATGAGTTATTGTTCAAATTTTGTGGTTCCAGGGCAATTTACAACGACACTAAGACCCCATAAATGTTTGAGAGACATGACTAAAATCTCATCTTTTTCGTGCTTTATGGTTGTTTTCATGGACTATTTCCCATAGTTCTGAGGTTCTAGGGTGATTTACAATGACCGTAAGACTAGATACATGTTTGAGAGTTATCACCAAAAACTCGTCGTTTTCACGTTTTATGGCCGTTGTCATGAGCTATTGCCCACAGTTTTGGGGTTCTATAGAGATTTACAACAACCATATAACCCGGTATATGTTATGACAGAAACTCGTTGTTTTAGCATTTTATGGCTGTTTTCATGAGCTATTGCCCATAGTTTTTGCGTTCCAGGTGATTTTCATGGCTCGTAAGACCCAATACAAGTTTGAGACATATGACCAAAATCTCGTCCTTTTTGCGATCTATGGCTGTTTTCATAAGCTATTCCCATAGTTTTGCGGTTTTGGGACTATTTATAACGACCATGAAACCCGATACAAGTTTGAGAGATATGACCAAAAACTCATCGTTTTCGCGTTTTATGGGCGTTTTCATAAGATATTGCCCACAGATTTGGGGCTCGAGGGTGATTTACAACAATTGTAAGTATGGGTAAACGTTTGAGAGATATGACCCAAAACTCGTCATTTTCTTGTTTTATGGCCGTTTTAATGAACCATTGCCCACCGTTTTGGGGTTCCAGAGCACTTTACAATGACCGTAAGCCATGATACATGTTTGAGGGTTAAGACCAAAAACTCGTCGCTTCCGTGTTTTGTGGCCATTTTCATGAGCTGTTGTTCACATTTTTGGAGTTCCATTGCAATTTACAACGACCGTAAGACCCGATAAATGTTTTTGAGATATGACAAAAAACTCGCCGTTTTCTCGCTTTATGGTCGTTTTCATGAGCTATTTCCCACAGTTTTTCGGTTCTACGGCGATTTACAACGACCATAGGACTCGATACATGTTTGAGAGCTATCACCAAAAACTTGTCGTTTTCGCATTTTATGGCTGTTGTCATGAGTTATTGCCCATGTTTTAGGAGTTCTAAAGAGATTTACAATGACCATAAGAGTCGGTATATGTTATGAGAGAAACTCGTTATTTGAGCGCTTTATGGCTGTTTTCCTGAGCTATTGCCCATAGTTTTGGGGTTCTAGGCGATTTTCATGGCACGTAAGACCCAATATAAGTTTGAGACATATGACCAAAATATCGTCCTTTTTGTGATTTCTGGCCGTTTTCATAAGCTATTGCCCATAGTTATGGGGTTTTAGGGCTATTTACATCAACCACGAGACCTAATTCAAGTTCGAGAGATATGACCAAAGACGCGTCATTTTCGTGTTTTATGGCTGCTTTCATAAGCTATTGCCCACAGATTTGGGGCTCCAAGTCGTTTCGCAACGACCGTAAGCCTTGGTAAATGTTTGTGAGATATGACAGAAAACTCGTCAGTTTCGTGTTTTATGGCTATTTTAATGAATTATTGCCCATAGATTTGGGGTTCTAGAGCGATTTACAATGATCGTAAGCCCTTATACATGTTTGAGGGTTAAGACCAAAAACTCGTCGCTTTCGTGTTTTATGGCCATCTTCATGAGCTATTGTTCAAATTTTTGTGGTTCCAGGGCAATTTACAACGATACTAAGACCCGATAAATGTATGAGAGATATGACTAAAAGCTCGTCGCTTTCGTGCTTTATGGTCGTTTTCATGAACTATTTCCCACAGTTTTGGGGTTTTAGGGCGATTTACAATGACCATAAGACTAGATACATGTTTGAGTGTTATCACCAAAAACTCGTTGTTTTCACGTTTTATGGCCGTTGTCATGAGCTATTGCCCAGAGTTTTGGGGTTCTATAGAGATTTACAACACCCATATGACCCGGTATATGTTATGACAGAAACTCGTTATTTTAGCATTTTATGGCCGTTTTCATGAGCTATTTCCCATAGTTTTTGGGTTCCAGGCGATTTTCATGGCTCGTAAGACCCAATACAAGTTTGAGACATATGACCAAAATCTTGTCCTTTTTGCGATTTATGGCTGTTTTCATAAGCTATTCCCATAGTTTTGCGGTTTTAGGAATATTTATAACGACCATGAAACCCGATACAAGTTTGAGAGATATGACCAAAAACTCGTCGTTTTCGCGTTTTATGGGCGTTTTCATAAGCTATTGTCCACAAATTTGGGGGCTCTAGGGCGATTCACAACAATTGCAAGTCCGGGTAAACGTTTGAGAGATATGACCAAAAGCTCGTCGCTTTCGTGTTTTATGTCCGTTTTAATGCACCATTGCCCACCGTTTTGGGGTTCCAGAGCACTTTACAATGACCGTAAGCCATGATACATGTTTGAGGTTTAAGACCAACAACTCGTCGCTTCCATGTTTTATGGTCGTTTTCATGAGCTATTGTTACATTTTCGGGGTTCCAGGGCAATTTACAACGACCGTAAGACCCGATAAATGTTTTTGAGATATGACAAAAAACTCGCCGTTTTCTCGCTTTATGGTCGTTTTCATGCGCTATTTCCCACAGTTTTTGGGTTCTACGGCGATTTACAAGGACCGTGGGACTCGATACATGTTTGAGAGCTATCACCAATAACTTGTCGTTTTCGCATTTTATGGCTGTTGTCATAAGTTATTGCCCATGGTTTGGGGGTTCTAAAGATATTTACAACGACCATAAGACCCAGTATATGTTATTAGCGAAACCCGTTATTTTAGCGCTTTATGGCCGTTTTCCTGAGCTATTGCCCATAGTTTTGGGGTTCTAGGCGATTTTCATATCTCGTAAGACCCAATATAAGTTTGAGACATGATGAAAATATCATCCTTTTTGTGATTTCTGGTCGTTTTCATAAGCTATTGCCCATAGTTTTGGGGTTTTAGGGCTATTTCAGCAACCGCGCGACCCGATTAATTTTGAGAGAGATGACCAAAAACTCGTCATTTTCGTGTTTTATGGCTGTTTTCATAAGCTATTGCCCACAGATTTGGGGCTCTAGGTCGTTTCGCAAAGACCATAAGCCTTGGTAAATGTTTGAGGGATATGACACAAAACTCGTCATTTTCGTGTTTTATGGCCATTTTAATGGACTATTGCCCATAGTTTTGGGGTTCTAGAGCAGTTTACAATGATCGTAAGCCCTTATACATGTTTGAGGTTTAAGACCAAAAACTCGTCGCTTTCGTGTTTTATGGCCGTTTTCATGAGCTATTGTTCAAATTTTTGTGGTTCTAGGGCAATTTACAACAACACTAAGACCCGATAAATGTTTGAGACATATGACTAAAAGCTCGTCGTTTTCGTGCTTTATGGTCGTTTTCATGAACTATTTCCCACAGTTTTGGGGTTCTAGGCTGATTTACAATGACCTTAAGACTAGATACATGTTTGATGGTTATCACCAAAAACTCGTCGTTTTCACGGTTTATGGCCGTTTTCATGAGCTATTGCCCACAGTTTTGGGGTTCTATAGAGATTTACAACAACCATATGACCCGGTATATGTTATGACAGAAACTCGTTGTTTTAGCATTTTGATGGCCGTTTTCATGAGCTATTTCCCATAGTTTTTGGGTTCTAGGAGATTTTCATGGCTCGTAAAACCCAATACAAGTTTGAGACATATGACCAAAATCTCGTCCTTTTTGCGATTTATGGATGTTTTCATAAGCTATTCAAATAGTTTTGCGGTTTTAGGACTATTTATAACGACCATGAAACCCGATACAAGTTTGAGAGATATGACCAAAAACTCGTCGTTTTCACGTTTTATGGGCGTTTTCATAAGCTATTGCCCACAGATTTGGGGCTCTAGGGAGATTCATAAAAATTGTAAGTCTGGGTAAACGTTCGAGAGATATGACCCAAAAACTCGTCGCTTTCGTGTTTTATGGCTGTTTTAATGAACCTTTGCCCATCGTTTAGGGGTTCCAGAGCACTTTACAATGACCGTAAGCCATGATAGATGTTTGAGGGTTAAGACCAAAAACTCGTCACTTTCGTGTTTTATGGCCGTTTTCATGAGCTATTGTTCACATTTTTGGGGTTCCAGTGCAATTTACAACGACCGTAAGACCCGATAACTGTTTTTGAGATATGACAAAAAACTCGCCGTTTTCTCGCTTTATGGTCGTTTTCATGAGCTATTTCCCATAGTTTTTTTTGTTCTACGGCGATTTACAACGACCGTAGGACTCCATACATGTTTGAGAGCTATCACCAAAAACTTGTCGTTTTCGCGTTTTATCGCCGTTGTCATGAGTTATTGCCCACGGTTTGGGGGTTTTAAAGAGATTTATAACGTCCATAAGAGCCGGTATATGGTATGAGAGAAACTCGTTATTTTAGCGCTTTATGGCTGTTTTCCTAAGCTATTGCCCATAGTTTTGGTGTTCTAGGCGACTTTCATGGCTCGTAAGACCCAATATAAGTTTGAGACATATGACCAAAACATCGTCCTTTTTGTGATTTCTGGCCGTTTTCATAAGCTATTGCCCATAGTTTTGGGGTTTTAGGGCTATTTACAACAACCACAAGACCCGATTCAAGTTTGAGAGATATGACCAGAAACTCGTCATTTTCGTGTTTTATGGCCGTTTTCATAAATTATTGCCCACAGATTTGGGGCTCTAGGTCGTTTCGCAACGACCGTAAGCCTTGGTAAATGTTTGAGAGATATGACACAAAACTCGTCATTCTCGTGTTTTATGGCCATTTTAATGAACTATTGCCCATAGTTTTGGGGTTCTAGAGGTATTTACAATGATCGTAAGCCCTTATACATGTTTGAGGGTTAAGAACAAAACTCGTCGCTTTTGTGTTTTACGGCCGTTTTCATGGGCTATTGTTCAAATTTTTGTGGTTCTAGGGCAATTTACAACGACACTAATACCCGATAAATGTTTGAGAGATATGACTAAAAGCTCGTCATTTTCGTACTTTATGGTCGTTTTCATGAACTATTTCCGACAGTTTTGGGGTTCTAGGGCTATTTACAATGACCATAAGACTAGATACATGTTTGAGTGTTATCACCAAAAACTCGTCGTTTTCACGTTTTATGGCCGTTGTCATGAGCTATTGCCCACAGTTTTGGGGTTCTAAAGAGATTTACAACAACCATGTGACCCGGTATATGTTATGACAGAAAATTATTGTTTTAGTATTTTATGGCTGTTTTCATGAGCTATTTCCCATAGTTTTTGAGTTCCAGGCGATTTTCATGGCTCGTAAGACCCAATACAAGTTTGAGACATATGATCAAAATCTCGTCCTTTTTGCGATTTATGGATGTTTTCATAAGCTATTCAAATAGTTTTGCGGTTTTAGGACTATTTATAACGACCATGAAACCCGATACAAGTTTGAGAGATATGACCAAAAAACTCATCGTTTTCCGCGTTTTATGGGCGTTTTCATAAGCTATTGCCCACATATTTGGGGCTCTAGGGTGATTCACAACAATTGTAAGTCTGGATAAACGTTTGAGAGATATGACCCAAAACTCGTAATTTTCGTGTTTTATGGCTGTTTTAATGACATTGCCCACCGTTTTGTAGTTCTAGAGCACTTTACAATGACCGTAAGCCATGATACATGTTTGAAGGTTAAGACCAAAAAGTCATCACTTTCATATTTTATGGCCGTTTTCATGAGCTATTGTTCACATTTTTGGGATTCTAGGGCAATTTACAACAACCGTAAGACCCGATAAATGTTTTTGAGATATGACAAAAAACTCGCTGTTTTCGCGCTTTATGGTCGTTTTCATGAGCTATTTCCCATAGTTTTTGGGTTCTATGGCGATTTACAACGACCGTAGGACTCGATACATGTTTGAGAGCTTTCACCAAAAACTTGTCGTTTTCGCGTTTTATGGCCGTTGTCATGAGTTATTGCCCATGGTTTGGGGGTTCTAAAGAGATTTACAACGACCATAAGATCCGATATATGTTATGAGAGAAACCCGTTATTTTAGCGCTTTATGGCCGTTTTCCTGAGCTATTGCCCATAGTTTTGGGGTTCTAGGCGATTTTCATGGCTCGTAAGACCCAATATAAGTTTGAGACATATGACCAAAATATCGTCCTTTTTGTGATTTCTGCCCATAGTTTTGGGGTTTTCGGGCTATTTACAACAAACGCGAGACCCGATTCAAGTTTGAGAGATATGACCAAAGACTCGTCATTTTCATGTTTTATGGCCGTTTTCATAAGCTCTTGCCCACAGATTTGGGGCTCTAGGTCGTTTCGCAACGAACGTAAGCCACAAAACTCGTCATTTTCGTGTTTTATGGCCATTTTAATGAACTATTGCCCATAGTTTTGGGGTTCTAGAGATTTTACAATGATCGTAAGCCCTTAAACATGTTTGAGGGTTAAGACCAAAAACTCGTCGCTTTCATGTTTTATGGCCGTTTTCATGAGCTATTGTTCAAATTTTTGTGGTTCCAGGGCAATTTACAACGACACTAAGACCCGATAAATGTTTGAGAGATATGACTAAAAGCTCGTCGTTTTCGAGCTTTATGGTCGTTTTCATGAACTATTTCCCACATTTTTGGGGTTCTAGGGCGATTTACAATGACCGTAAAACTAGATACATGTTTGAGAGTTATCACCAAAAACTCGTCGTTTCACGTTTTATGGCCGTTGTCATGAGCTGTTGCCCACAATTTTGGGGTTCTATAGAGATTTACAACAACCGTATGACCCGGTATATGTTATGATAGGAACTCGTTGTTTTATCATTTTATGGCCATTTTCATGAGCTATTTTTCATAGTTTTTGGGTTCCACGTGATTTTCATGGCTCGTAAGACCCAATACAAGTTTGAGACATATGACTAAAATCTCATTTTTTTGCGATTTATGCCTGTTTTCATAAGCTATTCCCATAGTTTTGCGGTTTTAGGACTAATTATAACGACCATGAAACCTGATACAAGTTTGAGAGATATGACCAAAAACTCGTCGTTTTCGCGTTTATGGGCGTTTTCATAAGCTATTGCCCACAGATTTGGGGCTCTAGGGCGATTCACAACAATTGTAAGTCTGGGTAAACGTTTGAGAGATATGACCCAAAACTCGTCATTTTCATGTTTAATGGCCGTTTTAATGATCCATTGCCCACCGTTTTGGGGTTCTAGAGCACTTTACAATGACCGTAAGCCATGATACATGTTTGAGGGTTAAGACCAAAAACTAGTCGCTTTCGTGTTTTATGGCCGTTTTTATGAGCTATTGTTCAGATTTTTGGGGTTCTAGGGCAATGTACAACCACCGTAAGACCCAATAAATGTTTTTGAGATATGACAAAAAACTCGTTGTTTTCACGCTTTATGGTCGTTTTCATGAGATGTTTCCCATAGTTTTTGGGTTCTACGGCGATTTACAATGACCGTAGGACTCGATACATGTTTGAGAGCTATCACCAAAAACTTGTCGTTTTCGCGTTTTATGGCCATTGTCATGAGTTATTGCCCACGGTTTGGGGGTTCTAAAGAAATTTACAACGACCATAAGACCTGGTATATGTTATGAGAGAAACTCGTTATTTTAGCGCTTTGTGGCCATTTTCCTGAGCTATTGCCCATAGTTTTGGGGTTCTTGGTGATTTTCATGTCTCGTAAGACCCAATATAAGTTTGAGACATATGACCAAAATATCGTCCTTTTTGTGATTTCAGGCCGTTTTCATAAGCTATTGCCCATAGTTTTGGGGTTTTAGGGCTATTTACAACAACCGCGAGACCCGACTCAAGTTTGAGAGATATGACCAAAGACTCGTCATTTTCGTATTTTATGGTCGTTTTCATAAGCTATTGCCCACAGATTTGGGGCTCTAGGTCCTTTCGCAACGACCATAAGCCTTGGTAAATGTTTGAGAGATATGACACAAAACTAGTCATTTTCGTGTTTTATGACCATTTTAATGAACTATTCCCCATAGTTTTGGGGTTCTAGAGCGATTTACAATGATCGTAAGCCCTTATTCATGTTTGAGGGTTAAGAACAAAACCTCGTAGCTTTTGTGTTTTATAGCCGTTTTCATGACCTATTGTTTAAATATTTGTGGTTCCAGGGCAATTTACAACAACACTAAGACCCGATAAATGTTTGAGAGATATGACTAAAAGCTCGTCGTTTTCGTGCTTTATGGTCGTTTTGATGAACTATTTCCCACAGTTTTGGGGTTCTAGGGCGATTTACAATGACCGTAAGACTAGATACATGTTTGAGAGTTATCACCAAAAACTCGTCGTTTTCACGTTTTATGGCCGTTGTCATGAGCTATTGCCCACAGTTTTGGGGTTCTATAGAGATTTACAACAGACATATGACCCGGTATATGTTATGACAGAAACTCGTTGTTTTAGCATTTTATGGCCGTTTTCATGAGCTATTTCCCATAGTTTTGGGGTTCCACGCGATTTTCATGGCTCGTAAGACCCAATACAAGTTTGAGACATATGACCAAAATCTCGTCCTTTTTGCGATTTATGGCTGTTTTCCTAAGCTATTCCCATAGTTTTGCGGTTTTAGGACTATTTATAACGACCATGAAACCTGATACAAGTTTGAGAGATATGACCAAAAACTCGTCGTTTTCGCGTTTATGGGCGTTTTCATAAGATATTCCCCACAGATTTGGGGCTCTAGGGCGATTCACAACAATTGTTAGTCTGGGTAAACGTTTGAGAGATATGACCCAAAACTCGTCATTTTCATGTTTAATGGCTGTTTTAATGATCCATTGCCCATCGTTTTGGGTTCTAGAGCACTTTACAATGACCGTAAGCCATGATACATGTTTGAGGGTTAAGACCAAAAACTCGTCGCTTTCGTGTTTTATGGCCGTTTTCATGAGATATTTTTCACATTTTTGGGGTTCGAGGGCAATTTACAACGACCGTAAGACCCGATAAATTGTTTTGAGATATGACAAAAAACTCGCCGTTTTCGCGCTTTATGGTCGTTTTCATGAGCTATTTCCCACAGTTTTTGGATTCTACGGCAATTTGCAACGACCGTAGGACTCGATACATGTTTGAGAGCTATCACCAAAAACTTGTCGTTTTCGCGTTTTATGGCCATTGTCATGAGTTATTGCCCATGGTTTGGGGGTTCTAAAGAGATTTACAACAACCATAAGACCTGGTATATGTTATGAGAGAAACTCGTTATTTTAGCTCTCTGTGGCCATTTTCCTGAGCTATTGCCCATAGTTTTGGGGTTCTAGGCGATTTTCACGGCTCGTACGACCCAATATAAGTTTGAGACATATGACCAAAATATCGTCCTTTTGTGATTTCTGGCCGTTTTCATAAGCTATTGCCCATAGTTTTGGGGTTTTAGGGCTATTTACAACAACAGCGAGACCCGATTCAAGTTTGAGAGATATGACCAAAAACTCGTCATTTTCGTGTTTTATGGCTGTTTTCATAAGCTATTGCCCACAGATTTGGGGCTCTAGGTCGTTTCGCAACGACCGTAAGCCTTGGTAAATGTTTGAGATATACGAGACAAAACTTGTCATTTTCGTCTTTTATGGCCATTTTAATGAACTATTGCCCATAGTTTTGGGGTTCTAGAGAGATTTACAATGATCGTAAGCCCTTATACATGTTTGAGGGTTAAGACCAAGAACTCGTCGGTTTTGTGTTTTATGGCCGTTATCATGAGCTAGTGTTCAAATTTTTGTGGTTCCGGGGCAATTTACAACGACACTAAGGCCCGATAAATGTTTGAGAGTTATGATAAAAAGCTCGTCGTTTTCGTGCTTTATGGTCGTTTTCATGAAATAGTTCCCACAATTTTGGGGTTCTAGGGCGATTTACAATGACCATAAGACTAGATACATGTTTGAGAGTTATCACCAAAACTCGTAGTTTTCACGTTTTATGGCCCTTGTCATGAGCTATAGCCCACAGTTTTGGGGTTCTATAGAGATTTACAACAACCATATGACCTGGTATATGTTATGACAGAAACTCATTGTTTTAGCATTTTATGGCCGTTTTCATGAACTATTACCCATAGTTTTTGGGTTCCAGGCGATTTTCATGGCTCGTAAGACCCAATACAAGTTTGAGACATACGACCAAAATCTCACCGTTTTGATGATTTATGGCTGTTTTCATCAGCTAGTCCCATAGTTTTGCGGTTTTAGGACTATTTATAACGACCATGAAACCCGATACAAGTTTGAGAGATATAACCAAAAACTCGTCGATTTCGCGTTTTATGGGCGTTTTCATAAGCTATTGCCCATAGATTTGGGGCTCTAGGCGATTTTCATGGCTCGTAAGACCCAATAAAAGTTTGAGACATACTTATTTGAGGATTAAGACCCAAAACTCGTCATTTTCGTGTTTTATGGCCGTTTTAATGAACCATTGCCCACCGTTTTGGCATTCTAGAGCACTTTACAATGACCGCAAGCCATGATACTTATTTGAGGATTAAGACCAAAAACTAGTCGTTTTCGTGTTTTATGGCCGTTTTTATGAGCTATTGTTCACATTTTGGGGGTTCTAGGTCAATTTACAACGACCGTAAGACCCGATAAATGTTTTTGTGATATGACAAAAAGCTCGCTGTTTTCGCGCTTTATGGTCATTTTCATGAGATATTTCCCATAGTTTTTGGGTTCTATGGCGATTTACAACGACCGTAGGACTCGATACATGTTTGAGAGCTATCACCAAAAACTCGCCGTTTTCACGTTTTATGGCCGTTGTCATGAGTTATTGCCCATGGTTTGGGGGTTCTAAAGAGATTTACAATGACCATAAGTCCCGGTATATGTTATGAGAGAAACTCGTTATTTTAGCGCTTTATGGCCGTTTTCCTGAGCTATTGCCCAAAGTTTTGGGGTTCTAGGCGATTTTCATGGCTCGTAAGACACAATATAAGTTTGAGACATATGACCAAAATATCGTCCTTTTGTGATTTCTGGCCATTTTCATCAGCTATTGCCCATAGTTTTGGGGTTTTAGGGCTATTTACAACAACCGCGAGACCCGATTCAAGATTGAGAAACATGCCCAAAAACTCGTCATTTTCGTGTTTTATGGCCGTTTTCATAAGCTATTGCCCACATATTTGGGGCTCTAGGTCGTTTCGCAATGACCGTAAGCCTTGGTAAATGTTTGAGAGATATGACCCAAAACTTGTCATTTTCATGTTTTTTGGCCATTTTAATGAACTATTGCCTATAGTTTTGGGGTTCTAGAGATATTTACAATGATTGTAATCCCTTATACATGTTTGAGGGTTAAGACCAAAAACTCGTCGCTTTCGTGTTTTATGGCCGTTTTCATGAGCTATTGTTCAAATTTTTGTGGTTCCAGGGCAATTTACAACGACACTAAGACCCGATAAATGTTGGAGAGATATGATAAAAAGTTCGTCGTTTTCGTGCATTATGGTCATTTTCATGAACTATTTCCCACAGTTTTGGGGTTCTAGGGAGATTTACAATGACAGTAAGACTAGATACATGTTTGAGAGTTATCACGAAAAACTCGTCATTTTCTCGTTTTATAGCTGTTGTCATGAGCTATTCCCCACAGTTTTGGGGTTCTATAGAGATTTACAGCAACCATATGACCCGGTATATGTTTTGACAGAAACTCATTGTTTTAGCATTTTATGGCCGTTTTCATGAGCTATTGCCCATAGTTTTTGGGTTCCAGGCGATTTTCATGGCTCGTAAGACCCAATAAAAGTTTGAGACATACGACCAAAATCTCCTCCTTTTTGTGATTTATGGTTGTTTTCAGAAGCTAGTTCTATAGTTTTGCGGTTGTAGGACTATTTATAACGACCATGAAACCCGATACATGTTTGAGAGATATGACCAAAAACTCATCGTTTTCGCGTTTTATGGGCGTTTTCATAAGCTATTGCCCATAGATTTGGGGCTCTAGGGCAATTCACAACAATTGGAAGTCTGGGTAAACGTTTCAGAGATATGACCCAAAACTCGTCATTTTCGTGTTTTATGGCCGTTTTAATGAACCATTGCCCACCGTTTTGGTGTTCTAGAGCACTTTACAATGACCGTAAGCCATGATACATGTTTGAGGGTTAAGACCAAAAACTTGTCGCTTTCGTGTTTTATGGCCGTTTTTATGAGCTATTGTTCAGATTTTTGGGGTTACAGGGCAATTTACAACGACCGTAAGACCCGATAAATGTTTTTGAGATATGACAAAAAACTCGCTGTTTTCGCGCTTTATGGTCGTTTTCATGAGATGTTTCCCACAGTTTTTGGGTTCTACGGCGATTTACAACGACCGTAGGACTCGATACATGTTTGAGAGCTATCACCAAAAACTCGCTGCTTTCGTGTTTTATGGCCGTTGTCATGAGTTATTGCCCATGATTTGGGGGTTCTAAAGAGATTTACAATGACCATAAGACCCGGTATATGTTATGAGAGAAACAAGTTATTTTAGCGCTTTATGGCCGTTTTCCTGAGCTATTGGCCATAGTTTTGCGGTTCTAGGCGATTTTCATGGCTCGTAAGACCCAATATAAGTTTGAGACATGTGACCAAAATATAGTCCTGTTGTGATTTCTGGCCGTTTTCATCAGCTAGTGCCCATAGTTTTGGGGTTTTAGGGCTATTTACAACAACCGCGAGACCCGATTCAAGTTTGAGAAATATGACCAAAAACTCGTCATTTTCGTGTTTTATGGCCGTTTTCATAAGCTATTGCCCACATATTTGGGCCTCTAGGTCATTTCGCAATGGCGGTAAGCCTTGGTAAATGTTTGAGAGATATGACACAAACTTGTCATTTGCGTGTTTTATGGCCATTTTAATGAACTATTGCCTATAGTTTTGGGGTTCTAGGGAGATTTACAATGATCGTAAGCCCTTATACATGTTTGAGGGTTAAGACCAAAAACTCGTCGCTTTCGTGTTTTATGGCCATCTTCATGAGCTATTGTTCAAATTTTTGTGGTTCCAGGGCATATTACAACGACACTAAGACCCGATAAATGTTTGAGAGATATGATAAAAAGCTCGTCGTTTTCGTGCTTTATGGTCGTTTTCATGAACTATTTTCCACAGTTTTGGGGTTCTAGGGAGATTTAGAATGACCGTAAGACTAGATACATGTTTGAGAGTTATCACGAAAAACTCGTCGTTTTCACGTTTTATGGCTGTTGTCATGAGCTATTCCCCACAGTTTTGGGGTTCTATAGAGATTTACAACAACCATATGACCCGGTATATGTTTTGACAGAAACTCATTGTTTTAGCATTTTATGGCCGTTTTCATGAGCTATTGCCCATAGTTTTTGGGTTCCAGGCGATTTTGATGGCTCGTAAGACCCAATACAAGTTTGAGACATACGACCAAAATCTCCTCCTTTTTGTGATTTATGGTTGTTTTCATAAGCTAGTCCTATAGTTTTGCGGTTTTAGGACTATTTATAACGACCATG